>LR738713.1:225681748-225767588 GCA_902687465.1 Secale cereale | reverse complement strand
TACTAGTAAATGTGTTATGTGTACGTGCAACTTGTGTGGTTGTTGCACGGGCTCCAACATGCTCTTTGAGAAGAAAAAAAGTGGCACAGCTTTGGATATACGTGACGTGGCGGCATCATACAGTAGCATCGTTCGCTATAGTTGTAGTACGCTCCTACTAGGACGACAACTCCTATAAAACCTTGCGCTTGTCTATTTGCCTCTTCGGGAGGTTCGACAGTTCGTACTCATGTGAACCTTGCACTTGGCTCTTCGCCTCTTCGGAAGGCCTAACAATGATGATACTACAGTACACATTATGCTTCTAGCAATCTGACACCAATTGAACTGTTGCACGTCTACCGCGAGGGCGAGGGCGAGGGAGAGGGAGAGGGAGAGGGCGATGTAGTCAAAACCCTCTCCTCGTCCTGTGAACCACCGCGCGCGTGGGTGAGGGAGAGGAGGCGTAGTAAGCAAGCTTCTCCTCATCCGGCGAGTTGACACGACACATCAAAGCGGTACTAGTACTAGTCCATACTGCGTCCTTTCCGGTTAATATGGCTTACTTCGAAACGAGAAAAATACACTGGTGGTCAACGTATGTAACAATACACTCTTTACGGTCACTATATATAGTTTTGCGATGATTATATGATCACTAGCTCATCGTAGAGCACCGTATTGCACCCTACTGACCGGCCACATAGTCTACGTGGCACTTTGTTGACTGGTTAAATTGTCACCTGGTTTCTGGGTCCCACCTGTCAGTTGGCAGAGCAAAGAAATCAGCTAAAAAACAAAGAGTGTAGTACATCTACACTTCCAATGCATTTAGCCTTTAATCTAAATCGATATTGATTGACTAATGCACCAACTTGTGCTCTAGGTATAGGCTACATGTCTATCCTTAATTACAGCATGCAACGACCTTCATTTAATCTTCTTCTCTCAATGGTCGCATGCACACATAAGTCTGCTACTTTTGGGCGTTAATTATGCCCTGGTCAATGTGTAAATCTCTAAATGTACAGTCTTTCACGGACGTAGGGAGTAGGTTGAGCACTTGAGCGTGAGCGTATGTGTTGCGTCGTGTGCTGTGTGTCGCTTGAGTGCGTGAGTGTTGCGTGCGTCCATGTGTACGTGTGAGTGTTGCATGTTGCTTGCATGCATGCATGCATGGGGCTTACTCCCTCCCATTGACATGCTCATATTTCAAGCTTCCTCTATTCCCTCCATATGGTGATACTCCCTATGTTCCCAAATACGAAGTAAAATCCTCCCTCTGTTCCCAAATACAGAGTAAAATCCTCCCTATGTTCCCAAATACGGAGTATTTGTCTTTCTAGAGATTTCAACAAGTGACTACGTACGGAGCAAAATGAGTGAAGTGAGCGTAGAGGCATAGGGTTAATGTAGAAAGGAAGTCTTCGCGATCCATTATTCCCCATCTCGGTCAGAGAGAACTATTCAACTAGTCTTCGCAGTGAAGTGACAATACACGCTGCAGCAGATGGGACACTTAATTAATAAGCTGGACGAGCGTGTTGGTGTTACTAAATCAGCCTTACCCAATACTGCCATCATGTTTTCCAGTAGAGCACGCTTCTGTCCTCCATTAACTGACATATGGGCCCTCTTGTGGTAGACACATATGTCATCGGTGTAACTATTTACACTCCGAAGGACGGTATATCCTGCTAGTAGTAGTAGAATTGAGATTTAATGCACTTTCTTCCCCGTCTTCCACTCTTCTTCCTCCTCTCTTCTTCTTCCTCCTCTCTTCCCCATCGCCGGCAACACAACATTTCCCCCCGCTCTCTGCTCGCCCGCCCGCGCTATCTTCCTTGGTAGCTCGTGCGTACCATATCCTCCCGCTCACTGCTCGGCCACACGAGGAGAAGCTTCTTCGCTCACCCGCCCAAATCCACTTCCCCGCTGGCTCGCAGGCACTGAAAACCCCAATGGCAGAACCGACTGACACGCAGAGCCGCGATTGGAATTCCCTCCCCGATGTTCTTTTGGAGCAGATCTATAATCGTATGGACCTACTCAGCACTATCTGTCTGGCCGCATGCTCGGTGTCTTTGTACCGTCTACTCGTCTGCAACCGGCCGACTCTTTTCAAGACACCCTGCTTGCTGATTCCCGATCCTTGCAGGTGGCCCAGACACCGACTTGACGATCCTACGAAGGTTGCCGTGGTGCCCCTCAACATGCTACCACTACCCGTCCACATGTCCTTCATGCGCGGCCACTACTGGGCGGGCATGAAGGCCAACTGGATCGTCCTCATCCACCAATCCGGTAGTCCGTGGCGTCTCTTGGATATCTACATCCAACTGGATCACCCTTCCATCTTTGGATACCGCCACCATCGAGCCTCGCGGCCCGCCGGACACTCCTGCCTAGTATGCACGAGACGCGTCGAGCTTTTGGCTCGACCTCTGTTTGCTGAAGGTTGTAATCTGTGAAGTGCCCACACCATCAAAAGACTACATGGATTACAAGCTCATTGCCGTGTTCAACATGGGATTAGTCTATCTGGAATCCGGTCGCCATACATGGTTATGGCTCATCATCGATCCTCTTTACCTAACACTTATGCCTGATGCTATAGTGCATGATGGCATCATTTATGCGGTCGACGCACAGATTGGCTGCCTATACTGGTGGAATCTATCATCGTGTACTTGTTCTATCTCATCTCATCTTTACCTTAAGAATACGACTTCCTGTTCATTGTTACAAATTTAGAATATATAGTATGTCTATAACCACATCATTGCTATATGTTCCTCTCATTTCCTAGATTTTTATGACCACACATGTTATTGTTAGAGTTGATATGACAACAATTGGTATCTAATGATTGTTAGAATAGATATTATGAGTATAACCTCATGATTGATATATGTTACTCTCATTTCTAGGATTTTTATAACAACGCATGTTATTGCTTAGAGTTGATATGATAACTGTAGTAAATGCTATGGTAGAATATGAGTAGGCACTGTCATATCTGTTTTCCTCTCATTGTTACATGATGTTTGAACCATGATATATTGCTAGAATATGAAAGCCATTGGTTAAAATGTGACACTAAATACGACTAGTAAGTAGTACAGTAGCAGTACTAGTATACGTCGGTCAAATTATTCATCAAGTCCACACATTGAATTGACGTGACAACACGCTGCACGTGAGGTGACACAAGAATCTCGGCGGCGTGTTCGGGTATTCTGGACTTCAGATTTGGAGTACCACTTACCTGTCGAAATCTTTCATCATTAACTTAAAACAGTTGATTGATCGTACATTGAGTACCATATAACTGGAATTAACCCATGCAAGTCAAAGAAGGATTGGCCGGTGCTGCCGGCTGGCGTCAAGTTCGGTCCCATGGATCAGGAGCTGATCGAGCACCTTGAGGCCAAAGTGAGTGTTAACAGCGTGAGATCTTACCCTCTCATCAATTTGTTCATACAAACCATCGACAGCGAGCACGGCATATGCTACACCCATCCTGAGAAACTTCCAGGTAAGACACCGATCAGCCGTCTACTTGCACAAACATATTCCTTTGTTTATAGCTCTATTTTTCATTTTAGACGCAGACCTGGTGAAGCAATTACACTTTGATAGTTAATAAAAAGTGAAACAAGTGACTGCAACATGCCAAAGATGTTATGAAAATGCCAACTACGTACACTAAAACCTGTATTCGACAATACTGCAGGTATCACACTGAGTGGCCTAAGCAAGCATTTCTTCCAACACAATTCCAGGGCGTTCAAAAGGGGCACGTGGACGTGTCGCAAGATACAGTCGGAGTGCGGCATGCACGCGATGTGGCACAACACTGGCAATAACTTGCCGGTGATGGTCAACGGCCGGTAGACGGGCAGCAAAAAGGTTCTGCTGCTCCACACCAACAAGAACTTCGACCAGCAGAGGACCAACTGGTGATGCACCAGTACCACCTCGGGGACCTGGAGCAAGAGAAGGAGCGGGAGCTAGTCCTCTGCAAGATTTTCTACCAGACGAATACTAGGGCCAGGAGTAAAAAGATTATAAGTTAGTTTGGTATTGGTACTTGTACTACCTTGTCGTTCGCAAGTTGGTATTGTTGCTAACGATCTTTTGGCATGAACTTGGCATTTGCTTCCAACCATCATGCCGAGGGTCGACGTGGATATAAAGTTGAATCATTTGTTTTGAAACGAATTTGCAGGCACCTGATTTTTATTTGATGGGTAGCATAAGCACCTGCCGTTCGAATTCCCAGTTCTTCAAATTTTTCGAAACAAGTGCATGCTCTTACTATCACGATGAAAAAACAATATCCCCGCTGCATCCCAGTTATCAGTCCGTAATTGCAGAATTCTCTCGTTTATTGAGCACGTATATTATTTTTTCAGGTCGAGCAAGTTTCAACTGGGTTGTAGACTGCTCGGGCTTGGTTTTGGTTTTAACAGGCCCAGCCCATGATGACAACAGGGCACAAAGATCCAGCAGGTATCTACTGGCCTCTAGCCTGCCAGCGTTAGTTATATTTTGTCTTACAACATCCGCAGGCACTTTTTTTACTGAATCAAACACACAGCTCAGTTCTATTTTCCTCCTGAAACGCATGTCCTACATCCGTTTTCTAATCTCTACCTATAGTTTTACTAGTTCATATACACGTACCATTATATTGAAAATATATAAAAATCACTTTTCATATTTACATCCTTATTTTTGTTGTTGTTTTCCCTCCCAGCGCTGATTTTTTTTACCAATGGTTTTCCCTTAAACCAACTCAATTGTCCCACGTCTAATTTGCTTACAAAAACAAAACAATTTTTTTGGCAAATCAATAAGTTCTTAAAAAATATTTATCATTTCGGGATTACAAAAGTTCGGACTCCACCAAAATATGCAAAATAAGGTTGAACTTTTTGACCATGGTCCTGGGCAGAAAATGGGTTGTAATAAATTACTTAAGAATTAGCAAATGGGCTGCAAATTATTAAAAAATAGCAAATGGGCTCTATGTTGTCTGCCACAGATTTGGAGGCTGACTTGTGGGCCTACTAAGTTCATGCGTACACAAGGTTTATCAAAAAAGAAACTTAGTCAACAATCGACTCTACCAGCGTCAGACCGTTAGATGTCAATCTAACGGCAATCATACTTCTTCAGTCTCTGATCTTCCTACCCCAGCCACCCAAACCAGCGCCGTCGGAACCGCCTGCTCCTGCCTCCCGTGGCCGGCTGTGCTGCCGGGCAGGCCTCATGGCCCCATCATATACTCGTATCCCTGGCCTGTCTATCCCTCTACTCACCCACACCTCTTGTTATTTTCCGACGACGGCAGCCGAACCAGTCAACCCTCGTACTCTCCACCGCGTGGGCAGCCACTGTCGTGTCTTCCCCGGCTCCGTGTCGTTCCCTTCGTAGGCCTCGCCGTCGTCCACCGCCCTGGTGCTCTCGACGCGGCGTGGTCAACGTGGTCAATGAACGACATCCATGGGAAGTGGACTGTACGTGGAGAGGCTGACAGCTTAGTCCACGGCCCCACACAAGGAAATGCCTCCTTATTACGCGCAAAATAATGATTCCTCCACCTGACATCTGTGACCCGACGGAAGGGCCTCTGTATTTTGCGAAAAAAAATGTTCCCTCCGCTGACAGGTCGGACCCACCAACTATATCTTCGCACGCAAGGAAGTGCCTCCTTATTGCGCACAAAAAAATGAATACCCCCCCCCCAGCCAGCTGGGACCCACCACAGTGGGAGGCTGACTTGTGGGCCTACTAAGTTGACGGGGACGGAGGGCTTTGTCAACTTAGTCAATATGAACGATTCTAGCTCCAGTGACCGTACGATGTCCATCCAACGGCCTTAGTGCTTCTTCAACCTCTGGTCTTCTTGCTCCAGCCGCCCAAAGTAGCGCCGATCGTGCCGCCTGCTTCTATCTCCCGTGGCCGGCTGTGCTGTCGCGGAGGCCTCACCGCCCCCATACTACTCCCACCGCTGGCCAGGCCATCCCTCCACTCACCCAGACCCCCTGTTATTCTGCGGCGACGGCAGCCTCACACCGCAGCCGAACTAGTGAACCCTCGTACTCCTCTCCGCGTGGGCATCCACTGCCGCGTCTTACCCGGCTCCGTGTCGTCCCCTTCCTAGGCCTCACCGTCGTCCACCGCCTTGGTGCTCTCAGCGCGGCGTGGTCAACGGCCAACTTCCATCGGAAGAGTACTGTACGTGGAGAGGCTGACAGCTGGGTCCATGGCCACAGCCCAGTTTTTTTGTGATTTGCCAAGTAAGTCGCTTTGACAGGCATGTTGGGCTGCAAATCTTTCAAGACGAGGAGAGCTTCATTCGGCTGGCCGAGAAAATGGCCTATTAGTAATGAGAAATGGGTTGTACATTTTTAAAACGCATCAAATCGGCAATTAGTTTCAAATTTCTTTTTTTCATTTCGAGATTTTAAATTGCATTGACTTTTATGCATGGACAATTTGTTGGATTTTATATTGATATACATTTATTTTTAAAATCAGTTTGAATGTGACTCGAAATTTCGGGATTAAAAACAGCTCAGACCGCACCGAAATATGCAAAATTTCGTATATTTTTTTAACTGTGGCCACAATATGGGCTGTAATGCTAACAAAAAGAATATGGGCTCCAAAAAAACCTTAAGAATTAGCAAATGGGCTATAAATTATTAGAAATAATGGCAGATGGGATGTATGATGTTTTCCACAATTTTTGAGGATTTCCTAAAAAAAGGTTGATGCACAAGCAGTGACTGTTGGATGTCCATCCAACGGCCGTCGTGCTTCTTCAATCTCTGCTCTTCCAGCTCCAGCCGCTCAAACAAGTGCCGGCGGGACTGCCTGCTCCCTCGTCCCCGCGGCCGGCTATGCTGCCGCGCAGGCCTCACCGCCCCACTGTACTCCCATCGCTTGCCTAGCCATCCCTCTACTCACCCACACATGTTGTTATTCTCCGGCGATGGCAGACAAACCAGTAAACCCTCGTACAGTCGTACTCCCCTCCGCATGGGAAACAACTACCGAGTCTTCCCTGCCTCTGTGTCGTTCCCTTCCTAGGCCTCGCCGTCGTCCACCGCCCTGGTGCTCTTGGCGCAGCCTGGTCAATGTGGTCAACGACCGACATGCATCTGAAGTGGACTGTACATGGAGAGGCTGACAGCTGGGTCCACGACCGCACATAAGGAAATGCCTCCTTATTATGCTCAAAATAATGATTCCTCCACCTGACATCTGGGACCCACCAAAAGGGCCTCTATATTTCGCAAAAAAAACATTCCCGTCGCTGACAGCTTGGACCCACCAGCTATATCTTTGCACGTAAGGATGTGCCTCCTTATTACGCACAAAAAAATGAATACTCCCCCTGCTAGCTAGGACCCAGTATAGTGGCAGGCTGACATGTGGGCCTACTAAGTTGACGGGGACGGAGGGCTTTGTCAACTTAGTCAATATGCACGATTCTAGCTCCAGTGACCGTACGATGTCCATCCAACGGCCGTAGTGCTTCTTCAACCTCTGGTCTTCTTGCTCCAGCCGCCCAAACCAGCGCCAGTCGTGCCTCGTGCTCCTGCCTCCCGTGGCCGGTTGTGATGCGGCGGAGGCCTTACCGCCCCCTACTACTCCCACCGCTGGCCAGGCCATCCCTCTACTCACCCACACCCCCTGTTATTCTGCAGCGACGGCAGCCTCACACCGCAGCAAACCAGTGAACCCTCATACTCCTTTACGCGTTGGCATCCACTGCCGCGTCTTCCCCGGCTCCGTTTCGTCCCCTTCCTAGGCCTTGTCGTCGTCTACCGCCCTGGTGCTCTCGGCGCGGCGTGGTCAACGTGGTCATGGAACGGCTTCCGTCGGACGTGGACTGTACGTGGAGAGGCTGACAACTGGGTCCACGGACGCAGCAAGGAAGTGCCTCCTTATTACGCGCAAAATAATTATTCCTCCACCTGACAGCGGGGACCCACCGGACGGGCCACCGTATATCGCGAAAAAATGTTTCCCCCTGACTGCTGGGACCCACCAGCTACATCTTCGCACGCAAGGAAATGCATCCAAAAAAAGGAATCGCCCCCTGACTGCTGGGACCCACTAGCTACATCTTCGCAGGCAAGGAAGTGCCTGACAATCGAGACCCACCTGGTCGAAGCGTACGTAGCGTTGTCATTCTGGTCACAAATGTGTACGTACATATTGGTCGATGTAGAGGTGTGCACGTGTCGTAGTATAGGCGCGCACGTAGCATGTACACGTACGTACAGCGGCAAGTGTGCAAGAAAGAAAATATGGCCACGTACGTACATGATACATCTCCAACGTATCTATTTTTCCAAACCCTTTTGCCTTGTTTTGGACTCTAACTTGCATGATTTGAATGGGACTAACCCGGACGGACGTTGTTTTCAGCAGAATTGCCATGGTGTTGTTTTTGTGCAGAAATAAAAAGTTCTTAGAATGACCTAAAAATACACGGAGAATTATTTCAGAAAATATAAAAAATATCTGCAAGAAGATCCAGACCAGGGGGCCCACACCCTGTCCACGAGGGTGGGGGCGCGCCCCCTCCCCCCTAGGGCGCTCCCCCTGCCTCCTGGGCCCCCTGGTGCTCCACCGACGTATCTCTAGATCCTATATATTCACTTTCGGGGAGAAAAAAATCAAGGAGAAAGAATTATCGCGTTTCACGAGACGGAGCCGCCGCCAAGCCCTAACCTCTCTCGGGAGGGCTGATCGGGAGTCCGTTCGGGGCTCTGGAGAGTGGAGATCGTCGCCATCGTCATCATCAACCTTCCTCCATCACCAATTCCATGATGCTCACCGTCGTGCGTGAGTAATTCCATCGTAGGCTTGCTGGACGGTGATGGGTTGGATGGGATCTATCATGTAATCGAGTTAGTTTTGTTAGGGTTTGATCCCTAGTATCCACTATGTTCTGAGATTGATGTTGCTATGACTTTGCTATGCTTAATGCTTGTCACTAGGGCCTGAGTGCCATGATTTTAGATCTGAACCTATTGTGTTTTCATGAATATATGTGTGTTCTTGATCCTATCTTGCAAGTGTATAGTCACCTACTATGTCTTATGATCCGGCAACCCCGAAGTGACAATAATCGGGACCACTCCCGGTGATCACCATAGTTTGAGGAGTTCATGTATTCACTATGTGTTAATGCTTTGGTCCGGTACTCTATTAAAAGGAGGCCTCAATATACCTTAGTTTCCAATAGGACCCCGCTGTCACGGGAGGGTAGGACAAAAGATACCATGCAAGTTCTTTTCCATAAGCACGTATGACTATATTCAGAATACATGCCTACATTGCATTGATGAACTGGAGCTAGTTCTGTGTCATCCTAGGTTATAACTCCTACATGATGAATTGCATCCGACATAATTCCCCATCACCGATCCAGTGCTTACGAGCTTTTCATATATTGCTTGTTGCTTATTTACTTTTCCGTTGCTACTATTACAAAAACTACAAAAACACTATCGTCACTTTTATTGCTGCTACCGCCACTATCATATTACTTTGCTACTAAACTATCTTGATGCAGATACTAAGTTTCCAGGTGTGGTTGAATTGACTACTCGGCTGCTAATACTTAAGAGTATTTTTTGGCTCCCCTTGTGTCGAATCAATAAATTTGGGTTGAATACTTTACCCTCGAAAACTGGTGCGATCTCCTACACTTGTGGGTTATCAAGACTATTTTCTGGCGCCGTTGCCGGGGAGCATAGGTCTATTCTTTAAGTCACTTGGGATTTATATCTGTTGATCACCATGAAGAATCTGACGGACTCAAAAACCAAGATCTTACCCTCAACTACGAGGGGAGGTAAGGAACTGCCATCTAGCTCTCACTTGATTCTCCTTCTGTTATGGGAAAATTTGCGACACCTACTCATGCTATTGAATCTGATATGTCGTATGTTCTTGATGATGCCACTTCTGCTATGTATGATGAATTTCTAGATGAACAAATTACTAAGGTTAGGGAGAATGCAAATATTGAAACTGATGATATTTATGAAACTGATGATGAAGCTTCTCCCAATAGATATGAATTGCCTGTTGTTCCTGAGGGTTATGTTATGGATGAAGAAACTGCTGGAGACTTTCTTGCTTGCAATGATAGATATGATCTTAAGAAATTATTAGCTAAGCTGAAAGAAAAGTCCTTGAATGCTAGAATGAAACATGACCCTGCTTTTGCTACTTAACCTATCTATGTCACAGATAAGGATTATGAATTCTTTGTTGATCATGAGTTAATTACTTTGGTTGAATCTGATCCTTTCCATGGCTATGAATCTAAAATTGTTATGGAACATCTTACTAAGTTGAATGATATAGCCACCCTGTTTACCAACGATGAAAAGATTCGTTACTACTATATCCTTAAGCTATTTCCTTTCTCGTTAAAGGGTGATGCTAAGACTTGGTTTAATTCTCTTGATCCTGGTTGTGTGCGTAGTCCCGAGGATATGATGTATTACTTCTCTACTAAATATTTTCCCGCTCATAAGAAACAAGCCGCCATACGGGAAATATATAATTTTGTGCAAATTTAAGAAGAGAGTCTCCCACAAGCTTGGGGGAGGCTTCTCCAATTACTTAATCCCTTGTCTGATCATCCTATTGAGATGCATGATATACTTGATGTCTTTTATAATGGACTAACCGATGCTTCCAAAGACCACCTGGATAGTTGTGTTGGTTGTGTTTTCAAGGAAAGAACAGTTGATCATGCTGAATTACTATTGAATAATATGCTGGCCAATGAAAATAATTGGACACTTCCTGAACCAGCCCCTAAGCCAACTCCGAAGAAAAGAGGTGTTCTATTTCTCAGTCCTGAAGATATGCAAGAGGCAAAGAAATCTATGAAAGAAAAAGGTATTAAAGCTGAAGATGTTAAGAATTTACCACCTATTGAAGAAATACATGGTCTTGATAACCCGACACAGGTAGTAAAGGTAAATTCTCTTTATAGGTTTGATGAAGGTGATATTCCTCATTATAAGTCTGCCAGCCAATGCTTAGATGAATCTGACAATTTTATTGTGAAACAAGAAAACTTCAATGCTTATGTTGGTAGACAATTACAACACAATGCTTATATGATTGAACGCTTGAGTGATTATCTGTCTAGAGCTAAAGGTGAACTGAAACTTATTAGTATTCATGCTTCTATGGTCACCACTCAAGTAGAACAAGTACTTAAGGCTCAGAATGATTTGCTCAATGAATTAAATAATAAGAATAATGATAATGCCATTAGAGTTGTGACTAGAGGTGGTAGAATGACTCGGGAACCTCTATATCCTGAAGGTCACCCTAAGAAGATTGAGTGAGATTCTCAGAGAGCTAATTTAGATGCACCTAGTTCTTCTACGAAGAAGAAAAGGAAAAAAGATAGGACTTTGCATGATTCTAGTGAACCTATAGCTGATACACCTGAGAATCCCAATGATATATCTGTTTCTGATGTTGAGACACAATCTGGTAATGAACATGAACCTAGTGATAATATTAATGATGATGTTCATGATGATGCTCAACCTAGCAATTATAATGATGTAGAGATTGAACCTGTTGTTGATCTTGATAACCCACAATCAAAGAATCAACGTTATGATAAGAGAGACTTTGTTGCTAGGAAGCACGGTAGGGAAAGAGAACCATGGGTTCAGAAACCCATGCCTTTTCCTCCAAAACCATCCAAGAAAAAGGATGATGAGGATTTTGAGCGCTTTGCTAAAATGATTAGACCTATATTTTTGCGTATGCGTTTGACTGATGTGCTTAAAACAAATCCTTACGCTGAGTATATGAAGGATATTTTTACCAATAAAAGAAAGATACCTGAAGTAGAAATTTCCACCATGCTTGCCAATTACACTTTCAAAGGTGGAATACCTAAGAAACTAGGAGATCCAGGAGTACCCACTATACCTTACTCCATTAAGAAAAACTATGTTAAAACTGTTTTATGTGATCTTGGAGCCAGTGTTAGTGTTATGCCTCTCTCTTTATATCGTAGACTTGACTAGAGTAAGTTGACACCTACTGAAATATCTTTGCAAATGGCTGATAAATCAACTGCTATACCTGTCGGTATTTGTGAGGATGTGCATGTTGTAGTTGCAAATGTTACTATTCTAACGGACTTTGTTATCCTTGATATTCCTGAGGACGATAGTATGTCTATTATTCTTAGAAGACCCTTTTTGAATACTGCAGGGGCTATTATTGATTGCAACAATGGCAATGTCACTTTTCATGTCAATGGTAATGAGCATACCGTACACTTTTCGAGGAAACAACCTCAGGTCCACAGTATCAATTATATTGGAAAAATTTCAACTATCACTATTGGAGGTTTTGAATTTCTTCTTCCTACAGTCAAGAAGACATATGACATTCTTATTGTTGAGGACATACATATCCCCATTGAGGTAACCTAGTGTTATTCTAAAATTCTCCAGTTTCATGTTATTCGGAAAGTGTTTATTAACAAGACCTAATCAACCTTGTTAATGGATTTCTTTTGATGAGCACGGGATAGGTGAATCCAGATAGCACAACCTTTTCTATCCTCCTTTTTACTTTATGTTAATTAGAATAAATAAAACAAAAATAGTATTTTCTGTCTGTTTCTAGACTTATCCATGCAATAAAAAATACCCCGAAAATAAAAGTTCTCCAAATGCCCTGAAAATGAAATATGATTTTTTCTAGAATATTTGAGAAAATATGGCACAGAACACACAGCGAGGGGAGCCAGCACCTAGCCGCGAGGGTCCAGGGCGCGCCCCCCTGTCAGGGCGCGCGCCCCTGCCTCGTGGGCCCCACGTGGCCCCCCTCCACTTATTCCTGCACCCACACTCTTCTTCTTCCTCCCAAAAAAATCACCAACCAGCTCAAACCCGAGTTCTAACTCATCTTGCTTCCATTTTCGATCTCCTTGCTCAAAGCACCATTCACCAAATTGTTTGGGGAGATTGTTCCTTGGTATGTGACTCCTCCATTGGTCCAATTAGTTTTTGTTCTAGTGATCTATTTATTGCAAATTTATGCTGCTGTGGTGACCTTGTTCTTGAGCTTGCATGTCAAATTTTCTTGGTCCCAAGTAGTTCTAATGCATGATATAGTATCTAGGCACTTATATGAGTTGTTGCTATCAATCTTGTTGAGTTTGGTTAACTTTTATTTTGAGTTACTAAAAATTTCAGATTTTTTTTGAAAAATGTATAGGAAACACTTCCAAGGTGGTTCTTCAAGGAAGCAAGAACCGAGGCTCGCGTTCCGTGAGACGGACGATGAACTACCGAGCGATGCTGACGTGCGGCCTTGTGAATGGCCGTCAGATGACTTTATGGATCAGGTTGGCATCAAGGATGAATTTTACGCATATGTGTGTAACGCTGACCTCGAGGGCTTCATACAAGATAAGTGCCCTCAATACCATGGCTTAACTGATAGCTTTGTGAGAAGGTTTAAATTTTCATCTTCACGTAATTCTCACACTGTCCTGTTTGACCTATATGATAAATCTTATACCATGGACTTAGAGGATTTTAATGATGCTTGTAAGCTCCCATAGTGGGGTAGTATGGGTGATCCTCGCAAATCTGAATTTAGAGAGTTCCTTGCTAGTATCATGGTAGGGGGATCTAGGGAAATCACACAGGCTACCATTGGGAGCATCCATTTTCCTGCTATTCATTACTTTGCTCTCTTTATTGGTAGATGCATAAAAGGTAAAGATGAGGCTTGTCACATGTGTGTCCCTGATCTTAGTGTTCTCAAGAGCCTTGTACTAGGTGATAGACAATATAACGTGGGAGCCATTGTTGCACGTAGGCTACACCATAATGGTATGAATGGAGATTTATTTGGTGGGATTTATGCCACTCGCATAGCCCGCTTTCTTGGTGTGCATGTGCACGAGAATGATTAACCTTTACCTTCTGCTCATTTAGATTGCCATGCTATGACTAGTCACCAGTTTATAGAGAGGGATGGTCAATCCCTCAAATATCGACTAATCTTTGACAGGCAGCATGCCATCCCTATTGTTCTTCATGCCCCTACTTTGTTTGACTTTCAGGCAAAAGGAAGATACACTATAACTATGGAGGAGGCAAATGTGTATTATAATATGTCAGAAGCAGCCCGCCTTTGAGTTGCAGCCCAGCATGCAGTAGCTGCTGCATCTCAGTACAACCCCAACTACGACTTTGGATATCCGTCAGGCCAATACTGGCCATAGACCAACTTAGGCCAAAAGCCTAAGCTTGGGGGAGTACGTGTTTCTCACCGACTTTACATTCATGTTCACACTTATTCTAGTTGTCGGTGCTCACACTCTTTCATTGTACCATCCATGTTTAGTTTCAATTTCTTTTTCTTAGTCTTTTTCTTGTGTGCTAGAAAAATCTTAATAAAAACAAAAAAAAAATACTAGTTGTAGCTTCCAGCTAGTTTACTTTTCTTGTAGTAGTAACTAAAAGAAAACCCAAAAAGATTTCCCGTTCTTCTTTTGCTTGTTGGGACCTTTCCCGTGTAAATAGTTTCTTTTCTTTTCTTTAGGGGTTAAGAGTAGAAGACCATGATGAAAATGTTTAGTGGCTCTCATATGCTTTATTGTTGATTTAAACTTGAGCCATATTACCTTGTCTTCTCTCTTGTATTAATTGCCTGCAGATTTCAGCTTAGTCCAATGCACGTGCACTATTATTATTTTCCACACCGTTCGGTCGTGCGAGTGAAAGGCAATAAGGATGATATACTATGAACTAATTGAGATGAGAAAAGCTGGTATGAACTCGACCTCTCTTGTTTTTGTAAATATGATAGTTCATCGTTCCTGATTCAGCTTGTTATGAATGAAACATGCTTGCAATGACAATTAGAGATCATAGCTGCTTATGACATGCTTAATTAGCTGAGAGTTTATAATGGTCTATCTTGCGCGCTAACATGATATTAAAATGGTTGTGATGTGGTATGATGGGGTGGTATCCTCCTTTGAATGATTTAAGTGATCTGACTTGGCACATGTTCACACATGTAGTTGAAACAAATCAACATAGCCTCCACGATATTTATGTTCATGGTGATTTATATCCTACTCATGCTTGCATTCATTGTTGATTAATTTAATGCATGTTCAAGACCGTTGTTGCTCTCTAGCTGGTCGCTTCCCAGTCTCTTTCTAGCCTTCACATGTATTAAGCGGGAATACTGCTTGTGCATCCACTTCCATAAACCCCAAAGTTATTCCACATGAGTCCACTATACCTTCCTATATGCGGTATTTACCTGCCGTTCCAAGTAAATTTGTATGTGCCAAACTCTAAACCTTCAAATGAAATTCTGTTTTGTATGCTCGAACAGCTCATGTATCAACTAAGGTTGTCTATATCTTCCATGCTAGGTGGGTTATTCTCATGATGAGTGGACTCTGCTCATCATTCATGAGAAAATGGCTGGTAATCGGGATGCCCAGTCCCATGCTAAAAATCATAAATAATTAAACAAAACTCCCCCAGGGCTGTTGTTGGTTTGGACGGTACCCGTTGTTTCGAGCAAGCCGTGGAGTGTGCTTGTTGGTGGTTGGGGGAGTATAAACTTTACCATTCTGTTTGGGAACCGCCTATAATGTGCATAGCATGGGAGATATCGATATTCTTGATTTTTATGTTGACAATGAGAGTATACCGCTCAAAATGTTATTCACCTCTATTTAAAAATCGAGCTCTGGCACCTCCTCAAATCCATGCTTTCCTCTGCGAAGGGCCTATCTATTTACTTTTATGCAGAGTCATCATCCTCTTATCAAAGAGTACCAATAGGAGAGCACCTCTGTCATTTGCATGTATTACTATTAATTTGCATTAAGTATGATCATGACTGGATCTCTTTTACCATGAATTACAATGTCTAGTTAGTCCTTGATCTTTAAAGGTGCTCTGCATTTATGTTTTGCAGTCTCAGAAAGGGCTAGCGAGATACCATCTTGTTATATCATATGATGATTGTTTTGAGAAAGTGTTGTCATCCTAGGTTTATTATTATTGCTCGCTAGTTGATTATGCCATTGATATGAGTAGACTTGAGACCTGAAAGTTATTGTGAATGTGCTTAGTTCATGATCTTGCTGAAAACCTAAATGTTGGCTTACATATTTACAACAACAAGAGCAAACAGAGTTTATCAAATTTTTTCTTTATCACTTTCAGTTTATCAACTGAATTGCTTGAGGACAAGGAAAGGTTTAAGCTTGGGGGAGTTGATACGTCTCCAACGTATCTACTTTTCCAAACCCATTTGCCCTTGTTTTGGACTCTAACTTGCATGATTTGAATGGAACTAACCGGACTGACGCAGTTTTCAGCAGAATTGCCATGGTGTTGTTCTTGTGCGGAAATAAAAAGTTCTTGAAATGACCTGAAAATCCACAAAGAATTATTTTGCAAAATATAAAAAATATCTGCAAGAAGATCCAGACCAGGGGGCCCACACCCTATCCACGAGGGTGCCCCCCTAGTGTTGAGCTCCGAGGTGTTGTCGTCACAAATATATCGCAGCAATTCTGGAATACTTAAGACGGCCGACATCGAAAACTCTCCTATGCGGTTAGTGGCAAGATAACCCCGACATCAACCAGTACTGGGGAGGTAGTTCGGGAGTATTGCCATAGCTTGTATAGCAGATGCGTTTCGAAGGTCCGAGGTAAACGGTTTCCGGAAATAACTGGTTATGTATTGAAGGATGGATACAGCTGGATGTAGGATTAGAGTTGAGTGCGCGATGCTTCCCCTGTATCCCCAACACCTGATTGCATAACTGGAAACTTTCGGAAATTAATAGGTGGGTTCATCTAGTAGTTCGTAGGCATTCTTCCAACGAATGCATGATATGGAGTTCGGGGTTCTACATTGAGTGAAGTGGTTTTATGGGCGTTGTTCTGATCGGGAGTTCCATCTTAAAGGGTCCTTGGCTATGCTGATCCGGGGATTGCAAAACCCTTTTGTAACACGCTTCATGAGCTTTCAGCACGAATATGTGGAACGAAGCTTCTATCTTGTATTTGTTCTATCTGCTCCTTGTTGTTTTTATTTACCTTTTGTTCTCCAAGTGGCTTCTCGACAAGCTGATGTACCTACGGAATTCATTCGTTCAATCCTCTGTTCGAATGATATTGTGAAGATTATGTTGCAACAAATCTATCCTTTGTTTTGATTTGATTCTAGTATTCGAGTTGCTTCGATGTCAAATGCTGATTCCATACCTTTCCTAATCGGTGACTCTTTTCTACATAGCAGGGGGGCCAGTGCTAATGGTGTTGGTCCCGAATGGGGAGACTGCGGGGCCACCTTGGGGAAACCCGAGGGCTGGTTTTACTCGTAGGATCACCTATCCAGTTGTGGCCTGAGACGAGATACGCGCAGCTACTATCAGGGTGTCGGCACGCCGGGAGGTCTTGTTGGACTTGTTTTACCATTGTCGAAATGTCTTGTGCACCGGGATGCCGAGCCTGATCGGATTTCCCTAAGATAAGGGGTGATGATATTATATTTATCACTTCAGCTGATCGTGAGAGCTTGTGATGGGCTATGTTGGGACACCCCTACAGGGTTATGATCTTTCGAAAGCCGTGCCCGCGGTTATGTGGCAGATTGGAATTTGTTAATGTCCGGTTGTAGAAAACTTGACAGAGGATCCGAAGTAAAACACACAACTGTGTGAGTAACCGTGACTGTCTCTTTTCACTTTGAGAAGAGAACACGGTGGGGTTATGTTTGACTCGTATGTAGTTCAAGATCTTTAGCGATCACTACTCGTTTGCGACCGTTTGCGTAGATGCTCATCTTATTCTTGTACTCGTAAGTTAGCCACCATATTATTCTTAGCCGCTGCTGCAACCTCACCACTTTACCTCTTCCTACCCATAAAGCTTTGCTAGTCTTGATACCCATGGTTATGGGATTGCTGAGTCCTCGTGGCTCACAGATACTACAACACCAGATGCATGTTCAGCCGAGATTGACGCAGGAGATGGGTCAGAACTTCTGGGAGTTCCATGAAGAGCGTGGCCGTATGTATGTGACGTTTTCGGCGATCAGTAGTGGTTTCTACTAGGGGCGATTCGGACCTGTGGCTTTATGTTTTTGGTATCTTTCTTTTGGATCTTCGCCCGTAGTCGGGTTGTGATGTTTTGAATGATGATTTTGCTTATGTAATGTATTGTGTGACGTGGCGAGTGTAAGCCAACTATCCTTTTGCAATTTCATCCCTATTTTTACATGAGTCATGCAAAGATACCGAACTTGAGATCATTCCAGAATGGGCTTATACCTTTAACTCATGCCTCGACACGTAGGAGGTATAGTCCCATCCTGGGCATTACAAGTTGGTATCAGAGCCTTCTCCGACCTAGGAGCCCCCGCTGATTGATCGAATCGTTGACGGTTGAGTCTAGGCACACACTTGAAAATGTTTTGAGTCCTATATATATATATCGGAGAGTAGGATTTCTTTTGCTCCTCATCCCTGCAAAGAAATCCTACTCTCCTCATCCCCTGAAAATGTTGGGACTATACCTCCTACGTGTCGAGGCACGACTTAAAGGTATAAGCCCATTCTGGAATGATCTCAAGTTCGGTATCTTTGCACGACTCATGTAAAAATAGGGATGAAATTGCAAAAGGATAGTTGGCTTACACTCACCACATCACACAATACATTACATAAGCAAAATCATCATTCAAAACATCACAACCCGACTACGGGCGAAGATCCAAAAGAAAGATACCAAAAACATAAAGCCACAGGTCCGAATCGCCCCTAGTAGAAACCACTACTGATCGCCGAAAATGTCACATACATACGGCCACGCTCTTCATGGAACTCCCAGAAGTTCTGACCCATCTCCTGCGTCAATCTCGGCTGAACATGCATCTGGTGTTGTAGTATCTGTGAGCCACGAGGACTCAGCAATCCCATAACCATGGGTATCAAGACTAGCAAAGCTTTATGGGTAGGAAGAGGTAAAGTGGTGAGGTTGCAGCAGCGGCTAAGCATAATATGGTGGCTAACTTACGAGTACAAGAATAAGATGAGCATCTACGCAAACGATCGCAAACTAGTAGTGATCGCTAAAGATCCTGAACTACCTACGAGTCAAACATAACCCCATCGTGTTCTCTTCTCAAAGTGAAAAGAGACAGTCACGGTTACTCACACAGTTGTGTGTTTTACTTCGGATCCTCTGTCAAGTTTTCTACAACCAGACATTAACAAATTCCAATCTGCCAGATAACCGCGGGCACGGCTTTCGAAAGATCATAACCCTGCAGGGGTGTCCCAACATAGCCCATCACAAGCTCTCACGATCAGCTGAAGTGATAAATATAATATCATCACCCCTTATCTTAGGGAAATCCGATCAGGCTCGGCATCCCGGTGCACAAGACATTTCGACAATGGTAAAACAAGTCCAGCAAGACCTCCCGGCGTGCCGACACCCTGATAGTAGCCGCGCGTATCTCGTCCGAGGCCACAACCGGATAGGTGATCCTACGAGTAAAACCAGCCCTCGGGTTTCCCCAAGGTGGCCCCGCAGTCTCCCCGTTCGGGACCAACACCATCAGCACTGGCCCCCCTGCTATGTAGAAAAAAATCACCGATTAGGAAAGGTATGGAATCAACATTTGACATCGAAGCAACTCGAATACCAGAATCAAATCAAAACAAAGGATAGATTTGTTGCAACATAATCTTCACAATATCATTTGAACAGAGGATTGAACGAATGAATTCCGTAGGTACATCAGCTTGTCGAGAAGCCACTTGGAGAACAAAAGGTAAATGAAAACAACAAGGAGTAGATAGAACAAATACAAGATAGAAGCTTCGTTCCACATATTCGTGCTGAAAGCTCATGAAGCGTGTTACAAAAGGGTTTTGCAATCCCCGGATCAGCATAGCCAAGGACCCTTTAAGATGCAACTCCCGATCGGAACAACGCCCATAAAACCACTTCACTCAATGTAGAACCCCGAACTCCATATCATGCATTCGTTGGAAGAATGCCTACGAACTACTAGATGAACCCACCTATTAATTTCCGAAAGTTTCCAGTTATGCAATCATGTGTTGGGGATACAGGGGAAGCATCGCACACTCAACTCTAATCCTACATCCAGCTATATCCATCCTTCAACACATAACCAGTTATTTCCGGAAACCGTTTACCTCGGACCTTCGAAATGCATCTGTTATACAAGCTATGGCAATACTCCCGAACTACCTCCTCAGTACTGGGTGATGTCGGGGTTATCTTGCCACTAACCGCATAGGAGAGTTTTCAGTGTCAGCCATCTTAAGTATTCCAGAACTGCGATGCGGCAGGATGCGACGGGTGCGCGTGGAGCGATGTGCAGCTGCGTCCATCACCGTCCCCCGGCGGTGCCAGCCACCGCCTCCAGTCACGCCCCTCAGGGTGGAGCCAGACTGGGTCTCCTCATGCCCAAGACGAGCCCGACGACACCGGCGAGGTCATGGACTGGAGGAGGATCCGGCTGGTGGTCTGCCCGCTTCGCGTTGCCCTCGGATCCGTCGTCTGGGTTGCACGGGGAGGGGGGGTCCTGGATCTGTTGTCGGGCAGCGCAGGGAGGTCGGCGGTGCTTGGATCCGTCGCTGGGCGGCGCAGGGAAGCCGGCGGTGCTCGAATCCATCGTCGGGTCATGGAGAGTGGCGGCAGTCATAGAGCATTGGGGAATTGCCGTGCGGGTAGTTCCTCCCTGGGTGGCACAGTGCCAGGTCGCGGCGGCTAGCCGGAGAAGGGGTGGCATGTTAGCAGTGGGCGCTGGCGGTGGCGGGATCCTGGGCGCCTAGGGGGCAGCGGGGGATGACTCGGGTGTGAGTCATGGCGTTGACTATGAGGAAGAAGAAAAGAGGGGGAGATACAAGAGACTGACTGGTGGGCCTATCTTCCATGTCAACATATTGTCCACGTTGGCACACCAAATCAGCCCGACAACCAGGCCCCACAAGTCAGTTTCGCTGTTAGACACGTCTCAGTTCCGAATTAGTGCGATTTGTTACTCACTTGCCGCGGATGTGGTGGTATTTTGTGTTTTTTGACAAAAGTGGTGGTTTTGGATTACCCTAGCCACAAATGTGGTGGTTTTGAGCAATTAACTCGAATGTTGAAGAGTAACAAACACGTGAATTACAGGCCTAAATCTTCAAGGAATATTTTCAAATCTTCTATTCCGAAATCAACTAAATATTGCAATAGGAAGAAATGCATGGATAACAAGCTTGCCTCAGACATCCCATACTCTCTATGAAAACCTGAATCTAAAATACATATCGCAGGTGATTCTATTCTCACATCAAATCAAATAAATATGAGACAAAGGGGCAGAGAAAGAGAGAGATGAACTTGGGTATGAGGCCAATGGCAAAGAGGGTGTTGAAAGCGGCTGAGAGCAAGGGAAGGGAGAGAGAGACAGGAGGAGGAGGCTGGCTGCACCATGTGCTCTGCTCGCTCCATTGGACTAACCCAACCGTCGGGGTTCTGGTCCAAGGCGGAGAAGACCAGCCGTCATTTGAGTCACTCGTGGGTACCCTCCATCTTGTTCACCGGCCGGTGCTAAACAAGGGGAGATAAAGCTCCGGTGTTATGCCCCTACCGAGGCATCTCTCCTCCAGCAAGGGGAAGGGAGGGGCCAGTGGCACGGAGAGGAGAGGAGGCGGCTGAGGCGAGCGGGGAGAGGGGCGACGACATGTGAGAGGATGAAGCGGGGAGGAGACGAGGAGATGGGGGCGCGGGGCTCGGGACAAGAAGGTTTGGCGGCTAGGGTTTGGCTTTTTGATGGTTCTGAGCGTGGGGCGCGGGTGGAGAGAATTGGCGAATCCCTGGCGGACATGGGAAAGACACACTCAACCAATGAGCTCACGATACGAGCCCACTCGTCATTGGCCATTGAAAGTGACCGTGAGGTAAAAATTGGATTTGACCACGAAGTGAAGATCTGGCGACTGGAAGTGGACCAAATCGAGGGAGTTCTCTAAAGCCAAGTTGGCTAGCAACCTTATAGGTTAGAATCCGAAAGGAACACAATTGTCGTATTTTTAACAGAACCCGACTAACCCATTTGGGGGTGGGGGCCTTCACACTCGACCACATACGACAGAGGGCCATGGCTTTCAGCAGGGTCCAAGTAGCCACTAATATTAGTTTATTTGTAAGGCACTCCTTATTAGGCCTTGTACAATGCTAGGTGCTTAGGAAGGTGTTTAGAAAAATAAATCAGGTTTTTCTTAAGCACTGTGCTTAAGGAAAGCTTGATTTATTTCTCGAAGCACCTCTGCTAAGCACCTTGCATTGTACAAGGCCTTAACGCGGGTTTTCAGTTTTCACAGTTTTTTTTGACCATTTTTAGTTTTGAAAGGTTCCCATGGAAAACCTGACAATCCATTGGCACCCATTGCAGAGCGCACAGCAAGTGTGCATGCCACCATGCATGAATGGGATTGTTCGATCTTGAAGGCTCCCCATCGGCGTTTGAAGGAACTCAAGGCGGAGTTGGAATTGTTGCGGTCAAGCCCTCTCACTGACGAGGTGGGACACGTGTAGATTGCTAATGGAGATAGAAGAAAATTTAGAGAAGGGAGAGATCTATTGGGTGCAACGTAGCCGCGCAAACTGGCTAAAATTCAATGATCGGAACACTAGTTTCTTTCATAATTTTGCATCGGCTAGGAAGAAAATAAATTACATTGAACGCTTGCTTGATGACTCGGGTGTATGGAGAGAGAACAATGAAGCTATGCGAAGTTTGGTTACTAAGTACTTTCAGTATCTCTTCTCTACTGAAGTTAATGTACCAACGATGAATGGTATAACTAAAGTTAAGAGGCGTGTTACAGATTATATGAATGAGTCACATATGGCTCCGTACATAGAGGAGGAGGTCAGGAAAGCTTTATTCAGTATTGGTGATTTGAAAGCACCGGGACCGGACGGATTACATGCTACCTTTTATAAGAAAGTTTTGGCACCTGCTTGGAGGAGATCTAACGAAGGAGGTTCTTGCGGCTGTTAATACAAGTATGATCCCAAAAGGTTGGAACTCTACTACTATCATGTTGATTCCCAAAGTGGACAACCCTGTAAGTGCATCTAGTGCCCCTTAGTGATTTTGGTGTATTGAAGACTTATAGGTTAAGCAACTAATGTGTTTTTAAGTGTATACAGGTCTTATACGTCTATGAGGAGTTTGATATTTACGATGAAAGTCGACCCCTAAAAATGTATGTCTTCAATTGAAGACTTTGGTTTTCATGAAGACTTTGAAAGTGAGCAAATTGGCATGACCTTGAAGACTTGGATATTCATGCGAGGATTATGATGCGTGAAGAATTTTGTTTTTGTAGTTTCATTTTCTGTTTCTTGAGTCATTGGAAACACCATATTGTTAAAGGGGTCGAGGTAAAACTAGGGAAACATATTTCCAAGTGGTGCTCAACTCAAAGCCTACACTACCCAATCCTTTCGAGTGAAGCCATTGGAAATCTCATACAGTTCAGTCAATTTCTTCAGTGACAGAGATGAAGTTCTTCTGGTCTCTGAGGAATTTGTCCTGACTGAGGAGTTAGGAATTCGCCAAGGCGGATTGCCTACAAGTGAGGAACATGATAGCCCTGAGGAATTTGAGAGCTCAATTTCCGACTGTTGATGTGCTATGCGCCAGCTGCCCAAAATATCTTATCCACCTAACGGTCATATCATTTAAGGGCATTCATGTCTTATCATGTCGGGCTGCTCCCTAGGCTATAAATAGTTGTCCCTACAACCACTAGCTGGTCGGGTGCTCTGAGAGAAACTGACACTTGTCATAAGAGCAACCCATCCTCCGAGGACTTCGAGCGAAAATCATCAAGTGAGGAAAAACCCCAAACCCAAACACCTAAAACCCAAAAGTGATTGAGCATCACTGAAGAGAGTGTTCCTGTGTGGGACCGACGCTTGTTACCTTTGAAGATGGTGATCTTCCAGACGGTTAGGCGTCAATGGTCTAGAGCATTCAAGAGGAATTGTGGATCGTCGGGTGACCAAGTCCGTGAAGGTTTGGAAATCACTTGTGAAGACTTACCATGAGTGATTGGGCAAGGTCTGTGTGACCTTAGCTCAAGGGGAATACGGTGAGGACTTGGTGTCTTGGACTGTGTGTCCAGGTATGTGTGTCCGGGACTGTGTGTCCTCAGGTTCAAATACCTAGCCGCCCCAACCAGATGTACAACTGTCACAGCTGTTGGAACTGATCTAACAAATCATTATCTTCATCAAGCCTACTGGTTCTATTTCCTCAACCCTTCCATTTACTCATTCATGTGTTGATGAACTTGATCTATACTGTTTGAAGACTTTGACTGAAGACTTTCTCAATTTCCTCAACCCAATTTCTTAAGTCTTCAGTCCTCAACCTGCTTATCATGTTTACACGCTACTTGTACTCTGTGCTTGCTTTCATTTCATCATGATGACCATCCTCCTGTTCTGTTATGCTTGCACTTGAGTGTCTATTCCACTGCTAAGTAGTCTGTTTCTTAGGAAATTCCTCAGCTAGAATTTCCTTAGTGATGAATTCATAAAAATCACCTATTCACCCCCCTCTAGTCGATATAACGCACTTCCAATTGGTATCAGGGCAAGGTACTCCCTTGTTCTGTGTGATTTTGGTTTAACCGCCTGGAGTTTTAGTTATGTCGACTTCAGGTATGATCAAAGTCTCGGCTGGGTGTCCTACCTTTGATGGGACGGACTACCCCTACTGGAAGAACAAGATGCGCATGCATCTTGAGGAAATTGACAACGATCTTTGGTATGTCGTGGAAACTGGTGTTCCATCTGTATCACCTTCCTTGAACGCTGCTGATGTGAAGAGATTCAAGCAACTCGACTCATAAGTGAAGAATATCATATGTGGCCATCTGGGCAAAGGGCAGTATGGCAGAGTGAGTGCTTTGGAGACTGCAAAGCTTACCTGGGACAGGCTGTCCAAGGTCAACGAAGGAGTCTCAGCTCAACGTGACTCTTGCGTTGATGTTCTTCTGTCACATCCCTAGTCAGTGCATGCTTTAGGACTAGCTAGAGTGTGCATCATGTTTACTTTTTGCAGAAACTTGAAATGGGAATGACAGAAACCCCAGCACCCCTCTTCTAACAACTAGGGTTTAATAAAATCTTTTCCAATGTACCCAAAATGCCCTTCAAAAATGTTCATCATCTTTGCCTTGGTCTTAAACCTCTAACAAAAATGGTGCACAATTTGCTAGGACATCCAAAGGTCACTGGATTAATTCATATTGTATTTGCATTTGGGCATTTAAATGCTATAAAATATTTTAGGTGCCCAAATAATCATAAACTAAAATGTTCCATGTTGTTCATATTATATACAGTGGGCATGAGTAGTTTTATGATTTATAAAAATGTTCTAGAATTTTTATTAATTCAACAAAGTTGAAAAGGAAACAAAACAGAAAACAAAAGAGAAAAGAGAAAGAGAGGGCACAGCCCACTTACCTGGACCACCCCGGCCCACCTGGCGGCCCAGCACTGTGCTGGCCCGAGCCAGCCAGCTACTTCGTCCCCGCCAGGCAGGCAGGGAGGTGACGCTGGCGAGCGCGAGCTCGCCACGACGCCACCTGCTTGCTGCCTCGCCGCGGGAACGGGCTGGACGACCTCTACGTCACGCCCTGGAGCTTCTGGACACGACCAGTTCCCCCTGCCTCTCTCTCTCGCCCTCCCCTCGCCATGGCCGACGCTGCTACCGTCGTCCTACCACCGTAACCGCAGCCACCATGCTCCCCTCGCCACCCCTCCATGTCTGCGAGCTCCGCCGTCGTCCGCCACTTCGCCTTGACTGAGCCCCGAGCGCTCACACTCCCTGCACCGTATGCACCGACCCCGTCTTCGTCGACCACCGCCGGAGATCCCCTCCGCCGTCACCGTCGCAGCAGTTCGTCCCCGACCTCGCCGTCAGCTCCGTCGCAACCGCCGTGAGCTTGGCCACCTCCTCATCCACTCTGTTCCCCTCTCGAGCACCGTAGCGTCTGCACGTAGCTCACCCGCACGCGCCACAGCGGAGCTCGTCGCCGACGAGGCTCCGACCACCCAACGGCCGCGCCACCCTGTCCACCAGCTTCACCGCACCTCCAGGAGCACAACACACCTCTTCACGAGCCTCGCCGTGCCTCCTAGAGACGAGCCCGAACTCACCCGAGCTCCGGCAGCCGCCAAGGTCGTCGCTGGCGCCTTTTCCGGCGACCCCGAGGCCAACCACCACCACCACTAGATGCGGCACACTCCCTGCATCACATCGATGTGCTCTGCCGCCGTTTTGGTCGCCGGAGCACAAATCCCGCACCGCACTGCCGCGTCTGGCCCCGCCGGCGGCTAAGCGCTGGCCTGTTTGACCCCCTGGAGTCAATGACAGGTGGGGCCCACCCAGCTAAGTAAGTTAGAATTAGCACTAATGTTTAATTAGTTAAGTTAATGACACTGACACGCGGGACCCACTGTCAGGTTTGACCTGGACCAGGTCTGTTGACCTGCTGACACCAGCATGATGTCATGCTGACGCAGTAAAGGCTTTTCTGGAATTATTTGATTTAAAACAATTCAGGAAATTCCAGAAAATGCTTTAAACTTCTAAAAAGCATATAAATTCAACAGTAGGTCAGATGGAAAAGATTTATATATGAAAATTGGTCAGAAAAATCCAATCTTTCCATTGGTGCTGGTTTCATGCATGTTTAAGCAAGTTAATCTTGATGTTCACATCAAAACATGATAATGCACTTTAATAAATAATAGTTTGGGTATAAGTTTGAATCTTTGGTTCAAATGAGCTCAAACCTTTCTGTTTATAGTTGCATTATCCCAAAACACATTCATCTTGCCATGTCATGAGCATGCATCATATTGTTGAATTTGTTGTATATTTATTGTATCGTTGGTGTTCTCCGTGGTAGGTCCTGCTCCCGAGGATACATCTGCGTATCCAACTGAAGAGCAGTACCCGACAACCAATCTGTCAGGCAAGCAACCCATTGATCATTCCGATACAAACCCATCTTCTCGCTCCTCCTCTCTTTTACTGTATTAAGGCAACAGCGTGTGAACTGCTACTTGCTGCGGTAGTTGAACCCTATTCCTTTGCATGACCTGTCATTGCCACAGTAAATAGTTGAAACCCACTAGCATGTGTAGGAGTTGATTGAGCCATGTGATGTGTGTTCTACCATGCCATTTGTGTATGTTGCCTGCTATCCTTAGAGTTGTGTCAGGTCTGGTTCATCTGGGTGATGGATCAGAGTGAAATGATCATGTCTGGTAAAGAGAGTGAAGTGTGGAACATGTTTTGGTAAAGGTATCGATGAAAGGCCATGTAGGAGTACATGGTGGGTTGTTTCATTGGAACCGTCCATAGGACCTGAGATCTGTATGTGTGATTCAAGATTCAGCTAATACCACACATTGGGCCCTGAAATATGACCCCGCTCGACTTATTAACTACCCTTATCCTCTGTCCAGGAGTTGCAACTAGTTTCGGGTGTTTGTAGTTTACTGGTGGTAGTGCACAGCGCTGACCCTCGGGGTGGGCTGTGATGCGGCAGGTACGTGGCACGGTGTACCGGTCGCCCGTTTGGTGACTCGGGAACCCTGTACACATCGTTCGGGGCCGTGAGCGACACCCAGGCCGGATCTCCCAACGGATGGAACCCAAATAGGCGATAAACCTAGACTAGAGACCTGAGTGGTTCGTTAGGTCGTGGTCTACACCCACGTCGGCCTTCGCTTGAAGTCTGCCGAGCACATGTCGTGTGCAGACGCTAAGTGGTGGAAACATGTGTGAAGAAGTACACCCATGTAGGGTTACCGGTCTATTCGAATAGCCGTTGTTCGCGGTTACAGACCACTTGGTTGCTTATACAGTTCATAGACAAGTTGATGGTTACTCCTAAAAGTCTCAAGACAAGTGTGAGTATCGTGGATGGCCCTTCCGTAGGATGACGAAAGAGGATCCACGATGGTGTATTGCTGTGGTGAGTAGAGGACTCATGTGCGTAGTCTCATCTTGCAATCTGCTGAGAGTTGTAGTATAGGTTAGCCAAGAGTCAAAGCTGGCTTGCTGCTATGAACTCCACTACCCTTGTTGATAATGATGCATGTATGTTAGGTTCTGTTGTAAGTCTTGTTGAGTACCTTTGTACTCATGTTTGCTTAATAACTGTTGTAGAGGAGAACCCTGCCCCTTCTGATGGGTTTTACATAGATGTTGACGTCGACGAGTAGCTTGCTACCCAGACGGAGATCCTGAGCTTGTGAAGGGCCTTGTAGATAGTCAGGCTACACCAAGCATGTTTTCTTTCCAAGTTGTCTGTACTCAGACAAGTTAGCTTCCGCTTGTGCTTGTATGCTTGTATGACTTGAGTGTTGGTTCATGTGACCCCTATCTGTATGGATATGTTATGTATGGCTCTTCGGGGCCTCTTAAATAAAGTACTTTGAGTCATAATGTCTTGTTGTGATGTAATGTTGTATGTGCACATATTGAGCATATTGTGTGTATGTTGTTGAAATGCTTGATATGTGTGGGCTCCGACACCTAGTTGTTTACCCTTGGTAGCCAATCTTACAGGGAAATGCCTCCTAGTGCTTCCACTGAGCCTTGGTAGCTTGCTAGTGCTCCGGAACTCGTAGGCTGGCCGGCATGTGTCCTTCTTTGTTCCTTTGTCTGTCCCTTAGGGGAAATGTCACGCATTGTTCCTTTAAGTCATTGTAGCTTGCTACGACTTGGGTTCATATGTTGATGAACGACACGTTCGTTGCTGGGTCATGGATGCATGTCTCTGTAATTTAGTGCCACTTTTGGTTTATAACTAGCCATGTTGGCCCGGGTTCTCTGTCATATGGATGCTAGCGACACTATCATATACGTGTGCCAAAATGCGCAAACGGTCCCGGGTCAGGTAAGGTGGCACCCGTGGGGATACCGTGCGTGAGGCCGCAAAGTGATATGATGTGTTACAAGCTAGATCGGTGTGACTTAGGATCGGGGTCCTGACAGCGTTGGCATCAGAGTCGGACTGCCTGTAGGTTCTTCAAGCCAAACTGGTCGATGTTGAGTCTAGAAAATTCTTAGCTATATGTAGGGGAATTGATTGTGGAAGAGAACGTAAGGCTCTTTTTACTTCTTTACCTTATGCCCTTCTGATCTGAGTCAGCCTATTCTTTCTACGGGGGTTTAGGACTAGGCCTCTCATCTTTACTAGGTTCACGTGTTACTAATCCGTAGACTCTTAGGATTGTTGGTTTCAAGCCTCAGTTTAGTTTCTACCCTTGCAGTATGTTGATTAGTTGGACCGGAACCTTGATATGATGTTGTTGAGTGGCTATGCGATCATTTGTATGATGTCTCAAAACCTTTTTTGAGCATTTACAGTTGTTATGCTGCCCGATTTCTTCTAGAAATTCTAATGCCTTTGCATTATTTCATGTTTCAGATGTCTGACCGCACACCTCACCAGGTGGTCTGTTTGACCCGGTGCATTAATGTGCCAGGTCACACGGCCATGCTAGTCCGTGTGTTGACTGAGACCGGCTACCATTGGTATCCTGAGTACATTGTGGAGGAACAGTACCGGGATTTCAACTAGAGTTAGTATCTCTGCACAATCCGGATATACCCTTCATATCCCGGAGCTACCGACCCCATCCATTGGTCTTATGGACTCGGGGTTACCATCGAGATGGCAGTGTAGGATGTCGCTTACTCGATGATGACTATCATCCGGGCTAGGCATGCCCTATTGCTGAACACTGAGTTCCGCTACATGCGAGCCTCACTTCCTGGAGAGGAAGGCTATTACACTGGTCTATATACTGATGCCGCTCATGAGGAGCCACTACTTCAAACTACTACTCAGATGCTGGAGGATAGGGACCGTGAGGTCCGTGCCCTTCGGATGGAGCTATATAACACTCGAGCCGCCCACTGGACCACCTTGACACGGCTTGCACCTGCCGTGTAGGCCGGATATCTGGATATGCTGGATTTGTACCCCGTGCGGACTCGTTTTCCCGATCGTATGGATTGGCGTGACGTTGGGGGTATTACACCTCCACGTGGGCGTCGGTTACCACCAGCAGCGGGACCGAGACCGCATCCGTGTCCCTATGGTCCACAGCCTTCGAGTGCTCGAGAGTTTCCAGATCCACATGTTCCACTTCCAGGCTACGGTGGTAATCTTTACGAAGATTACTACAGGAATGTCTGAGTTAGACCATGGCAGTAGTAGTATCGTAATAGTTGTATCTCCACAGTCCTGCGTGTCTTGTGGAATATGACTTAGTGTGTACTGAGTTCCGGAGGCGTAGATAAATAATGTATAGGAGCTTGGAATGCCTCTGATGAGATGTATCGTCTTCCACCGCAGTTGTACTTTGGCCTTGGTTTGTACTAAACTATGTATGGTGTGTATGACCAATGGTGTATATATGGCAGTTTCTATATTACCATGTTGTACAGATGAACATCTCTGCATTCTGTGTCATCCATTACATTCTGCACTCCTATGTGAAGTTTTGCCATCCTTGTCTAAACCGTTGTTTTGTTTTCCTAGGATGGTCAACACTCGCAGCACTCCTGCTGCTCAGGAGCAGGGTGAGGCCAGTGGGGCTAGAGATGAGAATCTGCCTCAACCACCCTCCTTGGCTGAAGTAATGCTCGAGGAAGAAAGGAACAAGAGAGAGACCAACCGTCTGCTGGAACGCATAGAGCAGAATACTGCCTTACGCCAGAGGAATGACGTGGTGTCAATCAATGACTTTAACAAGATGTGCCCACCAAAGTTCCATCATTCCGCTGAACCTCTTGATGCGGATGACTGGCTTCGTAGTATCACCCACAAGCTACACTCTGCCCGTGTGGCCGAAGCTGACAAGGTTACCTACGCCGCCTACCATCTTGAGGGCCCTGCTAGCCTCTGGTGGGAAAACTTTGAGGCTATGCGTCCTGCTGGCCAACTCATTACTTGGGCAGAGTTCAGCGAGGCATTCCGTGAACATCACATTTCGGAAGGTCTCATGGATCGCAAGCGAGAGGAATTCTGCAATTTCACCCAGGGCCGGCTAACTGTGGATGGCTATAGTCGCGAGTTTGGCAACTTGGAACGCTACGCTCCCGAGGAGGTGTCCACCGACGCCAAGAAGCAGGCGAGGTTCCGCAAGGGACTCAGCCCTGAACTTTGCCGAGATCTACGTTTGCACGACTGCACCTCCTTCCAGAAGTTAGTGAACAAAGCCATCAGTGCTGAGACGGGTCAGACTGATTTCGAAGCCACACGCAAGCATCCTCGTGACTTTGGTTCCTCATCCGGCTCTGGCTCTCACAAGCGCCGTGTGTGGGTTCCAAACACAGCCCTGCCACCCAGGTTCACTCCGAGGCCATCCTATGAGGCGCCTCGCCCAACCCCGTAGTATGCACCGGCCAAGACTTATGGAGGATCACCTGCCAACTTTGCTCCACGCACTGGCACTGTGACATGCTTCAAGTGCGGAGAACCAGGACACTACATGCGTGAGTGTCCTCAGAACCAGCCAGGAAGGTCCGTTGGCCGTGGTAAGCCAACAGGCAAGGTGAACTATGTCAAGCCAATCCCCACTGCACGTGGTCATGTCAACTATGTCTCTGCTGAGGAAGCTTATGAGGATCCTAACGTCGTCCTTGGTACGCTTCTTGTTTAACTGCCATCCAACATCTGTTCTTTTCGATACTGGAGCATCTCATTCGTTCATATCTGAGAGCTATGCTCGAATGCACAACATGACTTTTTGTGACATGCCCACTTCCATGGTTATTCAAACTCCTGGTTCAAAATGGCAAACCTCTAGGGTAAGCCATGGAAATGAAATTCTTGTCGATAGACTTGTCTTTCTTGCATCACTAATAGCTCCCAAGTCCTCGGACATAAACATTATCTTGGGTATGGACTGGATGACAGCTCATTACGCCAAGATTGATTGCTACACTAGGACTGTTCAACTTACACACCCATCCGGCAAGACAGTCGATGTTTTGGCCCGAATGGCTGAGCGTCAGCTCTACTCTCTTAATGCCAGCCCTCTACCAGAACTCGAAGATATCCCGGCAGTCCGTGACTTTCCGGATGTCTTTTCAGAAGAACTACCAGGTGTTCCACCTGACAGAGATGTCGAGTTCGTGATAGATCGTGTTCCAGGAACTGTCCCAATCTCTAGGAGACCCTATAAGATGGCACCCTTAGAACTAGCTGAGCTTAAGAAACAACTCGATGAATCCTTGAAAAAGGGTTTCATCCGTCCTTCTCCTTGGGCTTGTCCCATCCTCTTCGTCAAGAAGAAGGATGGAACAGAACGGATGGTTGTAGATTATCAACCTGTCAATCTGGTCACCATAAAGAACAAGTATCCACTCCCCAGGATCAACGACCTACATGACCAGCTCGCTGGATCCTCAGTCTTTTCCAAAATGGATTTGAGGTTGGGCTACCATCAAATAAAAATCAAGAACGGGGACATTCCCAAGACGGCCTTTGTTACTCGTTATGGCCAATACGAGTACACCATCATGTCCTTCGGGTTAACCAATGCCCCAGCCACTTTCTCCCGGCTAATGAATTCTATATTCATGGAGTACTTGGATAAATTCGTCGTGGTATACCTCGATGATATACTCATTTACTCCAAGAACAAGGAAGATCATGCCGAGCATCTAAGGTTGGTATTGACGAAACTTCGAGAGCACCGCCTTTATGCAAAATTCTCCAAATGTGAATTCTAGTTGCCAGAAGTGACCTATCAAGGCCATGTAATCTCTGGCAAGGGTATTGTTGTCAATCCCGAGCGAGTTCAGGCCCTCCTTGATTGGACTCCACCAAAATCGGTCAAGCAAGTTAGGAGTTTCCTTGGCTTAGCGAGCTATTGCCGAAGCTTCGTCGAGAATTTCTCCAAGGTTGCTAAACCTCTAACTGAACTCCTCAAGAAAGATAAAAAGTTCGAGTGGACCCCACAGTGCGAGTCCAGCTTTCAGGAACTGAAAAGACGCCTAACATCTGCTCCCGTACTGGTACCACCAGACTTTTCCAAGGACTTTATTATCTATTGTGACGCCTCACGACAAGGACTAGGTTGCATACTCATGCAAGATCGTCAAGTGATTGCATACGCATCTCGACAGTTGCGTCCACATGAGGATAACTATCCTACCCATGATCTAGAGCTTGCAGCTGTAGTCCACGCACTCAAAACATGGCGACACTACCTTCTTGGTAATCGCTGTGAAATCTTCACGGATCACCAAAGTCTGAAATACATCTTCACCCAACCGGATCTGAATCTCAGGCAAAGACATTGGGTTGAGTTGCTCACAGATTACGACTTAGGAATCACTTACACCCCTGGGAAGGCCAATGTCAGCCTGACGTACTAAGTCGTAAGTCATATTGTAAAAATTTGATGTTACAACAAGGGCAACCACTTCTCCACGAGGAATTTCATAAGCTTAACCTTCACATCGTTCCTCGAGGATTCCTTTCCACCTTGGTGGAGAAACCTACCCTTACGGATCAAATCATAGCTTCCCAGAAGCGTGATAAGGGTATATCCTGACTCCAAGAGAGCATTGCTAGCGGAGCTGCTAAAAGTTTCTCTATGGATGATCGAGGTGTTGTCTTATTCGAGAACCGCCTAGTGGTTCCCAAGAATCGACATCTACGGTAGTTGTTCCTTAAGGAGGCTCATGAATCTCCTCTCACAATTCATCCCGGTAGTACCAAAATGTATCAGGACCTACGCCAGAGGTTCTAGTGGACTAGGATGAAGAGAGAAATTGCTTAGTTCATCGCTAACTGTGACGTTTGTCGTCGAGTTAAAGCAGAGCATCAACAGCCTGCTGGCACCCTTCAACCTTTAGCTATTCCTGAATGGAAATGGGATAAGATCGGTATGGACTTCATTACCGGATTTCCCAAGACCAGGAAAGGGAATAATGCTATCTTCGTCGTTATTGACCGCCTCTCCAAAGTAGCCCACTTCCTGCCTGTTCGAGAGAGTATAACCGCTAGCCAGCTAGCAGACTTGTATATCTCTCGGATAGTATCCCTTCATGGTGTGCCTTTGGAGATTAACTCAGACCGTGGAAGTCTTTTCACCTCTCGATTTTGGGAAAGTTTCCAAAATGTTATGGGGACTCGTCTCTCTTTTAGCACCGCCTTTCATCCTCAGTCAAGTGGTCAAGTAGAACGAGTCAATCAAATTCTGGAGGATATGCTCCGGGCCTCTGTCATCTCTTTCGGTATGGACTGGGAGAAGTGTCTTCCATTCGCCGAATTCGCTTATAACAATAGTTATCAAGCTAGCTTGGGCAAGGCTCCCTTCAAAGTTCTGTATGGACGAAGGTGTTAAACGCCTCTTAACTGGTCAGAAACCGGGGAAAGACAATTCTTTGGTCCGGATATGATCCAGGAAGCAGAAGAGCAAGTTCGCATCGTTCGTGAGAAATTGAAAACAGCCCAGTCTCGCCAGAAGAGCCAATATGATAGTCATCATAAGGCTGTGACTTTTGAAGTCGGCGATAAGGCTTACCTTCGGGTTACTCCTCTTAAGGGAACCCATCGCTTCGGTATCAAAGGAAAATTGGCTCCTCGTTACATCGGTCCTTTTCGCATTCTTTCCAAGCGAGGAGAAGTTGCCTACCAATTGGAACTACCTCCGCATCTTTCCAGAGTTCATGATGTCTTCCACATCTCTCAACTCAGGCGTTGCTTCTCGGATCCTATCCGTGGAGTGGACCACGAAACGCTTGATCTCCAGGATAACCTCACATATCGAGAATACCCCGTTCGTATTCTTGACCAAACCGAGCGTACCACTCGATGTCATAATATCAAGTTTCTCAGGGTTCAATGGTCAGACCATTCCGAGAACGAAGCTACTTGGGAAAGGGAGGATCATCTTCGACTTGAGTACCCGACCCTTTTTGCGGAGGAACCCGAATCTCGGGACGAGATTCTTTTGAGTGGGGCTGAGTTGTCACATCCCTAATCAGTACATGCTTTAGGACTAGCTAGAGTGTGCATCATGTTTACTTTTTGCAGAAACTTCAAATGGGAATGACAGAAACCCCAGCACCCCTCTTCTAACAACTAGGGTTTAATAAAATCTTTTCCAATGTACCCAAAATGCCTTTCAAAAATGTTCATCATCTTTGCCTTGGTCTTAAACCTCTGACAAAAATGGTGCACAATTTTCTAGGACATCCAAAGTTCACTGGATTAATTCTTCTATTTGCATTTGGGCATTTAAATGCTATAAAATATTTTAGGTGCCCAAATAATCATAAACTAAAATGTTCCATGTTGTTCATATTATATACAGTGGGCATGAGTAGTTTTATGATTTATAAAAATGTTCTAGAATTTTTATTAATTCAACAAAGTTGAAAAAGAAAAAAAACAGAAAACAAAATAGAAAAGAGAAAGAGAGGGCACAGCCCACATACCTGGACCACCCCGACCCACTTGGCGGCCCAGCACTGTGCTGGCCCGAGCCAGCCAGCTGGTTCGTCCCCGCCAGGCAGGCAGGGAGGTGACGCCGACGAGCACGAGCTCGCCACGACGCCACCTGCTTGCCGCCTCGCCATGGGAACGGGCTAGACGACCTCCACGTCACGCCCTGGAGCTTCTGGACACGACCAGTTCCCCCTGCCTCTCTCTCGCCCTCCCCTCGCCATGGCCGATGCTGCCGCCGCCGTCCTGCCACCGTAACCGCAGCCACCGTGCTCCCCTCGCCTCCCCTCCGTGTCTGCGAGCTTCGCCACCGTCCGCCACTTTGCCTCGACTGAGCCCCGAGCGCTCGCACGCCCTGCACCGTCTGCACCGACCCCGTCTTCGTTGACCACCGCCGGAGATCCCCTCCGCCATCACCGTCGCAGCAGCTCGTCCCCGACCTCGCCGTCAGCTCCGTCACAACCGCCGTGAGCTTGGCCACCTCCCCATCCTCTCTGTTTCCCCTCTCGAGCCCCGTAGCGTCTGCACGTAGCTCACTCTCACGCGCCGCCGCGGAGCTCGTCGCCGACGAGGCTCCGGCCACCCAACGGCCGCGCCACCCTGTCCACCAGCTTCACCGCACCTCCAGGAGCACAACACACCTCTCCACGAGCCTCGCCGTGCCTCCTAGCGACGAGCCCGAGCTCACCCGAGCTCCAGCAGCCGTCAAGGTCATTGTCAGCGCCTTTTCCGGTGACCCCGAGGCCAACCACCACCACCACTAGATGCGGCACACTCCCCGCATCACATAGATGTGCTCCGCCGCCGTTTTGGTCGCTGGAGCACAAATTCCGCACCGCACCACCGTGTCTGGCCTCGCCGGCGGCTAAACGCCGGCCTGTTTGACCCCCTTTGACCACGGGTGGGCCCAGTTTGACCCCCTAGAGTCACAGACAGGTGGGGCCCAGCCGGCTAATTAAGTTAGGAATAGCACTAATGTTTAATTAGTTAAGTTAATGACACTGACACGCGGGACCCACTGTCAGGTTTGACCTGAACCAGGTCTGTTGACCTGCTGACGTCAGCATGATGTCATGCTGATGTAGTAAAGGTTTTTCTGGAATTATTCGATTTAAAACAATTCAGGAAATTCCAGAAAAATGCTTTAAACTTCTAAAAGTCATATAAATTCAATAGTAGCTCAGATGGAAAAGATTTATATATGAAAATTGATCAGAAAATTACAATCTTTCTATTGGTGCTGATTTCATGCATGTTTAAGCAAGTTAACCTTGTTGTTCACATCAAAACATGATAATGCACTTTAATAAATAATAGTTTGGGTATAAGTTTGAATCTTTGGTTCAAATGAGCTCAAACCTTTCTGTTTATAGTTGCATTAGCCCAAAACACATTCCTCTTGCCATGTCATGAGGATGCATCATATTGTTGCATTTGTTGTATATTGATTGTATCGTCGGTGTTCTCCATGGTAGGTCCTGCTCCCGAGGATACATCTGCGTATCCAACTGAAAAGCAGTACCCGACAACCAATCTGTCAGGCAAGCAACCCATTGATCATTCTGATACAAACCCATCTTCTCGCTCCTTCTCTCTTTTACTGCATTAAGGCAACAGCGTGTGACTGCTACTTGTTCCGGTAGTTGAACCCTATTCCTTTGCATGACCTGTCATTGCCACAGTAAATAGTTGAAACCCACTAGCATGTGTAGGAGTTGATTGAGCCATGTGATGTGTGTTCTACCATGCTATTTGTTTATGTTGCCTGCTATGCTTACAGTTGTGTCAGGTCTGGTTCATCTGGCTGATGGATCAGAGTGAAATGATCATGTCTGGTAAATCGAGTGAAGTGCGGAACATGTTTTGGTAAAGGTATCGATGAAAGGCCATGTAGGAGTACATGGTGGGTTGTTTCATTGGAACCGTCCATAGGACCTGAGATCTATATGTGTGATTCAAGATTCAGCTACTACCACACATTGGGCCCTGAAATATGACCTCGCTTGACTTATTAACTGCCCTTGTCCTCTGTCCAGGAGTTGCAACTAGTTTCTGGTGTTTGTAGTTTACTGGTGGTCATGCGCAGCGCTGACCCTCGGGATGGGCTGTGATGCGGCAGGTATGTGGCACGGTGTACCGGTCGCCCGTTTGGTGACTCGGGAACCCTGTACACATCGTTTGGGGCCGTGAGCGACACCCCGGTCGGATCTCCCCACGGATGGAACCCAAATATGCGATAAACCTGTACTAGAGACCTGAGTGGTTGGTTAGGTCGTGGTCTACACCCACGTCGGCCTTCGCTTGGAGTCTGCCGAGCACATGTCGTGTGCAGACGCTAAGTGGTGGAAACTTCTGTGAAGAAGTAGACCCCTGGAGGGTTACTAATCTATTCGAATAGCCGTTGTTCGTGGTTACGGACCACTTGGTTGCTTATACAGTTCATAGACAAGTTGATGGTTAGTCCTAAAAGTCTCATGACAAGTGTGAGTGTCGTGGATGGCCCTTCCGTAGGATGACGGAAGAGGATCCATGGTGGTGTATTGTTGTGGTGAGTAGAGGACTCGTGTGCGTAGTCTCATCGTGCAATCTGCTGAGAGTTGTAGTATAGGTTAGCCAAGAGTCAAAGCTGGCTTGCTGCTATGAACTCCACTACCCTTGTTGATAATGATGCATGTATGATAGGTTCTATTGTAAGTCTTGTTGAGTACCTTTGTACTCATGTTTTCTTAATAACTGTTGTAGAGGAGAACCCTGCCCCTTCTGATGGGTTTTACATAGACGTTGACGTCGACGAGTAGCTTGCTACCCAGACGGAGATCCTGAGCTTGTGAAGGGCCTTGTAGATAGTCAGGCTACACCAAGCATGTTTTCTTTCCAAGTTGTCTGTACTCAGACAAGTTAGCTTCCGCTTGTGCTTGTATGCTTGTATGACTTGAGTGTTGGGTCATGTGACCCCTATCTGTATGGATATGTTATGTATGGCTCTTCGGAGCCTCTTAAATAAAGTACTTTGAGTCATAGAGTCTTGTTTTGATGCAATGTTGTATTTGCACATATTGAGCATATTGTGTGTATGTTGTTGAAATGCTTGATATGTGTGGGATCCGACACCTAGTTGTATACCCTTGGTAGCCTATCTTACAGGGAAATGCCTCCTAGTGCTTCCACTGAGCCTTGGTAGCTTGCTATTGCTCCGGAACACGTAGGCTGGCCGGCATGTGTCCTTCTTTGTTCATGTGTCTGTCCCTTAGGGTAAATGTCACGCGTTGTTCCTTTAAGTCATTGTAGCTTGCTATGACATGGGTTCATATGTTGATGACCGACACGTTCGTTGCTGGGTCATGGATGCCTGTCTCTGTAATTTAGTGCCACTTTTGGTTTATAACTAGCCATGTCGGCCCGGGTTCTCTGTCATATGGATGCTAGCGACACTATCATATACGTGTGCCAAAATGCGCAAACGGTCCCGGGCCAGGTAAGGTGGCACCCGTGGGGATACCATGCGTGAGGCCGCAAAGTGATATGCTGTGTTACAAGCTAGATCGGTGTCACTTAGGATCGGGGTCCTGACATCTTCGTAATCTTTTCAACCATTTCAAGAGACTTGATAATGAAAATGTTCAGCAAATATTCGATCACCTCACTGATATCTCAAATGAGCTAGAAGCACTTGGTGATACAGACATCACACACCACGAGGTGGTGAAGAAACTGCTGAGATCACTTGACTCCTCATTCGACACTCTCGCACTGATGATTCAAGAGCGTGGAGACTACAAGTCACTTGATCCTGCTGATATACTCGAGAGGCTAAACACTCATGAGTTCCAACTTGCTGAAAAGAGAGATCTCTATGGTTCAAACTATGGTAGATCACGTGCACTGATGGCCAAGGCAGTTTCCTCATCTGAAGGTGAAAAATCTAATGGCACCCTTGGCGATCCTGAAGAACTGAGTCAGGAGCTAGCAATGCTTGTGAGGAAATTTCAGAAGTTCTCAAGACGAGGTCACTTTGTAAAATCTTCAAGAGGTGATGACTTAAGATCCGATTCTTCATCTCGCGATCCCAAGAAGAGGACCTGCCACAAATGCAAAAACCTGGTCACTTTATCACTAATTGTCCTCAGTGGGCAAAGGAATCGAATAAGAAGAAATACAAGGACTACAGCTCAGACGACTCGAAGAAATCTTCAAAGTCCTCATCATCAAAATCTCCAAAGTCTTCCTCTAACAAGAAGAGCAGTTCCAGGAAAGCTCGGGCATTCATTGGGAAGGAAATAGACTCAGCTGAATCTGAAGAAAATGAGGAAGAGGAGGAATCTGAGGAATCAGACTCTGGTGTGGCGAGCCTCGCTCTCGCTACCGCATTCGTCAGCAAGTCCATCTTCAACACTAAGGAAAAAGACTTCCCCGACACTGTTGACGACGGCAACGATGACTATGCTCCCACCTACTACTTCATGGCAAAAGGTGCCAAGGTACTCAACCATTCCACGTCTGATTCTAGTGAAGATGAATATGATGAAAACCTCAAACCTAACTATTCCAAACTTGCTAAAATTGCCATAAAATAGCAAAAAAGCCTTTGATAAGGTTCAAAATCTGCTAGAAAGAAGTGATGACATGTTGGGTGAAGAAATGAATCGATCTAAAATCTTGACTGGAAATCTTTAGAGACTTCAGTCCAAGTATGATAACCTTCAGGATAATCATAACACTCTCTTATCTGATCATGAGAACCTTTCCTATGAATTTCTTCAAAGAAAGCAAGATCTTTAGAAGCTAAGGGAGAGTTATGAAGATCTTCAGAAGGAACGCGATTCATTGCTTGCTCAACATATCAGCGCTGCTCAGGAGGATTTCATTCCACCATGTCTTAAATGCATTGAACGTGAAACTACAAATTCCTCACCTGAAAGTTCAACTGCTTCTACTGTTACAAATTCTTCAACTGTTTTTGTGGTGACAATTTCCTCAACTGAGGAAAACGCCAATGCTACTAACGAAAATGCAGGGTTGAAGGAATTGTATGTGACAGGCATATACATAAGCCTTAAAGGTCATGATACTCTTTCTGATGTGCTTAAAAAGCAGATTCTGAACAGGAACTCTAGGAAAGTGGGTATTGCCTTTGATAGGAAACTCAATGTTGATGGGACCTACTGAAAACCTGAGCAGTATCCCAAAACCTCATGGGTTGCTGCAACAGGACCTCCCGTAGATCCATCTACCTTATCTAGATTTACTTGTGAATCTTCACATTATTCTGATGAGTCATTTGACTCCAACTATAAATTGTTCAAAAATCAAAATGGTGAAGTATTTGCTAGATATGTTTGAACTAACTGCAGGAATGGCCCCCCTATGAAGAAAATCTGGGTCCCTAAGAGGCACCTTGAAAATCATCAAGTGAATGTCCTCATGACACCTCCTGTGAAGAATAGGAACCCCATATCTAATTCTTCATATGGATCAAAATCTTCATATGGATCCAAATCCTCATATGGACCAAAATCTTCTAGTGGATCAAATTCCTCATTTGATCATCATCGTGCTAACACATCTATTTCGTAGGGAAAGAATAAGGATTATGAATATGTGCATTACTCTTCAAATCATTATGTTCATAAGTCCTCGAAGAATTTCTCTACTTACTCGTATTCATACTCTAACCCCTCTCCTGTGAAACGAAGTGCACTTGCTTCTATGCCACCATTCTCAATTGGTGCTCGCCGAATGATGAACTCTTTGCCACCTCTCCAGATGTGGGTGGTGAAGAATAAGAACTAATCTCTTATGCAGGGTCAGGTCTCCAGACGAAATTCAACGTTTGAAGAATTTGCTGGAGACCTGAAAATGCTTGAAAGGACACAAGCTAATCATGTAGAAATGATTCATTTATTTCTCACATCCTCATTCTTCACATATTATGCTTACTGATGAAATTGATGTCATATTCTTCACTATGAAGCATATGAGTTGTAATATGTACTAATTCCTCTACATGATGACTCTCTCAAAGCCACTGAATGGGTCCTCGATAGTGGATGCACAAATCACATTACCGGTGACAAGAACCTACTGATGGACTCTGCTTTATCCCCATCTCGCCTGAAGCATATCACCTACGCCGTTAAAGGAAAAAGCAAGGTATTGGGTCTAGGTAAGGTTGCAATCTCATAAGATCGACACATGGACAAAGTCATGCTTGTCGAGTCTCTTGGATTCAACCTCATGTCTGTCTCAATGCTTTGTGATCTTGATATGGTTGTTGTCTTTGGCAAATATCGTTGTGTTGTAGTTTTATAATCTGACAATTCCAAACTCTTCGAAGGCTTTAGGAGAGGAGACTTGTATATTGTTGATTTCTCTACAGGACCACAACCTGCCACATGCCTACTTGGAAAAGCTTCAGAAGGATGGCTATGGCATCGACGACTTGGTCATGCTGGCATGAGGAACTTGCACACGCTTGTGAAGAAGAAGCATATCCTTGGTATTGAGGGTGTCAAATTCCTCAAAGATCATCTTTGTGGGGCTTGCGAAGCTGGAAAGATGACCAAATCCAAGCATCCCTCAAAGACTATCATGACTACCACTCGTCCTTTTGATTTGCTTCACATGGACCTCTTCGGCCCAACACATTACTCTGCATTCACAAATGCAGCATCTCTTTATGGCTTTGTCATTGTTGATGACTATTCTCGTTATACATGGGTGCATATCATCACATTTAAGCATGAAGTGCAGGAAATCTTCAAGCGATTTTCCTCAAGGGCCTCGACGAATTTCAGTGTGAAGATCAAGCATATCCGGAGTGTCAATGGGACCGAGTTCAAGAATACTGGTCTTGATGACTATCTTGATGAACGTGGTATTACTCATGAGCTATCAGCCCCATACACTCCTCAGCAAAACGGTGTTGTGGAGCGCAAGAACATGACTCTTGTTGAGATGGCTCGCACTATGCTTGATTAATACAAGACGCCTCTTCGGTTCTAGCCTGAGGCTATCAACACTGCGTGCCACTTCATCAACAGGGTATATCTTCACAAACTCCTCAAGAAAACCTCATATGAACTACTCACTGACAAGAAACCCAATGTGAGTTATCTCAAAGTTTTCGGTGCTAAATGTTGGGTTAGAGATCCTCATCACAATTCCAAATTTGCACTGAAAGCACATGAAGGTTTTATGCTTGGTTACGGAAAGGACTCGCACACCTACAGAATCTTCATCAACCATCTTCACAAGATTGTTGAGACTGTAGATGTGCGGTTCGATGAAACTAATGGCTCGCAAAAAGAGCAACTGCCTCCTGTGTCACGTGAAATACCTCCTCAGGAATCCATCAAGTTCAAAGCTACTAAAGATATCATCCCCACTGAAGAATCAGCTGAAGAAGTCATTCCTGACCATGAAGAAAATCATTCTGGTGCTCCTGAAGAAACTGCCGCTGAAGAAAATGCTCAGCCAGACCAAAGTCGTCAACCATCTCATCCTCGTGTCACAAAAGAAGTGCAGATTGAGAAAATCATCGACGACATCAATGCACCAGGTACTCTCACATGCTCAAGAACTTCACACTTATCTTTGTGGGCACTTCGCTTTTGTCTCTATCACAGAGCCCACCAAAGTTGATGAGGCATTTCTGGAACCTGAGTGGATTCAAGCTATGCAAGAGGAATTGTATAATTTGAGCTCAACCATGTGTGGGAACTCGTCAAGCGACCAGATCCTCGGAAGCACAATATCATCGGCACCAAGTGGATCTATCGAAACAAGAAAGAAGAAAATGGCCTTGTGGTGAGGAATAAAGCTCGTCTCGTAGCTCAAGGCTGCACACAGGTTGAAGGAATTGACTTCTATGAAACATTTGCTCATGTTGCTAGACTTGAAGCTATACACATATTACTTGCTTATTCTAACCATCGTAATATCATCTTATATCAAATGGATGTGAAAAGTGCATTCCTCAATGGTAAGCTTGAGGAAGAAGTATATGTTGCTCAACCCCCGGGTTTTGAAGATCCTAAACATCCTAACAAAGTCTTCAAACTCAACAAGGCCCTTTATGGCTTCAAGCAGGCCCCTCGGGCGTGGTATGATACTTTGAAGGAATTCCTCACAAAGAAAGGCTTCAAACCTGGTTCACTTGACCCAACTCTTTTCACTAAATCATATGATGATGAATTATTTATGTGTCAAATCTATGTGGACGATATTATCTTTGGTTGTACTAATGGACGTTATAGTGACGAATTTGGCTACATGATGCGTGAAGAATATCAAATGTCCATGATGGGAGAGCTAAAATTCTTCCTAGGCCTTCAAATTCGTCAACAGAGCAATGGCATCTTCATATCTCAAGAGAAATACCTCAAGGATGTTCTGAGGAAATTCGGCATGCAAGATTGCAAAGGCATCAAAATCCCTATGCCCACAAATGGCCAACTGTGCACCGATGAAAATGGTAAAGACTTCGATCAAAAGGTATACCGCTCCATGATTGGCTCTTTATTGTATCTATGTGCATCTAGGCTAGATATTATGCTTAGTGTTTGCATGTGTGCCCGATTTCAAGCTACATCGAAGGAATCACACCATAGGGCTGTGAAGCATATTCTTCGATATCTAGCTCACACTCCAACACTTGGATTATGGTATCCCAAGGGCTCTGATTTTGATCTCATTGGATATTATGACTCTCACTATGCTGGTGATCGAGTGGATCGCAAGTCTACATCCGGCACATGCCATTTCCTCGGACAATCCTTAGTATGTTGGTCCTCAAAGAAGTAGAACTGTGTATCACTCTCCACTGCTAAAGCTGAGTACATAGCTGTTGGATCATGATGTGCTCAATTACTATGGATGAAGCAGACCCTCAAGGAATATGGCGTCAACATGAAGAATGTGCCACTCTATTGTGACAATGAGAGTGGCATCAAGATTGCTCACAATCCAGTTTAGCACTTGAAGACAAAGCACATCCAGATCCGTCATCATTTTCTTCATGATCATGTCTTCAAGGGCGACATTTCCATCTACCATGTGAAGACTGAAGATCAGTTGGCAGATATTTTCACTAAGCCCTTGGATGAGAAGAGATTTTGCAATTTGCGGTGTGAGCTAAATATCTTAGAATCTTCGAATGTTCTTTGAAAGGACACACATCCTAACTCTTATGCAAAATTGATGACTTTGATGTGCAACACACGAAGTAACGTTTTTATTCAATCAATGAAGACTAACCCTCTAAGTGTGACGAAATTAATGAATAAATGATTCTCAGAGCCCTACGACAATTGTACGCGGTGTCTGAAATCATCATTCTTATATAGTGGGTAACGCCACCACTCAAAGTTGAGATTTGAGTTTTCCTTCAATTTTCAAATTCTTCAAATTTTCAATTTCCTCAACTTTCTCTGATGTCCTTCATTGTTTGAGTTTTTATGTCCTCTACAGCATTCACTTATTGCTAATTCTTCAAGTTGACTTTTTATCTAAGTGAATGTGATCAGACCCTTCCCCCTCTATGCTTAACTCAATCCTGTCTATTCACAATCTCTTCATGTGCATTCTATTTGAAACTTTTTCAAAATCTTCACTATGTCCTTGACAGCTGAAGAATTTGTGAACGCAACGTTAAAATTTTCTTATCCAAAATTTTCGGCTTTTGCCGCTCAAACCGTTCTGCATCCCACGATGGATTAAACAACTTACCCACGATCCCCACTATCTTTACTCCTCGGAACTTGGGTGACACATGTCGCTAGGATAGCAAAGGGCAGGGGCACGTTCGTCCAAATTCTTCGGATGAGTGGTTTTTCACCGTTGGCTATAAATACCCCTCCCCTTTCATGGTGTCTCATTTACTCCGCTCGACATCTCCACCGCTCGAGCTCACAGACCTAGCGTCGCCGCTACTTTCATCGACACCGGTGAGGAAGAGCTCGCTGCCTCGACCTCCTCGTTGTCGTACTCGTGTCGGCTACGGAAATCATCACTCCGCCACCGCCGTAGCTGTCTCCTTCTGCCAAGTTAGGCCGTGGGAGATCTGGACCGACGAGCTTCACCATAGTTCATCCAGTTCATCGTGTTCTTCACCAAGGGTAATTAAAATCTTATTTTACTACCCCTCTTTGATTCTCATGTTTTTCACAATTTCTTCAAAAGGTGTTTATTCTTCAACTCCCCACTATCTGAACAGCTAAATCTATCTGCTCTTGATTTGTTTCTCTAAGATGAGTTTTTCTTCACGATTCCTCAATTGTGTGGATTTACCAATCTATACAACTCTAGAACCTAAATCAAGAACACTTAGTGAAAGTCTTCAAGACTCCTATGGTCAAATTCCTCAAACTCGATACTTTTGAAAAATTTCTGAGAATGCATATGACCTCTCCAAATTCTTCGCACCTATACTGTATTCATAGGTACAAATGTCTGCCACTGAATCTCTAGGTTCTCATCAACTTAACTCATTTGCAGCATTCCTCGAAGAAAAGTTACATACTTCCTCAGAAACCTCAAGTGTTCAAAATCCTCAAGTGAGGAAAATGGTTGAAGGCAAGAGACCACAGAAGGGAGGGAAGAGACCTGAGACAAACACTGCTTTTGAAATCCAGAAGACATCCCTGCTGAATATTGCACACCATATGAGGAAACTCATGGGAAAGAAAACAAGAATCAGTGCAAAGTGCTCATTCGGAGGATTGAGAGAAGATGAGCTAATGAGTGGAGGGAGTAGCGATATGTGACTCCAAAGTACATGAATAAATTCGCTGTAAACCCTCCATGCACAAGACTTCCTCTAGCACCAGGCCAAGTTGCAGATCCCTCAAGCGTCAGGCGTGGTGAGGAATTTCCAAAGGAATGGGTCAAGCGTCAAGCAAAGCTTCAACGCGCAGCTAGAGAAGTAGTGAGGAAATTCAATGAAGACTCTGCTACTGCTGCCTCTGCTGCTGAGGCCTCTGCTAGTAAGCTCAAGAAGGCCTTGCTGAAGAAATCAGCCATCAAGCCAAATTCCTAAACAACAATGCCCCCAAGGCCAAGTTCCTCAAAGCCTTCTCGACATATTCCTCAGGTAACTTCCTCAAGGACCATCTCTGTTCACTCTGTTGCTGCACAATCTTCAGCTGCAGCTGCAAAATCCTCAACTCATGTGCACCTTGCAACGTGTTAGCGAACCACAGGGTTCTCAATTGCTTCAGGATCCTCTGCAAGTTCATCAGCTCCACCAAAATCTTCACCTGGTCCAGCCGTGCTGAAAGTGAAGACCACTGCAGGATGTGGAAAGAGGCCAAGTCCTCAGGAAAAGGTGGCCTTTCAAGTTCCGTATGATGACAATGAAGCTGATGATGAAGAACTTTCTGCTATCATCAGTGATAGGCACATGAAGGCCTCTAGAGCCAAGGGCAGTTCTGTGCCTCTTATGTTGGATCCGAAGAAGATCCTAGACTACATTGATCTTTGGCATTAGAATCCTGACACTCCTCTCCCTGACATGAATCTCACACCTGGTCAAAGTCATATGTTGGCTGCTTTCATTGGTGAAGAGAAATGGAAGTTTGAACAAGCCAGAAGGCCAAAGAAAGAACAATACAGAAATCAGCGTCTTCTGAAGAAAAATGTTGTGAACATGACTCCTGAGAACCTTGTGAAACTGCAATCTGAAATCAAAGGCCTCAGTGATGAATTTGACAGATATCGTGCTGACTGGCTAGGAGCCAAAGTCGGATTCGTCAAGCTATCCAAGTCACTCAAGCTTGGTGGTGAAAACTCCTCATAAGAAGAAATTCATCTTGATGAGGAAACTGAAAGCGCAACTGACAATGTCACTGCTGAAGAAACTGAACGTGCCAGGACTGATGAAGAAATTCCGGTCGCGGAAGAAACTGTCAGGGCAACTTCCAATGTTGCGTGTGAAGAACAACCCAGGGCTGTTGAAGAAATTGAGAATGCTAGGGCAACTGCAACAGTTGTGCCTTAAGAAACTGAACGGATGTCATCTGCACCTCCAACAAAGTCTTCATCTCTGAGGAATAGCATACTTCCTTCTGCATCAGAAGTGAAGAAGACAAAGGCTGCAGAGAGGGCAGCAGTGAAGAAAAGGAAAGCATCAACAACTGCAGAATCCTCAGCTCCCAAGAAAGTGAGGACTTTGTCAAGCTTCGTCACTGCCATTGATGTTGTTCCAATCTCTATTGTGCCATCAAAGGAGATTGTTCTCTTTGGTGAGGACTATCAAATTCCTGATGAGTATGCTGAAGATGATCCTTCTACTGCTTCTTCAAAGCAGTTGGATGAAGAAATTAGAGTCGATGCTATCCCTTCAACTCCTCTGGTATCATCGCCCATGCCTCAATTCACTACAGAAGAGGCCGGCGTTGAGGAATTGGAAAAAGATGAGGATGTGGATATTGGGTCTGCAACACCAGTGCTAAATGATGAATTTTGGAAAATGACTCGCCCAAATTCCCCATTGACCACACCACTACAGCAAGTTCCTCAGCCCCTGCTCAAACTGAAGAAATTCAAATGGGCTCTGAAGAACTTCACATCCCACTTTTGTCCTTCCCGGAACAAGCTCCAGCTGCATTAGCTGAAGAACAAGCTCAGCCCAAAGCTGCTGAAGAACCTGAAGCTCAAATTCCTCAGGCAGCAACTCCAGAAGTCATGACTCAAGAGGTTGCAAAATCTTCATTAGCAAATCTTCTACCAAAGCAAAAGAACCCTCATGCTACAAAGCAAAAGTTCAAGGCTGATGATTTCTCTGCTGAACACATATTCTTCATAGAGTTCAATCCCTATGACTCAGCAAGACTTCGCTGCAAGCGGTTTTGGACTGCCACTCATATGAACTTCTATTCTTCACTGCTTTTCAACAAGGATAAGGTATTTGAGCATCGTCAAATTCCTCATGTTGACATGGAGTCCATTCCTTGCTTTGAGCCTGTGTTGAATCTGCTGCATGAGTCTGGGCTTCTGAGCTTCTGATCTGACATATGTGATTGGAATGAAGAGCTAATTCTTCAATTCTATGCAACCTTGCACCTCACTGGTAATGCTGATGACATCAACTCATGGGTGCTGGACTGGATGACTGACAACACTCACTACAAAGCTCCGGCTTCTGAATTGCTTCATGTCGTCCCAGTTCACCCTCCAGCTGATGGCGCAAGATTGATCTATGAGGAACCTGAACTTCCAAATCATCGGATGCAAGTGCTGATGAAGCCCTTGAAGGCTGGCAACCCTCCAAGAACAACCTTCCTAGTGAAGGACTTGCAATATGTGCCTAGGAAAACTTACCGCATTCTCACCAAAACCCTCAGTCCAATCAAAGGCCACAACTCTGAAGAAGAAGATTTTGTTGGCATCATGAAGAATCTACTTTTTAATATCATGCATGGGATTCCCATCAACTATCATGATTTCTTCATCAGGACTTTGGCAAATGTTGCGCTGCCACCTTTTGAATTAAAGCCTTATGCTCCCTGGATTATGAGATTCATCAAACAAGGTCTTCAATTGCATACAAGGCTGACTTTCAGAATCATCTCAGCTATCTGCCTCCACTTGAAGTCCTCAAACGGACAATTTCCTCAGTTGACGGAAAAGGAAAAGTTGCAATCATTGATGAAGGAACTCGTCCCTTGGATGGGCAGATTTGCAAAGTTGCATCCTATTCCACCAATGATGATTCTGCAACTCAATACACTGTCGCAAAAGCTTCAAAGCATATTCCTCAAGCTATTGTTCCTCGTGTGATGACTGATCGTGAGCTTCTCCTCAATCTGCATCAGAAAGTTGATAGAAATCACAAGTGGGTCAAGCGCCAGTTTGATGCAATTCTTCAAAACATGGATGTCACTCAGAACACTGTGAAGAAGAATCACTACTATGCTCATGAGATCTTCGACCGCACTTGGGCTATTCTTTCACATCACTTCAATGATGAAGAACTCAAGGAGATGGAATTCCAACAGGACTTTGACTGGTCTCAGCCACCTTCGAATAAATTCAAGAAGGTCAAAGTTCCTCAACTGGTCACAAGCTCATTTTCTTCATCGCGTGCGACGGATTCAGCTGGAGACTTGGACGACACTACGGCCGGCCCTACAACAACGGATGAGCCCAACAACGCTGGCGCTCCTCCACCAACTTCATGATGATATTCTTCAGGGGCATTAGTCCTCATTTTTTCGTCCCTTTTGGTCATTTGATGACAAAGGGGGAGAAATTTGAGTTAGTCTTCAAGCGGGCCTATATTATGGGCTATTTTTTCTGTTAAGTCGCAACTCTTGTTCTTCTAAGGTGTTTGCTCTTATGAGTTGTAAACTTAAGTCCTATGGTGGTCTGACACTTTTTGAACTGCTTTCTGCATGCTTATTTCCTCAATACCTTAATGCACGCATGCTGAATTTTGTCAGACATCATATTTCATCATGCATTTCAAATTCTTCATATCATATGATAAATGCGTGTATGAATTACAAGATATAGGGGGAGATCTCCATGATATTACTCTACAATGTGCATTTGCTAACTCGAGCAAATTCCTCAAAACTGCACATCTTCAGGGGGAGTTCTTCTATATCTTGTAATCAAATTCCTCAATATCAGCTGTTACACTTCATATGTTTATCCCCGTTGAAAACTTAACCTATTTGTCATCAATCACCAAAAGGGGGGAGATTGTAAGTGCATCTAGTGCCCCTTAGTGATTTTGGTATATTGAAGACTTATAGGTTAAGGGACTAATGTGTAGTTAAGTGTACACACGTCTTATAAGTCTATGAGGAGTTTGATATTTACGATGAAAGTCGACCCCTAAAAATGTATGTCTTCAGCTGAAGACTTTGGTTTTCTTGAAGACTTTGAAAGTGAGGAAATTAGTGTGACCTTGAAGACTTGGATATTCATGCGAGGATTATGAAGCGTGAAGACTTTTGTTTTCATAGTTTCATTTTCTCTTTCTTGAGTCATAGGAAACACTGTACTGTTAAAGGGGGTCGAGTTAAAACTAAGGAAACATATTTCCATATGATGCTCAACTCAAAGCCTACACTACCCAATCCTTTCGAGTGAAGCCATTAGAAATCTCATACAGTTCAGTCAATTTCTTCAGTGACAGAGACGAGGTTCTTCTGGTCTCTGAGGAATTTGTCCTGACCGCGGAGTTAGGAATTCGCAAGTGCGGATTGCCTACAAGTGAGGAACATGATAGCCCTGAGGAATTTCAAAGCTCAATTTACGACCGTTGCTGCTATATGCGCCAGCTGCCCAAAATATCTTATCCACCTAATGTTCATATCATTTAAGGGCATTTAAGTCTTATCATATCGGGCTGCTCCCTAGGCTATAAATAGCCGCCCCCTACAACCACTAGCTGGTTGGTTGCTCCGAGAGAAACTCACACTTGTCATAAGAGCAACCCATCCTCCGAGGACTTTGAGCGAAAATCATCAAGTGAGGAAAAAACCCAAACCCAAACACCTAAAACCCAAAAGTGATTGAGCATCACTGGAGAGAGTGTTCCTGTGTGGAACCGACGCTTGTTACCTTTGAAGACTGTGATCTTCCAAACGGTTAGGCGTCAATGGTCTAGAGCATCCAAGAGGAATTGTGGATCGCCGGGTGACCAAGTCTATGAAGGTTTGGAAGTCACCTATGAAGACTTACCACGAGTGATTGGGCGAGGTTTGTGTGACCTTAGCTCAAGGGGAATACGGTGAGGGCTTGGTGTCTTGGACTGTGTGTCCAGGACTAGGTGTTCGGGACCGTGTGTCCTCAGGTTTAAATACCTAGCCACCCCAACCAGATGTACAACAGTCACAACAGTTGGAACTAGTCTAACAAATCATTGTCTTCATCAAGCCTACTGTGTCAAGCCCAAGATGCGATTCTATCACGATCACATGACACATACGTGATTGGGGCACAACCGCATTTCGGGCTCTTAGCAAGATGGATATCGTTACATGGTACCATTACATACATACATGGGGGATACAACAATACATACAAGTCACATGAATACATCAACATCAATACAAGACATCCGACTACGGATGCAAACATGAAAAGCACAACGACATCCATCTACTATCCCAGGCTGCCGACCCGGAACCAAACCCAAGACTGATGAAGAAGAAGAAGAACTCCAACAAAAGAACATCTCTCTCACGTCGAGTCATCGGAAACCTGCACCAGCAACTATTGTTGTAGTATCTGTGAGCCACGAGGACTCAGCAATCCCATAACCATGGGTAATAAGACTAGCAAAGCTTAATGGGTAAGGAGAGGTTAAGTGGTGAGGCTGCAGCAGTGGCTAAGCAAATATATGGTGGCTAACTTACGAGTACAAGAATAAGATGAGCATCTACGCGGACGGTCGCAAACTAGTGGTGATCGCAAAAGATCTTGAACTACCTACGAGTCAAACATAACCCCACCGTGTTCTCTTCTAAAAGTGAAAAGAGACAGTCACGGTTGCTCACGCGGTTCGTGTGTTTCACTTCGGATCCTCTGTCAAGTTTTCTACAACCGGACATTAACAAATTCCAATCTGCCACATAACCACGGGCACGGCTTTCGAAAGATCATAACCCTGCAGGGGTGTCCCAACTAAGCCCATCACAAGCTCTCACGATCAGCAGAAGTAATAATAATATTACCCCTTATCTTAGGGAAGGCCCGATCAGACTCGGAATTCTCCGTGCACAAGACATTTCGACAATGGTAAAACAAGTCCAGCAAGACCTCTCGGCGTGCCGACACCCTGATAGTAGCCGCGCGTATCTCGTCTGAGGCCACGTCCGGATTGTCCAAACTTCCGGTAGGCGAAATACCATAGTTGCCCCTGGCGGTCACCGGCGGTTGACAGGTTTGGACCAACACTCATGAGGAGCACTGGCCCGAGGGGTTGACTAAAAGTCCTCGGGATAGCTAGTCACTATGCAAATTTTTAGTTATTAGGCAAATGTAAAAGCAAAGTTGGGTCTTGTTGGAGAAGTTTTATTCAAAGACGAAATGTCAAGGGGTCCCCATATACCCAACCGTGTAAGGAACGCAAAATCAAGGAACATAATGTTGGTTTATCGGCTCCTAAGGTGGCATGAGTGGAACAAAACACCGAGCAAAAGGCCAAGCCTTCCACCCATTGCCAAGTATATAGGTGTGTTAATAATAAGAATAGATATTGTGATATTCCCAAAAACATCAAGTTCCATCTTGGAGCAATCTTCATCTTCTCCTCCAACTAGTAACGCTATAAGAGGGGCTGAGCAAGCGGGTAACATAGCCAAACAACTGTTTGCTAGGAAGGTGTCAAATGTTAGAGGTTTCATGGCAACAAAGAGAGGGGCTGACAATAAAGATGGGTAGCATGACATATAACGATAGCATCGAGACATCTAGCATAGCAATGATAGTAAATGTATCCAAGGTGATGGTCATCTTGCCTGAGATCCCGCAAGGAAGAAGAACGGATCCATGAAGAAGACGAAGAAGAATCCTTGAGGACGAACCAAGTGTAGTCGAACGGATCCTCATGAACGCAACGGGAAAGAACTAGCGAGAAGAAAGCACACAACAAGGTAAACACCCACACAAGAACATGACAAGATGCTCAACCAAGTATGATGCAAGACAAGTCTATACGATGCAAAACATGGCAAGGGATGATGCATACAAGAAGAACACAAACCAACAAGTTTAAATGAGGCCAGAATCAACATATAGCAATTCCGGTAAGTCCTCATATGCACATTTTGAATTTGGTACAGATCTGAACAAACCTTAAGTTAAGTTGTTAAACAGCAGGTTAACATGCACCATGATGATCTACTCGAAATTCTAGTCAAGTTTCATATAAAGTTTGTTTAATTCGGAGCTACGGCCTAGAAGATATGAGCAAAACAAGACAAGCATGTCATCGGTGCAAGATGCACCCAAACATCAAGCAAACACACTCCAAACATGTAAATAACATGATATTATGCTTCTACATGCAAAATCACACAAGTTTCATATAGGACACACCCAAAACGGAGCAACGGGCTAGAAGTTATGAGCAAAACAAGTTACAATGCAAGGATGAAGTTAACAGCCACATAGCAACTTTGGAGCAAGGTATATATATGCTACATCACTCAAACATGAAAACAAGAGGCATGGATGTGAAATAGACATGATACTTAACAAGCATGAACCTAGAACACACCCAGCAACTTGCTGGAACACATTTAAACAAGCATGGCAAGTTGCAATAAATTTATCCAGACTTCGTGAAAATCTGGGAAGGCAAAAACATCATCACGATGCTGCCTTCGGAGGCACAAAACAACAAGCATATCAACTCTACTAAGCATATAAGGATCATGGACATTTAATAGACATAGCATACATCAGACAACTCCATTGGAGCAGCTCCATAGGAGACATGGATCAATAACAACAAGCTTCACCAAATTGAACATGCTGACAACAGGCTGACGGGTAAATTTATAGCAACTTGAGAGCAAGAAATAAATAAGCTACAGCAGGCCATATATGCAAACAAGGGCATGAATGGCTAGAGCATAACATGGACAACAAGACATGATCATTTGACATACTAAAACATGCATGGATTTGAGTGGGGCATCAAGCAAACATGGCATCACGTTTAACAGATTCCAGACTTAGCAGTTTTTCACTAAGTATAAAACAGCAACATTGGCAGGGCATGTTTACAAGCTTGTTTAAGTCACCTCAAGGCATATCATGGAAAGAGGATTGCACCACAGCAAAGACCATATGATTGTGCTTCTAAAACATATAGACATGTGGCATAAGACAAACACACCAATAGCAATGAGCAAGTCAAATCAGCATCTCATAACAAGTTTCAGCACTTGACAGCCACATGCCCTTTTGCAACAGAGATTAACATGGCAATATGGCAACTAACATGAATGCTACACCAATCAACATGTAGAGCACTTCACAATAAACATTTTGACATATCATATGCTCCATTTGGATAAACATGCACAAAGTTATCACATCTCAAACATGCTAACAAAATTATAGTTATAAGCAGTTTTAAACATGTAGCACTCTTGCAACGATGATTAGAGCATCAAGATGAACTCAAACAAGCATGCCACAATGGAACAAAATGAAGAGCATATCACCAAGATCATTTTGACATCTCATTCACTCAAATTGGACCATCACACAAAAGGTTACAGGCAGTCAAACATGCACATTTTTTTACAAGAACCAGGGACTTAGAAAGAAAAATAGACCTCGGGGAGAAGTGGACATGTCCGTGTCTCGGCGGAAACGTCCGGTGTCTGGGACCCACTTGGCGGTGTAACGGCAGAGGGGGGCGGACACGTCCGCGCCTGCCCGGACACGTCCGGGCCCGAAGGGAGGCTGGCGCGTGGACCCGGGGCGAGGTGGATCCGGGTCGGGTGCGGGCACGGCGGAGGACCCGTCGGCGGCCATGGCGTTGAACACGTCGCTGCCGGCGACGAGGGGCACGAAGGAGGCAGCGGGGAGGGCCGGGAACGGCAGCTCCGGGGCGGTGGCAGCGGATATGGCCCTGGGGGTCCTAATCCCGGTGACGGCGAAGGCCAGGGAAGCTCCGGCGAGCTCCCCGGAGACGACGTTCATGGAGGCGACGACGAGCTGCAGTTGACAGAGAGAGGGAGTGAGAGGAGGTGGGAGAACGAAGGAGGCGGTGGCCGGGGCACTGGCCTGGCGCGGCGCGGCGGCTCCGATGGCCGGCGTGCCTCCAAGGAGGCGGCTGTGGAGCTTGAGGCTTCCTCCCGATCCAGATCGGATCGAGGATAGGGAGCTGCGGGAGCCCAGGCGGGCACGGCACGCGGGCTCGCGGCAGCAGCGGCTCGGGCCCCGCGCGGGCCTCGGATGGGCTCGCGGGCCCGCGGCGGCAGTTGATGGCGTATGCGACAACTGGCGGCGGGGTAGGATGGCTGGGTGGCGACAAGTGGCGGTGGTGGCGGCGCTGAAATCAAGGGGAGGGCGTGGCGGCTGCCAAAAATGGAAGGAAGCACTTCCTTTTATAGCAGGGAAGGTTAGGGTTGGGGGTTTTGGGGCAAAACGGAGCCCTCCGATCGCGATCCAACGGCACCGGAGTGGAGGGGGTGCTAGGGAAGGCCTAGTGGGCTGTGTAGAAGGCCTCGGGCTGCGGGGAGAGAAAAGAGAGCGAGGCCCGGCGACGGTTTCGGAGACCGAAACGTCCGACGATTTAACCGGCTATACTGCCGCTATACTTATCCATTGGGCTATCAAACGAGCTCCGAATGCGATGAAATTTGACAGGCGTTCTACCTATGCTGTAATAAGACCACACGCCAAGTTGCATCCCATTTCGAGAATGTTTTCCGGCCACTCATAAAATCAAAATTCGGAGGTGCCGCGGGCACGTGCAAGTGTGTCTGGGCTCAGAACGGACAACGGAAAGGACAGGCGGCCTCGGACGGATGCAAGTTTTGAAAACATGCCGATGCAATGCACATGATGACATGGCAAGATACGACACGCAAGCATATGACATGGCAACGGCGACGAATAATTGGCTGACACCTGGCGCATCGGTCTCGGGGTGTCACAACACTCCCCTACTAACAAGAGATCTCGTCCCGAGATCTTAGGAACGAGACGGAAGTGAAAACGGAAGAAGGTGATACCAAAGAGCCTTGAGAGGTTGAGCCACTTGAAAGGAAGAATACAACAGAGATGAACGAGATTGAGAAGCTTCGTTAAAATGAAGGAACCAAGGCATAGGACGAGATCCAAACGGTTGAGAACACGAAACACTAGCTGAAGGAACAAGAATGAATTGAAAACCACTCCGGTTAATAAGAGATAGAAAGGAATCTCCACGAAGGAATTCGGGCAGCACTCCAGCTAAAAATGGAAGGAATAGAACATGAATTTCAGAATAAGGAGCGATACTTGACAAGATGAACAACAGAACGCCTGCGGAAGAATTGAAATAATGGAATTAAAAGAACAGAGAAGAAGATGACAACTTCCATCACGAATGAATTTGAAAGAGAATCATCAAGAGAAAGGCTTGAACGGAGTTGTTGAGAAACACAACAAAAGAATAAGCTTGTTGTGGACTTAAGAAAAACATCTGAAAGCTTGAGGTGAATTACTACCACTACAAAAGATTGAATAGCTGAGGATAACGAACAAATGCAAAACTCCATTTGAGAAGTATACGGAGAATTATGTGCACTCAGGAAGCAAGAATAAGAATGCTTGAGCGGCTCCAGAAGAATTTGATGAACACTTGAAGAATGAATTATATCATGGAGAACCACCATGAAGAACTCCGGTAATGAAAGGATGAAGATATAGAAATGACGAACGAAAGGAATAAGATTAAAGCCTTGTGATGATTATAGACGGGGCTCTGACGAGATAGCCGAGAAAAATTTTGAACTCCGGGGAAGAAAGATTAAAGCACTTGGGACTAGAATTTATTCATCAAGAATAAACTCCGAAGGAAGGGATTAATTCAACTTCACAAAGAAGAATAAGAATTATGTCAAGCTTCTCCTTCATCAATTAAATTGATGAGAAATAATGGATTCACATACTACTTATTCTCGTTGAAATGATTTAAGAGGGATATATCGCGAACTTACGAAAATCTTCATGAAACCCCGGTAGGATTGGAATAAAAATGAATGGATTGCTATAATAACATCGGAAAAGAACTCTTGAGCGAACCACCGTAAGAATTTAAGTCGAGTGAAGGAAAAGGAATGAACCACCGTAAGGAATTGAAACCGAGTGATGAAGAGAACAAACCACTGTAAAGAAATTAATTGAGTGAATACAAGAGAATGAATCGCCGGGAAGGATAAAGCACTTGGGGAAATTTGATACAAGAGAACGAAGAGATCGCGGATTGATTAAAGAATAGTTGAACGAAGCACCGGACGAATGTGAGACGAACGAAGAGGCATTAATGAAGAATATTTGGAGGACACAGTTGGAAACTGAGAACGAAGAAATCTTCTGAAATGATGGCCTTCGGAGGAACACACTAGAAAAGAATTCATGAACTACTCCGGAAGAACGAAAATAGGAAAGGTTGAACAACGATGAAAAGAATTAAAAGAGATCTTGGAGAAGGCATATGACTGATGGAATCCATACTTATGTCACACTTGAAAAGAATTTGTGAATAACTCCGGAAAATTAGAAGAGTCAGGTAAGATCCTGGGAAAAGACCTGTGGGTTATGAGCCCACCAAAGAGAAAACCCCATTGAAGAGGACTGAAAAGGAGATGATGCACCGGGACGATTGAAAAACTCAAATGAGGTGACGACCTCGAGTTAATTGGAAGACAGACGGATATCCTGAGATTTCTTCGGAACTCCGGAACAATTAAAATGGCGAGAGGCGAACGAGCCAGGGAAAAAACATTTGAGCCGATGAAAGAATAAGAACAACACCGAGATATTGGAATTGAATCCAATGGAAAAGAAGAAGAGGTGAAAAATGATGAACTAGATGAGAATCACCAGTTGAAACAATTGATGAAAGAAAGCAAGACTCACACGAGTAGAATGGATACTCGATTAGGGACTCCGGCTCCGAGAAGAAAAAGGGTGGGTGGGTGGGAAAAAGAAAGACAACTTCGGAAGGGGAAACAACATCGGTTGGAAAGAACCGAGGATTGAAGAAAAAGATGAGGAGGGTCAAAACAACTTGACGAGAGATGTGCCAGATGAAAAGAGCAGACAACGCAACAAACGAAAACTAACCACGTGATCCTAAAAAAAAATTGAAGGGGAAGAGGAGTAATTCAAAACACCTACATCAAGATTCCTCACCAGAGCAACGGAGGGGCTGGGGAGTAAAAAGAATTCCTACTCTCCGATATAACTAGACTCCGAAAAAGTTTCTCTAGACTCGACAACGGCCAAACTACGATCAATCAAGGGGGCTCCTATGGTCGGTCGAGGCTCTGATACCAACTTGTCAAGCCCAAGATGCGATTCTATCCCGATCACATGACACATACGTGATTGGGGCGCAACCGCATTTTGGGCTCTTAGCAAGATGGATATCGTTACATCTTACCATTACATACATACATGGGGGATACAACAATAAATACAAGTCACATGAATACATCAACATCAATACAAGACATCCGACTACGGATGCAAACATGAAAAGCACAACGACATCCATCTGCTATCCCACGCTGCTGACCCGGAACCTAACCCAAGACTGACAAAGAAGAAGAAGAACTCCAACAAAAGAACATCTCTCTCACGTCGAGTCATCGGAAACCTGTACCTGCAACTGTTGTTGTAGTATCTGTGAGCCACGAGGACTCAGCCATCCCATAACCATGGGTAACAATACAAGCAAAGCTTAATGGGTAAGGAGAGGTTAAGTGGTGAGGTTGCAGCAGCGGCTAAGAAAATATATGGTGGCTAACTTACGAGTGCAAGAATAAGATGAGCATCTACACAGACGGTCGCAAACTAGTAGTGATTGCTAAAGATCCTGAACTACCTATGAGTCAAACATAACCCCACCGTGTTCTCTTCTCAAAGTGAAAAGAGACAGTCGCGGTTACTCATGCGGTTCGTGTGTTTTACTTCGGATCCTCTGTCAAGTTTTCTACAACCGGACATTAACAAATTCCAATCTGCCACATAACCGCGGGCATGGCTTTCAAAAGATCATAACCCTGCAAGGGTGTCTCAACTTAGCCCATCACAAGCTCTCACGATCAGCAGAAGTAATAATACTATTACCCCTTATCTTAGGGAAGGCCCGATCAGACTCGGAATTTCTGGTGCACAAGACATTTCAACAATGGTAAAACAAGTCCAACAAGACCTCCCGGCGTGCCTACACCCTCATAGTAGCCGCGCGTATCTCGTCTCAGGCCACGTCCGGATTGTCCAAACTTCCGGTAAGCCGAATACCAGAGTTGCCCCTGGCGGTCACCGGCGGTTGATAGGTTTGGACCAACACTCATGAGGAGCACTGGCCCGGGGGGTTGATTAAAAGTCCTCGGGATAGCTAGTCCCTATGCAAATTTTTAGTTATTAGGCATATGTAAAACCAAAGTTGGGTCTTGCTGGAGAAGTTTTATTCAAAGACGAAATGTCAAGGGGTCCCCATATACCCAACCGTGTAAGGAAAGCAAAATCAAGGAACATAACGCCGGTTTATCGGCTCCTAAGGTGGCATGAGTGGAATAAAACACCGAGCAAAATCCCAAGCCTTCCACCCATTGCCAAGTATATAGGTGTGTTAATAATAAGAATAGATATTGTGATATTCCCAAAAACATCAAGTTCCAACTTGGAGCAATCTTCACCTTCGCCTGCAACTAGTAATGCTATAAGAGGGGCTGAGCAAGCGGGTAACATAGTCAAACAACGATTTGCTAGGAAGGTGTCAAAGGTTAGAGGTTTCATGGCAACAAGGAGAGGGGCTGACAATAAAGATGGGTAGCGCGACATATAACGATAGCATCGAGACATCTGGCATAGCAATGATAGTAAAGGTATCCAAGGTGATGGTCATCTTGCCTGAGATCCCGCAAGGAAGAAGAACAGATCCATGAAGAAGACAAAGAAGAAGCCTTGAAGACAACCCAAGTGTAGTCGAACGGATCCTCACGAACGCAACGAGAAAGAACTAGCGAGAAGAAAGCACACAACAAGGTAAACACACACACAAGAACATGACAAGATGCTCAACCAAGTATGATGCAAGACAAGTCTATATGATGCAAAACATAGCAAGGGATGATGCATACAAGAACAACACAAACCAACAAGTTTAAATGAGGCCAGAATCAACATATAGCAATTCCGGTAAGTCCTCATATGCACATTTTGAATTTGGTCCAGATCTAAACAAACCTTAAGTTAAGTTGTTAAACAGCAGGTTAACATGCACCATGATGATCTACTCGAAATTCTAGTCAAGTTTCATATAAAGTTTGTTTAATTCGGAGCTACGGCCTAGAAGATATGAGTAAAACAAGACAAGCATGTCATCGGTGCAAGATGCACCCAAACATCAAGCAAACACACTCCAAACATGTAAATAACATGATATTATGCTTATACATGCAAAATCACACAAGTTTCATATAGGACACACCCAAAATGGAGCAACGGGCTAGAAGTTATGAGCAAAACCAATTACAATGCAAGGCTGAAGTTAACAGCCACATAGCAACTTTGGAGCAAGGTATATATATATGCTACAGCGCTCAAACATGATAACAAGAGGCATGGATGTGAAATAGACATGATACTTAACAAGCATGAACTTAGAACACACCCAGCAACTTGCTGGAACACATTTAAACAAGCATGGCAAGTTGCAATAAATTTATCCAGACTTAGTCAAAATCTGAGAAGGCAAAAACATCATCATGATGCTGCCTTCGGAGGCACAAAACAACAAGCATATCAACTCTAATAAGCATATAAGGATCATGGACATGTAATAGACATAACATACATCAAACAATTCCATTGGAGCAACTCCATAGGAGGCATGGATCAATAACAACAAGCTTCACCAAATTGAACATGCTGGCAACAGGCTGACAGGTAAATTTATAGCAACTTGAGAGCAAGAAATAAATAAGCTACAGCAGGCCATATATGCAAACAAGGGCATGAATGGATAGAACATAACATGGACAACAAGACATGATCATTTGACGTACTAAAACATGCATGGATTTGAGTGGGGCATCAAGCAAACATGGCATCAGGTTTAACAAATTCCATACTTAGCAGTTTTTCACTAAGTATAAAACAACAACATTGGCACGGCATGTTTACAAGCTTGTTTAAGTCACCTCAAGGCATATCATGGAAAGAGGATTGCACCACAGCAAAGACCATATGATTGTGCTTCTAATACATATAGACATGCGGCATGAAGACAAACACACCAATAGCAATGAGCAAGTCAAATCAGCATCTCATAACAAGTTTCAGCACTTGACAGCCACATGCACTTTTGCAACAGATATTAACATGGCAATATGGCAACTAACATGAATGCTACAGCAACCAACATGTAGAGCACTTCACAATGAACATTTTGACATATCATATGCTCCATTTCGATAAACATGCACAAAGTTATCACATCTCAAACATGCTAACAAAATTACAGTTATCAGCGGTTTTTAACATGTAGCACTCTTGCAATGATGATTAGAGCATCAAGATGAACTCAAACAAGCATGCCACAATGGAACAAAACGAAGAGTATATCACCACGATCATTTTGACATCTCATTCACTCAAATCGGACCATCACACAAAAGGTTATAGGCAGTCAAACATGCACATTTTTTTACAAGAACCAGGGACTTAGCAAGAAAAATAGACCTCGGGGAGGAGTGGACATGTTTGTGTCCTGGCGGACACGTCCAGCGTCTCGGACCCACTTGGCGGTGTAACGGTAGAGGGGGGGCGGACACGTTCGGGCCCGAAGGGAGGCTGGCGCGTGGACCCGGGGCGAGGTGGATCCGGGTCGGGTGCGGGCACGGCGGAGTACCCATCGGCGGCCATGGCGTTGAACACGTCGCTGCCGGCGACGAGGGGCGCGAATGAGGCAGCGGGGAGGGCCGGGAACGGCAGCTCCGGGGCGGTGGCGGCGGATATGGCCCTGGGGGTCCCAATCCCGGTGACGGCGGCGGCCAGGGAAGCTCCGGCGAGCTCCCCGGAGACGACGTTCATGGAGGCGATGGCGAGCTGTAGTTGACAGAGAGAGGGAGTGAGAGGAGGAGGGAGAACGAAGGAGGCTGCGGCCGGGGCACTGGCCTGGCGTGGCGCGGCGGCTCCGGTGGCCGGCGTGCCTCCAAGGCGGCGGTGGTCGAGCTCGAGGCTCCCTCCCGATCCAGATCGGATCAAGGAGAGGGAGCCCAGGCGGGCGCGGCGCGCGGGCTCACGGCGGCGGCGGACCGGACCTCGCGCGGGCCTCGGACGGGCTCGCCGGCCCGCGCCGGTGGTTGGTGGCGCATGCGACAACTGGCAGCGGGGTAGGATGGCTGGGTGGCGACAAGTGGCCGCGGCGGCGCTGAAATCAAGGGGAGGGCGTGGCGGCTGCCAAAAATGGAAGGAAGCCCTTCCTTTTATAGCAGGGAAGGTTAGGGTTGGGGGTTTTGGGGCAAAACGGAGCCCTCCGATCGCGATCCAACGGCACCGGAGCAGAGGGGGTGCTAGGGAAGGCCTAGTGGGCTGTGTAGAAGGCCTCGGGCTGCGGGGAGAGAAAAGAGAGGGAGGCCCGGTGACAGTTTCGTAGACCGAAACGTCCGACGATTTAACCGGCTATACTGCCGCTATACTTATCCGTTGGGCTATCAAACGAGCTCCGAATGCGATGAAATTTGACACGCGTTCTACCTATGCTGTAATAAGACCACACGCCAAGTTGCATCCCATTTCGAGAATGTTTTCCGGCCACTCATAAAATCAAAATTCGGAGGTGCCGCGGGCACGTGCAAGTGTGTCTGGGCTCAGAACGGACAACGGAAAGGACAGGCGGCCTCGGACGGATGCAAGTTTTGAAAACATGCCGATGCAATGCACATGATGACATGGCAAGATACGACACGCAAGCATATGACATGGCAACGGCGACGAATAATTGGCTGACACCTGGCGCATCGGTCTCGGGGTGTCACAACACTCCCCTACTAACAAGAGATCTCGTCCCGAGATCTTAGGAACGAGACGGAAGTGAAAACGGAAGAAGGTGATACCAAAGAGCCTTGAGAGGTTGAGCCACTTGAAAGGAAGAATACAACAGAGATGAACGAGATTGAGAAGCTTCGTTAAAATGAAGGAACCAAGGCATAGGACGAGATCCAAACGGTTGAGAACACGAAACACTAGCTGAAGGAACAAGAATGAATTGAAAACCACTCCGGTTAATAAGAGATAGAAAGGAATCTCCACGAAGGAATTCGGGCAGCACTCCAGCTAAAAATGGAAGGAATAGAACATGAATTTCAGAATAAGGAGCGATACTTGACAAGATGAACAACAGAACGCCTGCGGAAGAATTGAAATAATGGAATTAAAAGAACAGAGAAGAAGATGACAACTTCCATCACGAATGAATTTGAAAGAGAATCATCAAGAGAAAGGCTTGAACGGAGTTGTTGAGAAACACAACAAAAGAATAAGCTTGTTGTGGACTTAAGAAAAACATCTGAAAGCTTGAGGTGAATTACTACCACTACAAAAGATTGAATAGCTGAGGATAACGAACAAATGCAAAACTCCATTTGAGAAGTATACGGAGAATTATGTGCACTCAGGAAGCAAGAATAAGAATGCTTGAGCGGCTCCAGAAGAATTTGATGAACACTTGAAGAATGAATTATATCATGGAGAACCACCATGAAGAACTCCGGTAATGAAAGGATGAAGATATAGAAATGACGAACGAAAGGAATAAGATTAAAGCCTTGTGATGATTATAGACGGGGCTCTGACGAGATAGCCGAGAAGAATTTTGAACTCCGGGGAAGAAAGATTAAAGCACTTTGGACTAGAATTTATTCATCAAGAATAAAATCCGAAGGAAGGGATTAATTCAACTTCACAAAGAAGAATAAGAATTATGTTAAGCTTCTCCTTCATCAATTAAATTGATGAGAAATAATGGATTCACATACTACTTATTCTCGTTGAAATGATTTAAGAGGGATATATCGCGAACTTGCGAAAATCTTCATGAAACCCTGGTAGGACTGGAATAAAAATGAATGGATTGCTATAATAACATCGGAAAAGAACTCTTGAGCGAACCACCGTAAGAATTTAAGTCGAGTGAAGGAAAAGGAACGAACCACCGTAAGGAATTGAAACCGAGTGATGAAGAGAACAAACCACTGTAAAGAATTTAATTGAGTGAATACAAGAGAATGAATCGCCGGGAAGGATAAAGCACTTGGGGAAATTTGATACAAGAGAACGAAGAGATCGCGGATTGATTAAAGAATAGTTGAACGAAGCACCGGACGAATGTGAGACGAACGAAGAGGAATTAATGAAGAATATTTGGAGGACACAGTTGAAAACTGAGAATGAAGAAATCTTCTGAAATGATGGCCTTCGGAGGAACACACTAGAAAAGAATTCATGAACTACTCCGGAAGAACGAAAATAGGAAAGGTTGAACAACGATGAAAAGAATTAAAAGAGATCTTGGAGAAGGCATATGACTGATGGAATCCATACTTATGTCACACTTGAAAAGAATTTGTGAATAACTCCGGAAAATTAGAAGAGTCAGGTAAGATCCTGGGAAAAGACCTGTGGGTTATGAGCCCACCAAAGAGAAAACCCCATTGAAGAGGACTGAAAAGGAGATGATGCACCGGGACGATTGAAAAACTCAAATGAGGTGACGACCTCGAGTTAATTGGAAGACAGACGGATATCCTGAGATTTCTTCGGAACTCCGGAACAATTAAAATGGCGAGAGGCGAACGAGCCAGGGAAAAAACATTTGAGCCGATGAAAGAATAAGAACAACACCGAGATATTGGAATTGAATCCAACGGAAAAGAAGAAGAGGTGAAAAATGATGAACTAGATGAGAATCACCAGTTGAAACAATTGATGAAAGAAAGCAAGACTCACACGAGTAGAATGGATACTCGATTAGGGACTCCGGCTCCGAGAAGAAAAAGGATGGGTGGGTGGGAAAAAGAAAGACAACTTCGGAAGGGGAAACAACATCGGTTGGAAAGAACCGAGGATTGAAGAAAAAGATGAGGAGGGTCAAAACAACTTGACGAGAGATGTGCCAGATGAAAAGAGCAGACAACGCAACAAACGAAAACTAACCACGTGATCCTAAAAAAAATTGAAGGGGAAGAGGAGTAATTCAAAACACCTACATCAAGATTCCTCACCAGAGCAACGGAGGGGCTTGGGAGTAAAAAGAATTCCTACTCTCCGATATAACTAGACTCCGAAAAAGTTTTTCTAGACTCGACAACGGCCAAACTACGATCAATCAAGGGGGCTCCTATGGTCGGTCGAGGCTCTGATACCAACTTGTCAAGCCCAAGATGCGATTCTATCCCGATCACGTGACACATACGTGATTGGGGCACAACCGCATTTCGGGCTCTTAGCAAGATGGATATCGTTACATCGTACCATTACATACATACATGGGATACAACAATACATACAAGTCACATGAATACATCAACATCAATACAAGACATCCGACTACGGATGCAAACATGAAAAGCACAACGACATCCATCTGCTATCCCAGGCTGCCGACCCGGAACCTAACCCAAGACTGACGAAGAAGAAGAAGAAGAAGAAGAAGAAGAAGAAGAAAAAGAAGAAGAAGAAGAAGAAGAAGAAGAACTCCAACAAAAGAACATCGCTCTCACGTCGTGTAATGCCCCGGATGTAATACTTTCCCTTTTGGGTATATAATATATCTCCGGCTTCATCTATTTCCATTTCGGGTTCTTTGTCTTTCGGGCTTTCGTCGTTTTGTTGTGTGAGTGTGTGGCATTCATTCATATCATGTAGACATGTGCATTGCATTGCATTTGTGTTGTGGGTTGCATCCGGTTCGTGGCGTTTCTTCCCGTTGTCCGTTTCGTGTTCCGGAGCTCCCTCACGTGTCCGTGACGTCCCGTAGGCCTACTTTGTTGTTCGGGCGTTTTTCGTTACCGGTGTGCCACGAGGTTGTGTTGTGTGTTGTTGTTTTGTTGTGTGCAACCCGCCTCTCAAATCTCGTCTCGTTTGGACTCCGTTGACTTTTCCCTCCGTTGTCCGTGTGGGTCCGAAGTGCCCTTACTTCGTGTCCCGAAAATACCCCTGTTGCATTCTTTCATCTCCGTCTGGTCCTTTTTAAATCATCCCCGCGATCGGATCCGTTGGATCACGATCGTAGGGCTCCTAGCGCCCCTAAACTCCTCCTAACCCTAGTCTAGACTGCTACATATAGACCCCTAGGTCTATTTGGGCATCCCCTTCTTCTTCCTCCTCTCTCCCCTCTTTTTTTTCCATTTTTACTCCAGATCCGAAATCCTGCCAGATCCCCTCGGGATCCATAGGATCCTTCGATCCAGCTCCTGGGATCGATCGCAACAGTAGTCGCCGACCAGATCCCCTCGAGCCGGGCGCATCGATCAGCCCCGTTGACCGGTCGGGCGACCGCACCGCGCCTCGTCGCTCCCGCGGGCCACCAGCTCCTGCGGCGGTCGCCTGGATCCCGGCCCGTACGCCGCCGATCGGGCCCGTCGCCCTGGCGTGGACCACATCCCCGGGCGCCCGAACCGCAGGCCAGGCCTGCCTCGTCTCACCTCCCCTCCGCGCCAGCCGGGCCCGAAGCCGCGGTGGGCCGCCGCCGCCGTTTCCCCGCCACCGCGCGCGCACGGGCCGCCTCATCGCCACCCGGGCCGACTCGCCTCGCCTCGCCACCAGGCCTCGCGCCGCCCTGGGCCGTCGCCTCCACCGCAGCGCCCCGCTGGGCCCTGCCTTCGACGGATCTCGCCTGGGCCGAGGCCCGTGTCAGCGCCGCGCGCGCCGCCGCCTCCCACTGGGCCGCCGCCGCTGCGGGTTCCAGATCCGGGCCCAGAGTCCGCCGCCGCACTGTTCATCTCAGCCCAGATCTGGATCTAGGTTGACCTAAATCCCTCTAAGTCCTTTTGTTCCTGATCTGAGTATGCCTACTTTGAACTGCTGTATCTTTTACTGTGGTGCTCCGTTTTGCGCGTGTAGCATGTCCAGATGTTCGTGGAGATGCCCTCTACGTTTTACCTGTTGTAGTCATGCATGTTAGAGGTCATCTAGGGGCTTGTTTTGCTGTTGCAAGAGTGCATGATGATATAAACTGCTGTTATGTGTTATTTTCATGCCACCTTTGACTTGTGATATCTTTTAGCTCGTTTGTCCAAACGATGCAAATGACATGTCCACGTGTTCGTCTTGCCACGAACTACGTGTTGTGTGTGATAGGTTGCATGGTAGATGTATTGTTTCCTTGTTATCATCGTTGCAAGATGACCGAACCCCGATAACTTTACTATCTTTGCCTATTGCTAGTAGTCTCGATCTATAGTTTTGCCTCGATGCCCATGTTCTTCTTGTCAGCCTCCTACTTGTAACCAATTGCCATGTTTAACCACCTTACCTATGCAAACCGTTGCTTGGCTAAGTACGCTTCGCTCAGCCCTTCTTATAGCGTTGCTAGTTGCAGGTGAAGTGAAGATGCTTGCTCCATGTTGAAGTTTGGTTGGGTTATATCACACTATATAAATGCTTTAATTGAAATCACCTATATATTGGCAAGGGTGGAAGGCTAAGCCTTTTGCTTGGTGTTTTGTTCCACTCATGCCGTTAGGATCCGTATAAGCCGGTTTTATGTTCCTTGATGATGCGTTCCTAACACGGTTGGGGTGTATGGGACCCCCTCGATAAACCGCTATGTGCTAAGTCTTTTCCAGCAAATCCCAACATTGGTACTATTTGCCTAATAACAAACTAAACATGCATAGGGAGTAATTAACCCTCTTTCTTAATCAACAACCCCGGGCCAGTGCTCCACATGAGTGTTGGTCCGAAACGAGCAGACTGCGGGGCCACCTCAAGGAAACTCGAGGTTTGGTAAAAACCTGTAGGATGACTCATCCAGTCGTGTCCTGAGACCTAGATACGCGCGGCTACGATCAGGGTGACGACACGCCGGGAGGATTTGCTGGATTAGCCTTACCTTAGCTCGGTATATCTTGAGCACGGGATTCCGAGGATACTCGGGTCTTCCCACTTTGGAGTTGCGACTCCGCGGATCGTGGGCTTGTAATGGGTCAAGTTGGAACACCCCTGCAGGGTTTGAACTTTCGAAAGCCGTGCCCGCGGTTATGTGGCAGATGGGAGCTTGTTAATTCCGGTTGTAGATAACTTGACACAATGATACTAATACACTACCAGCGTGTGTTCCGTGACTGTCAATTTCCGAATCGGGATTCGGGAGTTGAACACGGAGGGGTTATGTTTGTGAGCTTGTAGCTAGGATCACTTCGTGATCACTTCTCGCGTTGCCTTCTCTTCTCGCTCTCTCTTGCGTAAGTTAGTGCTAGTTGCTGCTGCAGACTCTTTGTTGTTCCTTCACCTCATTTCTTTCTTCAGCCTTTCCTTACCTAAAGGCTTTGATAGTTCTGTTACCCGGGAACGGGATTGCTGAGTCCTCTGTGGCTCACAGTTACTTCACACACCAGATGCAGGTCCAGCTGTGAGCTATCCAGGTGATGGCACCGAGCTGGATTGGGAGTACGACGAGGAGCGTAGTCGTTACTACGTGCGCTACCCGGACGATCTGTAGTGGAGACTCTTACTAGGATTCGATCCGCCTGTGGTTGTTTATTTATCTGAGTTTGGTACTTTGACATTTGGTTTTGCCCTTAGAGGGTTGTAGTGATCTTATTGTATGATGTTTGAGACTTGTACTGTTATTCTGTGACGTGGCGATTGTAAGCCAACTATTTTCAGTTTACTATCCCTCTTTTACATGAGTTGTGCAAAGATTACCAAACTTGAGATCATTCTAGGATGGACTTATGCCTTTAAGTCGTGCCTCGACACGTAGGAGGTATAATTCCATCCTGGGCATTACAAGTTGGTATTCAGAGCCTTCTCCGACCTAGGAGCCCCCACTGTTTGATCGAACCGTTGACGGTTGAGTCTAGGCACACACTGAAAACTTTTTGAGTCCTATATTATATCGGAGGGTAGGATTTCTTTGCTTCCCATCCCTTTCTCTCTGGTGAGGACTCCTGACGTCTACTCTTGTCTCTCCTATCTTCAAAATTTGCACAAATTTTTTTTTAGGAATCCCGCGAGTATTCTGGGATTGTTTCGATGTTCTTGTGACAAGGATATTGTTCCCGATGCCTCCTGTTACCGAGGAGTTGAGCTTCGGGGTATCACTGTAACAAGCATATCGCGACAGTACTAAATACTTAAGACGGCCGACATCGAAAATCTCCCCTATACGGCCAGTGGCAAGATAACCCCGACATCACCCAGTACTGGGGAGGTAGTTCGGGAGTATTGCCATAGCTTGTTATAGTGGATGCTTTTCGAAGGTCCGAGGTACACAGTTTCCGAGAAAGACTGGTTATGTGTTGAAGGATGGATACACCTGGATGTAGGTTAGAGTTGATTGCGCGGTGCTTCCCGTGTATCCCCAACACCTGATTGCATAACTGGAATCTTTCGGAAATCTATAGGTGGGTTTTATCCAGTATATCGTAGGCATTCTTCCAACGAATGCAGGTTAGTGAGTTCGGGGTTCGACATTGAGTGAAGGGGTTATATGACCGAGGTTACTATCAGGAGTTGCATTTAAAGGGTCCTTGGCTATGCTGATCCGGGGATTGCAAAACCTTTTCGTAACGCGTTCATATGCTTTCAGCACAAAGATGTTAGAACGAAACTCCTCTCTTGTGTTTGTTCCTTTCCGTACCTTGTTGTTTTTATTATTTTATCCTTTTGATCCCTATGTGGCTTCTCGTGAAGATTGATGTTATCAATTAACTAAGAAATTCATTCGTTCCTCTTGTTCGGATGATTTCATTCGTTCTTATTGTTCGAATGATTATTGTGAAGACTTGTTGCAATTCATTCCATTGATTCAGCTTATTCCTTTTGTCAATCAATTGCTGATTCGCGGTCATCTCTTACAGGATGGCTCCGAAAAGGGTTCCGAATGCTAACCCAGAGGGTGAAGAGGTCCCAGAACGTCCTCCTTCTCCTCCTCCTCCGCCTGAGGCTTGGAGAGCAATTATGCAGACTACTGCTCAGAACACTCAGTTGATGATGCAGATGATGCAGATAATGCAAGCTAATCAAGCTAATCAAGCTAATCAGGGCATTCCAATGAACCAAGGCAACTTCTTCCAGCAGCACCATGCTACCCTCAACCAGTTCTTGGCCAACAATCCTAAAGCTTTCAGTTACTGTGTCGACCCTCTTGATGCTGAAGATTGGCTGACCGATATCAAGAAGCATTTTGAGTGCAGTAACGTGAAAGAAGATGACTATGTGAAGTTTGCAGCCTTCCAACTGAAAGATCAAGCAGCTGATTGGTGGCAGCAGTACAAAGACTCAAGGCCGGGTCAAGTGATCTCTTGGGAGAATTTCTGCAAGGATTTCCGCTCGCATCACATTCCTACAAGTGTTATTGAGGGTATGCGTGAGCAATTCCGCAACCTCAAGCAGGGCTCCATGTCAGTCTATCAGTATAATGTCAAGTTTCAAAACCTCGCTCGCTATGCAAAGCAAGACATTCCTGATGCAAAGAGCAAAATCTATCAGTTCCGTGGAGGTCTCAAAGATGAACTTCAGCTTGCTCTCACTCTGTTCGAGCCAGACGAATTCGATAAGTTCTATAATATGGCTTTGAAACAAGAAGCAGCTCAGCTCAAGATGGAGGCTTCTAAAAAGAGAATTCGAGATGCTGTTCACTCTACCTCATCGTCTCAGTTGGCTGCGAAACAACAGAAATTCTGGCTTCCTCCTCCTCCAATGATTCGAGCTCCATACAACAACTCCAGCAACTTCAACAACTCCAACAACAAGAACTCTAGTGGTCGTGGTTTCTCCCACCCACCCAACCCAAGCAACCAGTCGAAGAAGCAGTTTCAGTCTCAAGGCTCCAAGTCCAGTGGCTCTCAGTTCCGTCCTCTCTCAGAAGTGACTTGCAACAAATGCACTCAGAAAGGTCACTATGCCAACAAATGCCCGAATCCGAAGCGACTTCCTCCTCCTCCACCGATGAGTTCAGCTATTGTCAAGCATGATCCAAAGTCTGCCAGGGTTAATCTGATGAATGCAGCACAAGCAGAGGCTTCTTCTGATGTCATTCTGGGTAACCTTCCAGTTAACTCTTTTCCAGCTAAAGTGTTATTTGATTCGGGTGCATCATGCTCTTTCATGTCTCAACCATTTGCATCCAAGCATAATTTTGGCATCCAAAGTCTGCCTCAGAAGTTGCAAGTGATTTCTCCGGGAAGATGCATGACTTCTAGATTATATGCTCCGGATGTTTCTATTCGCATGGGTGATTATCGATTTTTGGCTTCTCCGGTGGTTCTTGGTCATTCTGACATCGACCTCATTCTCGGAATGGATTGGCTTTCTCAGCACGATGCTCACATTGATTGTGCTCAAAAGGAAGTCAAGTTGACTCATTCTGATGAAGATGTGATTATCTTCGCCTCCAGGGATAATACTATTCGGCTTTTCTCTCTTAATGATAAGGGTGAAATTAATGCCATAGAGCAAATTCCAGTGGTGAATGAATATCAAGACGTCTTTCCAGAAGAACTTCCAGGCATGCCTCCACACCGTCAGGTGGAGTTTGTCATTGAACTCGAGCCGGGCACCGAACCTGTTTGCCGGCGTCCTTACAAGCTCTCTTCAGATGAATTGAAGGAATTGAAGAGACAGTTGGATGAACAGGAGCGTATGGGTCTCATCAGACCGAGTACATCTCCGTGGGGCTGTGGTGTCTTATTTGTCAAGAAGAAAGATGGCACGGAGCGTCTCTGTGTTGACTACCGGCCACTGAACAAGAAGACGATTAAGAACAAGTATCCGCTCCCCAACATCAACGAACTCTTTGAGCAGCTCAAAGGAGCTAAAGTATTCTCTAAGCTTGACCTCCGAATGGGCTATCATCAAATTCGCATTCGCGAGGAAGACATTCCCAAGACAGCTTTCAGAACGAGCTACGGTTCATATGAGTATACCGTCATGTCCTTCGGTCTCGCCAATGCTCCTCCTACCTTCTCAAGGATGATGCATTACATCTTCAACCCCTATACAGGCGAGTTTGTGCTAGTGTATCTGGATGATATTCTGGTGTTTTCCAAGAATGAAGAAGATCACGAAAAGCACTTGCGTCTGGTTCTTGATCGACTCCGAGAGCATAAATTCTATGCCAAGTTCTCCAAGTGCGAGTTTTGGCTCGATAAGGTTTTGTACCTGGGCCACATTATCTCAGCTGACGGTATTGCGGTTAATCCCGAGAAAGTTGAAGCGATTGTCAACTGGGAAGCTCCTCAGAACGTCAAGCAGCTCCGCAGTTTTCTGGGTCTTGCCAGCTATTGCAGAAGGTTTGTGGAGAACTTCTCCAAGATTGCCAAGCCTCTTTCCAACCTCCTTCAGAAGAATGTCAAATACTTTTGGTCTCCCGATTGTGAAGTGGCTTTCAAAACCCTCAAAGAGAAGCTTGTCTCAGCTCCAGTTCTGATTCCTCCAGATGAATCCAAGCCCTATGAAGTGTTCTGTGACGCTTCTCTTCAAGGTCTTGGTGGTGTGCTTATGCAAGAGAAGAGAATTGTGGCATACACTTCACGTCAGCTCAAGCCAGCTGAGAAGAACTATCCCACACATGATCTCGAGCTAGCAGCTGTGGTACATGCTCTGATTACGTGGAGACATCTGTTGTTGGGCAGAAAGGTCGACATCTTCACTGATCACAAGAGCTTGAAGTACATCTTCACACAGCCGCATCTGAACCTCCGCCAGACTCGTTGGGTCGAGATGATCCAAGAGTACAACCCCAGCATTGAGTACACTCCAGGCAAGGCGAATGTGATTGCAGATGCTTTGAGCAGGAAGGCATATTGCAACAGCCTTCTTATCAAGCCACACCAGCCTGAGCTTTGTGAAGCTTTCAGGAAGCTCAACCTTCAGGTTGTTCCGCAGGGTTTTCTTGCTAATCTCCAGATTGCTCCTACCTTGGAAGATCAAGTCCGTGAGGCCCAGCTCAGTGATACCATGGTGAAGAAGGTGAAACATGGGATTGCAAAGGGCACTCCAAAATACAAGTGCTTCCGTGTTGATGAGAGAGATACCTTGTTCTTCGAGGACAGACTCGTTGTTCCCAAAGGTGATCTCAGGAAGCTCATAATGGAAGAAGCTCATGACTCTCTCCTTTCCATTCATCCTGGCAGTTCCAAGATGTATCAAGATCTCAAGCAATCTTACTGGTGGACACGCATGAAAAGGGAAATTGCCCAGTTCGTGAATGAATGTGATGTATGCAGAAGAGTGAAAGCAGAACATCAACGTCCAGCCGGTCTTCTCCAACCTCTTCCTATTCCTGAGTGGAAGTTCGACCACATTGAAATGGACTTCGTCACTGGTTTTCCTAAATCCAAGCGAGGCAATGATGCTATCTTTGTGGTGATTGACAAGCTTACCAAAGTCGCTCACTTTCTTCCAGTCAAAGAATCAATCAATGCAGCTCAACTTGCAGAGCTGTACACTTCCAGAATTGTGTCCCTTCATGGCATTCCTCAAGTGATATCCTCAGACCGTGGCAGCTTGTTCACATCAAAGTTCTGGGACTCCTTTCAGTCCGCCATGGGCACGAAGATCAGGTTCAGCACTGCTTTTCACCCTCAGACTAGTGGTCAAGTCGAGCGTGTGAATCAGATCCTTGAAGATATGCTCAGAGCCTGTGTCATCTCCTTCGGCATGAAATGGGAGGACTGTCTTCCTTTTGCAGAGTTCTCTTACAACAACAGCTTCCAAGCAAGTGCAGGCAAAGCACCGTTTGAAATTCTATATGGCAGAAAGTGCCGTACCCCTCTCAACTGGTCTGAAACAGGTGAACGCCAACTTCTTGGCAATGATTTGATCTCTGAAGCCGAAGAGATGTGCAAAGTCATACGTGAGAATCTCAAGGCCGCTCAGTCGCGTCAGAAGAGTTACTATGACGGAAAGCATCGTGATTTGGCTTTCGACATCGGTGATCATGTCTATCTCCGAGTTTCTCCGATGAAAGGAACCCAAAGGTTCGGTATCAAAGGAAAGCTTGCTCCTAGATACGTCGGTCCTTTCAAAATTCTTGGCAAAAGAGGCGATCTAGCCTATCAGCTCGAGCTCCCTTCCAACTTTGCAAATGTTCATGATGTCTTCCATGTGTCTCAGCTTCGCAAATGCTTCAAGGCACCTGAGCGCATGATTCCGTTTGAGGAGATTGATCTTCAACAAGACCTTTCCTACCGAGAGCATCCAGTTGCAATTCTCGAAGAAACTGAACGCAAGACTCGCAACAAGACCATCAAGTTTCTGAAAGTCAAGTGGTCACATCACACAGACCGAGAAGCTACCTGGGAACGAGAAGATCATCTTCGTTCCGAGTACCCTTCCTTTTTCCAGTCCTAGATCTCGGGACGAGATCTTTTTGTAGTAGAGGAGAGTTTGTAATGCCCGGATGTAATACTTTCCCTTTTGGGTATATAATATATCTCCGGCTTCATCTATTTCCATTTCGGGTTCTTTGTCTTTCGGGCTTTCGTCGTTTTGTTGTGTGAGTGTGTGGCATTCATTCATATCATGTAGACATGTGCATTGCATTGCATTTGTGTTGTGGGTTGCATCCGGTTCGTGGCGTTTCTTCCCGTTGTCCGTTTCGTGTTCCGGAGCTCCCTCACGTGTCCGTGACGTCCCGTAGGCCTACTTTGTTGTTCGGGCGTTTTTCGTTACCGGTGTGCCGCGAGGTTGTGTTGTGTGTTGTTGTTTTGTTGTGTGCAACCCGCCTCTCAAATCTCGTCTCGTTTGGACTCCGTTGACTTTTCCCTCCGTTGTCCGTGTGGGTCCGAAGTGCCCTTACTTCGTGTCCCGAAAATACCCCTGTTGCATTCTTTCATCTCCGTCTGGTCCTTTTTAAATCATCCCCACGATCGGATCCGTTGGATCACGATCGTAGGGCTCCTAGCGCCCCTAAACTCCTCCTAACCCTAGTCTAGACTGCTACATATAGACCCCTAGGTCTATTTGGGCATCCCCTTCTTCTTCCTCCTCTCTCCCCTCTTTTTTTTCCATTTTTACTCCAGATCCGAAATCCTGCCAGATCCCCTCGGGATCCATAGGATCCTTCGATCCAGCTCCTGGGATCGATCGCAACAGCAGTCGCCGACCAGATCCCCTCGAGCCGGGCGCATCGATCAGCCCCGTTGACCGGTCGGGCGACCGCACCGCGCCTCGTCGCTCCCGCGGGCCACCAGCTCCTGCGGCGGTCGCCTGGATCCCGGCCCGTACGCCGCCGATCGGGCCCGTCGCCCTGGCGTGGACCACATCCCCGGGCGCCCGAACCGCAGGCCAGGCCTGCCTCGTCTCACCTCCCCTCCGCGCCAGCCGGGCCCGAAGCCGCGGTGGGCCGCCGCCGCCGTTTCCCCGCCACCGCGCGCGCACGGGCCGCCTCATCGCCACCCGGGCCGACTCGCCTCGCCTCGCCACCAGGCCTCGCGCCGCCCTGGGCCGTCGCCTCCACCGCAGCGCCCCGCTGGGCCCTGCCTTCGACGGATCTCGCCTGGGCCGAGGCCCGTGTCAGCGCCGCGCGCGCCGCCGCCTCCCACTGGGCCGCCGCCGCTGCAGGTTCCAGATCCGGGCCCAGAGCCCGCCGCCGCACTGTTCATCTCAGCCCAGATCTGGATCTAGGTTGACCTAAATCCCTCTAAGTCCTTTTGTTCCTGATCTGAGTATGCCTACTTTGAACTGCTGTATCTTTTACTGTGGTGCTCCGTTTTGCGCGTGTAGCATGTCCAGATGTTCGTGGAGATGCCCTCTACGTTTTACCTGTTGTAGTCATGCATGTTAGAGGTCATCTAGGGGCTTGTTTTGCTGTTGCAAGAGTGCATGATGATATAAACTGCTGTTATGTGTTATTTTCATGCCACCTTTGACTTGTGATATCTTTTAGCTCGTTTGTCCAAACGATGCAAATGACATGTCCACGTGTTCGTCTTGCCACGAACTACGTGTTGTGTGTGATAGGTTGCATGGTAGATGTATTGTTTCCTTGTTATCATCGTTGCAAGATGACCGAACCCCGATAACTTTACTATCTTTGCCTATTGCTAGTAGTCTCGATCTATAGTTTTGCCTCGATGCCCATGTTCTTCTTGTCAGCCTCCTACTTGTAACCAATTGCCATGTTTAACCACCTTACCTATGCAAACCGTTGCTTGGCTAAGTACGCTTCGCTCAGCCCTTCTTATAGCGTTGCTAGTTGCAGGTGAAGTGAAGATGCTTGCTCCATGTTGAAGTTTGGTTGGGTTATATCACACTATATAAATGCTTTAATTGAAATCACCTATATATTGGCAAGGGTGGAAGGCTAAGCCTTTTGCTTGGTGTTTTGTTCCACTCATGCCGTTAGGATCCGTATAAGCCGGTTTTATGTTCCTTGATGATGCGTTCCTAACACGGTTGGGGTGTATGGGACCCCCTCGATAAACCGCTATGTGCTAAGTCTTTTCCAGCAAATCCCAACATTGGTACTATTTGCCTAATAACAAACTAAACATGCATAGGGAGTAATTAACCCTCTTTCTTAATCAACAACCCCGGGCCAGTGCTCCACATGAGTGTTGGTCCGAAACGAGCAGACTGCGGGGCCACCTCAAGGAAACTCGAGGTTTGGTAAAAACCTGTAGGATGACTCATCCAGTCGTGTCCTGAGACCTAGATACGCGCGGCTACGATCAGGGTGACGACACGCCGGGAGGATTTGCTGGATTAGCCTTACCTTAGCTCGGTATATCTTGAGCACGGGATTCCGAGGATACTCGGGTCTTCCCACTTTGGAGTTGCGACTCCGCGGATCGTGGGCTTGTAATGGGTCAAGTTGGAACACCCCTGCAGGGTTTGAACTTTCGAAAGCCGTGCCCGCGGTTATGTGGCAGATGGGAGCTTGTTAATTCCGGTTGTAGATAACTTGACACAATGATACTAATACACTACCAGCGTGTGTTCCGTGACTGTCAATTTCCGAATCGGGATTCGGGAGTTGAACACGGAGGGGTTATGTTTGTGAGCTTGTAGCTAGGATCACTTCGTGATCACTTCTCGCGTTGCCTTCTCTTCTCGCTCTCTCTTGCGTAAGTTAGTGCTAGTTGCTGCTGCAGACTCTTTGTTGTTCCTTCACCTCATTTCTTTCTTCAGCCTTTCCTTACCTAAAGGCTTTGATAGTTCTGTTACCCGGGAACGGGATTGCTGAGTCCTCTGTGGCTCACAGTTACTTCACACACCAGATGCAGGTCCAGCTGTGAGCTATCCAGGTGATGGCACCGAGCTGGATTGGGAGTACGACGAGGAGCGTAGTCGTTACTACGTGCGCTACCCGGACGATCTGTAGTGGAGACTCTTACTAGGATTCGATCCGCCTGTGGTTGTTTATTTATCTGAGTTTGGTACTTTGACATTTGGTTTTGCCCTTAGAGGGTTGTAGTGATCTTATTGTATGATGTTTGAGACTTGTACTGTTATTCTGTGACGTGGCGATTGTAAGCCAACTATTTTCAGTTTACTATCCCTCTTTTACATGAGTTGTGCAAAGATTACCAAACTTGAGATCATTCTAGGATGGACTTATGCCTTTAAGTCGTGCCTCGACACGTAGGAGGTATAATTCCATCCTGGGCATTACACGTCGAGTCATCGGAAACCTGCACCTGCAACTGTTGTTGTAGTATCTCTGAGCCACGAGGACTTAGCAATCCCACAACCATGGGTAATAATACTAGCAAAGCTTAATGGGTAAGGAGAGGTTAAGTGGTGAGGTTGCAGCAGCGGCTAAGCAAATATATGGTGGCTAACTTACTTGTACAAGAATAAGATGAGCATCTACGCAGACGGTCGCAAACTAGTAGTGATCGCTAAAGATCCTGAACTACCTACGAGCTACGAGTCAAACATAACCCCACTGTGTTCTCTTCTCAAACTGAAAAGAGACAGTCACGGTTACTCACGCGGTTCGTGTGTTTTACTTCGGATCCTCTGTCAAGTTTTCTACAACCGGACATTAACAAATTCCAATCTGCCACATAACCGCGGGCACGGCTTTTGAAAGATCATAACCCTGCGGGGTGTCCCAACTTAGCCCATCACAAGCTCTCATGATCCGCAGAAGTAATAATAATATTACCCCTTATCTTAGGGAAGGCCCGATCAGACTCGGAATTCCTGGTGCACAAGACATTTCAACAATGGTAAAACAAGTCCAGCAAGACCTCCCGGAGTGCCGACACCCTGATAGTAGCCGCGCGTATCTCATCTCAGGCCACATCCGGATTGTCCAAACTTCCGGTAGGCCGAATACCAGAGTTGCCCCTGGCGGTCACCGGCGGTTGATAGGTTTGGACCAACACTCATGAGAAGCACTGGCCCGGGGGGTTGATTAAAAGTCCTCGGGATAGCTAGTCCCTATCAAATTTTTAGTTATTAGGCAAATGTAAAACCAAAGTTGGGTCTTGCTGGAGAAGTTTTATTCAAAGACGAAATGTCAAGGGGTCCCCATATACCCAACCGTGTAAAGAACGCAAAATCAAGGAACATAACGCCGGTTTATCGGCTCCTAAGGTGGCATGAGTGGAACAAAACACCAAGCAAAAGACCAAGCCTTCCACCCATTGCCAAGTATATAGGTGTGTTAATAATAAGAATAGATATTGTGATATTCCCAAAAACATCAAGTTCCAACTTGGAGCAATCTTCATCTTCGCCTGCAACTAGTAACGCTATAAGAAGGGCTGAGCAAGCGGGTAACATAGCCAAACAACGGTTTGCTAGGAAGGTGTCAAAGGTTAGAGGTTTCATGGCAACAAGGAGAGGGGCTGACAATAAAGATGGGTAGCGTGACATATAACGATAGCATCGAGACATCTAGCATAGCAATGATAGTAAAGGTATCCAAGGTGATGGTCATCTTGCCTGAGATCCCGCAAGGTAAACACACACACAAGAACATGACAAGATGCTCAACCAAGTATGATGCAAGACAAGTCTATATGATGCAAAACATAGCAAGGGATGATGCATACAAGAACAACACAAACCAACAAGTTTAAATGAGGCCAGAATCAACATATAGCAATTCCGGTAAGTCCTCATATGCACATTTTGAATCTGGTCCAGATCTGAACAAACCTTAAGTTAAGTTGTTAAACAGTAGGTTAACATGCACCATGATGATCTACTCAAAATTCTAGTCAAGTTTCATATAAAGTTTGTTTAATTCGGAGCTACGGCCTAGAAGATATGAGCAAAACAAGACAAGCATGTCATCGGTGCAAGATGCACCCAAACATCAAGAAAACACACTCCAAACATTCAAATAACATGATATTATGCTTCTACAAACAAAATCACACAAGTTTCATATAGGACACACCCAAAACGGAGCAACGGGATAGAAGTTATGAGCAAAACCAATTACAATGCAAGGCTGAAGTTAACAGCCACATACCAACTTTGGAGCAAGGTATATATATGCTAGAGCACTCAAACATGATAAAAAGAGGCATGGATGTGAAATAGACATGATACTTAACAAGCATGAACTTAGAACACACCCAGCAACTTGCTGGAACACATTTAAACAAGCATGGCAAGTTGCAATGAATTTATCCAGACTTAGTCAAAATCTGGGAAGGCAAAAACATCATCACGATGCCGCCTTCGGGGGCACAAAACAACAAGCATATCAACTCTACTAAGCATATAAGGATCATGGACATGTAATAGACATAGCATACATCAAACAACTCCATTGGAGTAACTCCATAGGAGGCATGGATCAATAACAACAAGCTTCACCAAATTGAACATGCTGACAACAGGCTGATAGGTAAATTTATAGCAACTTGAGAGCAAGAAATAAATAAGCTACAGCAGGCCATATATGCAAACAAGGGCATGAATGGATAGAGCATAACATGGACAACAAGACATGATCATTTGACATACTAAAACATGCATGGATTTGAGTGGGGCATCAAGCAAACATGGCATCAGGTTTAACAGATTCCAGAATTAGCAGTTTTTCACTAAGTATAAAACAACAACATTGGCAGGGCATGTTTACAAGCTTGTTTAAGTCACCTCAAGGCATATCATGGAAAGAGGATTGCACCACAACAAAGACCATATGATTGTGCTTCTAAAACATATAGACATGTGGCATGAAGACAAACACACCAATAGCAATGAGCAAGTCAAATCAGCATCTCATAACAAGTTTCAGCACTTGACAGCCACATGCACTTTTGCAACAGAGATTAACATGGCAATATGGCAACTAACATAAATGCTACAGCAATCAACATGTAGAGCACTTCACAATGAACATTTTGACATATCATATGCTCCATTTGGATAAACATGCACAAAGTTATCACATCTCAAACATGCTAACAAAATTACAGTTATCAGCAGTTTTAAACTTGTAGCACTCTTGCAACGATGATTAGAGCATCAAGATGAACTCAAACAAGCATGCCACAATGGAACAAAATGAAGAGCATATCACCACGATCATTTTGACATCGCATTCACTCAAATCGGACCATCACACAAAAGGTTACAGGCAGTCAAACATGCACATTTTTTTACAAGAACTAGGGACTTAGCAAGAAAAATAGACCTCGGGGAGAAGTGGACATGTCCGTGTCTCGGCGGACACGTCCGGCGTCTGGGACCCACTTGGCGGTGTAACGGCAGAGGGGGGGCGGACACGTCCGCGCCTGCCCGGACACGTCCGGGCCAGAAGGGAGGCTAGCGCGTGGACCCAGGGCGAGGTGGAACCGGGTCGGGTGCGGGCACGGCGGAGGACCCGTCGGTGGCCATGGCGTTGAACACGTCGCTGCCGGCGACGAGGGGCGCGAAGGAGGCAGCGGGGAGGGCCGGGAACGGCAGCTCCGGGGTGGTGGCGGCGGATATGGCCCTGGGGGTCCCAATCCCGGTGACGACGGCGGCCAGGGAAGCTCTGGTGAGCTCCCCGGAGACGACGTTCATGGAGGCGACGGCAAGCTGCAGTTGACAGAGAGAGGGAGTGAGAGGAGTAGGGAGAACGAAGGAGGCGGCGGCCGGGGCACTGGCCTAGCGCGGCGCGGCGGCTCCGGTGGCCGGCGTGCCTCGAAGGCGGCGATGGTGGAGCTTGAGGCTCCCTCCCGATCCAGATCGGATCAATGAGAGGGAGCTGCGGGAGCCCAAGCGGGGGCGGCGCGCGGGCTCGCGGCAGCGGCGGCTCGGGCCCCGCGCGGGCCTCAGACGGGCTCGTGGGCCCGCGGCGGCGGTTGGTGGCGCATGCGACAACTGGCGGCGGGGTAGGATGGCTGGGTGGCGACAAGTGGCGGCGGCGGCGCTGAAATCAAGGGGAGGGCGTGGCGGCTGCCAAAAATGGAAGGAAGCACTTCCTTTTATAGCAGGGAAGGTTAGGGTTGGGGGTTTTGGGGCAAAACGGAGCCCTCCGATCGCGATCCAACGACACCGGAGCGGAGGGGGTGCTAGGGAAGGCCTAGTCGGCTGTGTAGAAGGCCTCGGACTGCGGGGAGAGAAAAGAGAGGGAGGCCCGGCGACGGTTTGGGAGACCGAAACGTCCGACGATTTAACTGGCTATACTGCCGCTATACTTATCCGTTGGGCTATCAAACGAGCTCCGAATGCGATGAAATTTGACAGGCGGTCTACCTATGCTATAATAAAACCACACGCCAAGGTTCATCCCATTCCGAGAACGTTTTCCAGCCACTCATAAAATAAAAATTCGGAGGTGCCGCGGGCACGTGCAAGTGTGTCTGGGCTCAGAACGGACAATGGAAAGGACGGACGGACTCGGACGGATGCAAGTTTTGAAAACATGCCGATGCAATGCACACGATGACATGGCAAGATACAACACACAAGCAGATGACATGGCAACAACGACGAATAACTGGCTGACACCTGGCGCATCGGTCTCGGGGTGTCACATACTGGTTCTATGTCCTCAACCCTTCCATTTACTCATTCATGTGTTGATGAACTTGATCTGTACTGTTTGAAGACTTTGACTGAAGACTTTCTCAATTTCCTCAACCCAATTTCTTCAGTCTTCAGTCCTCAACCTGCTTATCCCGTTTACACGGTACTTGTACTCTGTGCTTGCTTTCATTTCATCATGATGACCATCCTCCTGTTCTGTTATGCTTGCACTTGAGTGTCTATTCCGCTGCTAAGTAGTCTGTTTCTTAGGAAATTCCTCAGCTAGAATTTCCTCAGTGACGAATTCATAAAAATCGCATATTCACCCCCCTCTAGTCGATATAACGCACTTTCAAACCCAGAGAAGATCACCCAATTTAGGCCTATCAGTTTATGTACTGTGGTTCATAAGGTGATCTAAAAATGCTCGCAACACACTAGAAGGTTTTTCTTCCAGATATGATCAGTGAGATACAAAGTGCGTTTGTGCCAGGGCGCATCATAAGGGATAACGTCATAGTGGCATATGAGTGCTTACATACGACGAAGAAGAGAAAGAGGGGGAAGTTTGGAACATGTGCAATCAAGTTAGATATGCACAAGGCATATGACAGAGTTGAGTGGGTATTCTTGGAGGCCATGCTCACCAAATTGGGATTTCATGCTCAGTGGATTCAAATGGTGATGACTTGCATAAGGTCGGTTGTGGTAAGGTTCGGTTCAACTCAAATGAAACGTTGCCTTTTTCACCTATGAGAGGTTTGAGACAGGGGATCCCCTCTCCCGTTATTTGTTTCTCTTATATGCTGAAGGACTGTCGGCCCTTATTTCTCATGAGGAGGAGGTTGGTAACTTGAATGGTGTGCAGGTGTGTAGAGATTCGTCAACGATTTCTCATTTACTTTTTGTTGACGATTCTCTTATTCTCATGAGAGCAGACGCCCACAATGCAAACACCCTGCGTGGGATTTTAGATGAGTACTGTGCAGCCTCAGGTCAATTAGTGAGTGAATCAAAATGCTCTATATTTTTTAGTCCTAACACAAATGTGGAGGTGAAGGCAGAAGTATGTCAAATTCCGAATATTATGATGGAGACTATTTCAGACAGATATTTGGGTCTACCATCCATGATAAGGGTGGACTGTGTTTGACTGTTTTAAACACATAATAGAAAGAATTCATGCAATGGTGAATGGATGGAAAGAAAAAACTCTCTCATTCTGAGGCAAAGAGGCTTTGCTTAAAGCGGTGGCCCAAGCCATCCCAACTTATGTGATGGGCCTATTTAAATTCCCGAAGAAAAATTACAAGGGAATCACTGATGCAATGTCGCAATATTGGTGGGGTGATGAAGAGGACCAACGAAGGATGCATTGGTTTGCATGGTGGAAGATGTGTATTCCGAAGGAGAGAGGAGGTATGGGATTCCAGGATATTCATAGCTTTAACTTGGCCATGTTGGCAAAGCAGTGTTGGAGACTAATTGAGAACTTTGGTTCATTATGTGCACGAGTTCTGAGAGCCAAGTACTACCCTACAGGAGATATTCTGAACTGTCAACTAAAGAAGGGGTCGTCCTATGTGTGGCAAAGTGTTTGGTCTGGAATTCAAACGTTCAAGAAAGGTTACATTTGGAGAGTAGGCAATGGAGAAAAGATTAATATATGGAATGACTGTTGGATCCCGAACAGTGCCTCCAAAAAAGTTTTAACAGTAAGGGAGAACCAAGTACCTACTAAAGTGAATGGGTTAATTGACCCAATCACGGGATAATGGAATGAGATGTTAATCCGGAAGAATTTCTAGCATATTGATGCTGAACGCATACTACAAATCCCATTATTCCATGTGGAGACAAAGGACTATGTTGCATGGCATCTCACGAGGAGCGACATTTTTCAGTACGTTCTGCCTATTATAATCAATGGGAAGTGAATTAGGATATAGATGACAACGGTCTGGCCCGCTTCTCCATGGCGCCCCATCTAGTTTGGAAGAAGTTGTGGAGTTTGAGAGTGCCAGCGGAAGTTAAAATTTATATCTGGAGATGCTTGCACAATGCCATCCCATGCCGAAGTACTCTTATGAATCGCCATGTTGGAAACTTGTCCCAATGCCCATACTATACAAATGGTGCGGAGGACTTAACACGTATGATGTTTAAGTGTGCAAGGGCGCCCGCAGTTTGGGAAGCTTTGGGAATCGCATCAGATATTAACTTTGCTTCATTGACTAATCGAGCAGGTTCAGCAATCTTGGAGTTCATTTTATGTGATAATTATTATCGGCGACAATATTCTGGATTGGTCGAGCTACTAGAGCTCGTATCAACAGTTTGTTGGTTCTTATGGTGGCAAAGAAGACAATTCGTGCGAGGGGAAGAACTATTTACTCCGTAACGACAACATCGACGGTGGTTGCCCTAGCGATTAATTATGTGCGCGGAGCACAAGCTAAATCTACACCCAAGATCAACAGATGGCCGACGTTCCTAGCAGGACAACTTGTCCTTAATGTCGATGCTTCATTCACAGAAGGCAATTATGCAGGGTCTTGTGGTGCTGTCATCCGTGATCACCGGAGATCTTTTATGTCGACGTCCACGGCGAGATTAGAACATATAGCTGATGTGTTCATGGGAAGCAGCAGCTCTGCTTGAAGGACCGAAGCTAGCAAGAGATACGGGATGCAATAACTTGGTGGTGAGATCGAATAATATCACGGTGGTGTATGCACTTAGATTCAATGAAGGTTATTCTATGGTGGCAGCGCCGGTTCTTGATGAATGTCGTAGTTATCCAAGGGACTTATTTTAGTCTAACTAAAAATAGTCTCTTTAAGAGGCTAAAGTTCCATGTATCCCTGACTAAAGAGGGGCTAAAACTAGTCTTGAGACAAAAATCTTTTAGTCAGGGGTACCCCTACTAAAATGTGAATTAGTCCTCTCTCTCCTCATTTAACTCCTCCCCTCTAACACGTGCAAGTTCTGGATTGGAGGGTTTGGAGGATAATAAATGCTCATTAACTTGATTTTAGTCTCTTTAGTATTTGGATCTAAGCATGGGTGAGACTAGCAAGTTTTTAGTCCCATCACTTTTAGTCATGGGACTAAAACGTATTCAAGCACCCTCTTACTATTGAGCATTGTATTAGAGAGTCAAATTATGTAGCTCATGAACTGGCTAGGTAGGACGTGCTAATAATAAATCTCGATGAATTGATGCCCCGCCTGATTTCATTGTAAGTTTGCTGGCAGATGATATGTCAATCCTTTGATTATTAAAGTAAACTTTCCCGTAAAAAAAACTCTGTTTTTTTTT
>LR738713.1:225668066-225681699 GCA_902687465.1 Secale cereale | reverse complement strand
AAAAAAAAAACTCTGTTTTTGGTGTGAAATGAAAAGCAGTGCTCCTGCCGGTACATCGAGAAAAAGAGGCACGCCGTTTCCCCCAAATCTCACGGTGCTACTCCCGTTCTTCCGCCATCGCCATGGAGGACGCTGCGAACGCCACCCAGACCACCTCCACCACCTCTTCGGTGGCCGCCGTAGCCGCGGCTGCCCAGCACCAGCAGCTCCAGCGCCAGCTTATTCTCATGCAGCAGGCTCAGGCGCAGGCCCAGCCCCACCCGCAGGCGCAGCAGCTGTCGCAGCAGGCCATGTCCCGCTTCCCCTCCAACATCGACGCCCACCTCCGCCCCCTCGGACCGCACCGCCTCCAGCAGCCGGCGCCGTCGCAGCTCCAAACCCCACCCCAGCCGCACTCGCAGGGGCAGCCGCACCCCCAGCCGTCCCAGCAGCAAGCGGCGCAGGCTAGGATCCGGAGCCCCGAGGTGGAGATGGCGCTTCAGGACGCCATGCGGGTCTGCAACCCGGACATCAAGACGCCTTTCCATTCTCTCGAGGACGCCGTTAGCAGGTGCGCCTTTCACATACCAACTCTCACTTTTTATTTCCTTGATTTGGTCTGTGACATAGATCTAGACTATTTTGCGTGGCACGCCAGTTTATGGCCAACGGAGGTTACTGATGGATTTGTCATGCCCTGAGAGGAATTCAGATCATAGGTCGGAGATGAACTAGGATATGGCAAGGAATTAGGGATGGGATCGCCAATCCAAGAGGAATTATCTATTGAAGTATGCAGTAGCTATGAGTTGTAAAGTGTAAAGTGACTTAATCACATAGGAATCAACATGCCCACGCATGAGCTGGGGGTGGCTGTTATATAGCCCGACACTGTACTAAACGATACAGTAACTGAATATAACGGCGGGCCACACGAGCCGTTGGATTCTCTTGACGATGCTTCCTTGCCATCCGATAACTGAAGAATGCCTGCACCTGGGATACCTGACAGTGCCTCCCTGTCGAAACACACCTTGTCCTAAAGGTGGGCCGTGCTTACGCCAGCTCTCCACCGTCTGCTTAAAGAAACCCGGGGAAGTGTGCTTGATAAAATCAGCGTCTTCCCATGAAGCATCTTCAGGTGGTAAATTCTCCCATTGTACCAGCCACTGTACCACTGCAACATTTTTCCTTGGTACTTGACGTATTTCCAAGACGAGAACTGGTTCAGTACGTACCTCTCCATTGGGTCCAGTTAAGGGCAAATCTGCACAAGGAACAGCAGTCGGACCAACATGCTTTTTAAGTTGACTGATGTGGAAGACTGGGTGGATCTGAGACTCCTCTGGAAGTAACAGCTTGTAAGCCACATACCCCACTTTGCTCAACACTCGGAAAGGGCCATAGTACTTGCTCTGAAGCTTTATGTGATGCCTGATCCCAAAAGCATTTAAACTGTACGGTTGCATTTTCAGATAAATCATATCTCCAGGAACAAGAACTCTTTCAGTTCTCTTCTTATCTGCATATTTGACCATTCTAGCTTGAGCTGCTTGTAAATTCTCTTTAAGTTGTCCCAAGAGGGCTTGCCTGTCCACAGCAGGACCATTGGGACCAATCTCCAGAGACCCCGGCAGAGAAAACTCACTGATGTTTGGTGGATCATAACCATATAATGCTTGGAAAGGTGCTATTCCCAAAGATGAATGAAATGAAGTATTGTACCAATATTCTGCCATTGGTAGATGATACACCCACTTCTTTGGTTCAGTCGCAGCCATGCACCTTAAATAATTCTCAATGCATTGATTCACACGTTCTGTCTGCCCATCAGATTGTGGATGATATGCAGAGCTATAACGCAGCTCAATGTGCATTGCAGCACAGATTTCTTTCCACAGCTGACTAGTGAAAATTCGATCTTTGTAGGAAACAATAGCAATAGGAGGTCGATGTAATTTGAGCACATTGTCTATAAATGCTGTAGCAACTGATTGAACTGAATATGGATGAGCTAAAGCAATGAAATGAGCAAATTTAGTCGGTCTATCAACTACTACAAAGATAATTTCCTTGCCATTTGATTTAGGAAGCCCTTCAATAAAGTCCATGCTCAAATGTGCCCAGGCCATATCAGGTATGTGTAAAGGGTCAAGCAAACTAGGGTAATGACAGTGCTCTTCCTTATTTTTCTGACAAACAGGACAAACTGCCATAAATTCTTCCAGTTCTTTCTTCATACCAGGCCAGTAAAATATATTTTTGACCCTCTGATATGTTGCTTTCATTCCACCGTGGCCCCCTAAAGCAGAAGAATGTAGAGCACTTAATAATCGTTGTTTCAATGCTGGATCATTTCCTACATATATCCTGCCTTTGTGTCTGATTATGCCCCCTTGCAAAGAGTTATTGAGAGACTCATGACTGGGCAGAACTAATAGTTCCTCCAAGATTTTCTTGCAGGCAGGATTTTCTCGTAGGACTGTTCTATGTCATCTGTCCATTTAGGAGTGACCAGAGATATAGCCATAAGCTGAAATTTCCTTGACAAAGCATCTGCTGCTATATTTTCCTTTCCTTTCTTGTACTGGATTTGGAAATCAAACTCTAACAACTTCAGCATAAGTTTTTGCTGTATTTTCCCAGTCACTTTTTGATTTGTCATGAACTTCAGACTTTGATGATCTATTTTGATGATCAATTGATGACCAACTAGATAATGCCTCCATTTCTTTAAAGCTGCAATCATAGCCAATGCTTCCTTCTCATAAGTAGATAACAAACAATTCTGAGGACAAAGCACTGAGCTGTAATAAGCTATGAGTTTTCCTTGTTGCATGAGCACAGCTCCAATCCCTTGACCTGAAGCATCTGTTTCTGATACAAATGGCAAGCTGAAATTGGGCAAGGCCAACAGGAGCCGTGGTCATAGCTTGCTTTAATTGTTGAAAAGCTACATCCTGAGCTGTAGTCCAGTGAAAATTATTTTGCTTCAACATATCATGCAAAGGTCTAGCAATTAGTCCAAAGTGCTGAACAAATCTTCTGTAGTATCCACATAAACCCAAAAAACCTCTGAGTTGAATTGCTGTAGTAGGAGTGGGCCAATCATTAACAACACTAACTTTTTCAGGATCTGTAGCTACCCCTTGTGCAGTGATAATATGACCCAGATAATCTACTTGTTGAACAGCAAACAAGCATTTGGAGATCTTTACTCTTAACTGATGTTCTTGAAGCAAATCGAACACCAGTTTCAAATGTTCCAGATGCTCTTCCAAAGTAGCACTAAAAATCAATGTATCATCAAAGAATACTAAGATGAATTTCCTCAAATATTTGCCAAATATTGCATTCATGAGTGCTTGGAATGTACTGGGGCATTGGAGAGACCAAAGGGCATTACCAAGTACTCAAAATGACCAAAATGAGTTCTGAAAGCAGTTTTTGGTATGTCCTCCTCACTCATCCTAATCTGATGATATCCTGATCTTAAATCCAATTTAGTGAAGTACTTTGCTCCATTCAGCTCATCAAGCAAGTCCTCGATTACAGGAATAGGGAATTTGTCCTTGACAGTGATAGAGTTTAAGTCCCTAAGATCAGTGCACAGTCTCCATGTAGCATCCTTCTTTGGAACTACAATTACTGGAGATGCATAGGGGCTCTGACTAGGTCTAATAACTTTGGATTGCAACAATTGTTGTACTTGTTTTTCCACCTCATCCCTGTGTTTGTGAGGAATTCTGTGATGGATAAGTCTGTGTACTAGGGTCTGGTCTTTGTGGGGCTGCAACATCTGTGTACTAGGGTCTTTGTGGGGCTGCAGCACATGGTCCTTGTGGCAGTTAGGATAGAGTTCCTGACCATCAAGGACTGTCAGTTAGGATAGCATCTTAGACTAGCATCTTAGACTGGCATCTTAGCAGCATCTCAGCATATGCTTGGCTGGCTAGCAGCCTATAAGTATGTATCCCCAACCCCTCAGGTTGGCATGGCATTGTGTGAGAAATAAACCAACGAAAATTGTCCCAACTCTCCTAGTGTCATCCACAACTATCAATGCTCAGGTTCAAAGGCCTAACAAGTGGTATCAGAGCCTCGTTATCTTGCACCCTGAGCATTTCCTGTGGGCAGCCTAAGTCGGTAGCAGCAGCTACTCCGTCTGCCCCTGGTCACCTCCCTCCCTCCGGACTGTCGAGCAGCAGTTCATCTTCAACAGCCTCCTCTTCACGCAACAGCCCCCCTGCAGCAAGCCATGTCTGCAGGTCGCTCTCAACACACGGCTACCTCGAGCATACGGCGCCGGCAGGAGGCCGAGCGCGCCGTGGCAGAGGAGCGTGAGCGGGCAGCTGTAGCAACAGCTGCTACGGCAGCAAGGGTGTCGAGGCTGGCTGCGCGGAACTGGCAGCAGCCAGAGCGGAGGTAGAAGCAGCCAGGGCGGAGGTAGAAGCAGCAGCAGCAGCAGACGCAACACGTGAGGCTATGGCGGATGCCAAGGCACTCCGCGGCGGCTCCGGCAGCTCCAACAGCTCCGCGGCTGCGGACGACTGCGCTGACGCAGACCGCGCCAAAGTGGCGCAAGAGCGGACGGCGCAGTGGGCAGCCGAGCACGCCCGTGCTCCAGGTGGAGGTGCGCACCACGACGGCGGCTGCAACGACCAGGACCGCGGCCTCTACGAGGTCCGGACTATGGTCAGGGATGTTGGTCCCAGTGCTGGGTGGCCTACCCTCACTAAAACCAACTATGTCGAGTGGGCCGGGATCATGAAGTTCAGGCTCCAGGTGCGGCGCATGTGGGAGGCAGTCCAGGACAGCAACGTCGACCACCAAGAGGATCGACGGGCGCTGGACGCCCTCATCGCCGCAGTCCCGCCCGAGATGCAGTTCTCGCTTTCCAGCAAGCGGACTGCCAAGGAAGCTTGGGACGCCATCGCTGCGGCACGCATCGGTAGCGACCGTGCTCACAAGTCCACTCTGCAGGCACTTCGCAAGGAGTGGGAGAGCCTGGGTTTTAAGCCAGGTGAGGACGTTGATGACTTTGCTCTCCGTCTCAACACTCTGCTGCAGAAGTTGGTGAAGTTTGGTGATGCCACTTACACGGAGGAGAGAGCTGTCGAGAAGCTCTTTCGGTGCATCCCCGAGAAGTACAAGCAGATGGCTCGGTCGATCGAGTCTTTGCTGGACCTCTCCACGATGACAATCGAGGAGGCGATAGGCCGCCTCAAGGTCGTCGACATCGACGAGCCTCAGCCCTCCTCGGGGCCCATCACCACCGGCGGGAAGCTGCTCCTAACTCGGGAACAGTGGGATGCCAGCCTTGGTGACAGGAAGAAGGGGGAGCCTTCTTCCACGACGGGCGGCTGCAAGCGTGGCAAGCAGCGTAAGACGCGAAGAGGCCCCTCGGGCAGGGCACAAGGAAGTGTCGAAGGTGACGCCCGCGGAGGTGCCAAGGACGGCGCCGCTGGCAAGCCCAAGCCGGCACAAGACAACACTTGCCACAACTGTGGCCGATTTGGCCATTGGGCCAATGAGTGCCGGCAACCACGTCAAGGCCAGGCTCACGTCGCACAGGTGAAGGAGGAGGAGACGGCTTTGTTCATGGCGCATGCAAGCATTGAGCTATCTTCAGCGACACCAGCCGCAAAAGCTCTCATCCATCTCGACGAGCCAAAAGCACACGCTCTTCTCGGCGATGGCTCCGGGAAGGACAAGACTACGGGGTGGTGCCTCGACACCGGCGCCACCCACCACATGACCGGTCGAAGGGACTTCTTCGCCGAGCTCGACTCCGATGCGCGAGGCTCCGTCAAGTTTGGGGATGCCTCCGCTGTGGAAATTAAGGGCGTCCGCCACCAAGACGGGAGAGCACCGGCTGCTCACCGGCGTCTACTACATCCCCGCGCTGAGGAACTCCATCATCAGCTTGGGACAGCTGGATGAGAACGGCTCACGCGTGCTGATTGAGCATGGGGTCCTACGCATCTGGGATCGCCAGGGTCGCCTTCTCGCCAAGGTACCCAGAGGTGAAAATCGACTTTACGTCCTTGATGTGCAGGTGGCACAACCGGTCTGTCTCGCTATCCGTCGGGACGACGAGACGTGGCAATGGCATGAGCGCTTTGGGCACCTTCATTTTGAGGCCCTGAAGCGTCTAAGTGCCAAGGAGATGGTACGAGGCCTGCCATGCCTCGACCATGTGGAGCAGTTCTGCGACATCTGCGTACTGACGAAGCAGAGACGACTCCCCTTTCCCCAACAGGTGAGTTTTCGGGCCAAGGAGAAGCTGGAACTCGTGCACGGAGACTTGTGTGGCCCGGTGACGCCAGCCACACCCGGAGGTTGACGCTACTTCCTGCTGCTCGTCGACGATCTCTCTTGCTACATGTGGGCGATGATTCTCGGCAGCAAGGGAGAAGCGGCGGACGCCATCAGGCGCGCTCAGGTTGGTGTGGAGGCGGAGAGCGGCCGCAAATTGCGCGTGCTGCGCACTGACAACAGTGGCGAATTCACGGCGGCTGAATTCGTGTCGTACTGCGCCGACGAGGGCATCCAGCGCCACTACTCTGCGCCGTACAGCCCGCAGCAAAACGGAGTCGTCGAGCGGCGCAACCAGACGGTTGTGGGGATGGCTCGGGCTCTCCTCGAGCAGAGAGGGATGCCGGCTGTTTTCTGGGGAGAGGCGGTGCTGACAGCCGTTTACATCCTCAACCGCTCGCCTACTAAGGCACTCGACGGCAGGACACCGTACAAGGCCTGGCATGGGCGGAAGCCGGCGGTCTCCCATTTGCGCGTCTTTGGCTGCCTTGCGTTCGCCAAGGAGCTCGGCCACATCGGCAAGCTCGACGACAGGAGCACTCCGGGAGTCTTCATCGGCTACGCAGAGGGCTCAAAGGCCTACCGCATCCTCGACCCAAAGACGCAGCGTGTGCGCACGGCGCGAGACGTCGTGTTCAACGAAGGGCGAGGGTGGCAATGGGACAAGGCGGTGGACGACGGCTCGACGCTGACGTATGACGACTTCATTGTCGAGTATGCCCACTTCAAGGAAGCCGGGGGAGCAAGCAGCTCCTCTTCGCCGGGCACGCCTACTCCGGCCCCCAAAACTACATCGACTCCGGTGCCTGCAATGCCGACGACACCACAACTGGCGACGCCGCATACTCCAGCCCCGCCAGTCACCACTCCGGGTTCGTCTTCATCAGCGTCAGCTCACGTAGAGCACAACCCGATGAAGTTTGCTTCCCCGCTCACTCACGACGAGGAGTGTGTCGACGCGTATTATGGAGGCGAACGGCTGCGGTATCGCACGATGGATAATCTACTCGGCGACCAGCCGGTGCCGGGACTGATGCCACGTGACTTGGAGGCGCAGCTACAACTCGCGTGTGAGGACGGCGAACCACGGTCCTTTGCAGAGGTTGAGAGAGATGCGGCATGGCGCGCCGCGATGCAGTTGGAGATGGATGCGGTCGAGCAAAACCGCACCTGGGAGCTCGCTGACCTCCCTCGTGGTCACCGCGCAATCACCCTTAAGTGGGTGTTCAAGCTGAAGAGGGATGGAGCCGGCGCCATCATCAAGCACAAGGCTCGCCTGGTGGCGCGAGGTTTCTTGCAGCAAGAAGGAGTCGACTTCGACGACGCCTTCGCTCCCGTGGCACGGATGGAGTCCGTGCGACTTCTCCTTGCGCTAGCTGCCCAGGAGGGCTGGCGTGTCCATCACATGGATGTCAAGTCGGCATTCCTCAACGGCGACTTGAAGGAGGAAGTCTACGTGCATCAGCCACCGGGATTTGGGATTCCCGGCCAGGAGGGCAAGGTACTCCGCCCGCGCAAGGCTCTCTATGGCCTACGGCAGGCACCTAGGGCATGGAACGCCAAGCTGGACTCCACGCTAAAGAAGATGGGCTTCGAGCAAAGTCCGCATGAGGCTGCCGTCTATCGACGTGGCAGTGGAGGAAATGCCCTGCTGGTGGGGGTCTATGTTGACGACCTGGTGATCACCGGCACCAAAGATGCAGAGGTGGCGGCGTTCAAGGAAGACATGAAGGCCACCTTCCAGATGAGTGACCTGGGGCTCCTCTCCTTCTATCTAGGGATTGAGGTGCACCAGGACCACTCCGGGATCGCGCTTCGACAGTCCGCCTACGCCAAGCGCATCGTTGAGCTAGCTGGGCTCACCGACTGCCACCCAGCTCTCACTCCGATGGAGGAGAGGCTGAAACTGAGCCGCGACAGCACGACGGAGGAAGTGGATGCTACGCAGTACCGGCGCCTTGTGGGGAGCCTTCGCTATCTCACCCACACACGGCCGGACTTGGCATTCTCCGTCGACTATGTCAGTCGGTTCATGGAGCGACCGACGTCGGAACACCAGCAGGCAGTGAAGAGGATCGTCCGCTACGTAGCAGGGACCCTCGACCACGGCCTCCACTACCCCAAGTGTCCGGGGGCGGCACACTTCGTCGGGTACAGCGACAGCGACCACGCCGGCGACATCGACACCAGCAAGAGCACGAGCGGGATCCTCTTCTTCCTCGGCAAGTGTCTCGTGAGCTGGCAATCAGTCAAGCAGCAGGTGGTGGCCCTGTCCAGCTGTGAGGCTGAGTACATAGCGGCCTCCACCGCCTGCACTCAGGCGCTCTGGCTTGCTCGACTGCTTGGTGATCTTCTCGTTCAAGACACCAGAACGGTGCAGCTTCTGGTGGACAGCAAGTCCGCCCTGGCTCTGGCAAGGAACCCCGTGTTCCACGAACGGAGCAAGCACATCCGACTGAGGTATTACTTCATCCGCAGCTGTGTGGAAGAAGGGAGCATCGAGGCGAGCTACATCAACACCACGGACCAGCTCGCAGACCTGCTCACCAAGCCTCTTGGGAGGGTCAAGTTCCTCGAACTTTGCTCCAGGATTGGGATGATTCAACTCTCCCACAAGACGACGTACAAGACTTAGGGGGAGAATGATGGATAAGTCTGTGTACTAGGGTCTGGTCTTTGTGGGGCTGCAGCATCTGTGTACTAGGGTCTTTGTGGGGCTGCAGCACATGGTCCTTGTGGCAGTTAGGATAGAGTTCCTGACCATCAAGGACTGTCAGTTAGGATAGCATCTTAGACTAGCATCTTAGACTGGCATCTTAGCAGCATCCCAGCATATGCTTGGCTGGCTAGCAGCCTATAAGTATGTATCCCCAACCCCTCAGGTTGGCATGGCATTGTGTGAGAAATAAACCAACGAAAATTGTCCCAACTCTCCTAGTGTCATCCACAACTATCAATGCTCAGGTTCAAAGGCCTAACATTCTGTACTGTCTGATATTGGGTGGAGCAGCCCCAGGTTTCAGTGGAATTTTATGGTCACAACTCCTCTCAGGTGGTATTCCTTCTGGTTCTGCAAATACTTCAGGATATTGCTGCAAAACTTGTTCCACTTCAGGAGGTGTGACATGTCGAGGAGGTTTCTTCATTGTCACATCTCTGATTAGATACAGAGCATATCCTGTAGTACCAGCTGCTAACATTGAAGCCAATTCAGACCCAGGAATTTCTGTTGCTGCTGCCAAGGAACTGCAAGCTGGAATTGTAACCTGCTGTTTCTTATTCTTGTTGAGCAAGATTTGCCTGTTTTCATAATCAAAGGATACAGGGCTATGTTGGGCTAATAAATCACATCCAATTACCATATCGTAGCCTGGTAAATCCAGAACTCTAAATGGATGTTGAAACTCCTCTTTGCCCATATAAAATATTGTGGATGGAATATAAGCTCCAGACCAAAGCACTCCACCACCTGCTACAGCTACTGCCCTTGATTTATCTCTAACAAATACTGCCCTTGATTTATCTCTAACAATAGAGCAACTTGTGGTCAAAGCAAACTTGAGGTTCATGAATGTGGAATTACTTCCTGAATTACTCACTCTACTTGTGCTCATTGCTTGCAGTGAAATTTGCATACAATTTTCATCTGCTGACGGCTGCTCCTGTTGTTCATTTTCAGTAACTTCTTCTTGTTCATTTGATGAGTCAGTATTCTCTTCCCCAGTGAGAAGATTAATTACAGGAGCTTGCTTACACTTATGCCCATGAAACCACACATCTCCACATCTCCAGCACTTCCCAGGTTCCATTGCTCTTTGCATAGCAGGCAGCCCTTTCCGTTCTGTGCTCTTTTCTGCAACTGTTGGTTGCTGCTTGTAATTCTGGAATGTGAACTTGCCCTTGTCCACTGTTAAAGGAGGATACGGTTTTCTAGCCGGAGTTGCTTGCTCAATATCCACAGCCAACCAATAAGCATCTGTGAGTGTTGCTGGTCTTAGGGGTCTGAGTTGGAATTAATTGTAGCCCGCATCCCATTGACATAACACTTCACAAACCACATTTCAGTTAAGTTGGGATTGTCCTCTTGTACCTCAGCCATTAATTCCTCAAACTGATCAGTATATTCTGCTATGGACAGATTGTTTTGCTTGAATGTATTGAATCTGTCCACCAAATCATAAGTGCTAGAATGTAAAGTTTCCTCACAGAATTGTGTCCAAGTATATTGTTTCTTGATCACTCCTGCTCTCCTAAGCCACACATCAGCTCTGCCCACAAAATACAACTGTGCTAGAGACACTTTGTACTCAGGTGGTGCCCCAGCCATTTGGAAATATTTCTCGGCTTGTCTGATCCATCCTGTCGGATTTGTGCCATCAAACCTTGGAAATCCATTTTTGGACCCTTGGTTATTGACTTAAGGAATTGGGCTCGCATGTCCTTCTCATAAGCTTTAGGATAGTCCTCCCACTGTAACTTATTACCCTGCTGTTGTACCTGGTTGAAAGCTGCTGTGCGGGTTGTCCTAGTATGAGCTGTTGGTGATGCCTGTACAGAAATCACTTCCGGTATAGCTGAATTTCCATAGCCAGGTGGAGCAGGTCTGCGAGTCGTGTTAATTGGAGGAAGATCAGTGCCTGTCAACAGGGCACACTGCCTGGTTTTCTCTTGTTCCACCAGCAGCCTCCGCTTCAATTCTTCGGTCAATTGCCGAGGATGATCTTTTGGATTTTCTCTAGACACATCCTGTACAACTGGAGATTTGATGGGGGGTGGTTTCTCTTCCAAATGACTTGGAGGAGGACCTGATGTTGATGCTGTTGTAGTGACACTGAGATTCTTCAAAACTTCCGAAATTGCTTGCAGTTGACCACTGAGAGCTGATACCGCAGACTGCACCCCCGAGATAACTGAAGTCATAGTGTCCTGTTTGGAATTCGTAGCCTGGATTTCTTTCCGCATCATGTCCACCTCTTCCTGCAATCCCGTTGTTTCCTCATGAGTAGCCAGAACCTCTTCCTTGAGCTGAAGGAATTCCGCTAGATCCAGCTTCTCCACGGCTGGCTTTGAACGCCCTTAATTCTTGGATCCGCCACTGTTCTTTAGCTAGAAACACATTTGGCCTACCACGCCCTCAATTTTGATAAACAAGTTTTTTTTTTTAATTTCTACTCCCTTTGGTGTCAAAAACGCTTTTCTTACTTGTATGACTATATTTTTATCCTGTAGTTTGTTTTCATATGCTGTGAGTGCATAGTCGACGTATTGAGAACGAGCAATTTGAATAGACCTGCAACCAGCTCGATTATAGATACATCAGTAGGGTACTTTAGCTCACCAATTCGATAACCAAACTGGGTTCTTTCGATTGTGTTTAGTGGTGACATGGGCCTGTTTGGTTTAATGCACGAGAACCAAAGTTTGTCTTACTAAACTTTGACAAGATTTTGCTGCCATCTTGCTTGGTGCCAAAATTGTGGCAAGGCTTTTCTTTGTCCTAACTTGCGCAATGAAGGCCTCCTTAGTAATTCACTTACACCAGTTTTCATTTTTTTTCTGTGAAAACCAAAACTTGATAACAGCTGGTATTCCCAAACTTTGGTGACCAAATTAGTTGCTAATAATTGGGTATTACCAAAAAAATCGACAACATTGCCAATGGAATGGGAATCGCAGTTGTGTTTGGTCACAAACCAAATGGAAGCTAACAATAACATCCCATGTCTTGTTCTGCTGTGTTGGCGTCCACTATGGAAACCGTTATCTGTTTAAGCACACGTTTGTAGTCAAGCGATTTCTTCATTTTTACTAATTGCCGGGTAAGTTGTTGAAGACTCCTTAGTTCTATTCTTCTAGTTGTGACATCAGTTCATTTGGACTACCCTATATGATAGTCTATTGATTTTGTGACGTTCCTTTTCTTGCTGGAACCTTCCCCGGACCCTGCGCAAGCGGGAGCTACATGCACCGGGCTGCCCTTTTTTGCCCTTTTTTTTGCTGGAAAACCTTCTCCGAATCAGAAAAACTTCAGACCCCTGTCAGGAAAATGATTTTGTTTTACAGGACCCGATGTTTCTTATGAACAATCTCTTTAGAAACCCTTTATTGTTTGCTGAACATATATAACTGGCAAGAGCTGTCCTATGAACACAACGGTATAGCGTAGTAAAGGTGGCGTTTTCTTCCTGGCTGTCTTGGGCTCAACCTCGCGAACAGGCAGTTTTCTATCTTCTTTTATAGTTGCAGTTGTGTGACACCTGGACCAACATGTCTGAGTTGGGATGAAGATAAATAATTATGCATAACTGGTATCTGACCCTGCCTTATCACTATTTGTGTTTCTACTTAGGCTATGTTCTTTACCCCCGTTGAAATTCAACTAAAATGGAACTTCTTGGGATGGTAGATATTTATAGCTGGGTGGTGCTGGACAATTTCGCCGTTTTTTTCTTTCTCATAGTGTCTTTGTGCATACAGGTCATCTTGTTTGGCGTTTGGTAGGCCGGTCTTAGATTCTCTGCCACAGTAACAATATTGAAATACCGGTATCATCATCTTGTATTTCCATGTACTCATGTTGGGCCATAATGAAGTAACTATAAGATGTGAGTTAACTCTATATGTCAGGGACTCAGGGTCCAAATAGAAATAGCTGATGGTTAATGGGCCTAAAACCTTCAACAATAACATTGTAGCTGTAGCCTGTACCAACCATTGCCAGTGTGACTCCCTAGCACCTGTCCTTCATTTGCTGCTCTAAACTGCACTATGCTTCAGTCACCGTACCTTTTTTTGAGCAAACACAGTGGAGAAAACGTCAGGACCCAACCTGAAGAACAAGACTGTCGCTGCAATTCAGTTATAATCAGAGTACCGTTTCGTTGTGATGATTCAAACTGGACCAACCGATCTCCATCCAACGCTCCTCAAGCCTTCATACCGCTTCGCGCTAAGAGTAGAAGATCTGGACCGTGGATGATCGATCGGAGGGCTAACATCCCGTCGGCTGTCACTGTTGCCTTTCCCAGCGACTCCACTCACTCTGTTCCTCTGTCTTTCACCTTTACCCTTGTAATGGCTATAAAGCCACGATCGTGAGACTAGGAGAGGCAGCGAGAGATTTATTAGGGTTTCCCCCTAGCCGCCGTGTTCCGGCTGGCAGAACTATTCCCCTTTTATGTAAGAACCCTAAGTAATGCAATCGAATTCTCCTCTCTGTTCTTGATGCTCTTCTGAATTCAGTAGTAGTTCAGGCCATGGACTAGCTGGGCCTAACAATTGGTATTCAGAGCTGACGGTTCTCAGCGGCGTGGAGATCTGGAGAAGATTGGGGGGG
>LR738713.1:225610049-225659971 GCA_902687465.1 Secale cereale | reverse complement strand
ATGATCTTCCACTTGTAGCCAAACCTGATACACAATAAGATCACATGTTATACCTGAAATAAGCTCATAAAACATTAGTCCTCTCAATGATTCTGTCATAAAATATCAAAACCAACTAGGGTATAATGGAAATGCAATTTCAGTCTCCTTCCACATGCTCGTGTGGTAGGCCACCTATGATCTCATCATGGACGACTACCATCATACACTGATGTCAGCGTGATCAAGTAGTAGTTCTGCACACCACTGCTACCATATTCTTTTCTTAGCCAGGCCATGACCACCTGCAAGTCAGCCATCATTCTTTCTTGGACTACATGATCGGTGTTTACTGTTTATCTTAACATCTCATGGTAGGCCACCCATTATCTTGTCATGGACATGGACGACTATCATCATACACTAATGAACACTAATGACAGCCTGATCAAGTAGTTTCGGCACACCACTGCTACCATCATTCGTTTCTTCGTCGGGCCATGACCACCTGCAAGTCAGCCATCATTTTTTCTAGGACTACATGTTGATGGGTGTTTAGTGTCGACTTTCACTACCCCAACACCAGCACTCACTTCATGTGGAGATTCATCCTGGAATGGACATCTAGGTATACCTAGCGAGTATCAAGTTCATTGTTATATGGACCTGTTCAAGTTCCGACAACTGTGATGGGTTGACTTTGACAGATAGCGATTGAAGATCTACGACAGTCCTTCTCAGTCGCTCATCAGCATTGGCATTTAGTTCTAATGGGCATGCATTCTTAGATGCCAGTCGATGGCACAATGATATGCCATCTGGTAAAGCAGGCTGGAGTGTTATGACTCAATAGTGTCAGCCAGCCAATCCAGAAGGCGCTGTCTAGACAGATATGGCAACTAGGAACCAAATAGTGTTAGTTGATAGTATAATTGTGTTAGGGAGAGAACTGTGATATCAGGCAAAGATACTAGTCCAATTTGAATAAATAGAGGCCCAGTTTGTTAGGAAGGAGATATGTTTCTTAGTGGCCAAGTCTGTTACCTATAGACTAGCCTGTGACAGTCCTGACAGAGATGAGGCCTGTTGCTGGTTGTTGAGGGTGAGTGCCCTATCACCACAGTTCGGACCCTTTGCCAAGTTATCCCATTGCGCTCCTTGTCTACATGGCCACTGTGCCACGAATAACCTGTTTGAGCTAATTAATCTTCTGACTCAGCATTAACTGCTCAAGTAGATGGCCACAGTTAACAACAAACCAGGTTGGTATTATGCCAAGGGGTTAACTTTTAGTTGTTCATTTCACTCTCAGGGTAGTTCAGGGGCTACTGTGGGCATTTTCAGTTGTAAAAGTGGATAGGATGTAAGGGGATGTCCTGGAATAGCCCTTTCACATAAAATTTGGTTCTACAGAGAATGGCGTTTCAGTGTTCAGGACTATCTGAACCCGAAATCCTGGGCATTGGTCCAGATCTAGGGATTCGTGAAAGTCAGTCGACGGGACAGCTGCCTGTGCGAGATAATGGGGCAGGTGGAGGAAATACGGGGTGGAGCAGTCTCGTACGTAGACGTTCGGTGGGCCAGCGCCGTGAGTTTTCGTACTGGATGGGGAGATCCAGTCACAGTGGCAATCCGAGCTGTGGCTCACATTGCAGGTGCATAGCTGTCCCTGGAGTCGGGGTGTTAGTAACTTTGGGCTGCAACCGGACCGTGGCTCAGAAAATGATACTCACGATTACATCGTTGACAAGCTTTTTTGTTCTGACGCACGGCCATTGGAACTGGGTGCGGGCGCCAGGGCTGCGGAGCAAAGGCAGCCACTGGCAGCTGTCCAAGCTGACGGGCGTACTTGTCCTGGTATTCAAATAAGGGGTGCAAGCCATCCTAGAAACAAAAATACCAAGCAAAAGACAATGGGTGTGTGAATTCCCAACCATCAAATGGGCACTACAGCTTGTGGATTTACAGGGTGCGAAGACTTGCATTGTAATTCACACACTTGTAGAATCTGGATCAAGGATTCTGTCCTTTGTGGGCGATGGATGTCACCAAACATTTGCTGCAGAAGAGGCAAGGGATGTGGAGGAGAAGCTCCTGCTGCTGGGCGGAGGAGGATGAAGCACTGGAGGCGGACATGGCTGGCGATTTGGTGGCAGCGGCCAGATTGTTTACGACCGAGTGAAAAAAGGTGGGAGTGAAAGTGGCAGAGGGGTTCACGGGTTTCTTATACAGTGATGGGGTAGGTGGCTGTTATTAGCTGGGGCCGTCACATACGCGGAATATGCCGTGCACAGAACTGCTGTACCAAGACATTCGAGACGTTGGGGACGGCAGTTACTGCGTGGGGTCCGGTTGAAATGTGCTGAAGATACAACTGACGCGTACAGGGAGAAATACAAACAGTGCAGAGATCTCGAGGAGGAGGGGCGATTTAGATATCAGGTCCATCTGAGCTCGGGCTCAGAAACGAATTTCGGGTTCTAGATTCCTTTTGCTTTTCGATGAACGCATGACTTCAGGAAAATGTGAATATATGTTATTTATGTGAAGAAATGATTTCGCGTGTTGCATTGCATAGCCTGATATATTAAAATTGCAACATGTTGCTTAATTTGTCAGTCATCAACTTAGAAAAGGCATACCACATTCCTGTCAGTAACGCCTCTTAAATCGTGCTAACCATTGTTTAGAGTTAGGCGAGCAGTTTCAATCAGTAAAACTTGTGAAAGGTTTTTTCCACTTAAATTCCCTATCCAAAGGTACTGATACACTCTTTTCCATTGCCGCAAAAATCAGGTTATTGCCTTACCATGTTGTTGCTGACTACGAGGCTGAAGAAGATGACAGGATCCTTGACAGCGATGCAACTGGCCAGATTCCCTCTCGTCTTCAGCAATGGGATCATAACATTCTGGTAAAAATTGCTGAGTTCACAACAACTTTTGAGAAGCAAGTGTTGGCATACAACATAATGACCAAGAAAAGGGCCATTGGTGAGTTTCGATCGGAGGAGCGACTCATGCTAGAGCAATCTTTGTTACAGGAGGAGAAGCAGGCTTCGATGGAACTGAGAGCAGAGATAGAATCTAGGGAGAAAGCAGGCCGCGAGGCTGCTGAAGCTAAGATGCGTATGGCCATGGCCGAGCATGCTCGAGTGGAAGCCCAAGCACGCCCTGAGGTGATTGGTCATGGCCCTTTGAGGGCCAATGCTGCTGCTTCCCAAGGGGATAATGGTCCTAGTCATGACATGGAACAAGAACAGGTTGAAGATGGATGGGAAAACACTCAAAGGGATGATGACGATCCATCTGAGGATTTCCTCAATGATGAGAATGAGCCAGAGAATGGAAACTCTGATATGCAAGAGGAGTGGCGGCGATCGGGGGAATTTGATCTAAACTCTAGGTAAGACTGCAAGGGGTACGGCATAGATGGTGGAAATCTGATCTGAACTCTAGGTAAGACAGGTGCACTTGAGATAAGGGTTGAGGATGCATCGGCTTGTGCCTGGTAACTTGTCTCTGATTATATCACTCCGTCCGAAAATACTTGTCATCAAAATGAATAAAAAATGATGTATCTAGAACTAAAATACATCTAGATACATCTCCTTTTATCCATTTTGATGACAAGTATTTCCGGACGGAGGGGTATATGTTTTGAAGATAACTTGTCCTGTCATTGTGGCTGTAAACACGCAATTTAAAACTACTCGTACTATTTAGCTACTCATGTGTTCAAACAGTGTTTAGAATGTTGAGTGGCCTCTGTATGTTGTAAAGCTAACTTCTAAATGGGCTTCCGCGCAAGAGAATCACGCAGTGTGGATGACACAAATAGGTTTTCTTACGTATGCTATTTTTACTAGATAACGCCCTGTGCTTTGTTGCAGAAGTTTTTAGCACTGAACTTATCAAAAATAAAGTTAGAATATATGAGAATAGTACCACACCACATTCCACCTAGAGGTAAATGAAGGGTGGCTGAATGTTTTATTGTCTTGTGACATTTAAGTTCAATTATTAATTATTTGTTGTTGAAAAATGAAAAATAAAAAATAATGATGTGGAGGGACTGCATGTGATAGAAAGTGGAAAGTTGAATGGTTGCATGGGTGCTTGATGGTGTGGAGGGTGTACATGTGGTGGAAAAATAAAAAATAAAAAATAATGATGTGGAGGGACTGCATGTGATAGTGAATGGTTGCATGGGTGCTTGATGGTGTGGATGGTGTACATGTGGTGGAAAGTAGAAATTTGATTGATTGCATGCGCTAGATGATGTGGATACCTTGCATGTGCATTTAGATGAGAGGTGGCATGTGTGGGACATATGTAATAAGGTGGATAGGTTGCAGTAAGATAAATAAGATAGTGGGGATGATCTTTTTATGTATACATAGGGTGTAACATTTAAAAAATTCCAAACGAAGATCGAGCTCATAGAGGCCTTAATTTGGAAACTTTAAAATTCAAAATTTTCAGTTTTAAAAAATTCTGCAAAAAATACACATATATCTAGATACATAATGTACATGTGCGCAAATTTTTGGGTCCTTAGAATAAGAGCTACACAAAGACATAATGTACATGTGTGCAAAGTTACCATGCATAGCATATGTAAGTTACCTTGTCTATGGTGTTAGGCTTCATGCACTAACTTGTTAGGCTTCATGGCTCCTACATTTTTTCCTGTGTCGATCGAGAAGAAAGGAGGCTGAGCAGGACGAGGATGCAACCAAAAGTCCAAAATTATGGAAAGACTAGGCAATCCATACATACACTTTAATACTCCCTTTCACGTGTGATGGGGGAAGTCAACACGTGAATAGATTCAGAGATATGGCTCAGGATGTCTATACATGAACACAAAGTGGGGAACAACAATTTTTGAATAAATTACGGAAGGCAATACTTGAACTCAAGACCTTGGACCCTGATACCATGTTAAGCTTCATGCATTAGGGAAGACAACCGAAAGTCCAACCTGTGGAAAAGGCTAACCAATTCACATATACACATCAACATACGACACATAAGTTACCTTGTTTACACAGAAATTATTAAGGCATAAAAATGGTTTCTCAACCTTCTCCCCACATGCACATGCATGCATACCCTAGAGGACAAAAGATGATGTTATATATATTCTTTCCATTTCAAATATTCAAAATGTTTTGTAGGTCAAATCATCGACCTGATTCAAACCATCAAATCCGCCACGATGAGACGTTCGAAACTAGATCTTGTGTTGGTATGTTATAACATTTTTTCTTTTGGGTCAAATGTTACCAGGCTTAGGGTAAGTAATTTACCACACCTGACATACTGTTTACCTTGAAGTTAGTGAGAGATAATATTGTTTCTCAATATTCTCCTCACATGCACATGCATGCATGCATGGGAGAACAAAAGTATACCATTGCAAAGTTTCCCTATTTTGAGAAATAAAAAATGTTTTACAGCTCAAATCATCAGCCCGATCCAAAATCCATTTTCATCATTAACTCGCAACGAGACCTTCCAAACTACAGCCCATATTGGTATGCTTTGCTGACTTTTTTCCGGCTCAAAAGTTACCGTGCCTAGGGTATGTAAGTTATCACACCTGCTATACGTAAGTTACCATACTATTTACACAAAAGGCATGAAAAACTGAATTTTTTGCAATGTTTTGATGGGTTTTTTTGGTCAAAAGTTAGTATGCAATACTATAAGAGTCACTCATAATGGTAATGTGTTGTTATTGGCGAACATTTTGTAGATTGTTGGATTACTCGTGGATAGCTATCGAATCCAAAACTAGATCTTCACCGCAAACGCCAATGTAACTACATTACTATGGTGGTGAAGGCGACCTTACACATTGAATAACATGTAGCATGAGCAGTCTGATAACTATACTTGTCTCATGATAGTAACTATTGCATGGACAACCTGATATTTTTTTTGACAAATGGTGAATTTTATTAGCACAAAAAAAGTATCAAGAGGATATAAATCCAAAGAGCGCACACCCGGCCACTGCATAGTTAGGATGTACACAACCAACACCAACACATGCACACAAAAAAACATGCACAGAAAAGGCCGAAACGATCAGATTCGCGATCGACAAACTACAACAATGATCATATCCGCACCAACCATCTTATGACAACACTGTAATGCCCAGTATGGGATTATACTTCCTACGTGTCGATGCACGACTTAAATGTATAAGCCCATACTAGAATGATCTCAAGTATGGTATCTTTGCACGACTCATGTAAAATAGGGATGAAATTGCAAAAGGATAGTTGGCTTACACTCGCCACGTCACACAATACATTACATAAGCAAATCATCATCCAAATAACATCACAGTCCGACTACGGACGAAGATCTAAATGAAAGATACCAAATACATAAGCCACAAGGTCCGAATCGTCCCTAGTAGAAGCCACTACTGATCATCGGGATAGTGCACGTAGTATCAACTACGTTCTTCATCGAACTCCCAGTACAGCTCCGTGCCGTCACCTGAGTAGTTCACCATGGTACGTGCATCTGGTGTGGTGTAGAATCTGTGAGCCACGGAGGACTCAGCAATCCCGTTCCCGGATAGCAAAACTATCTAAGCCTTGGGTGTGGAACAAGGCTGAAGAAAAATAAAGGTTGCAGCTGCACTAGCACTAGCTTACGTGTTTAGAGCGAGAAGAGAAGTGCCACGAGCGTCAAAGTGATCACTAAGTGATCCTAACTAAGCACGACAATCATAACCCCACCGTGTTCACTTTTCGAACCCCTTTCGGAAAATGACCGTCACGGTTACTCACGCTGGTAGTGTGTTCTGAACATGGTGTCAAGTTTTCTACAACCGGATATTAACAAATTCCCATCTGCCACATAACCGTGGGCACGGCTTTCGAAAGTTCAAAACCCTGTAGGGGTGTCCCAACTTAGCCCATTACAAGCTCACGATCCGCGGAGTCGCAACTCCAAGGTGGGAAGGCCCGAGTGTTCTCGGAATCCCGTGCTCAAGATATTCCGACATAGGTAAAACTAATCAAGCAAGACCTCCCGGCGTGCCGACACCCTGACAGTAGCCGCGCGTATCTAGTCTCAGGCCACGACCGGATGAGCACAACGTACAGTGACCAAAACCCAAGTTGCCAATGGGGGTACCACACACGACTCTAGTTTGGACCAACACTCAAGTCGAGCACTGGCCCAGGGGGGTTGATTAATTAATCCTCTGGTTAATTACTCCCTCGGCAAGTTTTTAGTTGTTAGGCAAATTTAGAACCAAGGCCGGGCCTCGCTGGAAAAGTTTTAGCGCTAAGCGGGTTATCGAGGGGGTCCCATAACCCCAATCGTGTTATGAACGCATAATCAAGGAACATAACACCGGTTTAAACGGTTCCTAGGGTGGCATGAGTGGAACAAATCACCAAGCGAGAGGCTTAGCCTTCCACCCATCACCAATATATAGATGATTTAGTTTAAGAGCTTATATAGTGTGATATCCCAACAATAACTTCACATGAAGCAAGAATCTTCAAATCTTCTCCTGCAACTAGCAATGCTATAAGAGGGGCTGAGCGAAGCCTACGTAGCCAAACAAAGGTTATGCTAGGTTGGGTGGTTAGACAGATTCATGGTTACAATAGGAGGATGACAAACAAACATGGGCATCGAGGCAATAAGCTAAAGAGCGAAACATCTAGCAATAGGTAAAGATAGTAATGATATCTAGGTCTGGTCATCTTGCCTGTCGAGTCGTCGATGGGATCGTAAGACGGCTCCTCGTACTCAACCTCGGTAGTAACCTCGTTCTCGTTCTCGGTCTCGACTTCCTGCTCTACTCAACACAAGAACACAACATGGCACGATATCAAACAAGGTGCAATGCACAATCAACATGATGCAAGTATGATGCATTTATGATGCAATACATGTCAAGGGATGAAGCACACAAGAACAACTCAAGAAAACAAGTTTAAATGAGGCCGGAATCAACATATAGCTAATCCGGTAAGTCCTCATATGCATATGTTGAAATTGGTCCAGATCTGAACAACCTTAAGTTAAAGTTGTTAAACAGCAATTTAACATGCACCATGATGATATACACGAAATTCTAGTCAAGTTTCATATAAAGTTTGTTTAATTCGAAGCTACCGTCTAGAAGATATGAGCAAAACAAGATAATCATGGCAACGGTGCAAGATGCACTCAAACATCAAGCAAACACACTCCAAACATGTTAACAACATTATATTATGATTCTACATACAAAATCACACAAGTTTCATATAGGTCACGCTCAAAACGGAGCAACGGGTTAAAAGATACGAGCAAAACAAGATACAAGGCAAAGCTGAAATTAACAGCCACATAGCAACTTTGGAGCAAGAATATATACTCTACAACACTCAAACATGGTGACAAGAAGTATTGACATGAAGTAGACATATCCTACAGCAAACAACTCCATTGGAGCAACTCCATAGGAGGCATGGATCAATAGCAACTAGATACGCCAAATTGATCATGCTGTTAAAAACCTGACAGCTATATTTTATAGCAACTTGGGATCAATAATTAAATAATCTACAGCAAGCCAAAAGTGCAAGTGAGGGCATGGATGGATAGACAAAAACATGGACAACAAGGAATGATCATTGGCGACTCCAAAACATGCATGAAGTTGACTAGGGCATCAAGCAAACATAGCATCAGGATATGACAGATTCCAGACTTAGTAGAATTTTCACTAAGTATAAAACAGTTATGTTGGCATGACATGTTTACAAGCATGTTTAAGTCATCTCAAGGCATATCATGGAAAATGGTTTGCACCACAGCAAAGACCATATGATGGAGATTCTAAAACATATAAACATGTGACATGGAGACAAACACATCAATAGCAACGAGCACTTCGAATCAGCATCTCATAACATGTTACAAAACTTAACAGCCACATGCACTTTTGCAACCAAGTTTAACATGGCAATATGAACCCTAACATGTATGCTACAACAACCATCATGTAGAGCATCTCACAATGAACATTTTGACATATCATTTGCTTCATTTGGATAAACATGCACCAAGTTATCACATCTCAAACATGACATAAAAATAACAAATTTCAGCAGTTTATAACAAGTAGCACTCTTGTCACGAAGATTAGGACATCTAGATGATCTCAAACAAGCATGCCACAATGGAACAAAATGTAGTGCACATCACCACGATCATTTTGACATATTATTTGCATCATTTGGATAAGCACACAATTAGTTACAGGTGGTCAAACATACAACATTATTAACACATGCCAAGGACTAATATGTAAATATGCAGTTATTCAAGAATAAGAAAAAAAACGCCGGGCGGGAAAAAAACCGACACGGGCCAGATCTGGGGGGCCTGGGCCTCACCTTGCGGGCCGTGGCCCAGGTGGAGAAGGAGGGAGGCCGGGCGGAGAAGCTGGGCCGGCCCGGTTGGAGGAAGTGGCCCTGGAGGGAGGGCGCTGGGTCGGCGCCCGTCGTCCTCCCGCACGAACTGGCGGCCGGCGGCGGCGTTGAGGCTCCGGCAGCCCGTGGCACGGCGGGGCGGCGCCGCAGCGGGCGGGGTCCGGCGGATCCGACCGGCGCCGGGCCGGATCTGGCCGAAATGAGGCCGAACGACGAGGCAACGGCGACCCTCTGCGGCGGCGGCGAGGCGCGGTGCCGGCGGTGGAGAAAGCGGCGATCGGCGGCGGAGAAGGCGGCGACCGGCGGCGAAGGTGCAGCGGCGGCGGCGACGAAGGTGCAGCGGTGGCGGCGATCACCAGAGGCGGCGGGGAGAAGGCGCGGTGCAGCGCGGAGGGAACGGGCCGCGGGGGACGGCCTCGGGCCCGGCGGGCCCGCGCAGTGGGAGCGGCGGTGGAGGACACGTGGCACCGTCTGGTTCGTCCGGCGCGCGGACGGACACGTCCGGCGGCTGCGGGGAGGAGAGGAGCTAGGGTTTGGACGCAAAAATGGACGTGGGGGACTAATTTATAGGCATAGGGAGTTAGGAGACTCCAAATGGGGTGCGGTTTTCGGCCACACGATCATGATTCGACGACCGAGATGATGGAAAGGGTTGTGCTGGGTTTGTGGGCTGTTGTGGAGGGGGTATTGGGCCTTAAAGAAGAGGTTCTTTTAGCCCACTAGGTTAACCGTTGGAGTACCAAGTGAACTCCAAACGCGACGAAACTTGACAGGCGGCCTACACATACCAAAACAACATCGCACGACAAGTCTCACGTCATTCCGGGAACGTTACACAGCCACACGCGAAAGAAGGACTCGGGGATGCCACGGGCACGTGTTTGAGCGTCTGAACTCGAAACGGACAACGGGAAGAGACGAGTGGGACCGGGTGCAAGTGACAACACAAATGCAATGCAATGCACATGACAACATGACATGGAAGAAATGCACACACGCACACGACAAAACGAAGAAACCCGGAATGAAAGAAGAGCCCAGAATGGAATTGATGAAGAAGAAGTTTCAAATATTGCCAATATTGGAAAGTGTTACATCTGGGGCATTACAAACTCTCCTCTACTACGAAAAGATCTCGTACCGAGATCTAGGACTGGAAGAAGGAAGGATACTCGGAACGAAGGTGATCTTCTCATTCCCACGTAGCTTCTGGGTTGGTACGGTGTGACCACTTAACTTTCAAGAACTTGATTGACTTGTTGCGGGTTTTGCGCTCGGTTTCTTCAAGAATAGCAACGGGGTGCTCACGGTAAGACAAGTCTTGTTGAAGATCAATCTCCTCGAACGGAATGGTGCGTTCAGGTGTCTTGAAGCACTTGCTGAGTTGAGACACATGAAACACATCATGAACATTTGCAAAGTTGGAAGGGAGCTCAAGTTGATAGGCTAGATCGCCTCTTTTGCCAAGGATCTTGAAAGGGCCCACGTATCTAGGAGCAAGCTTTCCTTTGATACCGAATCTTTGGGTGCCTTTCATCGGAGAAACACGGAGATAGACATGATCTCCAATGTCGAAAGCCAAATCACGATGCTTGCCGTCATAGTAGCTCTTTTGACGCGACTGAGCGGCCTTGAGATTCTCACGTATGACTTTGCACATTTCTTCGCCTTCTCAGATCAAGTCATTGCCAAGGAGTTGACGTTCACCAGTCTCTGACCAGTTGAGAGGAGTACGACACTTTCTGCCATAGAGGATTTCAAACGGAGCTTTGTCGGCACTTGCTTGGAAACTGTTGTTGTAAGAGAGCTCGGCAAACGGAAGGCAATCTTCCCACTTCATGCCAAAAGAGATGACACAAGCTCTGAGCATGTCTTCGAGGATCTGGTTCACTCTTTCGACTTGACCACTAGTCTGAGGGTGAAACGCAGTGCTGAAACGGATCTTAGTGCCCATGGCTGACTGGAAGGAGTCCCAGAACTTGGATGTGAACAAACTTCCACGGTCTGAGGAGATAACTTGAGGAATGCCATGTAACGACACAATTCTGGAAGTGTACAACTCTGCCAGCTGAGCTGCATTGATGGATTCTTTGACTGGAAGGAAGTGAGCTACTTTGGTTAGCTTGTCAATCACCACAAAGATATCATCATTCCCCTTCTTGGACTTGGGAAACCCAGTGACGATATCCATTTCAATGTGGTCGAATTTCCACTCGGGAATAGGAAGAGGATGGAGGAGACCGGCTGGACGTTGATGCTCTGCCTTCACTCTTCTGCAGACATCACATTCATTCACGAATTGGGCAATCTCCCTTTTCATGCGAGTCCACCAGTAAGATTGCTTGAGGTCTTGGTACATCTTGGAACTTCCGGGATGAATGGAGAGGAGGGAGTCATGTGCTTCGTTCATTATGAGCTTCCTGAGATCACCCTTGGGAACCACAAGTCTGTCCTCAAAGAACAAGGTGTCTTTCTCATCAACATGATAGCACTTGTATTTGGGAGTACCCTTTGCAATACCATGTTTTACTTTCTGCACCATAGCATCACTGAACTGGGCCTCACGGATCTGATCTTCCAAGGTAGGAGCAACTTGAAGATTTGCAAGAAAGCCTTGCGGAACAACTTGGAGGTTGAGCTTCCTGAATGCTTCACAAAGCTCAGGCTGAAACGGCTTGATAAGGAGACTGTTGCAATATGCCTTTCTGCTCAAGGCATCTGCAATGACATTGGCCTTGCCAGGTGTGTATTCGATGCTCGGATCATACTCTTGGATCATCTCAACCCAACGAGTCTGGCGAAGGTTCAGGTTTGGCTGTGTGAAGATGTACTTCAAGCTCTTGTGATCGGTGAAGATGTCCACTTTTCTGCCCAACAGAAGGTGTCTCCACGTGATCAAGGCGTGTACCACTGCTGCTAGCTCGAGATCATGTGTGGGGTAGTTCTTCTCATTTGGCTTCAATTGACGAGAAGTGTAAGCCACAATTTTCTTGTCTTGCATTAGAACACCACCAAGTCCTTGAAGAGAAGCATCACAAAATATTTCGTAGGGCTTGGACTCATCCGGAGGAGTAAGAACCGGAGCAGAGATGAGCTTTTCTTTGAGAGTTTTAAATGCCACATCACAATCTGGAGACCAGTTGTACTTGACATTCTTCTGCAGCAAGTTGGAGAGAGGCTTGGCAATCTTGGAGAAGTTCTCAATGAACCTTCTGCAATAGCTAGCAAGACCAAGGAAGCTTTGGAGTTGCTTGACGTTCTGAGGGGGTTCCCAGTTGACAATCGCTTCAACTTTCTCGGGGTTGACATAAATACCCTCAACAGAGATGATATGGCCAAGATATAAGACCTTATCGAGTCAGAATTCACATTTGGAGAACTTCGCATTGAACTTGTGTTCACGGAGTCTGTCGAGAACCAAACGGAGGTGCTTTTCATGATCCTCTTCATTCTTGGAGAATACCAAGGTGTCATCCAGATAGACGAGCACAAATTCATTGGTGTAGGGGTTGAATATGTAGTGCATCATCCTCGAGAAGGTGGGTGGAGCATTAGCGAGGCCAAACGACATGACTGTGTATTCATAAGAGCCGTAGCTTGTTCTGAATGCAGTCTTGTGAATATCTTCTTCTCGGATACGGATCTGGTGATAACCCATCCGGAGATCGAGCTTTGAGAACATTTTTGCTCCTTTGAGCCGCTCGAACAATTCATTGATGTTGGGGAGCGGATACTTGTTCTTTATTGTCTTCTTGTTCAATGGCCGGTAATCAACGCAAATGCGCTCCGTGCCATCCTTCTTGACAAAAAGAACACCACAACCCCAAGGAGAAGTGCTAGGCCTGATTAGACCCATACGCTCTTGCTCATCGAGTTGTCTCTTCAGATCCTTCAACTCATCAGGGGAAAGCTTGTACGGACGCCGGCATGCTGGCTCGGTACCGGGCTCGAGTTCAATGACGAATTCAACTTGACGATGCGGAGGCATGCCTGGAAGCTCTTCAGGGAAAACATCTTCATATTCATTGACCACCGGAATTTGAGAGATGGCATTAATCTCGCCCTTGTCATTGAGAGAGAATAGCCTGATTGTGTTATCTCGAGAGGCGAAGATAATCACGTCTTCGTCGGAATGAGTAAGCTTGACTTCCTTATTTGCACAATCAATGTGAGCATCATGCTGGGAAAGCCAATCCATCCCAATAATAAGATCAATGTCGGAGTTGCCGAGAATAACCGGAGAAGCCAGAAAGCGGTAATCACCCATACGAATAGACACATCCGGAACATGCACCCGAGAGGACATTTGCAATCCAGGAGAAATAATGTTCAAAGGCTTTGGCAATACTTAAGTGACGAATTCATGCTTGGCAACAAATGGTCTTGAAATGAAAGAAAGCGATGCACCTGAATCAAACAAGACTTTTGCAGGAATAGAGTTAACTGGAAGGTTACCAAGTATCACATCTGAAGAATTCTCCGCTTGAGCTGCATTCATCAGATTCACTCTTGCTGACTTGGGGTTGTGCTTGACAATAGCAGTGCTGACAGGTGGAGGAGGCGGAAGGCGCCTTGGGTTGGGGCACTTGTTAGCATAATGACCCTTCTGAGAGAACTTGTTGCAAACCACTTCTGAGAGAGGACGGTGATAAGGAGCACTTGACTTCGAAGCTTGAAAGTGATTCTTTGACTGATTGCTTGGGTTGGGTGGGTGGGAGAAACCACGGCCACCAGAATGCTTGTTGTTGTTGTTGGGAGGTCGGATCACTGGAGGAGGTGGAAGCCAAAACTTCTGCTGCTTTGCAACCACTTGGGAAGATGAGGAGGAGTGAACAACGTCTCTGATCCTCTTTTTGGAAGCTTCCATCTTGAGCTGGGCTGCCACTTGCTTAAGTGCCATGTTATAGAATTGATCAAATTCATCAGGCTCGAACAAGGTGAGAGCTAGTTGGAGTTCATCCTTCAGACCACCACAGAACTGATAAATCTTGTCTTGGCATCTGGGATGTCTTTCTTGGCATAGCGGGCAAGGTTTTGGAACTTGACATTGTATTGATAAACAGACATTGAGCCTTGCTTCAGGTTGCGGAATTGCTCACGCATACCTTCGATGACACTTGTTGAAATGTGGTGAGAGCGAAAATCCTTGCAGAAGTCAGCCCACGAGATTTCACGTCCTTCTCTGGAATCTTTGTACTGCTGCCACCAATCAGTGGCTTGGTCCTTGAGTTGGAAGGCGGCAAATTTCACATAGTCCTCAGGTCTCACGTTACTGCACTTGAAATGATTCTTGATATCTGTTATCCAGTCTTCAGCATCTAGAGGGTCCATGCAGTAATTGAATGCCTTTGGTTGGTTTGCCAGGAGCTGGTTGAGTGTGGCAAAGTGAGGTTGGTTGAATAAATTGCCTTGGCCTTGGTTCCCATGACCACCTTGATTTGCTTGACTTGCTTGAATGTTCTGCATCATTTGCATAAGCATCTGGGTGTTCTGGTTCGTCGCTTGCATAATTGCTCTCCAGGCCTCAGACGGAGGAGGAGGGGAAGGAGGACGATCAGGAACTTCTTCACCCTCTGGGTTAGCATTGGGAACCCTTTTAGGAGCCATCCTGAATGAGATGACAACTATTATTAGCCATTGATTGAGAAAATATATAAGCTGAATCAACGGCTAGAAATTGCAACATAAGTCTTCACAAGAACATTTGAGCAAGATGAACGAATGTAATCCACAGTTTAATGATACAAAAATCTTCACGAGAAGCCACTTGGGAGAACAAAAGGTAAATAAAAACAATAAGGAGCAGATAGAACAAATACAAGATAGAAGCTTCGTTCGACATATTCGTGCTGAAAGCTTATGGAACGTGTTACGAAAGGGTTTTGCAATCCCCGGATCAGCATAGCCAAGGACCCTTTAAGATGCAACTCCCAATCGGAACAACGCCCATAAAACTACTTCACTCAATGTAGAACCCCAAACTCCATATCATGCATTCGTTGGAAGAATGCCTACGAGCTACTAGAGGAACCCACCTATTAATTTCCGAAAGTTTCCAGTTATGCAATCAGGTGTTGGGGATACAGGGGAAGCATCGCGCACTCAACTCTAATCCTACATCCAGCTGTATCCATCCTTCAACACATAACCAGTTATTTTCGGAAACCGTTTACCTCGGACCTTCGAAACGCATCTGCTATACAAGCTATGACAATACTCCCGAACTACCTCCCCAGTACTAGGTGATGTCGGGGTTATCTTGCCACTAACCGCATAGGAGAGTTTTTGATGTCGGCCGTCTTAAGTATTCCAGAACTGATGCGATATATTTGTGACGACAACATCTCGGAGCTCAACTTTCCGGGACACTGCCACAACCCCTAAATGACAGGAGGCATCGAGAACAATGTTCTCGTCACAAAGACATCGGAACAATCCAAACAATACTCGTGTGATCCTAAAATTTTTTTTGGTGAATTTTTGAGAGTAGAAGATATAAGTAATCGTCTCGAGTCCTCACCAGAGTGCAAAGAGATGAGGAGCAAAAGAAATCCTACTCTCCGATATATATATATATAGGACTCAAAACATTTTCAAGTGTGTGCCTAGACTCAACCGTCAACGATTCGATCAATTAGTGGGGGCTTCTAGGTCGGAGAAGGCTCTGATACCAACTTGTAATGCCCAGTATGGGATTATACCTCCTACGTGTCGAGGCACGACTTAAATGTATAAGCCCATACTAGAATGATCTCAAGTATGGTATCTTTGCATGACTCATGTAAAATAGGGATGAAATTGCAAAAGTATAGTTGGCTTACACTCGCCACGTCACACAATACATTACATAAGCAAGTCATCATCCAAATAAAATCACAGTCCGACTGCGGACGAAGATCCAAATGAAAGGTACCAAATACATAAGCCACAAGGTCCGAATCGCCCCTAGTAGAAGCCACTACTGATCATCGGGATAGTGCACATAGTATCGACTACGTTCTTCATCAAACTCCCAGTACAGCTCCGTGCCTTCACCTGAGTAGTTCACCATGGTACCTGCATCTGGTGTGGTGTAGAATCTGTGAGCCACGGAGGACTCAGCAATCCCGTTCCCGGGTAGCAAAACTATCTAAGACTTGGGTGTGGAACAAGGCTGAAGAAAAATAAAGGTTGCATCTGCACTAGCACTAGCTTACGTGTTTAGAGCGAGAAGAGAAGTGCCACAAGCGTCAAAGTGATCACTAAGTGATCCTAACTAAGCACGACAATCATAACCCCACCGTGTTCACTTTCCGAACCCTTTTCGGAAAATGACCGTCACGGTTACTCACGTTGGTAGTGTGTTCTGAACATGGTGTCAAGTTTTCTACAACCGGATATTAACAAATTCCCATCTGCCACATAACCGCGGGTACGGCTTTCGAAAGTTCAAAACCCTGCACGGGTGTCCCAACTTAGCCCATTACAAGCTCACGATCCACGGAGTCGCAACTCCAAGGTGGGAAGGCCCGAGTATTCTCGGAATCCCGTGCTCAAGATATTCCGACATAGGTAAAACTAATCCAGCAAGACCTCCCGGCGTGCCGACACCCTGACAGTAGCCTCGCGTATCTAGTCTCATGCCACGATGGGATGAGCACAGCGTACATGTAATGCCCCGGATGTAATACTTTCCCTTTTGGGCATATAATATATCTCCGGCTTCATCTATTTCCATTCCGGGTTCTTTGTCTTTCGGGTTTTCGTCGTTTTGTTGTGTGAGTGTGTGGCATTCATTCATATCATGTAGACATGTGCATCGCATTGCATTTGTGTTGTCGGCTGCATCCGGTTCCACTCATTCCTTCCCGTTGTCCGTTTCGCGTTCCGGAGCTCCCTCACGTGTCCGTAACGTCCCGTAGGCCTACTTTGGTGTTTGGGCGTGTAACGTTACCGGTGTGCCGCGAGACTTGTCGTGTGTTGTTGTTTTGTTGTGTGTCACCCGCCTCTCAAATCTCGTCGCGTTTGGACTCCGTTTGCTATCCCAACAGTTATTCGTGTGGGTCCAAAGTGCCTTCGCTTTGTGGCCCGAAACACCCCTCAACAGCCCACTAGTATCTCCTAGGCCCATCTAAACTTTCCCCGCGATCGGATCCGTCGGATCGCGATCGGAGGGCTCCTAACACCCCTAAATCCCCCCTAACCCTAAAATCTGCTATATAATAGACCCTAGGTCTATTTTTAGGCATCTCTAGCTTCTTCCTCCTCCTTCCCCTAATTTTTCTCAGATCCACCACCACCTCTCTGCCACTTGGCCTTCCTCCCGAGGGAACTAACAGCTGCCGTTTCCTCTCGATCGAAGCGACCGATCTGATCCGATCTGGATCCCGCAAGTCAACGCTCGAGGCGCCTCCTTCGATCGGCCAGGCGAGGCGACCGCGTCGGCCCAGGCCTCCCCTCGTCGGGTCTCCCTCCGCTTCGGTCCTACTGGCCCCGAGGACCACATCACCGACGAGTCTCCAAGCCAGGCGCCCCGCGTGGGCCCCTCTGTCCCTCTTCCCCGCGGCCCGTACGCCCCGCGTCGACCGACCGCACCGCGCCACCGAGGGCCCAGCTCCACCTCCGCCTCCCGCTGGGCCAGTCAGCCCCGATCGGGCCTCCTCGCCACCCAATCGCCACCGCCTCCCGTGGGCCGAGCGCTCCGCCCCGGGCCTCCCTCGCCTCCGCGAGGCCCAGGCCGCCAGGCCGCCAGGCGACCGCCGCCTCCAGGGCCTCCGCACCGCGCGGGCCTTCGCCTCCCTCCGGGCCGCGCCCCTCCACCGAAGCCGCCGCGCGGGCCGGATCCGCACAGTCCCGGGCCCGATCTGCCTCCTCCGGCCCTTTTCCTTCAGATCTGAGGAGGTTGACCCCAATTTCATCTAAGTCCCTGTTCTTTTGTTCTGTGATGCTATGTTCAACTGCTGGTTACTTTTAGTGTGTTTGTCCGATTCGCGCAACTAGCATGTCCAGACGCTCGTGGTGAATAGCACTACGTTTTATCTTTTGGTGTCATGAATGATAGAAGTCATCTAGATGCTTGTTTTTCCGTTGCAATAGTGCTTCGTGATAAAACTGCTGCTATGTGATGTTTTTATGCCATCTTTGCCATGTGATATCTTTTAGCTCGTTTGTCCGGTTGATGCAAATGACATGTCCACATGTTCGTCTTGCCATGCTCTACATGTTGTTGGTGATAGGTTGCATGATAGATTTATTCTTGCCATGTTTATCATCGTTGCAAAGTGCCATGTGGCTGTGATGTTGTTTCACTTGTTATGAAATGCCATCTTGTTGAGCTCGTTGCTATCGTTGTGTTTATCTCCATGATGCATGCTTGTGTGTTTCGGAATCATCATCATGTGTACTTTGATGTGGTGCTTACCACTTGCCATGTTTAGTTTCGAGGTGACTTAAACTTGCTCTTTTAGATGCCATGATGAAACTGCTGTTTTAGGACTTAGTGAAATTCCACTAAGTCTGAAATCTGTAATGTTCCGATGCCATGTTTGTGTGATGTTCTAGGACAAACCATGATAGTTTTGGAGTGGATCTTGATTGTTTCTTGTAGTATATATTGTTGGCTTTCCATTCATGTTCTCACTTGCTTATTTGAGTGGCTGTAGCATGTTTATCTTTTGCTCCAAAGTTTCAATAAAATTCTGCTGCCAGAATTTTATTGTCAAGTTCAATATGTCCAAGCTTGTTGCTATTGATCCGTGGCTCCTTTGGGGGTGCACCTTTGGACTTATTTGCTGTAGGATATGTCTAGTTTATTTTCATGTCCTTTGCCATGATGTTTGAGTGCTGTAGCTTAATTTTCTAGTGCTCCGAAGTTGCTATGTTGCTGTAATTTTCAGCTTTCGCTCATTTCTTGTTTCGGGCATAACTTTTAGCCCGTAGCTCAGATTTCAGCGAGTCTTATATGAAACTTGATTTATTTTCTGTGTAGATTCATAATATCTTATTGTTATCATGTTTTGAGGTGTTTTTCTTGAGTGCTATATTCCGTGCTCCGTGTGCATCCTTAGTGCATCCATCGTGCATCCATCATTTTCGAGTGCGCATTGCATCTTGTTGATTCGTGCCTTGTGTGATTGTATTGTTTAGAGCCGGAAGCTGAGATCGAGTACGAGTACGAGCACGAGGTTACCAACGAGGTTGAGCACGAGGACCCTTCTTACGATCCGAACGACTTCTCTTCAGGCAAGATGACCGAACCCCGATAACATTACTATCTTTGCCTGTTGCTAGTAGTTCCGCTCTATAGTTTTGCCTCGATGCCCATGTTCTTCCTGTCAGCCTCCTACTTGTAACCACTGCCATGTTTAACCACCCTACCTATGCAAACCGTTGCTTGGCTAAGTACGCTTCGCTCAGCCCTTCTTATAGCATTGCTAGTTGTAGGTGAAGATCGAAGATGCTTGCTTCATGTTGAAGTTTTGTTGGGTTATATCACACTATATAATTGCTAAATGAAATCATCTATATATTGGCAAGGGTGGAAGGCTAAGCTTTTTCTTGGTGATTTGTTCCACTCATGCCGTTAGGAACCGTATAAACCGGTGTTATGTTCCTTGATTATGCGTTCCTAACACGGTTGGGGTGTATGGGACCCCCTTGATAAACCGCTAAGTGCTAAGTCTTTTCCAGCAAGTCCCAACATTGGTACTATTCGCCTAAACAACTAAAACTTTCCAAGGGAGTAATTAACCTGAGGCTTAATTAATTCAACCCCCCTGGGCCAGTGCTCGATTTGAGTGTTGGTCCAAACTAGAGTCGTGTGCGGGGCCCCCCTTGGCAACTTGGGTATTTCGGCCACTGTACGCTGTGCTCATCCGGTCGTGGCCTGAGACTAGATACGCGCGGCTACTATCAGGGTGTCGGCACGCCGGGAGGATTTGCTGGATTAGCCTTACCTTAGTTCGGAGTATCTTGAGCACGGGATTCCGAGGATATTCGGGTCTTCCCACTTTGGAGTTGCGACTCCGCGGATCGTGGGCTTGTAATGGGTCAAGTTGGAACACCCCTGCAGGGTTATGAACTTTCGAAAGCCGTGCCCACGGTTATGTGGCAGATGGGAGCTTGTTAATATCCGGTTGTAGATAACTTGACACAATGTTTCTAATACACTACCAGCGTGTGTTCCATGACTGTCAATTTCCGAATAGGGATTCGGGAGTTGAACACGGAGGGGTTATGTCTGTTGAGCTTAGCTAGGATCACTTCATGATCATCTTCTCGTCCGAGGCTTTCTCTTCTCGCTCTCACTCAAGTAAGCTAGTTGCTAGTTGCTGCTGCAGACACTTATTCTTTTCTTCAGCCTTTCCTCTCCCAAGGCTTAAATAGTCTTGTTACCCAGGAACGGGATTGCTGAGTCCTCTGTGGCTCACAGTTACTTCACCACACCAGATGCAGGTCCAGTTGTGAGCTATCCAGGTGATGGCACCGAGCTAGACTGGGAGTACGACGAGGAGCGTAGTCGATACTATGTTCGTTATCCGGATGATCAGTAGTGGAGACTTCTACTAGGATTCGTTCCGACTTGTGGTTTATTTATTTAAGTTTGGTATCTTGACATTTGGGTTTTGCCCTTAAAGGGTTGTGATATTCTTAATGTATGATGTTTGAGACATGTATTGTATTGTGTGACGTGGCGAGTGTAAGCCAACTATTTATGTTTACAATTCCCCTCTTTTACATGAGATGTGCAAAGATTACCAAACTTGAGATCATTCTAGGATGGACTTATACCTTTAAGTCGTGCCTCGACACGTAGGAGGTATAGTTCCATCCTGGGCATTACAAGTTGGTATTCAGAGCCTTCTCCGACCTAGGAGCCCCCACTGTTTGATCGAATCGTTGACGGTCGAGTCTAGGCACACACTGAAAATATTTCGAGTCCTATATTATATCGGAGAGTAGGATTTCTTTGCTTCTCATCCCCTTTCTCTCTGGTGAGGACTCCTGACGACTACTCTTGTCTCTCCTATTTTCAAAAATTGCACAAATTTTTTTTTAGGAATCCCGCGAGTATTCTGGGATTGTTTCGATGTTCTTGTGACGAGGATATTGTTCTCGATGGCTCCTGTCATTAGGGGTTGTGGCAGTGTCCCGGGGAGTTCAGCTTCGGGGTATTGTCGTCACAAGCATATCGCGGCAGTACTAAATACTTAAGACGGCCGACATCGAAAATCTCTCCTATACGGCCAGTGGCAAGATAACCCCGACATCACCCAGTACTGGGGAGGTAGTTCGGGAGTATTACCATAGCTTGTTATAGTGGATGCTTTTCGAAGGTCCGAGGTAAACAGTTTCCGAGAAAGACTGGTTATGTGTTGAAGGATGGATACACCTGGATGTAGGTTTAGAGTTGATTGCGCGGTGCTTCCCGTGTATCCCCAACACCTGATTGCATAACTGGAATCTTTCGGAAATTCATAGGTGGGTTTTTTCCAGTAGATCGTAGGCATTCTTCCAACGAATGCAGGTTAGCGAGTTCGGGGTTCTACATTGAGTGAAGTGGTTTATGACCGATGTTACTATCAGGAGTTGCATCTTAAAGGGTCCTTGGCTATGCTGATCCGGGGATTGCAAAACCTTTTCGTAACGCGTTCATATGCTTTCAGCACAAAGATGTTAGAACGAAGCTCCTATCTTGTGTTTGTTCCCGTCTGTACCTTGTTGTTTTTCTTATTTACCTTTTGTCCCCTATGTGGCTTCTCGTGAAGATTGATGTTATCATTTAACTGAGAATTTCATTCGTTCCTCTTGTTCGAATGATTTCATTCGTTCCTATTGTTCGAATGATTATTGTGAAGACTTGTTGCAATTCATTCCATTGATTCAGCTTATACCTTCTGTCAATCAATTGCTGATTCGTGGTCATCTCTTTCAGGATGGCTCCGAAACGAGTTCCCAACGCTAACCCAGAGGGTGAAGAGGTCCCAGATCGTCCTCCTTCCCCTCCTCCTCCGCCTGAGGCTTGGAGAGCGATTATGCAGACTACAGCTCAGAACACTCAGATGTTGATGCAGATGATGCAACAGATGCAAGCTAATCAAGCTAATCAGGGTGTTCCAGGGAATCAAGGCAACTTCTTCAACCAGCAGCACCATGCTACTCTCAACCAGTTCCTGGCCAATAATCCAAAAGCTTTCAGTTACTGTGTCGACCCTCTTGATGCTGAAGATTGGTTAACCGACATAAAGAAGCATTTTGAGTGCAGTAACGTGAAGGAAGAGGATTATGTGAAGTTTGCAGCCTTCCAACTCAAAGACCAAGCAGCTGACTGGTGGCAGCAGTACAAGGACTCCAGGCCAGGTCAAGTGATCTCTTGGGAGAATTTCTGCAAGGATTTTCGCTCTCATCATATTCCTACAAGTGTCATTGAGGGTATGCGTGAGCAATTCCGCAACCTGAAGCAGGGCTCTATGACAGTCTATCAGTATAATGTCAAGTTCCAAAACCTCGCCCGCTATGCTAAGCAAGACATTCCTGATGCTAAGAGCAAAATCTACCAGTTCCGTGGAGGCCTGAAAGATGAACTTCAACTTGCTCTCACCTTGTTCGAGCCGGATGAATTCGACAAATTCTATAACATGGCTTTGAAACAAGAAGCAGCTCAGCTCAAGATGGAGGCTTCTCAAAAGAGAATTCGAGATGCCGTTCACTCTTCCTCATCATCTCAGATGGCTTCAAAGCAGCAAAAATTCTGGCTTCCTCCTCCTCCAGTGATTCGAGCTCCTTACAACAACTCCAACAACTCCAACAACTCCAACAACAACAAAAACTCTGGTGGACGTGGTTTCTCCCACCCACCCAACCCGAACAACAAGTCGAAGAACCAGTTTCAGTCTCAAGGCTCCAAGTCAAGTGGTTCTCATTTCCGTCCTCTCTCAGAAGTGGTTTGCAACAAGTGTGGCCAGAAGGGTCATTATGTCAACAGATGTCCTAATCCGAAGCGCCTTCCTCCTCCTCCGCCTTTCAGTACAGCGATTGTCAAGCATGATCCAAAGTCTGCAAGGGTCAATCTGATGAGTGCAGCTGAAGCGGAGAATTCTTCTGATGTCATTTTGGGTAACCTCTCAGTTAACTCTTTTCCGGCAAAAGTCTTGCTCGATTCAGGTGCTTCACATTCTTTCATGTCAAGACCTTTTGCATTGTCACATGATATGCCATTGCAAGCTTTGCCGAGTCCGATGTCTGTGCTTTCTCCGGGTTTGCTCATGAACTCCAACAACTTTGTTCCGAATGTGTCTATTCGCATGGGTGATTATCGCTTTCTGGCTAATCCGGTGGTTCTTGGTAATTCCGACATTGACCTCATCCTCGGGATGGATTGGCTTTCTCAGCATGATGCTCACATTGATTGTGCACAGAAAGAAGTCAAGATGACTCATCCTGATGAAGATGTGATTATCTTTGCCTCCAGGGATAACACTATCAGGCTTTTCTCTCTCAATGATAAGGGCGAAATTCATGCCATATCTCAAATTCCGGTGGTGAACGAATATCAAGACATCTTTCCTGAAGAACTTCCAGGCATGCCTCCACACCGTCAGGTGGAATTTGTCATTGAACTCGAGCCGGGTACTGAGCCAGCATGCCGGCGTCCGTACAAACTCTCTCCTGACGAATTGAAGGAATTGAAGAAGCAGCTCGATAAACAGGAGAGTATGGGTCTCATCAGGCCTAGTACGTCTCCTTGGGGCTGTGGTGTCTTGTTTGTCAAGAAGAAAGATGGCACGGAGCGTCTATGCGTTGATTACCGGCCATTGAACAAGAAGACAATAAAGAACAAATATCCGCTCCCCAACATCAACGAACTCTTCGAGCAGCTCAAAGGAGCTAAAGTGTTCTCTAAGCTTGACCTCCGAATGGGCTATCACCAAATTCGCATTCGCGAGGAAGACATCCCCAAGACGGCCTTCAGAACGAGCTACGGTTCATACGAGTATACCGTCATGTCTTTTGGTCTCGCCAATGCTCCTCCTACCTTTTCGAGGATGATGCACTACATCTTCAACCCCTATACTGGCGAGTTTGTGCTTGTGTATCTGGATGACATTCTGGTGTTTTCCAAGAATGAAGAAGATCACGAAAAGCACTTACGTCTGGTTCTTGATCGACTCCGAGAGCATAAGTTCTATGCCAAGTTCTCCAAGTGCGAGTTTTGGCTCGATAAGGTTTTGTACCTGGGCCATATCATCTCAGCTGACGGTATTGCAGTTAATCCCGAGAAAGTTGAAGCAATTGTCAACTGGGAAGCTCCTCAGAACGTCAAGCAACTCCGCAGTTTTCTGGGTCTTGCCAGCTATTGTAGAAGGTTCGTTGAGAACTTCTCCAAGATTGCCAAGCCTCTTTCCAACTTGCTTCAGAAGAATGTCAAATACTTTTGGTCTCCAGAGTGTGAAGTGGCATTCAAAACTCTCAAAGAAAAGCTCGTCTCTGCTCCAGTTCTTACTCCTCCAGATGAGTCCAAGCCCTATGAAGTTTTCTGTGACGCTTCTCTTCAAGGTCTTGGTGGTGTGCTTATGCAAGACAAGAGAATTGTGGCATACACTTCTCGTCAGCTCAAGCCAAGTGAGAAGAATTAACCCACACATGATCTCGAGCTAGCAGCTGTGGTACATGCTTTGATTACGTGGAGACATCTGTTGTTGGGCAGAAAAGTCGACATCTTCACCGATCACAAGAGCTTGAAGTACATCTTCACACAGCCGCATCTGAACCTCCGCCAGACTCGTTGGGTTGAAATGATCCAAGAGTATAATCCCAGCATTGAATACACTCCTGGCAAGGCGAATGTGATTGCAGATGCTTTGAGCAGAAAGGCATATTGCAACAGCCTTCTTATCAAGCCGTACCAGCCTGAGCTTTGTGAAGCTTTCAGGAAACTCAACCTCCAAGTTGTTCCGCAGGGTTTTCTTGCAAATCTTCAAATTGCTCCTACCTTAGAAGATCAGGTCCGTGAGGCCCAACTCAGTGATACCATGGTGAAGAAAGTGAAACATGCTATTGCTAAGGGCATTCCGAAATACAAGTGCTTTCATGTTGATGAGAGAGATACCTTGTTCTTCGAGGACAGACTCGTTGTTCCCAAAGGTGATCTCAGGAAGCTCATAATGGAAGAAGCACATGATTCTCTCCTTTCCATTCATCCTGGCAGTTCCAAGATGTACCAAGACCTCAAGCAATCTTACTGGTGGACACGCATGAAAAGGGAGATTGCCCAATTCGTGAATGAATGTGATGTTTGCAGAAGAGTGAAAGCAGAACATCAACGTCTAGCCGGTCTTCTCCAACCTCTTCCTATTCCCGAGTGGAAGTTCGACCACATTGAAATGGACTTCGTCACTGGTTTTCCTAAGTCCAAGCGAGGAAATGATTCAATCTTCGTGGTGATCGACAAGCTTACCAAAGTCGCTCACTTTCTGCCAGTCAAAGAATCAATCAATGCAGCTCAATTGGCAGAGCTGTACACTTCCAGAATTGTGTCCCTACATGGCATTCCTCAAGTTATATCCTCAGACCATGGAAGTTTGTTCACTTCAAGGTTCTGGGACTCCTTTCAGTCCGCCATGGGCACTAAGATCAGGTTCAGCACTGCTTTTCACCCTCAGACTAGTGGTCAAGTCGAGCGAGTGAATCAGATTCTAGAAGACATGCTCAGAGCCTGTGTCATCTCCTTTGGCATGAAATGGGAAGACTGCCTTCCATTTGCCGAGTTCTCTTACAACAACAGCTTTCAAGCAAGTGCAGGCAAAGCTCCGTTTGAAATCCTCTACGGCAGAAAGTGCCGTACCCCTCTCAACTGGTCTGAAACAGGCGAACGTCAACTTCTTGGCAATGACTTGATCTCAGAAGCCGAAGAAATGTGCAAAGTCATACGTGAGAATCTCAAGGCCGCTCAGTCGCGTCAAAAGAGCTACTATGACGGCAAGCATCGTGATTTGGCATTCAACATTGATGATCATGTCTATCTCCGTGTTTCTCCGATGAAAGGCACCCAAAGATTCGGTATCAAAGGAAAGCTTGCTCCTAGATACGTCGGGCCTTTCAAGATTCTTGGCAAAAGAGGCGATCTAGCCTATCAACTTGAGCTCCCTTCAAACTTCGCCAATGTTCATGATGTCTTCCATGTGTCTCAACTTCGCAAATGCTTCAAGGCACCTGAGCGCATGATTCCGTTTGAAGAGATTGATCTTCAACAAGACTTGTCCTACCGAGAGCATCCCGTTGCTATTCTCGAAGAAACCGAACGCAAAACCCGCAACAAGTCCATCAAATTCTTGAAAGTCAAGTGGTCACATCACACCGACCGAGAGGCTACGTGGGAACGAGAAGATCATCTTCGTTCCGAGTACCCTTCCTTTTTCCAGTCCTAGATCTCGGGACGAGATCTTTTTGTAGTAGAGGAGAATTTGTAATGCCCCGGATGTAATACATTACCTTTTGGGCATATAATATATCTCCGGCTTCATCTATTTCCATTCCGGGTTCTTTGTCTTTCGGGTTTTCGTCGTTTTGTTGTGTGAGTGTGTGGCATTCATTCATATCATGTAGACATGTGCATCGCATTGCATTTGTGTTGTCGGCTGCATCAGGTTCCACGCGTTCCTTCCCGTTGTCCGTTTCGCGTTCCGGAGCTCCCTCACGTGTCCGTAACATCCCGTAGGCCTACTTTGGTGTTTGGGCGTGTAACGTTACCGGTGTGCCGCGAGACTTGTCGTGTGTTGTTGTTTTGTTGTGTGTCACCCGCCTCTCAAATCTCGTCGCGTTTGGACTCCGTTTGCTATCCCAACAGTTATTCGTGTGGGTCCAAAGTGCCTTCGCTTTGTGGCCCGAAACACCCCTCAGCAGCCCACTAGTATCTCCTAGGCCCATCTAAACTTTCCCCGCGATCGGATCCGTCGGATCGCGATCGGAGGGCTCCTAACACCCCTAAATCCCCCCTAACCCTAAAATCTACTATATAATAGACCCTAGGTCTATTTTTAGGCATCTCTAGATTCTTCCTCCTCCTTCCCCTAATTTTTCTCAGATCCACCACCACCTCTCTGCCACTTGGCCTTCCTCCCGAGGGAACTAACAGCCGCCGTTTCCTCTCGATCAAAGCGACCGATCTGATCCGATCTGGATCCCGCAAGTCAACGCTCGAGGCGCCTCCTTCGATCGGCCAGGCGAGGCGACCGCGTCGGCCCAGGCCTCCCCTCGTCGGGTCTCCCTCCGCTTCGGTCCTACTGGCCCCGAGGACCACATCATCGACGAGTCTCCAGGCCAGGCGCCCCGCGTGGGCCCCTCTGTCCCTCTTCCCCGCGGCCCGTATGCCCCGCGTCGACCGACCGCACCGCGCCACCGAGGGCCCAGCTCCACCTCCGCCTCCCGCTGGGCCAGTCAGCCCCGATCGGGCCTCCTCGCCACCCAATCGCCACCGCCTCCCGTGGGCCGAGCGCTCCGCCCCGGGCCTCCCTCGCCTCCGCGAGGCCCAGACCGCTAGGCCGCCAGGCGACCGCCGCCTCCAGGGCCTCCGCACCGCGCGGGCCTTCGCCTCCCTCCGGGCCGCGCCGCCGGGCCGCGCCCCTCCACCGAAGCCGCCGCGCGGGCCGGATCCGCACCGTCCCGGGCCCGATCTGCCTCCTCCGGCCCTTTTCCTTCAGATCTGAGGAGGTTGACCCTAATTTCATCTAAGTCCCTGTTCTTTTGTTCTGTGATGCTATGTTCAACTGCTGGTTACTTTTAGTGTGTTTGTCCGATTCGCGCAAATAGCATGTCCAGACGCTCGTGGTGAATAGCACTACGTTTTATCTTTTGGTGTCATGAATGATAGAAGTCATCTAGATGCTTGTTTTTCCGTTGCAATAGTGCTTCGTGATAAAACTGTTGCTATGTGATGTTTTTATGCCATCTTTGCCATGTGATATCTTTTAGCTCGTTTGTCCGGTTGATGCAAATGACATGTCCACGTGTTCGTCTTGCCATGCTCTATATGTTGTTGGTGATAGGTTGCATGATAGATTTATTCTTGCCATGTTTATCATCGTTGCAAAGTGCCATGTGGCTGTGATGTTGTTTCACTTGTTATGAAATGCCATCTTGTTGAGCTCGTTGCTATCGTTGTGTTTATCTCCATGATGCATGCTTGTGTGTTTCGGAATCACCATCATGTGTACTTTGATGTGGTGCTTACCACTTGCCATGTTTAGTTTCGAGGTGACTTAAACTTGCTCTTTTAGATGCCATGATGAAACTGCTGTTTTAGGACTTAGTGAAATTCCACTAAGTCTGAAATCTGTAATGTTCCGATGCCATGTTTGTGTGATGTTCTAGGACAAACCATGATAGTTTTGGAGTGGATCTTGATTGTTCCTTGTAGTATATATTGTTGGATTTCCATTCATGTTCTCACATGCTTATTTGAGTGGCTGTAGCATGTTTATCTTTTGCTCCAAAGTTTCAATAAAATTCTGCTGCCAGAATTTTATTGTCAAGTTCAATATGTCCAAGCTTGTTGCTATTGATCCGTGGCTCCTTTGGGGGTGCACCTTTGGACTTATTTGATGTAGGATATGTCTAGTTTATGTTCATGTCCTTTTCCATGATGTTTGAGTGCTGTAGCTTAATTTTCTAGTGCTCCGAAGTTGCTATGTTGCTGTAATTTTCAGCTTTCGCTCATTTCTTGTTTCGGGCATAACTTTTAGCCCGTAGCTCCGATTTCAGCGAGTCTTATATGAAACTTGATTGATTTTCTGTGTAGATTCATAATATCTTATTGTTATCATGTTTTGAGGTGTTTTTCTTGAGTGCTATTTTCCGTGCTCCGTGTGCATCCTTAGTGCATCCATCATGCATCCATCATTTTCGAGTGCGCATTGCATCTTGTTGATTCGTGCCTTGTGTGATTGTATTGTTTAGAGCCGGAAGCTGAGACCGAGTACGAGTACGAGCACGAGGTTACCAACGAGGTTGAGCACGAGGACCCTTCTTACGATCCGAACGACTTCTCTTCAGGCAAGATGACCGAACCCTGATAACAATACTATCTTTGCCTGTTGCTAGTAGTTCCGCTCTATAGTTTTGCCTCGATGCCCATGTTCTTCCTGTCAGCCTCCTACTTGTAACCACTGCCATGTTTAACCACCCTATCTATGCAAACCGTTGCTTGGCTAAGTACGCTTCGCTCATCCCTTCTTATAGCATTGCTAGTTGCAGGTGAAGATCGAAGATGCTTGCTTCATGTTGAAGTTTTGTTGGGTTATATCACACTATATAATTGCTAAATGAAATCATCTATATATTGGCAAGGGTGGAAGGCTAAGCCTTTTGCTTGGTGATTTGTTCCACTCATGCCGTTAGGAACCGTATAAACCGGTGTTATGTTCCTTGATTATGCGTTCCTAACACGGTTGGGGTGTATGGGACCCCCTTGATAAACCGCTAAGTGCTAAGTCTTTTCCAGCAAGTCCCAACATTGGTACTATTCGCCTAAACAACTAAAACTTTCCGAGGGAGTAATTAACCCGAGGTTTAATTAATTCAACCCCCCTGGGCCAGTGCTCGATTTGAGTGTTGGTCCAAACTAGAGTCGTGTGCGGGGCCCCCCTTGGCAACTTGGGTATTACGGCCACTGTACGCTGTGCTCATCCGGTCGTGGCCTGAGACTAGATACGCGCGGCTACTACCAGGGTGTCGGCACGCCGGGAGGATTTGCTGGATTAGCCTTACCTTAGTTCGGAGTATCTTGAGCACGGGATTCCAAGGATACTCGGGTCTTCCCACTTTGGAGTTGCGACTCCGCGGATCGTGGGCTTGTAATGGGTCAAGTTGGAACACCCCTGCAGGGTTATGAACTTTCGAAAGCCGTGCCCGCGGTTATGTGGCAGATGGGAGCTTGTTAATATCCGGTTGTAGATAACTTGACACAATGTTTCTAATACACTACCAGCGTGTGTTCCGTGACTGTCAATTTCCGAATAGGGATTCGGGAGTTGAACACGGAGGGGTTATGTCTGTTGAGCTTAGCTAGGATCACTTCGTGATCATCTTCTCGTCCGAGGCTTTCTCTTCTCGCTCTCACTCACGTAAGCTAGTTGCTAGTTGCTGCTGCAGACACTTATTCTTTTCTTCAGCCTTTCCTCTCCCAAGGCTTAAATAGTCTTGTTACCCGGGAACGGGATTGCTGAGTCCTCTGTGGCTCACAGTTACTTCACCACACCAGATGCAGGTCCAGTTGTGAGCTATCCAGGTGATGGCACCGAGCTAGACTGGGAGTACGACGAGGAGCGTAGTCGATACTATGTTCGTTATCCGGATGATCAGTAGTGGAGACTTGTACTAGGATTCGTTCCGACCTGTGGTTTATTTATTTAAGTTTGGTATCTTGACATTTGGGTTTTGCCCTTAGAGGGTTGTGATATTCTTAATGTATGATGTTTGAGACATGTATTGTATTGTGTGACGTGGCGAGTGTAAGCCAACTATTTATGTTTACAATTCCCCTCTTTTACATGAGATGTGCAAAGATTACCAAACTTGAGATCATTCTAGGATGGACTTATGCCTTTAAGTCGTGCCTCGACACGTAGGAGGTATAGTTCCATCCTGGGCATTACAGTACAGTGACCAAAACCCAAGTTGCCAAGGGGGGTACCGCACACGACTCTAGTTTGGACCAACACTCAAGTCGAGCACTGGTCTAGGGGGGTTGATTAATTAATCCTTGGGTTAATTACTCCCTCGGCAAGTTTTTAGTTGTTTGGCAAATGTAGAACCAAGGTCGGGCCTCGCTGGAAAAGTTTTAGCGCTAAGCGGGTTACCGAGGGGGTCCCATAACCCCAACCGTGTTATGAACGCATAATCAAGGAACATAACACCGGTTTAAACGGTTTCTAGGGTGGCATGAGTGGAACAAATCACCAAGCGAGAGGCTTAGCCTTCCACCCATCACCAATATATAGATGATTTAGTTTAATAGTTTATATAGTGTGATATCCCAACAATAACCTCACATGAAGCAAGAATCTTCAAATATTCTCCTGTAACTAGCAATGCTATAAGAGGGGCTGAGCGAAGCCTACGTAGCCAAACAAAGGTTATGCTAGGTTGGGTGGTTAGACAGATTCATGGTTACAATAGGAGGCTGACAAACAAACATGGACATCGAGGCAATAAGCTAAAGAGCGAGACATCTAGCAATAGGCAAAGATAGTAATGATATCTGGGTCAGGTCATCTTGCCTGTCGAGTCGTCGATGGGTTCGTAAGACGGCTCCTCGTACTCAACCTCGGTAGTAACCTCGTTCTCGTTCTCGACTTCCGACTCTACTCAACACAAGAACACAACATGGCACGATATCAAACAAGGTGCAATGCACAATCAACATGATGCAAGTATGATGCATTTATGATGCAATACATGTCAACGGATGAAGCACACAAGAACAACTCAAGACAACAAGTTTAAATGAGGTCGGAATCAACATATAACTAATCCGGTAAGTCCTCATATGCATATGTTGAAATTGGTCCAGATCTAAACAACCTTAAGTTAAAGTTGTTAAACAGAAAGTTAACATGCACCATGATGATCTACACGAAATTCTAGTCAAGTTTCATATAAAGTTTGTTTAATTTGGAGCTACGGTCTAGAAGATATGAGCAAAACTAGATAAGCATGGCAACGGTGCAAGATGCACTCAAACATCAAGCAAACACACTCCAAACATGTTACCAACATGATATTATGATTCTTCATGCAAAATCACACAAGTTTCATATAGGGCACGCTCAAAACGGAGCAACGGGCTAAAAGATACGAGCAAAACAAGATACAAGGCAAAGCTGAAATTAACAGCCACATAGCTACTTTGGAGCAAGAAATATATACTCTACATCACTCAAACATGGTGACAAGAAGTATGGACATTAAGTAGACATATCCTACAGCAAACAACTCCATTGGAGCAACTCCATAGGAGGCATGGATCAATAGCAACTAGCTACGCCAAATTGATCATGCTGTTAAAAACCTGACAGTTATATTTTATAGCAACTTGGGAGCAATAATTAAATAAGCTATAGCAAGCGAAAAGTGCAAGTGAGGGCATGGATGGATGGACAAAAATATGGACAACAAGAAATGATCATTGGCCACTCCAAAACATGCATGAAGTTGACTAGGGCATCAAGCAAACGTAGCATCAGGATATGACAGATTCCAGACTTGATAGAATTTTCACTAAGTATAAAACAGTTATGTTGGCATGGCATGTTTACAAGCATGTTTAAGTCACCTCAAGGCATATCATGGAAAATGGTTTGCACCACAGCAAAGACCATATGATGGAGATTCTAAAACATATAAACATGTGACATGGAGACAAACACATCAATTTCAACGAGCACTTCAAATCAGCATCTCATAACATGTTACAAAACTTAACAGCCACATGCACTTTTGCAACCAAGTTTAACATGGCAATATGAACCCTAACGTGTATGCTACAGCAACCATCATGTAGAGCATCTCACAATGAACATTTTGACATATCATTTGCTTCATTTGGATAAAATGCACCAAGTTATCACATCTCAAACATGGCATACAAATAACAAGTTTCAGCAGTTTATAACAAGTAGCACTCTTGTCATGAAGATTAGAACATCTTGATGATCTCAAACAAGCATGCCACAATGGAACAAAATGTAGTGCACATCACCACGATCATTTTGACATATTATTTGCATCATTTGGATAAGCACACAATTAGTTACAGGTGGTCAAACATGCAACATTATTAACACATGCCAGGGACTAATCTGTAAATATGCAGTTATTCAAGAAAAAGAAAAAAAACGCCGGGCAAAAAAAAAATGACACGGGCCAGATCTGGGGGGCATGAGCCTCACCTTGCGGGCCGTGGCCCAGGTGGAGAAGGAGGGAGGCTGGGCGGAGAAGCTAGGCCGGCCCAGTTGGAGGAAGTGGCCCTGGAGGGAGGGCGCTGGATCGGCGCCCATCGTCTTCCCGCACGAACTGGCGGCCGGCGGTGGCGTTGAGGCTCCGACAGCCCGTGGCGCGGCGGGGCGGCGCTGGAGCGGGCGGGATCCGGCGGATCCGGCCGGCGTCGGGCCGGATCTGGCCGGAACGAGGCCGAACGGTGAGGCGGCGGCGACCCTCTGCGACGGCGGCGAGGCGCGCTGCCGGTGGCGGAGAAGGCGGCGACCGGCAGCGAAGGTGCAGCGGCGGCGGCGATCATCGGAGGCGGCGGGGAGAAGGCGCGGTGCGGCGCGGAGGGAACGGGCCGCGGGGGCCGGCCTCGGGCCCGGCGGGCCCGCGCGATGGGAGCGGCGGCAGAGGACACGTGGCACCGTCTAGTTCATCCGGTGTGTCGGCGGACACGTCCGGCGGCTGCGGGGAGGAGAGGGGCTAGGGTTTGGACGCAAAAATGGACGTGGGGGACTAATTTATAGGCATAGGGAGCTAGGAGACTCCAAATGGGGTGCAATTTTTGGCCACGCGATCACGATTCGACGACCGAGATGATGGGAAGGGTTGTGCTGGGTTTGTGGGCTATTGTGGAGGGGGTCTTGGGCCTTAAAGAAGAGGATCTTTTAGCCCACTAGGTTAACCGTTGGAGTACCAAACGAACTCCAAACGCCACGAAACTTGACAGGTGGCCTACACATACCAAAACAACATCGCACGACAAGTCTCACGTCATTCCAGGAACGTTACACAGCCACACGCGAAAGAAGGACTCGGGGATGCCACGGGCATGTGTGTGAGCGTCGTAACTCGAAACGGACAACGGGAAGAGACGAGTGGGACCGGGTGCAAGTGACAACACAAATGCAATGCAATGCACATGACATGGAAGAAATGCACACACGCACACGACAAAACAAAGAAACCAGAAATGAAAGAAGAGCCCAGAATGGAATTGATGAAGACGAAGTTTCAAATATTGCCAATATTGGAAAGTGTTACATCTGGGGCATTACAATCACACAGACGCCAAGGTTCTTCAACAACAATGCCTTCAAAAAGGGAGCAACACTCAAGATTTGTCATCACTGGATACAACCACCAAGGCCAGGGTCTAGGTTTTCACCCTAAAGAATCAATCCGAGCATATACGAGCAATGCCTTCAATAAGATAATGCTGTAAACAATATCGCCCTTGCTACGAATAACCCATTCGGGTTAGACCTAGGCTTTCATGTCGGAGCTCGCGATCGGGTGCTCGAGTGGCCCCACCATCAAAGTCATTGAACTATTGTTGCCACCACTTTTCCATGACACCATAAGCTACATGCGATGTAAGCGCCGCTGCCGCGCAACCATCCCTTTGCGTCAAGCCATCCTATAATATGCAGCTCACCGCCAAAGTCAACATTGGATCCTGAAAGATGAACACTCCTAAAGATCTTGTGGTGACCACTATCATCATGGAGCCGTAGGAGGTCGCTGCAACACAATGTGTGGACACCGCAACTCGAGCGGCCAGATCTTGATCACCACAACCAAGTTGTGGACCATAGCACTGCTGACCGATCACCCCGCTCGCATAAGTAAAGCACCTCGTCGCCGTGGTCCACCTCCCAGATGAGAGCCGCCCCATTGGAACCGCCTCATGGCCCGACATGTTGACCACTAAACAGGGGACGCTGACCCGATTCCTGGTGCTACAACCAAGAGACTGAGCACCCACCGTCACGTCGGATGGCTGTCATCCCCATGAGCATGACAAGCCGCCGATATGACCACCAGATGCTGGTATCAAGCATGAATCCTTCGTGTTCCAGGCCTCCCTTGAACCGTCGTGCTGGACCTCCCCGTCGCTCCCCCGGGGAAGGTCACCACCAGATCCGCCGCCCTGGCTTTCGATGCTATCCGGTGAGTATGTTGCATGATAGATACATAATCACTATGTTGGTAACTGGAGCATGGGAAACCTGGTAACTTTAGCATGAGCAACTTCATAACTTTAATAGGAACAACCTGGTAACTATAGCATGGGTAGTCTGGTAATTGTAACATGCATCGAAGATCTAGATTTGAATTGATGCTACCATTCAAAGTGGTATGCCGAACGAACCGAGAGGTAACCATTTATATTTCCATGTCATGTAGTGAAATCCTTGAATGCATTATGTGTAACGTCCAAGATGCGGTCCTAGTCCCAACAAAAACTTTGCAATCTTCGTGGGGGCTAGAAGTGCATGTTGGTCTCCCCAACATATGATTTCTTAACATACACGCAAGGTCGTACGCCGGTGAACAAGTTGGATATCACAACAAATACAATCAAAAGAGATGAAGAGATAAATATGAGTGACAATAGGGCTAACATATGCCAATACATAAATATTTCACTAATCAGAGGCCAATACGACCCAACATCACCACTCATGGCAGCGGAAGAAACACAGGTCCGAGTACGGACAAGAACCATGGTTTCTTAAGAGGCGAGGGAAATAAGGCAAACATCCACCCTCCAATCCGAGACTGCCAACTTGAATCCCAAATCTAGTGATCGTAACCGAGAGTCGCATAGTATCTGCCGATATCTCCATCATAGTGAGCCTGGTAGTTGAGGACATCATATGAACCTGCACATGTCTCATCACCACCTGCATCTGGAGTTGTTGTGGTATCTCTGATCCTTTTGGAATAAACAAGTACATTACCAAGGGTGCTAAGACTAACAACACTTTTGGGCAAGATATGGTTAAGTGGTGAGGTTGTATCAAGCACCTAAGCAATGGAAACAACTATTCCTACATATACTAGAAAAGATGAGATCAACATACGCAAAAGGAGTCGCAACTAGTTGATCAAGAAGTGATCTTGAACACTTCCCTATGAGTCATTCATAACCACACCATTTCCTCTTCTTGCTTGCATACCTACAAGAAGAAACCGCCAAGGTACATACACGTTTGAGCAAGTGAAAGCACAAGTGCTCCGTGGGTGATTTTGGTAATTAATGTCAACATATCTCTTGTTGGACTAATACTTTTACCTAGTATATTTCAGATGAGCTCAACAGTGGAGTGGCATGGACAAGAGGATGTGGAACCCCTTCAAGATGCTAAGGACAAAAGATTGGCAAAATCTCAAAGCTCAGGACTCTACATTTTCTATTTCAGTGATCCAAGATCACATTGAGTCCATAGGAAAGCCAATACAATTAAAAGGGGATGAGGTGTTGCTTAATGACTTGCTTGCTCAAAGTGCTTAGTGATATACTCCAAAGTTGTCAACCACTCTCTCATATCCACATATGTCCTAAACCTAAAGTTAAACTCGGCCCCACCAATTTGATCTATCCGGCGCCACTGAGTTCATCTGACATAGCCACTGCCAGAAACCCTAATCATTTCGGTCTCACCGATAGGGATCTCGGTCTCACCGAGATGGGAATGCCAACTCTCTGTTTCCTATTTGAAACATTTCGGTATAACCGAGATGTGAGAATCGGTCTCACCGAGTTAGCATTGCAAACTCTCTGTTGTTTTTTTAACATTTCGGTCTCACCGAAATGAGCAAATCGGTCCCACCGAGTTTGCCTGACCAACCCTCTGTGTGCCTATTACAGAAACCGGTCTCACCGAGTTTATGTGACCGGTCTCACCGAGATTATGTTATGCCCTAACCCTAATGAAGCCGGTGCCACCGAGTTGATCATACCGGTCCCACCGAAAAGCCTAACACTCACATTTTGAACTGAATCGGTCCGACCGAGTTTCATGATTTGGTCCCACCGAGTTTGGTGATTTGTGTGTAACGACTAGATTTTGTGTGGAGGCTATATATACCCCTCCACCCACTCTTCATTCATGGAGAAAGCCATTAGAACAAGCCTACACTTCCATTACTCATTTTCTGAGAGAGAACCACCTACTCATGTGTTGAGACCAAGATATTCCAATCCTATCATATGAATCTTGATCTCCAGACTTCCCAAGTTGCTTTCCACTAAAATCATCTTTCCACCATATCCAAATCTGTGTGAGAGAGTTGAGTGTTGGGGAGACTGTCATTTGAAGCACAATAGCAAGGAGTTCATCATCAACACACCATCTATTACCTTTTGGAGAGTGGTGTCTCCTAGATAGGTTATGTGTCACTTGGGAGCCTCTGACAAGATTGTGGAGTTGAACCAAGAAGTTTGTACGGCAAGTAGATCGCCTACTTCGTGAAGATCTACCCTAGTGAGGCAAGTCCTTTGTGGACGATGGCCATAGTGGGATAGACAAGGTTGCTTCTTCGTGGACCCTTAGTGGGTGGAGCCCTCTGTGGACTCGCGCAGCCGTTACCCTTCGTGGGTTTAAGTCTCCATCAACGTAGATGTACGATAGCACTACCTATCGGAACCACGCCAAAAACATCTGTGTCTCCAATTGCGTTTGCAAACTCCAATCCCATCCCTTTACTTCCTTGCAACTTGCATGCTTTACTTTCCGCTGCTCATATACTCTTGGCATGCTTGTTTGAAATGTATTGTGAATGGTTAAACTTGTGCTAAAACTCCACCTCGACGTAAAGAAATTAAAAACTGCTACTTTTCTTGTTGAAGTGTCTAATCACCCCCCCTCTAGACACCTCTTCTTTGATCCTTACAATTGGCATCCGAGCTTTGGTCTCCATTGCTTTGGTTTAATCACCATTGGAGGAAGATGGATGAGTCTACGATCGGAAGTATTAGACGTAGAGTACCTATGCTTGATGGAGAATTTTATAAGGAATGGAAAAATAAATTGCTTGAGATCTTCAATGAATATCATTTGAACAAGTATATTGTAAGTTCTTGTGTGCCCCCAATTGATGCTTCGAATCCTACTTCCAATGAGAAACTTGACATAATTTGAAATCTTAGAACTATTGGTCTAATCACTAGAGGATTGCCTAGAAACTTGCTTGTATGTTTGCCAACTTTCGAATGTGCTTACACTATATGGAAATTCCTTGAGGAATGATTTCCGGACTACTCTTTGAAAAATTTATATGTGATTCTTCAAAAGTCCATTGCTTTAAATAAGATGAACTCTAGTGATCCCAAATTTGATGAATGTTTATTTGAGCTTCGTGATCTTATGCGCACCAAAGGAGATGAATCATTAGTAATATCATCTCGGAAGTCATTAGAATTCATAAAGATGAACATTGTCACGATCACACAACTAATGAATCACACTCTCTAGGTGTTGATCAATCACGAGACAATGTTGAACATGGTTATTATGATGAAGATGATGATAGTGACTTTGACCTTGATGAGCAAATGAGACACTTTGGTCTTATGGCAAATCTTCGTGGTTACGCAGCCGGAGGAAAGGAATGGGTGTTTGATAGTGGATGCACGGATCATATGATCGGAGATAAGAACATGTTTGATGAACTTGCTAAAAATGATGGTCCACGAAAGTATGTTACCTTTGGTGACAACTCTAAGGGTAAAGTTGTTGGCCTTGGTAAGGTGGCCATATCCAACGATAGCTCAAGAATGTCATGCTTCTAGAATATCTCGGATATAATATTCTCTCCGTGTCTAGATTAGTTTATTTTGGTTTAAATGTGCTATTCACTCATGTTGATTGCCAAATCTTTCATAGAGATAATCATAATATGGTCTTTACTGGTATACCTAGAGGTGATCTATATATTGTTGATTTCACTAAAAAGGCTCAACCTAGAACTTGCTTAATTGCTAAATCTTCTAAAGGTTGGTTGTGGCATAGAAGGCTAGGTCATGCGGGCATGCGGAATCTTGATAAGCTTATTAAAGGTGATCATATCCTTGGAGTTAAAGATGTTATATTTGACAAGGATAGATTGTGCAGTGCTTGTCAAGCAGGAAAACAGGTTGGAGGACGCCACCCCGTGAAGAACATCATGACCACGAGAAGACCACTTGTGCTACTTCATATGGATCTCTTTGGTCCCAACGCCTATAAAAGTCTCGGTGGAAACTCATTTGGTTTAGTCATAGTGGACGATTTTTCAAGATTTACGTGGGTGTTTTTCTTGATGATTAATCAAAGGTCCAAAAGATCTTCAAGAACTTCGCTAGGAAGGCCTAAAATCAATTTGAAATGAAGATCAAGAAGGTTCGCAGCGACAACGGAACGGAGTTCAAGAACACAAATGTGGATACCTTTCTTGACGAAGAAGGGATTTCACATGAGTTCTCGGCTACGTACACGCCTCAACAAAATGGAGTTGTTGAGAGGAAGAACTTGACTCTTATTGAGATGGCTAGAATGATGCTTGATGAGTACAAGACGCCAAAACACTTTTGGGCAGAAGCGGTTGAGACAGCTTGTCATGCAACCAATCATTTGTATCTTCACAAGCTACTCGGCAAGATAGCATACGAGCTTCTCACCGATAAAAAACACCAAGTTGGATACTTTCGAGTATTTGGCTCAAAGTGCTATATTCTTGATAAGCATCGTCGTTCGAAGTTTGCTCCTAAATCCCATGAAGGTTTCCTACTCCGTTATGGATCAAACTCTCACACTTACCGTGTCTACAACAGTTTCACCCAAAAGGTTGAAGAGACGGTAGATATGAAGTTTGATGAATCTAACGGCTCGCAAGTAGAGCAATTGCCAATTGATGTAGGTGACAAAGATCCTTCGGAAGCAATCAAAGACCTGTCTATTGGCAAGATCCGTCCAACGGAGGTGAAGGAGAGCACGTCGTCTGTCCAAGTGGAAGCTTCTACCTCACGACAAGGTGAACCAAGAATTGACATGGAGGCATCCACAAGTGGGACATGCCAAGATGAAGAAAACGAGGAAGTACACCAAGATGAACCTAATCAACCTCCTTCTCCACCTCGACAAGAGAACGACAACACCAACAACGAAGAAGGCCAAGTTGAAGAACAAGATGATGAAGAGGGTGTTCCACCCCGACCCAAACAAAATCTCTCACGAGTTAGAGCAAGAATTGCTAGAGATCACCCCGTAGAAAAAATCTACAATGACATCCAAACCGGGAGAATCACTCACTCTAAATCTCGTTTAGCAAACTTTTGTGAACATTACTCTTTCATATCTAACTTGAACCTATGAAGGTTGAAGGTGCTCTTGCAGACCCGGATTGGGTGAACGCTATGCATGAGGAACTACATAACTTCGAGAGAAACCAAGTTTGTACATTGGTTGAGAAGCCTGACAACAACCAAAACATTATCGATACCAAATGGGTGTTTCAGAATAAGCAAGATGAAGATGGACAAGTTGTGCGCAACAAGGCCCGTCTCGTCGCCCAAGGCTACACTCAAGTCGAAGGTATGAATTATGATGAGACATATGCCCCCGTTGCTAGACTTGAGTCCATACGCATCTTACTTCCTTATGCCAATCACCATGATATCACTTTATACCAAATGGACATTAAATGTGCTTTTCTCAACGGTGAAATTGAGGAGGAAGTTTATGTCAAACAACCTCCCGCTTTGTTAATCCCAAGAAACATAATCATGTTTACAAGCTTCACAAAGCTCTTTATGGTCTTAAACAAGCTCCTAGAGCGTGGTATAAATGCTTGACCAAATTTTTTATTGAAAAAGGCTTTGAAATTGGGAAAATTGACTCAACACTTTTTTTTACTAAAAGGGTTAATGGAGATTTATTTGTGTGCCAAATTTATGTTGATGATATTATATTTGGTTCAACTAACCCCCATTTTAGTGAAAATTCCTTGGTTTGCAAATCAATCAAACTAAGGAGGGTACCTTTGTCTCTCAAACAAAGTATACCAAGGACTTATTCAAGAAGTTCAACCTGCAAGAATGCAAATGTATGAATACACCCATGCCTACTAGTGGACATCTTGACTTGACTAAAGATGGCGAACCGGTTGACCAAAAGGTTTACCGCTCTATGTTTGGTTCATTGTTATATCTATGTGCCTCCCGTCCCGATATTATGCTAAGTGTGTGCATGTGTGCATGATATCAAGCGCCCCCCAAAGAATGTCATCTTAAGGCTGTGAAAAGGATAGTGAGATACTTAATTCATACACCAAATTTTGGCATTTGGTATCCTAAGAGGTCCTCTTTTGATCTTGTTGGCTACTCCGACTCGGACTATGCCGGTGAGAAGGTTGATAGAAAGTACACTTCGGGTACTTGTCAATTTCTCGGTAGATCTCTTGTGTCTTGGTCCTCCAAGAAACAAAATTTGGTATCCTTATCCACCACCGAAGTGGAATACATTGCCGCCGGTTCATGTTGTTCTCAATTACTTTGGATGACCCAAACTCTTGATGACCCAAACTCTTAAAGATTATGGGATCTATGTGAAACATGTTCCATTGCTTTGTGACAATGAAAGTGCTATTAAGATTGCTCATAATGCCGTGCAACATTCTCGAACTAAGCATATTGAAGTTCGTCATCATTTCATTCGAGATCATGTTGCTAAAGGAGACATAAATCTTAAACATGTTCGTACCGATAAGCAATTGGCGGATATATTTACCAAACTGCTTGATGAGAAAGTATTTTGCCGTTTGAGAGGTGAATTGAACATCATTGATGCCTCAAACTTGGAGTAGTAACTCCATTTGGATACATGCAAGCCATGGGCCTTTGATTAATCCTTGATATTTCTCTTATGATGATGATCATATGTGTTGGATATACTTGTACCCTTGCATGTTATCTAACCCTTGTAGGTACTTGGATAAGCCCAACTCTATGAGATGGCAACTCACTCATTTCTTGAGCGATCTCTACATCACCAAGTCTCTACAATATGGTGGTTGAACTCAATGAAGCATGAAACCCTTCAACATATCCTTTGACAATTTCTATATATCAAATTTCATTTGGTATCAAACTTCATGATTGTCATTTTAGATACACAAGTGCTCTTCCTTGCAAAACTAACCCATGTAGGTAGATGAACTCAAACTACAAGTGGTGCTCCCAATTCTCGATGAGCTACATCAACCTTGAGCATCCCACACAAGTTCAACTACATGATCAAGATCAACACCACCACCCAAGGTATGTCATTCCATCTTAGAGAAGCTTTACCCCAAGTCATCGGTCAAAATAGCTCAACAAGATGTGAATACATCAAAATGCTTAAACGAAAATGGCAACCCCATTTTGAGCTTAAACGATGAGTATGACCTATGATCAAGTGTCTTCACTTGACTCCTAAGTCAATATACTCTAACATAGGTGACTTTGTCGCCGACCAATTCTAGATGAAGTTCTATAGTTTTTCTTAGTGCTCTTGCATTTATCTCATGCATACTTGTTTCCCCTTTCAAAAAAACTTCATCTAGATTTCTTCTCTTCTCTCTGCATCCAATTCCTTGCAGATCTTTTAGTTAATTCCTTGCAGATCTTTGTGAGATTTTATTTGCCTAGTGAGCTGAGATGAAAATTGTCCTCTCTGTGTTGAACTCGGACACACCAATTTGCCTATTTTGGTCAAACCGAACCACCTCGGTGCCACCGAAGAAAACAACTCGGTGTTACCGATTTCCATACTGAGGAGACACTTTGTCATTTGCATCCTGCATATTTGTTACAGCTCCACTCAATGATTCTTATCCTCTATCAGCATCACATTCTACATATTGCTTTGTACTATGACTCAAGGACCAAACCTACTTGACTTATAATCCAGAAGAGCCCTTCTTGGAAATTGATGTCAAAGGGGGAGAGAGAGATCACATCAAAGCTTACTTACACCAAAGGGAGAGAGAGACCCTATGGGAGAGAGAAATTTCTTAGTCCTCCCAGATGCTTGGTATTAAAAGAGGAGAGAGGTCACATGTCCTCTAGAGGGGAAAGACATGTCAATATTTGTTATGATCATTTGTCTTGCTCTGATTTTCTTTTCCCTATCTTCTCCCATTATCAAATATCAGATTCAGGGGGAGAAAGATATCTAAGGGAAGGAAATCTTTGAATTCATTGCATATCTTTCTGGGGACATGTCTATACTTCAATAGAGTACCTAGTACTTACTCACTACATGTCATCCCAATCTTGGTACTCTTGTGATTTGCTGTTCTTGCTCTATTAGTAGATATTTCTGTGTTATCTAACCTTGTTTACCCAGGTTCATCTCTTCCAAAGCAAGCTCAAGACCACAAGGTAAGTATATGCATCACACTCATGTGCATAATGATATCTTGCCAATGTACATATTGTTTGCAAAAAGGACTCATGAACATGAAGGTACATTTCCTATGTCCATTTGCTCTGCTGTATACAACCAAGATACATGTAACTCATTGCTTGCTCTGACATGCTTATGCATTCACTTGCATCTATATTCCATATTCACATGATTGCATACATCTAGGGGGAGTCTAATGTTACATGTCTTTCCAAAGCTTTACTTGCTATTCTCTATATCTTTATATAAAGCTTTGATATATGTTGTCATCAATTACTGAAAAGGGGGAGATTTAAAGCACAAGTGCTCTCTGGGTGATTTTGGTAATTAATGTCAACATATCTCTTGTTGGACTAATACTTTTACCTAGTATATTTCAGATGAGTTCAACAGTGGAGTGGCATGGACAAGAAGATGTGGAACCCCTTCAAGATGCTAAGGACACAAGATTGGCAAAAGCTCAAAGCTCAGGACTCTACGTTTTCTATTTCAATGATCCATGATCACATTGAGTCCTTAGGAAAGCCAATACTATTAAAAGGGGATGAGGTGTTTGAAGGAAATATGCACTAGAGGCAATAATAAAGTTGTTATTTATATTTTATTATATCATGATAAATATGTATTATTCATGCTAGAATTGTATTAACTGGAAACTTAGTACATGTGTGAATACATAGACAAAACAGAGTGTCCCTAGTATGCCTCTACTTGACTAGCTCGTTGATCAAAGATGGTTATGTTTCCTAACCATAGAAAGTGTTGTCATTTGATGAACGGGATCACATCATTAGAGAATGATGTGATGGACAAGACCCATCCGTTATCTTAGCACTATGATCGTTTAGTTTTACTGCTATTGATTTCTTCATGACTTGTACATGTTCCTCTTACTATGAGATTATGCAACTCCCGAATACTGGAAGAACACCTTGTGTGCTATCAAATGTCACAACGTAACTGGGTGATTATAAAGATGCTCTAGAGGTGTTTCCGAAAGTGTTTGTGGTGTTGGCATAGATCAATAATAGGATTTGCCACTCCGAGTGTCGAAGAGGTATCTCTGGGATCTCTCGATAATACACATCGTAATAAGCCTTGCAAGCAAACGACTAATGAGTTGGTCACGAGATGATGTATTACGTAACGAGTAAAGAGACTTGCCAATAACGAGATTGAACTAGGTATGATGATACCGACGATCGAATCTCGGCCAAGTAACAAACCGAAGGATCTAGGTATGATGATGTATTACGGAACAAGTAAAGGGGACAACATATGTTGTTATGCAGTTTGACCGATAAGGATCTTCATAGAATATGTATGAACCAATATGAGCATCCAGGTTCCGGTATTAGTTATTGACTGGAGATGAGTCTCGGTCATGTCTACATAGTTCTCGAACCCGTAGGGTCCGCACGCTTAACGTTCGATGACGATTGGTATTATGAGTTTATGTGTTTTAATGTACCGAAGGTAGTTCGAAGTACCGGATGTGATCACAGACATGACGAGGAGTCTCGAAATGGTCGAGACATAAAGATTTATATATTGGAAGGTTATATTCGGACACCGGAAGGGTTCCGGGGGTCAACGGATAAATACCGGAGTACCGGGAGGTTACCGGAACCACCCGGGGAGTCAATGGGCCTTATTGGGCTTTAGGGGAGAGAGAGATGCAACCTAGGGAAGGACGCGCCCCCCGTGGCCTAGTCCAAATTGGACTAGGGGAGAGGGGCGGCGCCCCCTCCTTCCTTCTCTTCTCTCCCTCCCCTTCCTTCTTCTCCTATTCCTACTAGGAAAGGGGGAATTCTACTCCTAGTGGGAGTAGGACTCCCCCTTGGGCGCACCATAGGAGGGCCGGACCTCTCCTCCTCTCCTCCTTTATATACGCGGCCAGGGGGCACCCCATAGACACACAAGTTGATTTCTTAGCCGTGTGCGGTGCCCCCTCCACAGCTACACACCTCGGTCATATCGTCGTAGTGCTTAGGCGAAACCCTGCGCCGGCAACTTCATCATCACTGTCACCACACCGTCATGCTAACGGAACTCTCCCGCGACCTCAACTGGATCAAGAGTTCATGGGACGTCATCGAGCTGAACGTGTGCTGAACACAGAGGTGCCATACGTTCGGTGCTTGGATCGGTTGGATCGCGAAGACGTTCAACTACATTAACCGCGTTACTAAATGCTTTCGCTATCAGTCTACGAGGGTACGTGAACACAGTCTCCCCGCTCATTGCTATGCTTCTCCCAGATAGATCTTGCGTGATCGTAGGATTTTTTGGAAATACTACGTTCCCCAACAGTGTTTCTTAATGGCTTGCTTTCTCAAAGTGCTTAGTGATATGCTCCAAATCCCTCAACCACTCTCTCATATCCACATATGTCCTAAACCTAAAGTCAAAATTGGCCCCATCGATTTGATCTATCCGGTGCCACCGAGTTCATCTGACACAACCACTGCCAGAAACCCTAATCATTTCAGTCTCACCGATAGGGATCTCAGTCTCACCGAGATGAGAATGCCAACTCTTTGTTTCCTATTTGAAACATTTCGGTCTAACCGAGATGCGAGAATCGGTCTCACCGAGTTAGCATTGCAAACTCTATGTTGCCTTTTTGTAACATTTCGGTCTCACCGAAATGAGCAAATCGGTCCCACCGAGTTTGCCTGACCAACCCTATGTGTGCCTATTACAGAAATCGGTCTCACCGAGATTATTTGATCGGTCTCACCGAGATTATTTTATGCCGTAACCCTAATGAATTTGGTCCAATCGAGTTGATCATATTGGTCCCACCGAAAAGCCTAACGTTCACATTTTGAACTGAATCGGTCCGACCGAGTTTCATGATTCGGTCCCACCAACTTTGGTGATTTGTGTGCAATGGCTAGACTTTGTGTGGAGGCTATATATACCCCTCCACCCACTCTGCATTCATGGAGAAAGCCATTAGAACAAGCCTACACTTCCATTACTCATTTTCTGAGAGAGAACCACCTACTCATCTGTTGAGACCAAGATATTCCAATCCTATCATATGAATCTTGATCTCTAGCCTTCCCCAAGTTGCTTTCCACTCAAATCATCTTTCCACCATATCCAAATATGTGAGAGAGTTGAGTGTTGGGGAGGTTATCATTTGAAGCACAAGAGCAAGGTGTTCATCATCAACACACCATCTATTACCTTTTGGAGAGTGGTGTCTCCTAGATTGGTTAGGTGTTACTTGGGAGCCTCCGACAAGATTGTGGAGTTGAACCAAGGAGTTTGTACGGGCAAGGAGATCGCCTACTTCGTGAAGATCTACCCTAGTGAGGCAAGTCCTTCGTGGGCAATGGCCATGGTGGGATATACAAGGTTGCTTCTTCGTGTACCCTTCGTGGGTGGAGCCCTCCATGGACTCGCGCAGCCGTGACCCTTCATGGGTTGAAGTCTCCATCAACGTGTATGTACGATAGCACCACCTATTGAAACCACGCTAAAAACATCTGTGTCTCCAATTGCGTTTGCATACTCTAATCCCATCCCTTTACTTCCTTGCAACTTGCATGCTTTACTTTCTGCGGCTCATATACACTTGGCATGCTTGTTTGAAATGTATTGTGAATGGTTAAACTTGTGCTAAAACTCCACGTCAACGTAAAGAAATTAAAAACTGCTACTTTTTTTATTGAAGTGTCTAATCACCCCCCTCTAGACACCTCTTCTTTGATCCTTTCAGCAAGTTTTATTTATTAGTCAAAGTTCTCTATGTCTAGCATTATAAATTTACAAGTCATCCAAAAGCCATGGACACGGACATGACGAGGAGTTTCGAAATGGTCGAGACATAAAGATTGATATATTAGAAGGTTATATTCCGACACCGGAAGGGTTCCGGGGGTCATCGGATAAAAACCGGAGTATAGGGAGGTTATCGGAACCACCCGGGGAGTCAATGGGCCTTCTTGGGCTTTAGGGGAGAGAGAGAGAGGCAGCCTAGGGCATGCCATGCGCCCCCCATGGCCTAGTCCGAATTGGACTAGGGGGGAGGGCGGTGCCCCCTCCTTCCTTCTCATCTCTCCCTCCCCTTCCTTCTTCTCCTACTCCTACTAGGAAAGGGGGAATCCTACTCCTAGTGGGAGTAGGACTCCCCCTTGGGCGCGCCATAGAAGGGCCGGCCCTCTCCTCCTCTCCTCCTTTATATACGTGGCTAGGGGGCACCCCATAGACACACAAGTTGATTTCTTAGCCGTGTGCGGCGTCCCCCTCCACAGTTACACACCTCGGTCATATCGTCGTAGTGCTTAGGAGAAGCGCTGCGACGGTAACTTCATCATCACCGTCACCACACCGTCGTGCTGACGAAACTCTCCCGTGACCTCAACTGGATCAAGATTTTGTGGGACGTCATCAAGCTGAACGTGTGCTGAACGCGGAGGTGTCGTACGTTCGGTGCTTGGATCAGTTGGATTGTGAAGATGTTCGACTACATCAACCGCGTTACTAAACGCTTCCGCTTTTGGTCTACGAGGGTACGTGGACACGCTCTCTCTGCTCGTTGCTATGCTTCTCCTAGATAGATCTTTCATGATCGTAGGATTTTTTTTTGAAATACTACGTTCCCCTACAGTGGTATCAGAGCCTGATCTATGCATAGATGATATGCACGAGTAGAACACAATGAGTTGTAGGCGATAATAGTCATAATGCTTACCAGCATGTCATACTTTTATTCGGCGGTATTGTGAGATGAAGCGGCCTGGACCGACATTACGCGTACGCTTACGCGAGACTGGTTTCACTGTTACGAGCACTCGTTGCTTAAAGGTGACCGGCGGGTGTCTGTCTCTCTCACTTTAGTTGAATCGAGTGTGACTACGCCCGACCCTTGTGAATGTTAAAACAACACATTTGATGAAAAATCATTGTGGTTTTGTATGCATAGGTAAGAATGGTTCTTGCTAAGCCCATAGCAGCCACGTAAAACTTGCAACAACAAAGTAGAGGACGTCTAACTTGTTTTTGCAGGGCATGTTGTGATGTGATATGGTCAAGACGTGATGAGTTATACGTTACTGTATGAGATGATCATTTTTGTAAATTATCGGCAACCAGCATGAGCCTTATGGTTGTCTCTTCATTGTATGAATTGCGAAGGCCATGTAATTGCTTTACTTTATCACTGTGAGTTAACGATAGTAATAGTAGCAATAGTTGGCGAGACGACCACGACACTACGATGAAGATCATGGTGTCAAGCCGGTGACGATGGAGATCATGACGATGCTTTGGAGATGGAGATCAAAAGCACAAGATGATGATGGCCATATCATGTCAGATATTTTCATTGCATGTGATGTTTATCTTATTATGCTTCTTATTTTGCTTAGTACGGCGGTAGCATTATAAGATGATCCCTTACAAAATTTCAAGGTACAAGTGTTCTCCCTGAGTATGCACTGTTGCGAAAGTTCGTCGTGCCGAGACACCACGTGATGATCGGGTGTGATAAGCTCTACGTTCAAATACAACGGGTGTGAGACAGTTTTGCACATGCAGAATACTCGGGTTAAACTTGACGAGCCTAGCATGTACAGACATGGCCTCAGAACACTCGAGACCGAAAGGTTGAGTGTGAATCATATAGTAGATATGATCAACATAAGATGTTCACCATTGAAAACTACTCCATCTCACGTGATGATCGGACATGGTTTAATTGATTTGGATCACGTGATCATTTAGATGACTAGAGGGATGTCTATCTAAGTGGGAGTTCTTTAGTAATATGATTAATTGAACTTGAATTTATCATGAACTTAGTCCTGATAGTATTTGCAAATTGTGTTGTAGATCAATAGCTCGCGTTATAGCTCCTCTATGTTTTTGATATGTTCTGAGAGATAACTAAGTTGAAATATGTTAGTAGCAATAATGCAGACTACGTCCGTAATCTGAGGATTATCCTCATTGCTGCACAGAAGTATTATGTCCTTGATGCACCGCTGAGCGACAAACATATTGCAGGAGCAAATGCAAATGTTATGAACGTTTGGCAAAGCTCAATATGATGACTACTTGATAGTTTAGTGCGCCATGCTTTACGGCTTATAACAAGGACTTCAAAAATGTTTTGAACGCCACAGAGCATATGCGATGTTCCAAGAGTTGAAAATAGTATTTTAGACTCATGCCCGTGTCGAGAGGTATGAGACCTCTGACAAGTACTTTGCCTACAAGATGGAGGAGAATAGCTCAACCAATGAACATGTACTGAGAATGTCTGAGTACTACAATCGCTTGAATCA
>LR738713.1:225503057-225610039 GCA_902687465.1 Secale cereale | reverse complement strand
TACAGACATGGCCTCAGAACACTCGAGACCGAAAGGTTGAGTGTGAATCATATAGTAGATATGATCAACATAAGATGTTCACCATTGAAAACTACTCCATCTCACGTGATGATCGGACATGGTTTAATTGATTTGGATCACGTGATCATTTAGATGACTAGAGGGATGTCTATCTAAGTGGGAGTTCTTTAGTAATATGATTAATTGAACTTGAATTTATCATGAACTTAGTCCTGATAGTATTTGCAAATTGTGTTGTAGATCAATAGCTCGCGTTATAGCTCCTCTATGTTTTTGATATGTTCTGAGAGATAACTAAGTTGAAATATGTTAGTAGCAATAATGCAGACTACGTCCGTAATCTGAGGATTATCCTCATTGCTGCACAGAAGTATTATGTCCTTGATGCACCGCTGAGCGACAAACATATTGCAGGAGCAAATGCAAATGTTATGAACGTTTGGCAAAGCTCAATATGATGACTACTTGATAGTTTAGTGCGCCATGCTTTACGGCTTATAACAGGGACTTCAAAAATGTTTTGAACGCCACAGAGCATATGCGATGTTCCAAGAGTTGAAAATAGTATTTTAGACTCATGCCCGTGTCGAGAGGTATGAGACCTCTGACAAGTACTTTGCCTACAAGATGGAGGAGAATAGCTCAACCAATGAACATGTACTGAGAATGTCTGAGTACTACAATCGCTTGAATCAAGTGGGAGTTAATCTTCCAGATAATATAGCGATTGACAGAGTTCTCTAGTCACTATCACCAAGTTACTAGAACTTTGTGATGAACTATAATATGCAAGGGATGACGAAAACGATTCCCGAGCTCTTCGTGATGCTGAAATCAACGAAGGTAGAAATCAAGAAAGAGCATCAATTGTTGATGGTTAACAAGACCACTAGTTTCAAGAAAAGGGCAAGGGGAAGAAAGGGAACTTCAAGAAGAATGGCAAGAAATTTTTCACTCCCGTAAAGAAGCCCAAAGCTGGACCTAAGCCTGAAACTGAGTGCTTCTAACTGCAAAGGAAATAGTCACTAGAAGCGGAAGTTCCCCAAATATTTGGTGGATAAGAAGGATGGCGAAGTGAAACAAAGGTATACTTGATATACATATTGATAATGTGTACCTCACTAGTGTTCATAGTAGCCCCTGGGTATTTGATACTTGTTCGGTTGCAAAGAATAGTAACTCGAAATAGGAGTTGTAGAATAAATGGAGACTAGTTGAGGGTGAGGTGAGGATGTGTGTTGGAAGTAGTTCCAATATTGATATGATCATCATCGCACACTCCCTGTACTTTCGAGATTAGTGTTAAACCTAAATAAATGTTATTTGGTGTTTGTGTTGAGCATGAACAAGATTGGATCGTGTTTATTGCAATACGGTTATCCATTTAAGTGAGAGAATAATTGTTATTCTGTTTACATGAATAAAACCTTTTACGGTCATACACCCAAGGTGAATGGTTTATTGAATCTCAATCGTAGTAATACACATATTCATAATATTGAAGCCAAAAGATGCAGAGTTGATAATGATAGTGCAACTTATTTGTGGCACTGCCGTTTAGGTCATATTGGTGTAAAGCGCATGAAGAAACTCCATGCTGATGGACTTTTGGAATCACTTTATTATGAATCACTTGGTGCTTGCGAACCATGCCTCATGGGCAAGATGACTAAAACTCCGTTCTCCGGAACAATGGAGCGAGCAACTGACTTATTGGAAACCATACATACTAATGTATGTGGTCCAATGAGTGTTGAGGATCGCGGCATGTATCGTTATTTTCTGACCTTCACAAATGATTTGAGCATATATGGGTATATCTACTTGATGAAACACAAGTCTGAAACATTTGAAAGTTCAAAGAATTTTAGAGTGAAGTAGAGAATCATCGTAACAAGAAAATAATGTTTCTAAGATATGATCGCGGAGGTGAATATTTGTGTTACGAGTTTGATCTTCATTTAAAACAATGTGGAATAGTTTCACAGCTCACGCCACCTGGAACACCACAACAAATGGTGTGTCCGAACGTCATAACCGTACTTTACTAGATATGGTGCGATCTATAATGTCTCTTACCGATTTACCACTATCGTTCTGGGGTTATGCATTAGAGACATCTGCATTCACGTTAAATAGGGCACCATCTAAATCAGTTGAGACGATGCCTTATGAAATGTGGTTTGGCTAGAACCCAAGTTGTCGTTTCTTAAAGTTTGGGGCTGCGATGCTTATGTGAAAAAGCTTCAACCTGATAAGCTCGAACCCAAGTCGCAGAAACGTGTCTTCATAGGATACCCAAAGGAAACTGTTGGGTACACCTTCTATCACATATCCAAAGGCAAGATATTTGTTGCTAAGAGTGGATCCTTTCAAGAGAAGGAGTTTCTCTCGAAAGAAGTGAGTGGGAGGAAAGTAGAACTTGATGAGGTAATTGTACCTTCTCCAGAATCGGAAAGTAGTACATCACAGAAACTAGTTCCAGTGATTCCTACACCGATCATTGAGGAAGCTAGTGATGATGATCATGAAACTTTAGATCAAGTTACTACTGAACCTCGTAGGTCAACCAGAGTGCGTTTTGCGCGAGAGTGGTACGGTAACCCGGTTCTAGAAGTCATGTTACTAGACCATGATGAACCTACAAACTATGAGGAAGCGATGATGAGCCCAGATTCCGCAAAATGGCTTGAGGCCATGAAATCTGAGATGGGATCCATGTATGAGAACAAAGTGTGGACTTTGGTTGACTTGCCCAATGATCGGCAAGCCATTGAAAATAAATGGATCTTTAATAGGAAGACTGACGCTGATGGTAATGTTACTGTCTACAAAGCTCGACTTGTTGCGAAAGGTTTTCGACAAGCTCAAGGTGTTGACTACGATAAGAATTTCTCACTCATAGCGATGGTTAAAGTTGTCCGAATCATGTTAGCAATTACCACATTTTCTGAAATCTGGCAAATGGATGTCAAAACTGCATTCCTTATGGATTCCTTAAAGAAGAGTTCTATATGACACAACCAGAAGGTTTTGTCGATCCTAAAGATGCTAACAAAGTGTGCAAGCTCCAGCGATCCATTAATGGACTGGTGCAAGCCTCTCGGAGTTAGAATATACACTTTGATGGTGTGATCAAATCATAAGATTTTATACAGACTTGCGGTGAAGCCTATATTTCCAAGAACGTGAGTGGGAGCACCGCAACCTTTCTGGTAAGTATATGTGAATGACATATTGTAGATCTGAAATGATGTAGAGCATCCTGGAAAGCATAAATGATTGTTCAAAAGAGTTTTTCAATAAAAGACCTCGGTGAAGCTGTTTACATATTTGGCACCAAGATCTATAGAGATAGATTAAGATGCTTGATAAGATTTTCAATGAGTACATACCATAATAAGATTTTGAAGAAGTTCAAAATGGATCAGTCAAAGAAGGAGTTCTTGCCTGAGTTGTAAGCTATGAAATTGAGTAAGACTCAAAACCTGACCACGGCAGAAGATAGAGAAAGAATGAAAGTCATTCCCTATGCCTCAGCCATAGGTTCTATAAAGTATGCCATGCTGTGTACCAAACATGTTGTGTACCTTGCCATGAGTTTGGCAAGGAGGTACAATAGTGATTGTCTGGGGAAACGACACCTATGGGATCCCGGGGACCCCTTTGCTACGGTTGCGGGGCGTAGAGCTGTGCAAAGAGCAGGTCTAGACGATCAATGCGTGGGAATTTTTACCCAGGTTCGGGCCGCAAGATGATGCGTAAAACCCTAGTCCTGGTTGTCTGTGTATATTTGGTTTTCTTGAGCTCTTACCTGGACTCTATGTGTGGCTGTCCAAAAAGTCCAAATCCTCTCTCTGTATGCCTCGGGCCTCCTTTTATACGTCAAAGGGGTTGCCACAACGACACACAGGAGGTGTAAATTTACTACAGTGTACAAGGTTATCTCCCGACATCTTAGGACAAACGCATTTAATGCGCCGCCTATGTGTCCCCTTGCTTTATCGGGGATGACAAGGAAACTTGTCCCGCCCATTGCCGCCTCACCTCACTCCAACACACGTCCAGGCTAACGAGGCATGCAGCGCCACGCTGGCTGCTAGCTGCTGTGGTGGTAGGGTCTTCACGAAGATCTGCATGCCACCACGCAGGTGCTTGTAGTTGGCTTAGGAGCCGCATGCTGCCATGCAGGTGCTTGTACAGTTGGCGAGTCGGTCATCGCATAGGAGTGGCCGCGGGGCGGCGAAACCTTGGCGGGTGCGGGCCTGGATGTGGCCCCTCAGACGCCCCCGACAAGGGGTCTTGTGGCCGTCCCTGGCAAGGATCTTGCCGGGGGTCTTCGGTTGTCCCTAGCAAGGCTCTTGCCGGGGGTCTTCATCTTCTGGTTCCTTGTCTGGGTTTTCAGGCCCCTTGCCCCTACAAGAATCTGCATGCTGCTGCGTAGGCGTCCCTTGAATCTTTGTCTTGACGTTATCGATAGTGTTAGAGCTTTCAGACCCAAGGGTGGTGGCCTTGCTGGTGTTTGGGCAAGATGCCCCCGGCAAGGCTCTTGCCGGGGTCAGGTAGGCCACCCCTGCAAGGGCGTTGCCTGGGGAGGAATCCACCTTGCCCCTCTGTCCTTCATGTCTCTGGCTCGAGAGCCGCCTTGGCATCCTCGTGCTTTCCTTCTCCTACTCCGCCAAGCGGGGCCGTAGGCGCGGCTTCAACTGCCCGTGCACAAGTAAAGGGGTGCAAAAGGGCCCCTACTTTTCTACACCTACAGGAGCACCCGGGCCTGGGCCACACATAAGCGCAGAGTGTTGTTGGGCCAGGCCCAGAATGGTGCGTGGGCATGCGTGGTAGGGTTTTTGACTGTGGTGATTCCTTTACCGATTGCGCTTCCCCACGACTCGAGTTAGTGCGTGACGTGGGGGTCGTGCGCAAGGTGGTTGCAACACACTTTCGTCACGTCGCGACGAACAGTAAAGAGGCGGCCTGTGTCTTCCCCACAAGGAGGAAAACATAGGGGCGCTACTCATTTATGGTCGCCCCACCTGTCTTCTTGGCTCTAGGTCGCCCTCCACGTGTCCCCCATGCGCTAGGGAGGGTAAGTGGCGGATATGGGGGGGGCATTAACGCCGAGGCGGGAAACCGGGCGTCGCTGATTGGAGTAGCGGGTCGGTCCTGATTCCCTGCGCCTCTCGAGGCTGGATTGGATGAGTGGGGCGACCGCTCTTAGGATGGGGGGCCGAGCCCCGGCCCGCCCTTCTATAAAAGAGGAGAGGGGCAACGTCTTCCTGCATTCATCTCCTTCTTGCTCGATTCTCCCCTTCCAGATGCTATGGTTAGAGGGCGCGCCGTGCTCCAATGGCGGCGACAAGAGCTTCCGCTCGACAGCGCGCCCCCCTCCTCCGGAACTCATAGCAGCAGAGCTCGCTTTGAGAGGAAGAGGGAGAGGGCGAGGACGAGGCAACCGTGGCGCTCGGGGGAGAGGGGGACGGGGTGGCGCACCGGCCGTGCTTCCTGCCGGCCGCTCCCCTCGCTGGAAGGCCATTTTGGGGACCAGACCCGCGAGTTCTTCATCAGGCTACACAAGCCATTGTGTGGCCATCTTTGCCTCCCCAACTTGTTTGCTCGGGAGATGGAGCTCGACTCGCCGCAGGCCTTGAGGCTGCATATGAGGGGCTGCGGGAATGGCAGCACGCGGGTCGACGTCGACTTCCCCGCCCCTCACGTCATGTATCTTCGCCATGGGTGGAAGACTTTCGCCCACGCACATGGATTGTCGGAGGGGCACATTCTCCATTTCAAATTAATGGGTAATGGCCTGCTCTCCGTCAAGGTTTTTGGTTGTTCGGGAATCCGCTTAGGGTGCTGCGTGGAGAGTTCCACTGACGACGAAACCTCCTCCTCGAGCGATAGTGACGAGGAAGACAGCGATGGTGAGGATGGCGGTAGCGGGCGGGAGGACGCCGATTCCGACTCCGACTGACCGCCGGCGGAAGCACCATCATCTGCACCGCCCTCCTCCCTCGGCCACGCGTCTCACCGAGGGTCGCCCATGCCATGCTCTCCATGGGTGCGTCCCGTCGCACTTCCCTTGCCTTCACCCGCGACACCTGGGAGGAAAGGGGCGTTTATCTTTCCTTCAGCATGTAGGCACTTGCCGAATCTTAATTTCTAAAATATGTAATCTTCCGAGCCCATGCATGTGTTTCGTAACATCTGTACTTGTATCAGCAAGTTAATGAAAAAGACAAGCCTTGTCGGGGACTCGTGCATGTATACGTCCATGCAGAGGCGAAATGCCTCCTTAACACAAATAAACGAGTTTTGTCGGCAAGCTGCCCTGCCGGCGCCCTCTGTGCCTGCCAAAGCATCACATCTGTCGGGTTGCAGACAGAGGGTCCGGCCCCCCGCCAACCTTCTTTTAGTAATGGGCACTGCAACCGCCCTGACCGAAGCAACATTCTGGTCAGGGACGGGAGCACCCAAGTTTAAAAGAGAGCGACAGGGTTTTCTAATGCACAAGCCACATGTCACAAACATGAACGGGCAAGAGGTGAACTTTATCTATTTGTTTCGCTGGGAGTCACCGTGCCAGGTAGTTCCTCCAACTTCTTGCCGGAGCCGGGTCCTTGGCGGGATCGAGGATCCTTGCCGTTGCTGGGGAGAAGAGAGGACAGGAGCATGGAGCCTTGGCGGTCCATTGACACTTGATGGAATCAAAAAGTAGTACAATACCCTGGACAAGCATGTGTATACACATGGAAATCAACGGGAAACTATACATACTAAAGGGTTCCTTTTCCCTGACTGTGCACAGGGTCTGCGCCTGGCTTTATACATAGGGTTACATGCCTTGCCAGTAAGGCTAGTACAAGGGGGGGGGGGTTGCCGGGTCTCCCGGCAACCGCGCCTTAGGTGTAAAACTTGCGAAGATGTTCGATAGTCCAGGAATTGCTCATCGGAATGCCATCTTCGGTCTCCAGGCGGACTGCGCCGAGCCTGGTGACTCGTATTACCCGATAAGGGCCTTCCCACTTTGGCGTCAACTTGTTTGAATTCTTGGCGGATTTGATCCGCCGAAGAACAAGGTCGCCTTCCTCAAGGCTTCTGGCATGAACCTTGCGGCTATGATAGCGGCGCAAGGCTTGCTGGTAGCGAGCGGCTCGCACAACAGCCTGAAGATGATCTTCCTCAGGAAGCATTGCATCCTCTTGGCGCAGCTGCTCTTGCTCAAGCTCATCCTAAGCGAGCACTCGAGGTGAGCCGTATATGAGTTCCGTGGGGAGAACTGCTTCTGCCCCGTATACCAGGGCAAAGGGTGTTTGGCCAGTGCCTTGATTTGGTGTCGTCCTGATTGACCAAAGAACCGTTGGCAACTCATCAACCTAGCATCTTCCGCACTTGTGAAGCCTGTCGAAAGTCCTGGTTTTGAGACCTCGCAACACCTCTGCGTTCGCCCTCTCAGCTTGGCCGTTACTTCTGCGATGAGCAACAGAAGCAAAGCAAACCTTGCTGCTGAGGTCTTGGACGTACTGCATGAAAGTGTGGCTCATGAACTGTGTGCCGTTGTCAGTGATGACTCTGTTTGGCACACCAAAACGGTAGACTAGTCCCTTGAAGAACTTGACGGCTGATTGCGCTGTCACCTTCCTCACTGGCTCCACTTCCAGCCACTTTGTGAACTTGTCGATCGCGACGTACAAGTACTCAAAGCCCCCAACGACGCGGGGAAAGGGGCCTAGTATGTTGAGCCCCCAGACCGGAAATGGCCAGAAAAGAGGGATCGTCTGAAGAGCTTGAGCTGGTTGATGAAGTTTCTTTGAATGGAACTGGCACGCTTCACACCAGGTTACTAGTGCAATTGCATCCTGGAGGGCGGTGGGCCAGAAAAAGCCTTGCCGGAACACCTTGCCGGCAAGGGATCTTGACCCTATGTGGTAGCCACACATGCCTCTGTGTATCTTTGCCAATAGCTTCAGCCCATCCTCCCGAGGAATGCACTTCAATTTCACGCCGTTTGGTCTCCTTCGGTACAGGGCATTATCCACAAACTGGTACATGCTGGACCGACGAGCTACTTTCTCTGCCTCTTCTTGTTCCTCAGGGAGTTCTCCTGTTTGGAGGAAACGGACGGTGGGCTGTGCCCATGCTGGAGCCTAGGGCTCGACGGCAAGGACCAAAGCCCATCTTCTGCTGTGGGGGCGACCTTCTCTATAGTCGGGGCTTGGGCCCCTACCAGAGGTTGCTGCTCCACGGCAAGCTTGGGGTACCTGGCAACATCCTTGACGGCGGCTCCTGGGAGCTCAGCGGGAAAGAACTTGCCGAGGCCCACCTTCCTTCGTTTGTTCTGCCCCGCAGATGGCTCAACGGATGGTTGGGTTAATTGAAGCACAAAGGTACATGTGAAAGCACAAGTGCTCCGTTGGTGATTTTGGTAATTAATGTCAACATATCTCTTGTTGGACTAATGTTTTCGTCTGGTATATTTCAGACAAGTTCAACAGATTGAGTGGCATGGACTAGAGGATGTGGAAACCCTTCAAGATGATAAGGACAAAAGGGCTGGCTCAAGCTCAAGCTTAGGACTCTGCATTTTTGTATTTTAGTGATCCAAGATCACATTGAGTCCAGAGGAAAGCCAATACTATTAAAAAGGGATGAGGTGCTGCTTAATGGCTTGCTTGTTCAAAATGCTTAGTGATATGCTCCAAACCATCAACCAGTTTCTCACAACCACATATGTACCAAACCAAGACTCAAACTCGGCCCCACCGAAAATATCTATCCGGCGCGACCGAGTTCATTTGACATAGCCACTACCAGAAACCCTAATCATTTTAGTCTCATCGAAAGGGATTTCGGTCTCACCAAGATGGGACTGCAAACTCTCTATTGCTTGTTGCAATATTTTCGGTCTCACCGAGATGAGCGATCGGTCCCACCGAGCTCGCAATGCAAGCTCTCTGTTGCCTCTTCGTAACATTTCGGTCCCACCGAAACGAGCGAATCGGTCCCACCGAGTTTTCCTGACAAACTCTCTGTAAGCTCATTACCAAAATTGTCCCCACCGAGTTTGTGTAATCGGTCTCACCGAGATTATGTTGTGCCCTAACCCTAATTAAATCGGTCTCACTGAGTTGATCATATTGGTCCCACCGAAATACCTAATGGTCACATTATGAACTAAATCGGTCTACCGAGTTCTCTGAATCGGTCCCACCGAGTTTGGTAAATTGTGTGTAACGGTTAGATTTTGTGTGGAGGCTATATATACCCCTCCACCCACTCTTCACTAGTGAAGATAGCCATCAGAACATACCTACACTTCCATCGTTCATGTTCTGAGAAAGAACCACCTTCTCAAGTGTTGAGATCAAGATATTCCATTCCTACCATATGAATCTTGTTCTCTAGCCTTCCCCAAGTTGCTTTCCACTCAAATCCTTCTTACACCATATCGAAATCTATGAGGAGCTGTTTGAGTGTTGGGGAGACTATCATTTGAAGCATTTGAGCAAGGAGTTCATCATCAACACAGCGTCTATTACCTTTTGGAGAGTGGTGTCTCCTAGATTGGTTAGGTGTCACTTGGGAGCCTCCGACGAGATTGTGGAGTTGAACCAAGGAGTTTGTAAGGGCAAGGAGATCACCTACTCCGTGAAGATAGACCCCTAGTGAGGCAAGTCCTTCGTGGGCGATGGCCATTTTGGGATAGACAAGGTTGCTTCTTCATGGACCCTTCGTGGGTGGAGCCCTCCGTAGACTCGCGCAGCCGTTACCCTTCGTGGTTTGAAGTCTCCATCAACTTGGATGTACGATAGCACCACCTATCGGAACCAAGACAAAAAATATCCTTGTCTTCACTTGTGTTTGCTCCTTCAAACTCCTCCCTTTACCTTCATATGCAATTGCTTTACTTTCCCCTGCTACACTCTTAGAATTGCATGTGTCGGTTGATTGCTTGACTTGTGCTAAATTGCTAAAATCTGCCAAGAACTAAGATTGGGAAAACACCAGTTTTTGCTTTAGTCGAGTGGTCAAAGTTGCATGCTTTACTTCACAATACCTATATATTCTTGTTATTCACGCTTGTTGTGTATTGTGAAAGTTAAACATGTGCTAAATCTCCATTCTAGTATCAAGCATGTTAAAAGCTGCCACTTTTCTTGTTAGAGTCTATTCACCCCCCTCTAGACACATACTCTTCTCGATCCTTTCAATTGGTATCGGAGCATTGGTCTCCATTGCTTTGGTTTAATGTGATGTCCGAAGACCGACGTCCCAGAAGATTCCAGATATTCCGGGTTCTCCCGTGTGTTTCATTTGTGCTTGTGTTATTTATTTTGCATTGCATCATGTCATCATGCCATCATGTGTTTAATCTTTTGCATCTCAACTTAAATAAATCGTGTGGACCTTCGGTCCATTTAAATCGAGGGAAGGATGACTTCTCTTTATAACATATCCTCCTAATATTATGGAGCTATTATAAATAATTATTCCATTTGTTTGGGATTCACCATAACACACTTGCATATTTTCCCCATGCCTTCTCTTTTGCAATTCCTTGCCTCAAACTTTCCCGATATTTCTTTTCCCGTTTATCGAGGTTCCTCCAAAAACCTCAACATTTTGGACACTTCGAAAATCAAGTCTTAGTTCAAACCCATTTGAATTAAATTCAAATATGTTTGAATTATATCTCGATCTTGCCACTTCTATTTTTTCTCAGACTACGCTCATTTTTATGAGCCCGAGAAAAATAATCCATGGTGCTAAATCTTTCCCTAAGCCTCCCTCTCTTTTTCCTTCTTTCTTTTTTTTCTGTTAAAGAAAATTAGCAGGAGAGGCCCAGCCGCCGGCCTCCCTAAGGTCCTTCAGTAGCTCGCCTCGGCCTCCTTTTGGCCCAAGGCCAACTCCTGCGCCTCTGGGCCATCCCAGCCGCAGCTAGGCCTCAAGGCCCAACCTCCCTCTCCCTTGCAACCCTAGCCCGACCGCTCCTCACCCCTCGATCCTCCCTCGCACCGCACCCTCGTCCCCATCGCCGAAACCCTTTTCCCTCTTCGCTTGATGCTCTCCTCCTCCGCGTCCCTCTCCTCTAGCGCCGCCTCCTTCCACCTCGCCGACGGCCTCGCCTGGCCCGAGCGCTGCCCCGCCATGGAGCCCACGCCTCCAGCGCGTCCCATCCTCCTCGACGCCTGCAGCCGCCGAGGCGCTGCCTCCTCTGCTCGGCGCCGAGGCCCCTCGAGCCTCATGCCCGCCGCCGAGCCCTCCTATCAGCGCCGCGCCATGGCGTCCCCTGGAGTCCGTCCGCATCTCCCTCTGCCACGCCGTGCCGGCGACCCCCGCCGCCAATATCTCCAGCGTGCCTCGCCTCTGCTCCAGCCCCGAGCTCTGCGCCTCTCCTTTTGCGCTCGCCGGAGCGGCCGGCCAGAGCCGCCGTCTCCTATCGCCGCGCCGAGCCCGCTCCTCCCGTCCTCCTCGCTGGCTCGCCTTCTCCACCAGCCCCGCCGACCCGTGGCCTCCGCCTCACACGCATCTTCAGCGCCATCGAGCCCCGAGCGCTTCGCCTCTGGCCTCGAGCACCACCACCGGAGCCCCTGGTGCCTGCGCCTCGCCGTCTCAGCCGTGGACAGAACCACCAAGTTGCTTCCTATGGTTTCACCAAGTGTCTCTTCCGGTGTGACCAAGACCGCAAGTACCACCAACGCCTCTAGATTCGGCGAGTGCAACGACGACCACAGTGACGCGACAAGTACCACTACGGCCCGCCAAGTACCTCGACGCCCGATGTCAAGTTCGACTACAAGGAGAAACGCCAAGTTCCACTACCGTCGACCTAGGAGAACCTCGACGTCAAGTTCATCTTCGAAACGAGAACGCCTACACGGCGACACGTCAAGTACCACTAACGTCGCGAGAACCGAGTCCGGCAAGTCCGAAGACCCCAAGTACCTCTACCGACGACTTGAACATCTACGAACGTGTACGACGACCGTCGCCGAAAAACCGTGAACCACTACCGTCGCCCCGAAGACGTCCCATGCCGCGACAAGTACCTCTTCGAAAACGGAACGAATACTTCCCTCTACGAACGTGTACCACGACTCGCGAGAATGACTACTTCCACTACTTTCCTCGAATCGCCCCGAAACGAACGTTCCGAAGGTATAACCCCGAGACGATGACCCGTGGACGAATGCTTGTTGTGTTGTATGAGATGAATCGGATGTTTGCATCGTGTCCGTTGTGTCCCTCGTTTGCCTTGTCGCCGACCCGTGGGAACCCGGTGACGGGATCACCCCACCTTTCCTCTTGTTCGACTCACTCATGCCACCTTTTCTTTTGCACCGGTCTCTCAACGGGTTACCGGAACCGAGATGTTGCCGTTGCATCATTTTCGGTTCGCCGCAGTGGCCCCTTTCTTTCCACCACGGTGACTAATATTCCTTATCATCTTCATATCTCTTCATGTTAACTTTTACTAAAATTGCATAAACTTGATCATGTCATCCGCATCATGTTAACAACATTTAAATGCGTGAATTGTTGTTGCTTAAAATTGCTAAACATGCATATGGGGTTTTTCCCAGAATTGTTGTTGTTATTTCCGGCCTCATTTAAAATGCCTAAATAGTGTAGTTTTATTATGCATCATATCTTGCCATGTTTTGCATATTGTCATGTTGCTTGTGTTATTTTTCTGTGCTTCCTACCTTACCATGGGATGCTTCCTTTGTAGTTTTGTCATGCATCGTACCTTGCCATGTATTGCATCATATAGACTTGTGTTATTTAACTGTGCTTCCTACCTTGCCATATTGTGCTTCCCGTGTAGACTTGTGGTGCATCCTAGATAGAACTGTCATGCATCATACTTGGATGTGCATCGTATGCCATGTTTATGCTTGTGTGTTTACCGTGTTGCTTGTTTCTTTTCGGTTTGCTTCCCTCGTTAGCTTCGGGTTCGTTCCGGAGTTGTGAGTTTCTGTTCGACTACTTCATGGACCCGTTCTTCTCCCTTGCGGAATCCCAGGCAAGATGATCATACCCTTGGATGCCTTTACTACCATTGCCATGCTTAGTTGTCTCGATGCTATCGTTACATGTCGCGCTACCCATCTTTTATTGTCAGCCCTCTCCTTGTTGCCATGAAACCTCTAACCTTTTGACACCTTCCTAGCAAAACCACTGTTTGGCTATGTTACCCGCTTGCTCAGCCCCTCTTATAGCGTTGTTAGTTGCAGGTGAAGATGAAGATCGTTCCAGGAGGGAACTTGTTGTTGGAATATCACAATATCTATTATTATTATTATTATTAACACACCTATATATTGGGCATGGGTGGAAGGCTTGGCCTTTTGCTCGGTGTTTTGTTCCACTCATGCCACCTTAGGCGCCGATAAACCGGCATTATGTTCCTTGATTTTGCGTTCCTTACACGATGGGTATATGGGGACCCCTTGACACTTCGACTTTGAATAAAACTCCTCCAGCAAGGCCCAACATTGGTTTTAATTTGCCTCATAATAACAACTTAATTATTTAATTAAATTGCATAGGGGGTCGCGTCCCCGAGTATTTTTTCTACATAGCAGGGGTGCCAGTGATGATGGTGTTGGTCCCAAACGGGGAGCCTGCGGGGCCACCACGGGGAAACTCGAGGATTGGTTTTACCTGTAGCATCACCCATTCGGTCGTGGCCTGAGACGAGATACGCGCGGCTACTATCAGGGTGTCGGCACGCCGGGAGGTCTTGCTGGACTTGTTTTACCATTGTTGAAATGTCTTGTGCACCGGGATGCCGAGCCTGATCGGATTTCCCTAAGATAAGGGGTGATGATATTATATTTATCACTTCAGCTAACCGTGAGAGCTTGTGATGGGCTAAGTTGGGACACCCCTGCAGGGTTATAATCTTTCGAAAGCCGTGCCCGCGGTTATGTGGCAGAATGGAATTTGTTAATGTCCGGTTGTAGAAAACTTGACAGAGGATCCGAGATAAAACACACAACTGTGTGAGTAACCGTGAGTGTCTCTTTTCACTTTGAGAAGAGAACAGGGTGGGGTTATGTTTGACTCGTAGGTAGTCCAGGATCTTTAGCGATCACTACTAGTTTGCGACCGTTTGCGTAGATGCTCATCTTATTCTTGTACTCGTAAGCTAGCCACCATATTATGCTTAGCCGCTGCTGCAACCTCACCACTTTACCTCTTCCTACCCATAAAGCTTTGCTAGTCTTGATACCCATGGTTATGGGATTGCGTAGTCCTCATGGCTCACAATTACTACAACACTAGATGCAGGTTTAGCCGAGATGATGCAGGAGATGGATCAGAACTCCACCAGGAGTTTGATGAAGAGCGTAGCCGTATGCTTGTGACGTTTTCGACGATCAGTAGTGGTTTCTACTAGGGGCGATTCGGACCTGTGGCTTTATGTTTTGGTATCTTTCTTTTGGATCTTCGCCCGTAGTCGGGTTGTGATGTTTTGGATGATGATTACTTATGTAATGTATTGTGTGACGTGGCGAGTGTAAGCCAACTATCCATTTTGTAATTTCATCCCTATTTTTACATGAGTCGTGCAAAGATACCAAACTTGAGATCATTCCAGAATGGGCTTATACCTTTAAGTCGTGCCTCGACACGTAGAAGGTATAGTCCCATCCTGGGCATTACAAGTTGGTATCAGAGCCTTCTCCGACCTAGAAGCCCCACTGATTGATCGAATCGTTGACGGTTGAGTCTAGGCACACACTTGAAAATGTTTTGAGTCCTATATATATATATATATATATATATATATATATATATATATATATATATATATATATATATATATATATATATATATATCGGAGAGTAGGATTTCTTTTGCTCCTCATCTCTTTTCACTCTGGTAAGGACTCCTGACGATTACTCTTATATCTTCTACTCTAAAAAATTCACCAATTTTTTTTAGAATCACGCGAGTATTGTTTGGATTGTTCCGATGTCTTTGTGACGAGAACATTGTTCTCGATGCCTCCTGTCATTAGGGGTTGTGGCAGTGTCCCGGGGAGTTGAGCTCCAAGGTGTTGTCGTCACAAATATATCGCATCAGTTCTGGAATATTTAAGACGGCCGACATCGAAAACTCTCCTATGCGGTTAGTGGCAAGATAACCCCGACATCACCCAGTACTGGGGAGGTAGTTCGGGAGTATTGCCATAGCTTGTATAGTAGATGCGTTTTGAAGGTCCGAGTTAAACGGTTTCCGGAAATAACTGGTTATGTGTTGAAGGATGGATACAGCTGGATGTAGGATTAGAGTTGAGTGCGCAGTGCTTCCCCTGTATCCCCAACACCTGATTGCATAACTGGAAACTTTCGGAAATTAATAGGTGGGTTCATCTAGTAGCTCGTAGGCATTCTTCCAACGAATGCATGATATGGAGTTCGGGGTTCTACATGAGTGAAGTGGTTTTATGGGCGTTTGTTCAGATCGGGAGTTGCATCTTAAAGGGTCCTTGGCTATGCTGATCCGAGGATTGCAAAACACTTTTGTAACACGTTCCATGAGCTTTCAGCACAAATATGTGGAACGAAGCTTCTATCTTGTATTTGTTCTATCTACTCCTTCTTGTTTTTATTTACCTTTTGTTCTCCCAAGTGGCTTCTCGACAAGTTGATCTACCTACGGAATTCATTCGTTCAATTCTCTGTTCGGATGATATTGTGAAGTTTATGTTGCAACATATCTATCCTTTGTTTTGAGTCGATTCTGGTATTCGAGTTGCTTCGATGTCAAATGTTGATTCCATACCTTTCCTAATCGGCGTTCTCATATTTCTATGGGAGTGCTAATTCTTCTTGACCATCGAGATCTTCATGTTAATCCTTTTCAACCGGTGTGCCTTCTCTTCAAGTTATTCCATACGGACGCCGTTGAGAAATCCGACGATTTGTCTGTTGCATTCATCCCAGGTTGTCTTTGTTTTTACCCGCCCTCCCACCCTATTATCTATGGAGCAAGCAATTCTCAAATCAAGTATCCATTTTATTCACGTGAGGTTTCTTCATTCTTTTCCTTCAATGTTCTTATCCGGTGATTTATCGCGAAGATGCTCAAGAGTTTCAAGTTCATCATTCTTAATTCGAATATTCTTCTCCAGTGGACTAAATCCAAGCTTCCGTATTGATCATATCTGTGCCTCTTGTTTCACATGTTTTCCAATGTGGGAATTCTTATCCAATGTCTCTCTTGATTATTCATCTCTCCTATTCTTCTCCGGAGTGCTGAAGATACCTCAGATGATCCGCGTTTCCATTCTTAATTCGTTCAAGCTATTTTGAGGATTGCTATCTTATTCAAGCCATTTAATTCAACCGGTGCAATATCTCTTAAGCAATCTTTTTCAAGGTGATTTCTTTGAGTGGGCCCTAACCCACAGGTCTTTTCCCAGGATCTTACCTGACTCTTCTTTTTCCGGAGAATTCTTTTCAAAGTATGACGTAAGAATGATTCCCATCAGTCACATGCCTTCTCCAAGATCGCTTTCAAATTCTTCTCATCTTTGGTTCAACCTTTTTAATTCTTCATTCCGGAGTGCCTCAACAATTCATGGTGGTGTATCTCTTTGTCATTCTCAATATTTGAAGACCCGAAGACGAGTTCCTCTTGAATCCTTATCCGTTATTCCAAGATTCGGAGTTCTAGCTTCATGCCATCCTCATGATTGTTCAGATTGTGAGGAATTCTTTTATACCATCCGAAACATTTCATGAATTCTTCCCATTGTGATCCTCCGAAGGCCATCATTTCAGAATATTTCTTCGTTCTCAGTTTTCAACTTCGTCCTCCAACTATTCTTAATTGATGTCTCTTCGTTCGTCTTTATATTTTTACGGTGGTTCTTTCAAGATTACCATTCCGTTGTTATCGTTTTAATTCATTTGTTCTTTTCACAATCCTACCGGTGGTTCGTTGAAGATTTACCCAAGGTTGTGATAGATCACTCTTTAATTCTGTGCAACGAGAATAAGTAGTATGCCAAATCCATTGCTTGCAGCCAATTTAAATTGGTGAAGGATATGCATAACATAAATCTTATTCTAGTTTCTTCCAAGAGGTTAATCCCTTCCTTCGGAGCTTGTTCATCATATATATTCTCGATTCTAAATTCTTCATCTTGTTTTCTGGAGCTCCAAGTTATTTAATTATATCATTTCAAAGCTCCATTTAATTCATCGCAGGCCTTGAATCTTATTATTTTCATCTTTCACTTCTCATGCTTTCATTACCGGAGTTTTCATGGTGGTTCATCAAGATTTAATTCATCCTCGAAGTCTTCATCAAGATTCTTGTTGGAGCTCAAGCATTCTTCATCATGCTTTCCAAGTGCAATTCTTGCTTCCTTATCTGTTGAGGTGGTGTTATGTCATTCTTGATAATTCCTTCATGAATTATGATTCACAAGTTATCAAGAATGAGATATTTAAAACCATAACTTTCCTTGTTCAGGAGATCTTTCCAACCCTTCAATCTATTCGTTGGAGTAATCTTGGGTTGTATTTCACCTAAAAGCTTTCCCTAAGGATTGTTGCTATTATGGTGCTTATAAATGACCCAAGTCCTTCATTTATCATTCCCATGAAATAAGTTTTTCATCTCCTTGTTGATCTCAATCGAATCAAATGTTTCCGTCAGTGGCCGGTTGTCACCTCATAATTTTGAGATGTTTTCCATAAGCCCACATCAAGCTTATTCTTTCGTTGTTGAATTCCAACAACTCTGTTCAACCCTTCTTCGTAAGGGTGCTCTTTCGAATTCAATTCTTGAGAGAAGTTGTCATTTTTCTTCTCCATTCTTTTCTTGCATTGTTTTATATGCTATTCTTTCATTTCGAAGGCATTGTGATGTTGCTCTCTCTTTGACCATCATCTCGTTTTTTATCAAGATCTTATTCTTCCCTTGATTGTCTATTTAACTGGAATGTTGTCACCTACATTCTAGTTCCCTCATCTTATCAAGTTTGCCTCTCTTTTAACCGGAGTGCTATCTGAATTCTTTCTTACCCCTTGTGCCATTCTTTCAATTGTTTCGGAGGCAATATGTTGTTCATTTCAGCAAGTATCATTCCAACTTGGCAAGTTCATGTTAACTCCTTCCATTTTTCAGACGGAGTGCTGCCCAAATTATGTCATTCTTATTCCTTGGCCATACCATTGCTGTTTCATATTCTGTTGGTCCGTGAGCTCTTGTTTCATGTCTTTCAACCTTCAAGGTTCTCATTGTGTTCCTTGTTCCTCCTTTTACCGGAGTGTTTTCATCTTCGTCCATCTATGTTGCATTGTTCTTCCAACTTGTTTAACCTCTCAAGGTTCGTGGTTTCACTCGTCTGTCAAAGAAGCAACTTTGTTTACCTCTTCTTTTCGTTTCTACCCGGTGCTATCTCTAGGATCTCGGGTCGAGATCCTCTGTTAGTGTGGGAGAGTTGTGACGCCCGAAGACCGACGTCCCAGAAGATTCCAGATATTCCGGGTTCTCCCGTGTGTTTCATTTGTGCTTGTGTTATTTATTTTGCATTGCGTCATGTCATCATGCCATCATGTCTTTAATCTTTTGCATCTCAACTTAAATAAATCGTGTGGACCTTCAGTCCATTTAAATCGAGGGAAGGATGACTTCTCTTTATAACATATCCTCCTAATATTATGGAGCTATTATAAATAATTATTCCATTTGTTTGGGATTCACCATAACACACTTGCATATTTTCCCCATGCCTTCTCTTTCGCAATTCCTTGCCTCAAACCTTCCCTATATTTCTTTTCCCGTTTATCGAGGTTCCTCCAAAAACCTCAACATTTTGGACACTTCGAAAATCAAGTCTTAGTTCAAACCCATTTGAATTAAATTCAAATATGTTTGAATTATATCTCGATCTTGCCACTTCTATTTTTTCTCAGACTACGCTCATTTTTATGAGCCCGAGAAAAATAATCCCTGGTGCTAAATCTTTCCCTAAGCCTCCCTTTTTTTCATTCTTTCTTCTTTTTTTTTCTGTTAAAGAAAATTAGCAGGAGAGGCCCAGCCGCCGGCCTCCCTAAGGTCCTTCAGCAGGTAGCCTCGGCCTCCTTTTGGCCCAAGGCCAACTCCTGCGCCTCTGGGCCATCCCAGCCGCAGCTAGGCCTCAAGGCCCAGCCTCCCTCTCCCTTGCAACCCTAGCCCGACCGCTCCTCACCCCTCGATCCTCCCTCGCGCCGCACCCTCGTCCCCATCACCGAAACCCTTTTCCCTCTTTGCTCGATGCTCTCCTCCTCCGCGTCCCTCTCCTCTAGCGCTGCCTCCTTCTCCCACCTCGCCGGCGGCCTCGCCTGGCCCGAGCGCTGCCCCGCCATGGAGCCCACGCCTCCAGCGCGCCCCATCCTCCTCGACGCCTGCAGCCGCCGAGGCGCTGCCTCCTCTGCTCGGCGCCGAGGCCCCGTGAGCCTCATGCCCGCCGCTGAGCCCTCCTATCAGTGCCGCGCCATGGCGTCCCCTGGAGTCCGTCCGCATCTCCCTCTGCCACGCCATGCCGGCGACCCCCGCCGCCAATATCTCCAGCGTGCCTCGCCTCTGCTCCAGCCCCGAGCTCTGCGCCTCTCCTTTTGCGCTCGCCGGAGCGGCCAGTGATGGCTTCTCGCCCCTCGTTGGTTACCCCAAGTGGAAGGTTTGAGATATAGCGTAGCAGTAAGTTTCCCTTGAAAAAGGTACCAAGGATCGAATCCCGTGAGACTCCGAGGGTCGACAAGAAGGTGTCAACGGCGCCAGAAACTTAGCGGTTGACAGGACCTGTACACAGATACAAATAACTTTGCTCCCAACGAGTATAGAGATGTTGTCAATCCCTCCGGCCTTGTCATTTACAAAGGATCAAACACAAGAGATAATAGTGATAGGTATGACTGCAACTAGGAAATAAAGACAGGAAGTAAATAGAGGGTGTGATCAGTGGTGGTAATATGGACCGGGGTCCCATGATGTTCACTAGTGATGTCACCCTCCCAAAAGACGATAAAACAGCAAAGCGAGGTAAACAAATTACAGCTGGGCAATTGACAGGATTATGTGCGCAAACCAATGCTAACTATGCTGCAAAGAAAGGTAGAGGCTCAAAAGCATGGGCGGTACGCCAAGGCAAGTAGACCGAAATCCATCTACATCTACTACTAATCATCCACCTTGAGATATCTATCCAGAACATCTCGCTGGTATTAAGTTGCGAATCCCACCCAAAGTGTAGACTCAAAACAACAGACAACTGCATTAAAAGAACGTTGCGTAAAGTAAACAATCCTTGCACCCGCAAGTACAAGCACCGTTGTTTTCCCCCTTGTGGCAACAACACATCCCCTAGACTCATGTTTCTGTCACTCAAGCTAGTCATCAGGGGGCATGAACCCACAATCAAGCAGAACATTCCCTCTTGGAGTTACTACCTACTACTCGGCCAAAGCAATAAACAGCAACGGAGAACATGCAAGAATTACTCAAGAACATAAATATAAAAGAGGTGAATCAAATATATTACTCACACACAATCTGAACATAATATCATAATCCATCGGATCCCAGCAAACTCAGCAGAGCAACATCATAAAGATTACATATGTGCCTCGATCATGTAGGGCAGCTCACGAGGTCTAAACCATGAAGAACAAAGAGGGGAGGAGAACATCACATAGCTACTGATCATGGACCCATGGTCCAAGGTGGACTACTCACGACTCATCCGGGAAGCGTCCATGGTGGTGGAGAAGCTCCCGGTGGTGGTTCTCCCCTCCGACAGGGTGCCGGGAAGAGTTCTCCTGATGCTCCCAATCTTGGAAGCGCGGCGGCGGCGGAACAGAGGCGAGATCGCGAAAAAGGGTTCCGTCCTCGAGGGTTTCGGGATGCGAGGAATATATATGCGAAGGGGGGTTACTAGAGGAGGAGCCGGGGCCCCAGGCGCCCCCCTGGCGCGGCCATGGGTGGGGCCGCGCCGGGTGGCCACCTGGGCCACCCCTGGCACCCCTCTAGCCCTGCTTTGGTTTTTCTCGAAGCTTCCTGTACGCTGATTTTTCCTGTATTTTTCCCGGAATTTTTGGAGCACTTTTAATATGGGGGAAACCTGAAATAGAAAAACAGCAGAAAACAGGAACTGGCACTGTGGTGCACTGAGTTAATAGGTTAGTCCAAATATGGTCAAAAGTGTATGGAAGTGCATAAATATCATAGCAATATCACACAAAAGAAGCATGGAGCAAGCAGAAATTATAGATACGTTTTGGACGTATCAACATCCCCAAGCTTAATTCCTGCTCGTCCTCGAGTAGGTAAATGATAACAAGCATAATTTCTGTGGTGACATGCTACCAATCATATAAGAACTTTTAAGTAAAGCAATCAAGGCATGTAATTCAATTCAACTCATAACAAGCAAGAGTCTATATTAGCATTGTAACAAGCAACATAAGAACATAATGGTGCAAGAGCTCTCGCTGTCCGTGACTCGAATGTCTCCAAATGGTGTTTGCGTGCAAGAAAGGGGATAGGGATATATGAGAGAGTAAAACATAGTTTTTGTATTGTTGAGAACTTAATCTACTAAAGTTTCACACTTGGTCTTCTTTGGAATCTTATCCTAACTCATCCCCAGACCGTCAGCCAGGTACAAGTCAAAATGATCCACTCCCTTTCGATATTTTGAGCACTCATGCAATGGATGAGCGTAAGCAAGAACGTCGACACTTAGGATGGCAAAGAGAGAAAAATGATGCAGGGGGAAGACAAAAAAGGTGTGAAAGGCTCACATCAATGAGGACAATCATCGGCGAGAGAAAGCCAAATGATAGATATGATGTGATGAGTAGGGATTGCCATGCAACGGATGCACATATGAGCTAAGGTAAGCTCTCCAATGGAACTAGTGGGGGTGCATCCAACTTGCTTGCTCAAGAAGACCTAGAGCTCTTTTGAGGAGGCTCATCATTGGAATATACAAGCCAAGTTCTATAGTGTGAAGGTCCCCACATAGCTATATGCATGAATGATAATCTCTATGGAGCACAAGGTATAAGATGGAGTACGAGTGTGGATCTCTCAAAAGGAAATAGTAGTGTGCCCCCTTCTCTCTTTTTATTTTTTTTTCTTTTTTTCTTTTATTTTTTCTTTTTTGTGGCCTCAGTGGCTCTTTCTATTTAACTCTCATTTGTCCTCTTTGGGATCTTTTGATTTTGTCCTCTTTGGGATCTTTTCCTCACTTTAGGGGCAACACTCTATTTATTACAAGAAGTATAGAAGATCTTTCACACTTTACAAAAGTACTCAACATAAAGAAAGTGAAACTATCATGATGTATGCAAATGTATGCCTCTGCCAGTGTAGCAGGATATGCAATGATACTAGCGCGTCTTGTAGCAATGATTAGGGCAAGGCCCAACTAGCATGCGGCTCATCGATCAAGCAAAAAGCATGTATGACATGAAGATCAAGTCATGAGCAGATGGATCTTGCATGGCAATGTATCTCGGAAAGGCTATGGAAATGCCTTGATAGGTAGGTATGGTGGCTGTTTTGAGGAAGGATATAATGAGGCTTATGATGACAGAGCGTATCGTGCCAAGGATTTGGATGCACCGGCGAAGTATGCGCCAACTCTCGAGGTGAGAAAGGGCAATGCACGGTACCGAAGAGGCTAGAAAAATATGGCTAGGTGGAAGTGTCAACTTTCGAATACTCACATTAGTACGAAGAACTCATGCACTTATTATCGGTAACTCTCAATCTAATTAGGAGGTTCACAAAGAGACAAGTACCCCGAGGAGGAGTGTATGGGGGTTTGGTTATCCTTGCGCATCATCGACTCATGGTACGTGAGTGTACTCTAATATTCGATCCCTCCAAAGATTAGTGATCCATTTAGTAGCTAAAGTTCTCAACTATTTGTAGGTTTTCGAAAATAAACACGGATTGCCCAAAATACGACATCTATCACTAATAGGCTAAAGCTCTTGACACCAAAAGTTCAGACATTACTCATGGCAATACCTCAAAACTATTGTAAGTTACTACTAAAATTAAATAGCAACCTCAATTACCTACTTTAAGTTAAGACACACAACTCAGTGCAATAGGCAAACTCTCTTAACAAGATAAACATGAAAACTCAAGAGAGTTCAGCAACCAACTAAACAAAAGCTCCTTAAAAATAAAAGCATGAAAACTAAGAGCTAAACATGACAGCAGCTATGGAAAGACAAAGAACCTACACAACAAAGATAAGCATGAAAATCCTATGTTGTGTTCTAGGTTGAAGTGGAGCGTGTTTCTCTCCCACACAAAGAAAGTTGGGTTCTAACTTGTTATGAACAGGAAGCAAAGCTAAAGAAAACTAAAAAGGAAACTAAGAGCAAGACGCTCCAAGCATAGCACATAACACATGAATTGATAATTATAGTGGAACGAAAGACGAACTGATAATTGTTAATGGAGAAGGGGATGCATGGGGGCATCCCCAAGCTTAGACGCTTGAGTCTTCTTGAATATTTCTTGGGGGTGCATGGGGGCATCCCCAAGCTTGAGCGTTTGACCCTCCTGAATCTTCTTTTATCATCTTCCCTCGCACACTTGAAAAATCCCTTCATACATAACTCATCATAATCTGATTAGCGAGGTTAGTACCCACAATAAAATAATTTTTCACTACTGGAAATAAAGATAATCTTGAAAAGCTACTGTTTCTAAAGATTGCCAAAAGGTTTTTGCAAAGAAAAAGCAAGCTCAAGGTTTGCAAAACGAAGAAAAGGCAAAACAGGACAGAATCTATGAAAAACAGACCAGCAGGTAGTAAATAATTTTTTCGGGGCACTTCTGCAACTCAAATCAAAAAACTCAGAACGGACGCCCGAAAGCCAATTGTATAGAGCACGCTTTCAAAAAAATTCAGATCAAAAAGATGATCTGGTGATTTTATTCGAATTTTTCTGTCCAAGGACAGAATCTTTTTTCTGGACTGCACGTCACAACTTTTGAACTTTCTTGCAATCGGAGGCTAAACTTGGCACAAAGCTGAAAAGAAAAGATACAATGATGATGCTACTGTAGTAACAAACATCAAGACACAACAAAAGCAAAATAAAACCTAATTCGTTGTGGGCTGCCTCCCAAAAGCGCTTTCTTTTATGCCTTTAAGCTAGGCATGCATGATGCAAAAAGATCAAGTTGTATCAATTGAACCATCATCAAGATCATCAAAAAGCTCTTCAATAGTACAACTAGTCTTAAGAGAACTTTCAAATAAAGGCCTAGTAAAGATACTTCTAGGGAGAAAACCAAAAGGTGGAAAGTCAATGGGAGATTCATTTATAAATTTATCAAAGAGAGGTATTTCTTCCAAAGTTTTCACAGTTTCAACCCCTTTGGCAATAGATGGATTACTTTTGGAACGAGGAGCCTTTGGAACGTAAACGAACTTAGGTTCCTTCTTTGCCGGAGCTTCTACCTTTTTGGCTTTGATTGAGGAGAAAGTAGTTCCTAAAGTGTCAAAGATTTCCTCAATCTTGTCTATCCTAGAAGAATCCAAGTCATGGAATTTGATGGTCTCCAAAGTTTTGAGAATTTTATGCATGGAGCTATCAAGCCTATTCAATTCCCTTGGATCTTACGGTCCAACTCATTTATCTTATTAATGATTGGCATATCTAGCTCTATCTTTTCAAGTTTTTTCATAATGTGAGCTAGGGTAATGTCCTCTTGAATGCTAACAATAGGGGGATTTCCAACAAGATTTTCCATAATACTAAGAGATTCCCAAACTGGGGCTTCTAGAAAATTTCCATTGATAGCAGAATCTAGAATAAACCTATTCCAAGAAGTAATTCCAACATAAAAATTTCTAAGCATGATAGTAGTAGATTGCTTCTTGGTGGCTCTTTTTTAAGAATCATTAATTCTATACCAAGAATCTTTTAGACTTTCACCACCTCTTTGTTTAAAGGTGAGCACTTCTGCCTCACCAAAGGCAAAAGGACCAGACATAATGCCAACTAAAAGCAAGATAACTATTTTTGTGATTTTTGATAAAGGACACTAGAGTAAAAACTGAAAGGTAAACTAACAAGACTAAAAAGCAAAGATAAAAGATAGCGTGCAACTCCCCTATCTCGAAGAGTGGAGTCCCCGGCGACGGCACTAGAAACTTTGCTTGATGGCTTCTCGCCCCTCGTTGGTTACCCCAAGTGGAAGGTTTGAGATGTAGCGTAGCAGCAAGTTTCCCTTGAAAAAGGTACCAAGGATCGAATCCCGTGAGACTCCGAGGGTCGACAAGAAGGTGTCAACGGCGCCAGAAACTTAGCGGTTGACAGGACCTGCACACAGATACAAGTAACTTTGCTCCCAACGAGTACAGAGAGGTTGTCAATCCCTCCGGCCTTGTCGTTTACAAAGGATCAAACACAAGAGATAATAGTGATAGGTATGACTGCAACTAGGAAATAAAGACAGGAAGTAAATAGCGGGTGTGATCAGTGGTGGTAATATGGACCGGGGTCCCATGATGTTCACTAGTGATGTCTCTCTCCCAAAAGACGATAAAACAGCAAAGCGAGGTAAACAAATTACAGCTGGGCAATTGACAGGATTATGTGCGCAAACCAATGCTAACTATGCTGCAAAGAAAGGTAGAGGCTCAAAAGCATGGGCGGTACGCCAAGGCAAGTAGACCGAAATCCATCTGCATCTACTACTAATCATCCACCTTGAGATATCTATCCAGAACATATCGCTGGTATTAAGTTGCGAATCCCACCCAAAGTGTAGACTCAAAACAACAGACAACTGCATTAAAAGAACTTTGCGTAAAGTAAACAATCCTTGCACCCGCAAGTACAAGCACCGTTGTTTTCCCCCTTGTGGCAACAGCACATCCCCTAGACTCATGTTTCTGTCACTCAAGCTAGTCATCAGGGGGCATGAACCCATAATCAAGCATAACGTTCCCTCTTGGAGTTACTACCTACTACTCGGCCAAAGCAATAAACAGCAACGGAGAACATGCAAGAATTACTCAAGAACATAAATATAAAAGAGGTAAATCAAATATATTACTCACACACAATCTGAACATAATCTCATAATCCATCGGATCCCAGCAAACTCAGCAGAGCAACAGCATAAAGATTACATATGTGCCTCGATCATGTAGGGAAGCTCACGAGGTCTAAACCATGAAGAACAAAGAGGGGAGGAGAACATCACATAGCTCCTGATCATGGACCCATGGTCCAAGGTGGACTACTCACGACTCATCCGGGAAGCGTCCATGGTGGTGGAGAAGCTCCCGGTGGTGGTTCTCCCCTCCGGCAGGGTGCCGGGAAGAGTTCTCCTGATGCTCCCAATCTTGGAAGCGCGGCGGCGGCAGAACAGAGGCGAGATCGCGAAAAAGGGTTCTGTCCTCGAGGGTTTTGGGATGCGAGGAATATATATGCGAAGGGGGGTCACCAGAGGAGGAGCCGGGGCCCCAGGCGCCCCCTGGCGCGGCCAGGGGTGGGGCCGCGCCGGGTGGCCGCCTGGGCCACCCCTGGCACCCCTCTGGCCCTGCTTTGGTTTTTCTCGAAGCTTCCTGTACGCTGATTTTTCCTGTATTTTTCCCGGAATTTTTGGAGCACTTCTAATATGGGGGAAACCTGAAATAGAAAAAACAGCAGAAAACAGGAACTGGCACTGTGGTGCACTGAGTTAATAGGTTAGTCCAAATATGATCAAAAGAGTATGGAAGTGCATAAATATCATAGCAATATCACCCAAAAGAAGCATGGAGCAAGCAGAAATTATAGATACGTTTTGGACGTATCAGCCGGCCAGAGCCGCCGTCTCCTGTCGCCGCGCCGAGCCCGCTCCTCCCGTCCTCCTCGCTGGCTCGCCTTCTCCACCAGCCCCGCCGACCCGCGGCCTCCGCCTCACACGCATCGTCAGCGCCATCGAGCCCCGAGCGCTTCGCCTCTGGCCTCGAGCACCACCACCGGAGCCCCTGGTGTGTGCGCCTCGCCGTCTCAGCTGTGGACAGAACCACCAAGTTGCCGCCTATGGTTTCGCCAAGTGTCTCTTCCGGTGTGACCAAGACCGCAAGCACCGGTCTCTCAACGGGTTACCGGAACCGAGATGTTGCCGTTGCATCATTTTCGGTTCGCCGCCGTGGCGCCTTTCTTTCCATCACGGTGACTAATATTCCTTATCATCTTCATATCTCTTCATGTTAACTTTTACTAAAATTGCATAAACTTGATCATGTCATCCGCATCATGTTAACAACATTTAAATGTGTGAATTGTTGTTGCTTAAAATTGCTAAACATGCATATGGGGTTTTTCCCGGAATTGTTGTTGTTATTTCCGGCCTCATTTAAAATGCCTAAATAGTGTAGTTTTATTATGCATCATATCTTGCCATGTTTTGCATATTGTCATGTTGCTTGTGTTATTTTTCTGTGCTTCCTACCTTGCCATGGGATGCTTCCTGTGTAGTTTTCTCATGCATCATACCTTGCCATGTATTGCATCATATAGACTTGTGTTATTTAACTATGCTTCCTACCTTGCCATATTGTGCTTCCTGTGTAGACTTGTGGTGCATCCTAGATAGAACTATCATGCATCATACTTGGATGTGCATCGTATGCCATGTTTATGCTTGTGTGTTTACCGTGTTGCTTGTTTCTTTCCGGTTTGCTTCCCTCGTTAGCTTCGGGTTCGTTCTGGAGTTGTGAGTTTCTGTTCGACTACTTCATGGACCCGTTGTTCTCCCTTGCGGAATCCCAGGCAAGATGATCATACCCTTGGATGCCTTTACTACCATTGCCATGCTTAGTTGTCTCGATGCTATCGTTACATGTCGCGCTACCCATCTTTTATTGTCAGCCCTCTCCTTGTTGCCATGAAACCTCTAACTTTTTGACACCTTCCTAGCAAAACCACTGTTTGGCTATGTTACCCGCTTGCTCAGCCCCTCTTATTGCGTTGTTAGTTGCAGGTGAAGATGAAGATCGTTCCAGGAGGGAACTTGTTGTTGGAATATCACAATATCTATTATTATTATTATTATTAACACACCTATATACTGGGCATGGGTGGAAGGCTTGGCCTTTTGCTTGGTGTTTTGTTCCACTCATGCCACCATAGGCGCCGATAAACCGGCATTATGTTCCTTGATTTTGCGTTCCTTACACGATGGGTATATGGGGACCCCTTGACACTTCGACTTTGAATAAAACTCCTCCAGCAAGGCCCAACATTGGTTTTAATTTGCCTCATAATAACAACTTAATTAATTAATTAAATTGCATAGGGGGTCGTGTCCCCGAGTATTCTTTTCTATATAGCAGGGGGGGCCAGTGCTGATGGTGTTGGTCCCAAACGAGGAGCCTGCGGGGCCACCACGGGGAAACTCGAGGATTGGTTTTACCTGTAGCATCACCCATCCGATCGTGGCCTGAGACGAGATACGCGCGGCTACTATCAGGGTGTCGGCACGCCGGGAGGTCTTGCTGGACTTGTTTTACCATTGTCGAAATGTCTTGTGCACCGGGATGCCGAGCCTGATCGGATTTCCCTAAGATAAGGGGTGATGATATTATATTTATCACTTCAACTAATCGTGAGAGCTTGTGATGGGCTAAGTTGGGACACCCCTGCAGGGTTATAATCTTTCGAAAGCCGTGCCCGCGGTTATGTGGCAGATTGGAATTAGTTAATGTCCGGTTGTAGAAAACTTGACAGAGGATCCGAGATAAAACACACAACTGTGTGAGTAACCGTGACTGTCTCTTTTCACTTTGAGAAGAGAACACGGTGGGGTTATGTTTGACTCGTAGGTAGTTCAGGATCTTTAGCGATCACTACTAGTTTGCGACCGTTTGCGTAGATGCTCATCTTATTCTTGTACTCGTAAGCTAGCCACCATATTATGCTTAGCCGCTGCTGCAACCTCACCACTTTACCTCTTCCTACCCATAAAGCTTTGCTAGTCTTGATACCCATGGTTATGGGATTGCTGAGTCCTCGTGGCTCACAGTTACTACAACACCAGATGCAGGTTCAGCCGAGATGATGCAGGAGATGGATCAGAACTCCACCGGGAGTTCGATGAAGAGCGTAGCCGTATGCTTGTGACGTTTTCGACGATCAGTAGTGGTTTCTACTAGGGGCGATTCGGACCTGTGGCTTTATGTTTTGGTATCTTTCTTTTGGATCTTCGCCCGTAGTCGGGTTGTGATGTTTTGGATGATGATTACTTATGTAATGTATTGTGTGACGTGGCGAGTGTAAGCCAACTATCCATTTTGTAATTTCATCCCTATTTTTACATGAGTCGTGCAAAGATACCTAACTTGAGATCATTCCAGAATGGGCTTATACCTTTAAGTCGTGCCTCGACACGTAGAAGGTATAGTCCCATCCTGGGCATTACATTTAATCACCATTGGAGGAAGATGGATGAGTCTACATTGGGGAGTATTAGACGTAGAGTGCCTATGCTTGATGGAGAGTACTTTCATGAATGGAAAAATGAGATGCTTGAGATCTTCAATGAATATCATTTAAACAAGTACATTGATAATCCTTGCATGCCCCCCCATTGATGCTTCAAATCCTACTCTCAATGAGAAACTTGACATGGTTCGAAATCTTAGGACTGTTAATCTTATCACTAGAGGATTGCCTAGAAACTTGCTTGTATGTTTGCCAACTCTCGAATGTGCTTATACTATATGGAGATTTCTAGAGGAACGATTCCGAAATTATTCCTTGAAAAACCTGGATGAGATTCTCCATAAGTCTCTTTCCTTAAATAAGATGAGTCCTAGTGATCCTAAGTTTGGTGATTGTTTGTTTGAGCTTCGTGAACTCATGCGTGCCAACGGAGATGTTGGAATAATTAGCAATATCATTTCCGAAGTCATTAGAATTCATAGAGTTGAACATTGTTACGGTTGTACTTCTAATGAATCACTCTCTCTAGGTGTTGATCAATCACATGACGTTGAGGAACAGGGATACTATGATGAGGAAGATGATAGTGGCCTTGATGAACAAATGAGACATTTTGGCCTTATGGCAAATCTTTGTGGTTACGCAGCTGGAGGAAAGGAATGGGTGCTTGATAGTGGTTGCACGGATCACATGACTGGAGATAAGGACATGTTTGATGAGCTTGCTAGAAAAGATGGTCCATGAAAGTATGTTACCTTTGGTGACAACTCTAAGGATAAAGTTGTTGGCCTTGGTAAGGTGACCATATCCAACGATAGCTCAATTAAGAATGTCATGCTTGTAGAATCTCTCAGATATAATCTTCTCTCAGTGTCTAGATTAGCTGATTTTGGTTTAAATGTGCTATTCACTCATGTTGATTGCCAAGTCTTTCGTAGATATAATCACAACATGGTCTTTACCGGCATTCGTAGAGGTGACCTATACATTGTTGACGTCACTAAGAAAGCCCAACCTCGCACTTGTTTTATTGGTAAATCTTCCAATGGTTGGTTGTGGCATAGAAGGTTATGTCATGTCGGTATGCGAAATCTTGATAAGCTAATTAAAGGTGATCATATCCTTGGTGTTAAAGATGTTTTATATGACAAGGATAGACTTTGTAGTGCTTGTCAAGCAGGAAAACAAGTTGGCGGAAGTCATCCTGGGAAGAACATCATGACTACTAGAAGACCACTTGAGCTACTTCATATGGATCTTTTTGGTCCCAACGCTTACAAAAGCCTCGGCGGTAACTATTTTGGATTGGTCATTGTTGATGATTTTTCAAGATTTGCGTGGGTGTTCTTTCTTGATAACAAATCGCAGGTCCAAAAGATCTTCAAAAACTTTGCTAGGAAGGCCCAAAATCAATTTGAAGTGAAGATCAAGAAGGTTCATAGCGACAATGGAACGGAGTTCAAGAACGCAAATGTGGATACCTTTCTTGACGAAGAAGGGATTTCACATGAGTTCTCGGCTACGTACACACCTTAACAAAATGGAGTTTTTGAGAGGAAGAACCGGACACTCATCGAAATGGCAAGAACGATGCTTGACGAATACAAGACGCCAAGACACTTTTGGGCGGAAGTGGTTGAGACAGCTTGTCATGCAACCAATCACTTGTATCTTCACAAGCTTCTCGGCAAGTGGGCATACGAGCTTCTCACCGGTAACAAACCCCAAGTTGGATACTTTCGAGTATTCGGATCAAAGTGGTACATTCTTGATAAGCATCATCGTTCTAAATTTGCTTCTAAATCTCATGAAGGTTTCCTACTTGGTTATGGCTCAAACTCTCACACTTATCGTGTCTACAACAATTTCACCCGAAAGGTTGAAGAGACGGTAGATGTGAAGTTTGATGAATCTAACGGCTCGCAAGTAGAGCAATTGCCAATTGATGTAGGAGATAAAGATCCTTCAGAAGCAATTCAAGACTTGTCTATTGGCAAGATCCGTCCAATGGAGGTGAAAGAGAGTACTTCGTCCGTCCATGTGGAAGCTCCTACCTCACGACAAGCTGAACCTCAAGTTGACTTGGAGGCATCCACAAGTGGTACACGCCATGACGAAGGAAACGAGGATGTGCATCAAGATGAACTTCATCAATCTCCCTCTCCACCTCAACAAGGGGACAACAACACCAACAACAATGAAGAAGGACAAGAAGAAGAAGAATATGATGAAGAGGATGTTCCACGCCGACCCGCACAAAAGCTTTCATGAGTTAGAGCAAGAATTTCTAGAGATCAGCCCGTAGAGCAAATCTACAATGATTTCCAAACCGGGAGAATCACTCGCTCTAAATATCATTTAGCTAACTTTTGTGAACACTACTCTTTCATATCTAACCTTGAACCTATGAAGGTTGAAGATGCTCTTGATGATCCAGACTGGGTGAACGCTATGCACGAAGAGCTACACAACTTTTAGAGAAATCAAGTATGGAAATTGGTCGAAAGCCCGACAATAACCACAACATCATTGGTACCAAATGGGTGTTTCACAACAAGCAAAACGAAGCTGGTCAAGTCGTCCGCAACAAAGCACGTCTCGTCGCCCAAGGCTACACTCAAGTCGAAGGTATGGACTACGATGAGACATATGCCCCCATTGCTAGACTCGAATCCATTCGCATATTACTTGCCTATGCTAATCACCATGATATCACCTTGTACCAAATGTACATTAAAAGTGCTTTTCTCAACGGTGAAATTGAGGAGGAAGTTTATGTTAAACAACCTCCCGGTTTTGTTAATCCGAAGAAATCAGATCATGTTTACAAACTACACAAAGCTCTTTATGGTCTTAAAAAAGCTCCTAGAGCATGGTATAAATGCTTGACCAAGTTCCTAATTGAAAAATGCTGTGAGATTGGAAAAATAGATTCCACTCTTTTTACAAAAAGGGTTAATGGTGAGTTATTTGTGTGCCAAATCTATGTTGATGATATCATATTTGGTTCTACTAACCCCCATTTTAGTGAATGGTTTGGAAAGCTAATGTCAGAAAAATTTGAGATGTCTATGATGAGTGAACTCAATTTATTTCTTGGTTTGCAAATCAAGCAAACTAAGGAGGGTACCTTTGTTTCTCAAACAAATTATACCAAGGACTTGTTCAAGAAGTTCAACATGCAAGAATGCAAAGGTATGACTACACCCATGCCTACTAGTGGACATCTTTGAAAGTGCAACTAATCCCCGGGTGGTTTTGGTAATTAATAACAACATATATATCATTGAACTAATATTTACTTGAGAATCATTTCAGAAAAGTTCGATGATATGGGTATGGAAATGTCTGAAGAAGTGGACCCCTCAAAATGCTAAGACAAGCATTGGCAAAAGCTCAAGACTCTATTTTTGGTTTAGTGATCAAAGATCACATTGAGTCCATAGGAAAAGCCAATACTATTAAAAGGGGATGAGGTTGTGTTAATGATCTGGTTGCTCAAGTGCTTGGTGATCTAGCTCCCTCAACTATCAGCACTCTTCACTACTTAACACACTCATAAGTAATCTCGGACAAACCGATTCTGCAAACTCAGTCCCACCGAGATGAACCACCTCAGTTATTCTTCCAAACCCTAATTTCTCGGTCCATCCGATTTTGAGTTTCGGTCTCACCGAAAATGGACTGCCAACCTTCTGTAACCAATTGACATCACTTCGGAATATCCGAGTTGTTATTTTCGGTCCCACCGAGATGGCAAGCTCCAACCTTTGACTCACTTCGGACACACCGAGATGGTATTTTCGGTCCCACCGAAAATCCCAACGTTCACTATATTTGAACTTTCGGTCTGACCGAGTTTTCACTTCGGTCTCACCGAGATTGGTCAAATGTGTGTGTAACGGTTGGATTTTGTGTGGAGGCTATATATACCCCTCCACCCCCTCTTCATTCGTGAAGAGAGCCATCAGAAAGTCTACCACTCCTACCATATACTTTCTGAGAAGTGAACCACCTACCCTTGTGTTGAGATCAAGCCATTCCATTCCTACCATATGAAACTTGATTTCTAGTCTTCCCAAGTTGCTTTCCACTCAAACCTTTCTTCCACCACAGCCATATCAGTGAGGAGAGTTGAGTGTTGGGGAGATTATCATTTGAAGCACAAGAGCAAGGAGTTCATCATCATCAACACCATCTATTACCTTTTGGAGGGTGGTGCCTCCTAGATTGGTTAGGTGTCGCTTGGGAGCCTCCGTCTTCGAGATGTGGAGTTGAACCAAGAAGTTTGTAAGGGCAAGGAGATCGCCTACTTCGTGAAGATCTACCCCGAGTAAGGCTAGTCCTCCGTGGGCGTAGGCCATGATGGAATAGACAAGGTTGCTTCTTCGTGGACCCTTCGTGGGTGGAGCCCTCCATGGACTCGCGCAGCCGTTACCCTCCGTGGGTTGAAGTCTCCATCAACGTGGATGTACGATAGCACCACCTATCGGAACCATGACAAAAATCTTCGTGTCACCAAACTGCGTTTGATCTTCTCCACCTCTCTTTTACATGTGCAATTTACTTTCCGCTGCTATTACTCTAGAATTGCATGTGTACGGTGATACTTGAATTGATCTTAATTGTGAAACTGCCAAAAACTTTGCTTAATCAAAAGGCAGATTTTTATATTGTCAAGTAGTCTAATCACCCCCCCTCTAGACATACTTTCGATCCTACAAGTGGTATCAGAGCTTTGGTCTCCATTGTTTTGGTTTCCATTGCATTGGACTCCATAAGCTTGGTTTCACAACCTAGGAGAGTATGGCGTCTAGTGAGGGTAATTATCGTAGAGGTCCTTACTTTGATGGTACAAATTTTGCTAGTTGGAAGCATAAAATGAAAATGCATATTCTTGGTCATAACCCAGCCGCATGGGGCATTATTTGTGTTGGTATGCAAGGTGATTTCTTTGAAGAAGGAAAAGTTCCGGATCGCGAAGCTACACCAGAAGAGTTGCGGATGTTGCAAAACAATGCTCAAGCTTGTGACATTCTCTTCAATGCTTTGTGTCCCGAAGAGTTCAACAAAATCAGCCGTCTTGAGAATGCTAAAGAGATTTGGGATACTTTGGTTGAAATGCACGAAGGAACTGAATCTGTGAAGGAATCAAAGCTAGATATTCTTCAAGGTCAACTTGACAAGTTCAAGATGAAGGATGGTGAAGGAGTCGCTGAAATGTACTCTAGGCTTGCTCTCATCACAAATGAGATTGCCGGCTTAGGAAGCGAAGAAATGACCGACCGATTCATCATTAAGAAGATTCTCAGAGCTTTGGATGGAAAGTATGACACCGTGTGCACTTTGATCCAAATGATGCCAAACTACAAGACTCTCAAGCCAAGTGAAGTCATTGGAAGAATTGTTGCTCATGAGATGACACTTAAGGATAAGGAAGAGCTTCACAACAAGTCAAGTGGTGCTTACAAAGCTACAAGTGATGCTCCTACTACCTCAAGTGACAAGCTAATTTCCAATGAAGAGATAAGCCTAATGGTCAAGAACTTCAACAAGTTCTACAAGAATAGAGGCAAAGAAAGAAGCTCAAAGTCTAGATCATATGATGAAAAGAGATCTTCTAGTCGTGATCGAAACTGCTACAATTGTGGAAGACCCGGACACTTCTCAAATGAGTGTACGGCTCCCCACAAGAGAAGAGAAGAATCTCCAAGAAGAAGAGCAAGAGATGAGTCACCTCGGAGAGAGAGAAGGTGTAGAGATGATCGTTATGAACGAAGACCCTCTCGGAGAAGCAAGGATTCGGAGAGGAAAGACAAGTCATCAAGGGGCTACACAAGAAGAAGACATCAAGCTCATGTAGATGAATGGGTCTCCGGCTCCGACTCCGACAATCAATCCGATGGAAGCTATCACTCCGACTCCGACTATAGTCAAGATGAAGGTGTTGCCGGACTTGCACTCGTATCCTCCAACTCCAACTCCTATGACTTATTTGATTCACCAAATGAGGGAATTGGAAGATGCTTCATGGCTAAAGGCCCCAAGGTAACACACCCTGAATTCATTGACTTTGATAGTGATGAGGATGACTTGCTTGGTGAAGATGAGCTCTTGCATGATAAATCTAGTGAGCTTAGTAATGATGAAAATGCTAGTAGTCTTTATAGTCGAGAAGAGTCGAATGACAATGCTATGAAGGAGATTGAGCGTCTAACTAAAGAACTAAACACTCTTAAGTTAGCTCATGAAACAACTCAAGAAGATCATAGAGAGCTCCTAAGATCTCATGGGAAGCTACGCTTCGAGAAGCTCACTCTAGAGCAAGAACATGAGTTTCTAAAAGCGATCAATGACGATCTTCGAAAGAAGAGTTCTTAATATCTTGCCAAACGACTTCTCTTGTCTAATTTCTTGCCACCTATTAAGACTAAGCATGACAAGCATAAGAAAAATTCTTCCTCTAGTAGTAACAATAACAATGTTAAATCCAATATTGTTGCTTCTAGTAGTTCTCTTGATTCCACTAACAATGTTTCAAGCCAAGTTACACTTGAGCAAGAAAATAGCTTATTGAAGGAAATCATAGAGAAAGGTGTCTACAAGAGTCTTGCCGGAAGCAAGAACTTTGAGGAGATTGTTCGCAAACAAGGAAGACACCGGAAGAATCAAGGGATTGGTTTTGAGCGAAAGTTCAACGCCGAAGGTGTTGAGTGGGAAGAAGGTCAATACCCTACTCCACAGTTTGTTTCACAAAAGGAGAAGTATGATCCTACTTCTTCCAATGTGGAACAAGCTCAAGATGACCTTCCACCACAAGACCACAAGCTAAAGGCCAAGGACAAGCTTCAAGAGGAGATTGATGCATTCATTGAAGCACCTCAAGCCATGGTCAAGTGGGTTCCCAAGGACACATCAAGTTCTACTTCGTCAAGCTCAACTACAACACCAAGGATTCCCATCAAGATGATGTGGATCCCAAAGAAGAAGAACTAGAAGGTTCTTGAGGGTGACTCCGCCAACAAACTTCACTCATATTCATTTTGGCAAGAACTTGTGCAATCAACTTCCACATCATGCACTAATTCATGGAGTCACAAACCCTCTTGTTGGTAAGTCAAGGGACAAGGTAATCATTGCTTTCATGGACATCATCTTTTATGCACTTCACTCTATGTCTATGGATATTCTTGTTTGTTCATTGTGGGACTAACCCATGTAGGTATTGAAAGTGCCTTAATCCAAAGGATTGCTCCCAACTCTTGATGATCTACATCAACATTGAGCATCCACATCTTCAACATCTACATGAAGTCTTCTACGACAACCCAAGGTTAGTTTGACCCTTTAAAAGGGGTTCTCACATCTAGGGGGAGCTTTACTCTAAAAATTGAGCTAAAGCATCTCCAAATGATGTGAACACATAAATGCTTTATGTAAAAGTGGTAACCCCACTTGTGCTTAAACGATGAGTATGACCTATGATCAAATGTTCTCATTTGGCTCCTAAGTCAATATACTCATATATAGATGACCTAGTCATCGACAAATTGTGTGCTAGTAGCTAGAGTGTTGGTTGTGCATGTTTGACACATATTTCAGTTGCTATCTTATTGTGTGAGCATGTTGAATGCATGATTTCATCCATTCAAGGACATCCATTTGTGGTTTTGATTGTTTTGATTTTTCTGGCCAAATGGATGGACAAGAATGCCTAAGCACCTTCCCTAGCTATCTATGCTTTCTTGTCTCAAATTCTATTCATGCTCATATCACAACTTTGAACAAGTCTTTTTCGGACAGTCCGAGTGAGGAGCACTCGGAGCCACCGTTTCGTCTAAGGCTGACTTCCAAAACCTTCTAAGTCCATTTCGGTCTGACCGGCTTCTCAATCTCGGTCCAACCGAAACGCTTAGACTGATCTAGGTTTCATCTCGGTGAAACCGAGTTCAAAATCTCGGTCTGACCGATATGCGTAACTGCACAACAGTTATACATCTAGGTGACACCGAGTTTTTCAACTCGGTCCCACCGACAGCATGGGGTTATATATACCTGAGGGCTGCGCGCGATTTAATTCTTCAAAACGTTCGCCCCCAAGACCCCTGCTGCCGTCGCCCTGGTCTACGGATCGTCGCCGTCGTCGCCTGTGCGCCCTCGCCGCAGGTCTCCGCCGCCGTCAACGGTAATCATCTCCACCGTTGCCGCCGTAGAGGGACACCACCAAGTTAGGGTGTGTCCCGATCCCTTTCGTGCTCCCCATCCGATTCTTGCACGATAGGCTTGCCATGATTCGATCCACGTTTGAGATATTCCCTATACATTAGTTCAGATCCTCTAGTTTCGAGCAAAATTCTTAGGTTTAGGTTTCCACGGAACGCATCTCGGTGAAACCGATTTTGAAACTCGGAATGACCGATTTGGCCTCTGGCCATTGCACTGCATCATTCGGTTTAACCGAGTTGTGCCAATCGGAATGACCGAAACGTAGTTTCAGTGAAACCCTAAGTTATCGGTAGGACCGAAACCCATTTCGGTCTGACCGAAAGTGGTGTGTAGGTTTCTGTTGAACACTTCGGTTTCACCGAAACTTAAAATCGGTTTGACCGAAATACATTCTGTGAAAACTCAAAACTAAGTTTTGAACTCATTTTTTTTTCAAAAACCTCTGCAGTTGTGATAACTCTTCTACTCTGCCTATACCTTATCTTTTTCACAGGTTTTCAGCCATGTCAGATGTCAGTGACAGCCAGAACAGGTCTGAGTCACTTTTTGCTGAGATTCCAGAGGCAGATACAAGTCCTGCTAGCAGCTCCAGTGATGATGGTGAGAGGAGCACCCCTAGTGGTTTGCCTCCTGCAGCCACCAGAACCAGGAAGAAGAGAACTTCTGATGATGAGGACTCTGACTTTGTTGCTGAGGAAGTTACCTCCAAGCCAAAGAGGAATGTGGTTGCCAAAGAGCACCAAGGGCAGCAGTCAAGGAAAGGCACAAGCAAAGTAAAGCAGTCAGCAGTTTCAAAGAAGCTCAACTTGGAAGAGCCTGCTCCAAGCAAGGTGAAGAAGACTTCCAAAAGGAAGAGGGTAGTATATGCTGAACCTCAAGTTGATGCTGCAGAAGAAGAAGAAGAAGAAGATGCACCCCAGCCTCCTCCTCAGAAAGCTAAGTTCATGGGTGATGCTATTCGGGCTCAAGCCTCCTCTAAGCCCAAGAAGCCTGCTCAAGCCAAGGTAGCTCCAGTCAAGCCCAAGAGAACAACCAGAAGCATTCCAGCTTCTGAGAAGAACAAAGGTGAGATGCCACCGTCTGAATCAGATGAAGAGCATGTGTTGCTTAAGCTCCGTCCCAAGTTGCCACTCCACAATGATGCTCATCCTCAAGCTGAGGACATGAAGGCAAGGAAGGACAAAGGTCTCAGGCTATGGAGACAATATGATCCATATGTTGTAAGGAGAAGGACTGCTGTGGACCCCAGATTCCACACCAGAGAGCAGCAGGATTTCTATGAGACCGTGCTGATGGATAAGAAGCCCATTGTTGCTGACACCAGGTATGTTGACTGGAAGTATATTGACAGTGAAGAGCACCGGGACTTCTTTCCCCATGTGCATGAGAGCTTTACTGCATGTGGAGTTGCTGATTTTGTGGGTCAAGAGCTGACAGCTTGGAATGACGAGATGATCATGCAGTTCTACGCCACAGCCCACTTCTATCCTGATGGCAAGATCACCTGGATGACTGAAGGTCAAAGGTTTTCTTCGACTGTTGAAGAATGGGCAGAACTTCTGAACGCTCCAGTGCAGAGAGAGGACGACATTGATGTCTATGGGATTCCTAAGAAGAGTCATGATTCCATGAAGAACATGTACAAGGAGATCCCGGCTGCTGATTTGGAAGGATGGAAACTTGGCTCAGTGTACTATCTCCAGGCAGGTCTGACCACCACTAACACTATTCTGAGGCATACATTGATGCCTAAGTCTGGAGACCACCGCATGATTCGAGGCTATTCTATCAACATGTTGCACATTCTCGATGAGAAGGCACCTTTCAAGGTGATGGACTTGATGGTAGAGACCATTAAGAGGACTGCAGCTGACTAGAAGAGGTCGTGTGGGTTTGCTCCGCAGATACAGATGCTCATCAACGCCAAGTTTGGCATGGGCAAATTCATGTTGGATAGGAAGCACTTGCCACTGCAGCCAGAGCATGAGGACAACGTAGTTGTGATGGATGAAGAGGATCCTACCTCAGTTGAAGGACAGGCCAAAATCAAAGCTGCGAAGAAGGCTAAAGCTGACAAAGAAGCAGCAGCAGCAGCAGCTAAGCCAAAGAGCTTTGGAGAACAAATTCTTGAAGCTACCCAGAGGATTGAACAACGCCTGGCCAGCATTGAGCAATCTCAGGAGAGCCTAGAGAGGATTGTTGAGGACAAGATCCACGCTCTGGACGTGAAGCTGACTGAGATTCAGGTGTCTGTCAACAAGCTTGAGGCAGACATGGAGGAGACAAGGCAGGAGAGAGCAGAGCTTATGCAGGATGATCTAGTCCAGGACTCTCATCGCCAGACTGCTCAGGTTCCCAGAGGATCCAGATCTGCAGCTATTCCAGTGACAGACTCCAGGGCTACCACTTCAGCACCAGCTACAGCTCCAGCAGTTACTCCAGCTTCAGCATCCACTCCTCCAGCGCAGACATCAGCAGAAGTCTTCGCCGATGCAGCTATCTCTACACCGACATCTACACAGACGGGAGCCGCCAGCAGAGCCCGCAGTGACGCTTAGCTCTATACCTTTTCGAACTTTTTGGTAACTTGTTGCCAAAGGGGGAGAAATTGTTATAGATCATAGGGCTTCGAGAGAGAGAGTTGCTCTTTCGTCTTTCGTTCTTTTGCCGGTTTCTTTGAGTTACATTGGTTTCTTTTGGTTCTTGAAACTTTAAGTGTGCTTGCTACTACGTTTGATGCTACCTTAATGAGTGCCTAGTCATACTATGCTTTAATGTGTGCTTAATGCTTATCATATGCTATTCCTTATTGTATGGCTATTTACTCTTGTCTTGGTGATTGAGTGCATGTTATTCATTCTTATCATTTTGTGCGCTCCACCAAGATGTATGTGACATGGAAGAGTGACCCATAATCCTAATCGATTGTGCATTTGCATTCAAACGCAAATTTTAATAATGCACAAATTTAGGGGGAGCTCTTGTTTATCACATACTTCTCAAAGCGACGATATTATTCTTTGATTATATCCTCTGTCGAAGCTTTGATCTATATGTTGTCATCAATTACCAAAAAGGGGGAGATTGAAAGTGCAACTAATCCCCGGGTGGTTTTGGTAATTAATAACAACATATATATCATTGAACTAATATTTACTTGAGAATCATTTCAGAAAAGTTCGATGATATGGGTATGGAAATGTCTGAAGAAGTGGACCCCTCAAAATGCTAAGACAAGCATTGGCAAAAGCTCAAGACTCTATTTTTGGTTTAGTGATCAAAGATCACATTGAGTCCATAGGAAAAGCCAATACTATTAAAAGGGGATGAGGTTGTGTTAATGATCTGGTTGCTCAAGTGCTTGGTGATCTAGCTCCCTCAACTATCAGCACTCTTCACTACTTAACACACTCATAAGTAATCTCGGACAAACCAATTCTGCAAACTCAGTCCCACCGAGATGAACCACCTCAGTTATTCTTCCAAACCCTAATTTCTCGGTCCATCCGATTTTGAGTTTCGGTCTCACCGAAAATGGACTGCCAACCTTCTGTAACCAATTGACATCACTTCGGAATATCCGAGTTGTTATTTTCGGTCCCACCGAGATGGCAAGCTCCAACCTTTGACTCACTTCGGACACACCGAGATGGTATTTTCGGTCCCACCGAAAATCCCAACGTTCACTATATTTGAACTTTCGGTCTGACCGAGTTTTCACTTCGGTCTCACCGAGATTGGTCAAATGTGTGTGTAACGGTTGGATTTTGTGTGGAGGCTATATATACCCCTCCACCCCCTCTTCATTCGTGAAGAGAGCCATCAGAAAGTCTACCACTCCTACCATATACTTTCTGAGAAGTGAACCACCTACCCTTGTGTTGAGATCAAGCCATTCCATTCCTACCATATGAAACTTGATTTCTAGTCTTCCCAAGTTGCTTTCCACTCAAACCTTTCTTCCACCACAGCCATATCAGTGAAGAGAGTTGAGTGTTGGGGAGATTATCAGTTGAAGCACAAGAGCAAGGAGTTCATCATCATCAACACCATCTATTACCTTTTGGAGGGTGGTGCCTCCTAGATTGGTTAGGTGTCGCTTGGGAGCCTCTGTCTTCGAGATGTGGAGTTGAACCAAGAAGTTTGTAAGGGCAAGGAGATCGCCTACTTCGTGAAGATCTACCCCGAGTAAGGCTAGTCCTCCGTGGGCGTAGGCCATGATGGAATAGACAAGGTTGCTTCTTCGTGGACCCTTCGTGGGTGGAGCCCTCCGTGGACTCGCGCAGCCGTTACCCTCCGTGGGTTGAAGTCTCCATCAACGTGGATGTACGATAGCACCACCTATCGGAACCACGACAAAAATCTTCGTGTCACCAAACTGCGTTTGATCTTCTCCACCTCTCTTTTACATGTGCAATTTACTTTCCGCTGCTATTACTCTAGAATTGCATGTGTAGGGTGATACTTGAATTGATCTTAATTATGAAACTGCCAAAAACGTTGCTTAATCAAAAGGCAGATTTTTATATTGTCAAGTAGTCTAATCACCCCCCCTCTAGACATACTTTCGATCCTACAATCTTGACTTGACTAAGGATGGCGAACCGGTTGATCAAAAGGTTTACCGCTCTATGATTGGTTCATTGCTATATCTATGTGCCTCCCGTCCTGATATTATGCTAAGTGTGTGCATGTGTGCACGATACAAAGCAGCCCCTAAAGAATTTCGTCTTAAGGCAGTGAAAAGGATAGTGAGATACCTAATACATACACCAAATTTTGGCATTTGGTATCCTAAGAGGTCTTCTTTTGATCTTGTTGGCTACTCCGACTCGAACGATGCCAGTGACAAGGTTGATAGAAAATACACTTTGGGTACTTGTCGATTTCTTGGTAGATCTCTTCTGTCTTGGTCCTCCAAGAAACAAAACTTGGTATCATTATCCACTGCCGAAGCGGATACATTGCCGCTGGTTCATGTTGTGCTCAGTTACTTTGGATGACCCAAACTCTTAAAGATTATGGGATTTATGTGGAACATGTTCCATTGCTTTGTGATAATGAAAGTGCTATTAAGATTGCTCATAACCCCGTGCAACATTCTCGAACTAAGCACATTGAAGTTCGTCATCATTTCATTCGAGATCATGTTGTTAAGGGTGATATCAATCTTAAACATGTTCGCACCGATAAGCAATTAGCGGATATATTTACTAAAACACTGGATGGGAAAGTGTTTTGCAGGTTGAGAGGTGAATTGAACATTATTGATGCCTCAAACTTGGAGTAGGAACTCCATTTGGATACGTGCAAGGCATAAGCCTTTGACTAATCCTTGACTTTTTCTCTTATGATCAAATGTATTGGATATTTTTTCCCTTGCATGCTATCTAACTATTGTAGGTACTTGGATGAATCTAAATCCATGAGATTGCAACTCACTCATATCTTGAGCAATCTCTATATCACCAAGTCTCTACACCGTGGTGGATGATGACAAGGAAGCAAGAAACTCTTCAACATATCCTTTGACAAGTTCTATATATATCAAATTTTTTGGTATCAAGTTTTTATGATTGTCATTTTGGATACACAAGTGATCTTCCTTGCAAGACTAACCCATGTAGGTAGATGAACTCGAACTACAAGTGGTGCTCCCAATTCTTGATGAGCTACATCAACCTTGAGCAACCCACACAAGTTCAACTACATGACCAAGATCAACACCACCACCTAAAGTATGTTATTCCATCTTACACAAGCTTTACCTAAAGTTATGGTGCAAGGCAGCTCAACAAGATGTGAATACATCAAATGCTTAAACGAAAAATGGTAACCCCATTTTGAGCTTAAACGATGAGTATGACCTATGATCAAGTGTTTTCACTTGACTCCTAAGTCAATATACTCTAACATAGGTGACTTTGTCGCCGACCAATTCTAGATGAAGTTCTCTAAGTGCTTCTTTGTGCTCTTGCATTTGTTCCTTGCATTTTTGTTCCCCTTCTTTTAACAAAAAAAATTCATCTAGATTTTCTTTTCTCTGTTTTGTCTTGCATTTTATGCATCCAATTCATTGCAAATCTTTCAGTTAATTCTTTGCAAATCTTTGTGAGATCTTATTTGCCTACTGAGTTGAGATGGAAAATTGTTCTCTGTGTATTGAACTCGGACCCGCCGATTTGCCTCTTTCGGTCAAACCGAACCTTCTCGGTGCCACCGAATGAAACATCTCGGTGCTACCGAGTTCAATACTTAGGAGAAAATTTGTCATTTGCATCCTGCATATTTATTCCAGCTCCACTCTATGATACTGGTCCTCTACGAGCATCACATTTTTAAACAACTCTGCTCTGTAACTCAAGGACCAAACCTATTATGACTCACACTCCAGAAGATCCCTTCTTGGAAATTGATGTCAAAGGGGGAGAGAGAGTGCACATCAAAGCTTCAGGGAGAGAGAGAGAGCTCAAAGCTTAAGGGAGAAAAAGAGAGCTCAAAGCTTAAGGGATAAAAATCACCTGCCCCAGATGCTTGGTGTTCAAGAGGAGAGTAACATGTCTATGTTATTGACCTGTTTTGCTCTGATTCAGTTTCCCTACTTTCTTCCATTATCCAATATAAGATTCAGGGGGATAAAGACTGATAGGGAAGAAAGTCTTTGAATTCATTGCATATCTTTTACCTTTGGGAACATTTTTGTATTCAAGAGTACCTAGTACTCACTCTCTACATGTTATCCTAATCTTGGTACTCTTGTGACTCTTTTGTTGCTCTGTCTAGTAGATGTACCTGCGTTATCTAACCTTGTTTACTTAGGTTCATCCGTTCATAAGCCAGCTCAAGATCACAAGGTAAGTATATGCATCACACTCATGTGCATGAAGATTTCTTGCTAATGTACATATTGTTTGCAAGAAGGAATCATGAAAATGAGGATACACTTCATATATTCATATCATTTTCTCTGATGCATATAGCCAAGATACATGTAACTCATTGCTTGCTCTGTCATGCCTATGATTTCACATGTTCTTATACTCCATATTCACATGATTGCATACATGTAGGGGGAGCCTATGCATGTTACATGTCCTTCCAAAGTTTTACTTGCTATCCTTCATATGTTTATCTAAAGATTTGATGTATGTTGTCATCGATTACCAAAAAGGGGGAGATTGAAAGCACAAGTGCTCCCTGAGTGATTTTGGTAATTAACTTGTTGGACTAATGTTTTCATCTAGTATATTTCAGTCAAGTTCAATAGATGGAGTGGCATGGACTAGAGGATGTGGAAACCCTTCAAGATGATAAAGACAAAAGGGTCGGCTCAAGCTCAAAGCTCAGGACTCTACATTTTTTATTTTAGTGATCCAAGATCACATTGAGTCCATAGGAAAGCCAATACTATTAAAAGGGGATGAGGTGCTGCTTAATGGGTTGCTTGCTCAAAATGCTTAGTGATATGCTCCAAACCCTCAACCACTTTCTCACATCCACATATATCCCAAACCAAAAGTCAAACTCGGCCCCACCAAAAAGATCTATCCGACGCCACCAGTTCATTTTGAAGGAAATATGTCCTAGAGGCAATAATAAAGATGTAATTTATATTTCCTTATATCATGATAAATGTCTTTTATTCATGCTAGAATTGTATTAACCGGAAACTTAGTACATGTGTGAATACATAGACAAAACAATATGTCCCTAGTATGCCTCTACTAGACTAGCTCATTGATCAAAGATGGTTATGTTTCCTAGCCATAGACATGAGTTGTCATTTGATCAACGAGATCACATCATTAGGAGAATGGTGTGATGGACAAGACCCATCCGTTAGCTTAGCACTATGATCGTTTAGTTTTACTAGCTATTGCTTTCTTCATGACTTATACATGTTCATATGACTATGAGATTATGCAACTCCCGAATACCGGAGGAACACCTTGTGTGCTATCAAACGTCACAACGTTACTGGGTGATTATAAAGATGCTCTACAGGTGTCTCCGAAGGTGTTCGTGGTGTTGGCATAGATCAAGAATAGGATTTGTCACTCCGAGTGTAGGAGAGGTATCTCTGGGCCCTCTCGGTAATACACATCATAATAAGCATTGCAAGCAAACGACTAATGAGTTAGTCACGAGGTGATGTATTACAGAACGAGTAAAAAGACTTGTCGGTAACGATATTGAACTAGGTATTGAGATACCGATGATCGAATCACGGGCAAGTAACATACATATGACAAAGGGAACAACGTATGTTGTTATGCGGTTTGACTGATAAAGATCTTCGTAGAATATGTAGGAGCCAATATGAGCATCCAGGTTCCGCTATTGGTTATTGACCGGAGATGTGTCTCGATCATGTCTACATAATTCTCAAACCCGTAGGGTCCGCACGCTTAACGTTTGATGACGATCGATATTATGAGTTTTGATGAACCGAAGGTAGTTCGGAGTCCCGGATGAGATCATGAACATGACGAGGAGTCTCGGAATGTCCGTGACATAAAGATTAATATATTGGATGACTATATTCGGACATCGGAAGTGTTCCAGGTGTTATCGGGTAAAACCGGAGTGCCGGAGGGGGTTACCGGAATCCTCTCGAGGGAGTATGGGCCATAGTGGGCTAATGAGGGAAAGAGAGGGGCAGCCCATAGGGCTGGCCGCACCCCCTAGGGTTCCTAGTTGGACTAGGAAAAGGGGGGGAGGCGCCACCTCTCCTTTCCTTCTCCTCTCCCCTTCCTTTCCTACTGCTAGTAGGAATAGGAAAGGGGGTTCCTATTCGTACTAGGAGTAGGAATCCTACTCCCTTGGCACGCCCCTTGGCCAGCCGCACCTCCCCCCTTGCTCCTTTATATACGGGGGCAGGGGGACACCCAAAGACACACAAGAAACATTGTTCTAGCCATGTGCGGTGCCCCCCTCCACAAAAACACACCTCGGTCATACCGTTGCAGTGCTTAGGCAAAGCCCTGCGCCGGTAGCTTCATCATCTCCGTCACCACGCCATCATGCTGACGAAACTCTCCCGTGAAGCTCAACTGGATCAAGAGCTCATGGGATGTCATCAAGCTGAACGTGTGCTGAACGCGGAGGTGCCGTACATTCGGTGCTTGATCGGTTGGATCGCGAAGACGTTCAACTACATCAACCGCGTCACTAGACGCTTCCGCTTTCGGTCTACGAGGGTACGTAGATACACTCTCCCCTCTCATTGGTATGCATCTAGTAGATAGATCTTGCGTGATCGTAGGATTTTTTTTTGAAATAATACATTCCCCAACAGTGGCATCATGAGCCAGGTCTATGCGTAGATAATATGCACGAGTAGAACACAATGAGTTGTGGGCGATATTAGTCATACTGCTTACCAGCATGTCATACTTCGATTCGGCGGTATTGTGAGATGAAGCGGCCCAGATCGACATTACGCGTACGCTTACGCGAGACTGGTTTCACCGTTATGATCACTCGTTGCTTAAAGGTTACTGGCGGGTGTCTGTCTTTTTCACTTTAGCGAAAATCGAGTGTGGCTACGCCTGGTCCTTGTGAAGGTTAAAACATCACATACTTGACGAAAAATCGTTGTGGTTTTGTATGCGTAGGTAAGAACGGTTCTTGCTAAGCCTGTAGCAGCCACGTAAAACTTGCAACAATAAAGTAGAGGACGTCTAACTTGTTTTTGCAGGGCATGTTGTGATGTGATGTGGTCAAGACATGATGAGTTATACGTTATTGTATGAGATGATCATGTTTTGTAAAGTTATCGGCAACTGGCAGGAGCCATATGGTTGTCGCTTTATTGTATGAAATACAGTCGCCATGTAATTTCTTTACTTTATCACGAAGTGGTAGCGATAGTCGTGGAAGCAATAGTTGGCGAGAGGACAACGATGCTACGATGGAGATCAAGGTGTCGCGCCAGTGACGATGGTGATCATGACGGTGCCTTGGAGATGGAGATCAAAAGCACAGGATGATGGCCATACCATGTCACATATTTTGATTGCATGAGATGTTTATCTTATTATGCTTCTTATTTTGCTTAGTACGGCGGTAGCATTATAAGATGATCCCTTACAAAATTTCATGGTACACGTGTTCTCCCTGAGTATGCACCGTTGCGAAAGTTCGTCGTGCTGAGACACCACGTGATGATCGGGTGTGATAAGCTATACGTTCACAAACAACGGGTGCAAGCCAGTTTTGTACACGCAGAATACTCGGGTTAAACTTGACGAGCCTAGCATGTACAGACATGGCCTCGGAACACTGGAGACCGAAAGGTCAAGCGTGAATCATATAGTAGATATGATCAACATAAGATGTTCACCAATGAAAACTACTCCATCTCACGTGATGATCGGACATGGTTTAGTTGATTTGGATCACATGATCATTTAGATGACTAGAGGGATGTCTATCTAAGTGGGAGTTCTTTAGTAATATGATTAATTGAACTTCAATTTATCATGAACTTAGTCCTGATAGTTTTTTGCATATCTATGTTGTTGTAGATCAATGGCCCGTGCTACCGTTCCCTTGAATTTTAATGCGTTCCTAGAGAAAGCTAAGTTGAAAGATGATGGTAGCAATTACACGGACTGGGTCCATAACTTGAGGATTATCCTCATTGTTGCACAGAAGAATTATATCCTTGAAGCACCACTGGGTGACAATCCTGCTGCAGGAGCAACCCCGGACGTTATGAACGTCTGGCAAGCTCGTTCTGATGACTACACGATAGTTCAGTGTGCCATGCTTTACGGCTTAGAACTGGGACTTCAACGACGTTTTGAACGTCATGGAGCATATGAGATGTTCCAGGAGTTGAAGTTAATATTTCAAGCAAATGCCCGTATTGAGAAATATGAGATATCCAATAAGTTCTACAGCTGCAAGATGGAGGAGAATAGTTCTATCAGTGAACACTTGCTCAGAATGTGTGGGTACTACAATCATATGACTCAACTTGGATGCAAAGTTGACGAAGATAGTGTTATTGATAGAGTTCTTGAATCACTGCCACCACGATATAAAGGCTTTGTGATGAACTATAACATGCAAGGGATGCAGAAAACAATTACCGAGCTCTTCGCTATGCTCAAAGCTGCGGAGGTAGAAATCAAAAAGGAGCATCAAGTGTTGATGGTTAACAAGACCACTAGTTTCAAGAAAAAGGGCAAGAGAAAGAAGGGGAACTTCAAGAAGAATAGCAAGACAATTGCTACTCCCACGAAGAAACCCAAGTCTAGAGCCAAGCCTGAAACTGAGTGCTTCTACTTCAAAGGGACTGGACACTTGAAGCGAAACTGCCCCAAGTATTTTGCGGATAAGAAGGATGGCAAGGGGAACAAAGGTATATGTGATATACATGTTATTGATGTGTACCTTACTAATGCTCGTAGTAGCACCCGGGTATTTGATACCGGTTTGGTAGCTAATATTTGTAACTCGAAACAGGGGCTATGGATTAAACGAAGATTGGCTAAGGACGAGGTGACGATGCGCGTGGGAAATGGTTCCAAAGTCGATGTGATCGCTGTTGGCACGCTACCTCTACATCTACCTTCGGGATTAGTTTTAGACCTGAATAATTATTATCTGGTGCCAGCGTTAAGCCTGAAAATTATATCTGGATCTTGTTTATTGCGAGACGGTTATTCATTTAAATCTGAGAATAATGGTTGTTCCATTTATATGAGTAATATCTTTTATGGTCATGCACCCTTGAAGAGTGGTCTATTCTTGTTGGATCTCGATCGTAGTGATACACATATTCATAATATTGAAGCCAAAAGATGCAAGGTTAATAATGATAGTGCAACTTATTTGTGGCACTGCCGTTTAGGTCATATTGGTGTAAAGCGCATGAAGAAACTCCATAGTGATGGACTTTTGGAATAACTTGATTATGAATCACTTGGTGCTTGCAAACCATTCCTCATGGGCAATATGACTAAAACTCCGTTCTCCGGAACAATGGAGCGAGCAACAGATTTGTTGGAAATCATACATACTAATGTATGTGGACCGATGAGTGTTGAGGTTCGCGGCGGGTATCGTTATTTTCTGACCTTCACTCATGATTTAAGCAGATATGGGTATATCTACTTAATGAAACACAAGTCTGAATAATTTGAAAAGTTCAATGAATTTCAGAGTGAAGTAGAAAATCATCGTAACAAGAAAATAAAGTTTCTACGATCTGATCATGGAGGCGAATATTTGAGTTACGAGTTTGGTCTTCATTTGAAACAATGTGGAATTGTTTAACAACTCACGCCACCCGGAACACCACAACGTAATGGTGTGTCCGAATGTCGTAACCATAATTTATTAGATATGGTGCGGTCTATGATGTCTCTTACCGATTTACCACTATTGTTTTGGGGTTATGCTTTAGAGACAACTGCATTTACGTTAAATAGGGAACCATCTAAATCCGTTGAGACGACGACTTATGAACCATGGTTTAGCAAGAAACCAAAGTTGTCGTTTCTTAAAGTTTGAGGTTGCGATGCTTATGTGAAAAAGCTTCAACCTGATAAGCTCGAACCCAAGTCGAAGAAATGTGTCTTCGTAGGATACCCAAAGGAAACTGTTGGGTACACCTTCTATCACAAATCCGAAGGCAAGATATTCGTTGCTAAGAATGGATCCTTTCTAGAGAAGGAGTTTCTCTCGAAAGAAGTGAGTGGGAGGAAAGCAGAACTTGATGAGGTAATTGTACCTTCTCCCGAATTGGAAAGTAGTACATCACAGAAACTAGTTCTAGTGATTCCTACACTGATCATTGAGGAAGCTAGTGATGATGATCATGATACTTGAGATCAAGTTACTACTGAACCTCGTAGGTCAACCAGAGTGCGTTCTGCGCTAGAGTGGTACGGTAACCCGGTTCTGGAAGTCATGTTACTAGACCATGATGAACCTACAAACTATGAGGAAGCGATGATGAGCCCAGATTTCACAAAATGGCTTGAGGCCATGAAATCTGAGATGGGATCCATGTATGAGAACAAAGTGTGGACTTTGTTTGACTTGCCCGATGATCGGCAAGCCATCGAAAATAAATGGATCTTCAAGAGGAAGACCGGCGCTGACGGTAATGTTATTGTTTACGAATCTTGACTTGTTGCGAAAGGTTTTCGACAAGTTCAAGGAGTTGACTACGATGAGAGATCCTCACCCGTAGCGATGCTTAAGTCTGTCCGAATCATGTTAGCAATTGCCGCATTTTATGATTATGAAATCTGGCAAACGGATGTCAAAACTGCATTCCTGAATGGATATCTCAAAGAGGAGTTGTATATGATGCAACCAGAAGGTTTGGTCGATCCTAAAGGTGCTAACAAAGTGTGCAAGCTCCAGCGATCCATCTATGGACTGGTGCAAGCATCTCGGAGTTGGAATATACGCATTGATGAGGTGATCAAAGCATATGGTTTTATACAGACTTTTAGAGAAGCCTGTATTTACAAGAAAGTGAGTGGGAGCTCTGTAGCATTTCTGATATTATATGTGGATGACATATTATTGATTGGAAATGACATAGAATTTCTGGATGGCATAAAAGGATACTTGAATAAGAATTTTTCAATGAAAGACCTCGGTGAAGCTGCTTACAGATTAGGCATCAATCTATAGAGATAGATACAAATGCTTAATTGGACTTTCACAAAGCACATACCTTGATAAAGTTTTGAAGAAGTTCAAAATGGATCAGTCAAATAAAGGGTTCTTGCGTGTGTTACAAGGTGTGAAGTTGAGTAAGACTCAATGCCCGACCACTTCAGAAGATAGAGAGAAAATGAAAGTCATTCCCTATGCCTGTCACAACCATAGAATTGCTTGTAACTAGTTGCATTAAAGCATCCATGCATCATGTTTAATTTCAAAGGAAATTTGAATTGGGGATTGGTAAACCCTAGCACCAATTGAAATTCAAATAGGTTCAAAAATAATATTTTTCAATGACCCAAAATGCCCTTTGGAAATGTTCATAATTTCTGTTAAAGGTGAAAACCTCTGCCAAAAATGATGAACATATTTCTAGGTCATCCCTGGATCCTTGAATTAAATCTTAAAGTATTTGCATTTGGACATTTAAATTCTATATATATTGCAAATGTCCAGATAATGTTGGAAGCATTTTAGGGCTATTGGAAATAATTTGTTAAGTGCCCATAAATGTTTGCCGCATTTTACAAACTGGTTTAGTATTTTTGCTAATTAAGAATCAACAAAAGAAATAGAAAACAGAAACTAAATTAGAAAAAGAGAGAGAGTCGAACCTCACCTGGGCTTACCTGGTGGGCCACACTGTTGCAGGGCCGGCCCAGCCCACCACCGCTGCCAGTCACCCTCAACCACCCGCTAGGAGAATGAGAGGCGCGTGGCCACCGCACGCTAGCACGCGCGCGGCCACCGACGGCCACCTCCTACTTCCGCCGACGCCCTGGACGACTCTAGATGTTGCCACGCACCTCTCTAGCTCTCTCCCCTGCCCCCTCGTCCTTCTCCTCTCCCCTGATGCTCCCTCTCTAACACACCCGAGCGTCGTCATCGCTACCGTTCGCTGCCACCGCGTCCAGAGCCACTGCCTCGCCTCATCTTTGTGCCCTTGAGCTCCGTCTCCTTGCGCTGAAGCTCTTCGCTGAGCCGCCCGACGCCGAGAGCCCCTGGAGCACCGTCATCGACCTCTTCTTCCTCCTTCGGCTGCCGAGATCGCCGACGACCATACGCCGTCCCTGTTGCCTCCCCGAGCTTGCTGAGCTCCGCCTCGACTCCGCTATGAGCACCTGGTCGTTTCCCCTCACCTCTCTTCCTTGTTTGCGTGCCATAGCCACACTAACCACTAGACTCGAGAGCTCACCGCCGCCGTGGTTCTTCACCGCCGCGGCCAGGGCCACCCCAGCTCGCGCTTGAGCGCGTCACCGTGTTCGCTGAACTCCCAGGAGCACGCAGCACCCACCAGCTCCTCCCCTAGTGCATCGTAGCCTTGTTTCCAACAACGTCCGAACGCCGGCCGCCACCACGAGCTCAACTCCGGTGAGCCCGCTCTACCCCAGCTCCTCCAGCTCGCACCATTCGATGCGGACGAGTCTCCTCGTTCTGTAGATGGCCTCGGCCTTCGATTTGGTCGCCGTGGGACGAAACCCAAGCCCCTCCGCCGTCTCTGGTCACGCTGGCGACGAGCCGTGGGTCAACTCCGGCGAGTTTGACCCCGGTTGACTAAGATTTGACCCCCTCCCACTCACTGACATGTGGACCCAGCCTCTAAGTTAATTAAGTTAATCCCACAATTAGCATTGACAAGCACTGTTAGTTAGATGTGAGACTGACACGCGGGACCCACTGGTCAGTTTGACCTGGGCCACCCCTGTTGACTTGCTAACGTCATAGTGCCGTCATGCTGACGCAATACCTGTTTTCTGGGATTTTAAATAAATCAGAAATGATTTATTTATTTCAGAAAATAGCTAAAACTTCTAAAAATCATAGAAAATAAACTATAACTCCAATGAAAATAATTTATATATGAAATATGATCAGAAAAATCCAAATAATTTGTTTATAGCATTTTCATGCATGTTTGAACAACTTACAACCATTGTTTATGACAATTTGAATAAATGGCATTTGAATAATCACATATGAAGTTTGAATTTGAACCTTGGGTTCAAACCAACCTCATTTAATATGGTTGCTAGTTTCATTAGATCAATCAACAACATATTGCCATGTCATGATCATGCATCATATTGTCGCATTGCATTGATTGTGTTCTTTCTCTATTTTCCGGTTTTGTCCCCTCTCAGTGGACGTAGCTCCGATGATGAGTTCGATGACACCGATGAAGAGTATTACTATCTTCGGAAGTGCCAGGCAAGCAGAACCCCCTTGTTCATTCCGATACAATCCCACTCTCTCGCTCCTGCTCTCTTTTACTGCATTAGGACAACAACGTTTCAACTGTTACCTGCTGCGGTAGTTGAACCCCTTTCCTCTACATGACCTGTCATTGCCACAGTAAATAGTTGAAACTCACTAGCATGAGTAGGAGTTGTTTGAGCCATGATGTGCCTACTCATTCATGTTTGCTTGTCAAGCCTGCTATTGCTTAGAGTTGTGTCAGGTCTGATTCATCGGGGATGAATTAGAATGGTGATGAACATGTCCTACTGTGTGTGAGCTAAGTGTGTGAACACGATTTGGTAAAGGTAGCGGTGAGAGGCCATGTAGGAGTACATGGTGGGTTGTCTCACTGGAACCGTCATTAATATCTGAGTTCTATGTAAGTTGTCCAATGACTAGTTACTACCACACATTGGGTTCTGGTAACTCGACCACTCTTGCTTTATTAATCAACTCGATCTCTGTCCAGGAGTTGCAACTAGTTTCTGGTGTTTGTAGGTAGTGTTAGTAGTCTACCAAGTGGCACTCGGTACAGGTGGGCTTGGGACAGACTAGGCACCATGGCACGCTGTACCAAGTGTAGATCCATCCCTCGAGGTGGGCTTGGGAAGCCTGTTCACATCGTTTGGGGCCGTGAGCGACACCCCGGCCGGATCTCCTTGCGGATGGAACCCGAATAGGTGATAAACCTGGACTAGAGACTTGTGTGGTTAGCCAGGTCATGGCCGTCATCCTCGCCAGGCTTCTGCTTCAAGGTTGCCAAGATACACGATGTGTACATGACGGTAAGTGACGAGAGCGTGTGTGAAGAAGTACACCCCTGCAGGATTAACATGATCTATTCGAATAGCCGGGTCCGCGATTATGGACTTCTTGGATGCTTACGTGGTACATAGACAAGTGAAAGTGGATACTCTAAAATGCTCAAGACAAGTGTGAGTGCGATGGATAGCCTTATCGTAGGGAGACGGGAGCGGATCCATAGTGGTGTATTGATATGGTGAATATGTGGACTCGTGTGCGCCACCTCAAAAGAGTTACTTGCAGTCGTAGTTCAGGATAGCCACCGAGTCAAAGCTGGCTTGATGCAGTCAAACTTCACCACCCATTTGTTGATACTGATGCATATGTAGTTAGTTCTGATGTAAGTCTTGCTGAGTACTTTTGTACTCACGTTTTCTTAATTTATGTTTTTGCACAGAGACTTCAGTCTCACTAGTGGTTCCGCGTGGACTTCGACGTTTAGCTTGTTACCTCAGCTACGATCTTGTACCCTTGGGAGGGTCTTGTAGATAGTCAGGCTTCTCAACCTTTTTCATTTGTAGTTGTCTGTACTCACACATGTTATGCTTCCGTTGCCTGTATGCTCTGTACGTTGGGTCATGTGACCCCTGTTTGTAATAAATGCTATGATGGCTCTTCTGGGCCTTATCTATATGAGTCGTTGAGTTATGTTGTGATGCCATGTTGTACAACACATACTTGCATGTTATGCGTACGTGTAATGTGTATAGCTATGTGTGGGATCCGACACCTAGTTGTTTACCCTTGGTAGCCTATCTTATGGGGAAATGCCTCCTAGTGCTTCCATTGAGCCTTGGTAGCTTGCTACTGCTCCGGAACACTTAGGCTGGCCGGCATGTGTCCTTCTTCGTTCCTGTGTCTGTCCCTTAGGGGAAATGTCACACGTTGTTCCTTTAAGTCCTTATAGCTTGCTACGATTTGGGTTCATACGTTGATGACCGACACGTTCGTTGCTGGGTCATGTATGCCTGTCCATGTAGTTTAGCGCCACTTTTGGTTTACAACTAGTCATGTCGGCCCGGGTTCTCTGTCATATGGATGCTAGTGACAATGTCATATACATGAGCCAAAATGCACAAACGGTCCCGGGCCTGGTAAGGTGGCACCCGTGGGGATACCGTGCGTGAGGCTGCAAAGTGATATGATGTGTTACATGCTAGATCGGTGACTTAGGATCGGGGTGCCGACAGCTTTGGTATCAGAGCTTGACTGCCTACAGGATTAGTAAGCCAAACTGGTCGAAGTTGTGTCTAGAAATTCTTTAGTTATATAAGGGAATTGATTGTGGAAGGGAACGTAAGGCTCTTTTACTCCTTTACCTTATGACCTTCTGATTTGAGTCACCCTCTTCTTTTCTACGGGTATTAAGAACTAGGACACTCATTCTTTTTATCAAGATCACGTTAATGGTGGATTCAACTCTTAGTTTAGTTTCTACTACTTCAGCATGTTGACAGTTGGTCTCAGAACCTTGATATTGTGAGATTAGGTGGTTATGCCATCATATTTTTGCACGATGTCTCAAGTCTTTTTCGAGCATTTACAGCCGCTATGCTGTCCGAGTCATCCCAGGTCTCTAAAACAATCTGATGCATTTGCAAATCATTCCTCCCTATTCTTAATGTTCTTTTAGGCCAGATTAACCACACTAGTTGGTGTGTTGAGGTACTCCGTTGCCTTGACATATATGTTGGAGCTATTATTATGACCCTAGGTGGCTTAGAAGATCACCTAGTAATCTAGCAATGCTTTATATTCCCAGTGTGATGATTCTGGCCATTATTCTTGAAAGCATCCCGTGATGTCATTTAGTTAGTAGGAATTCCATTTCTGGGTTCTTGAATCCAAAATTTACCCTACTTGCTTCATGTTGATAGTGTTTGCTAGTTCATTTAGGATATTAGTAACCTTGTGATAGTCTTCGAGGTCCGTGGTATGTCATTCTTCCAAATACCATGAACTACTTATGGCAAAAGTTCCTCATTCAACCGAAAGATCACAACCAGAGTGCTCTTGATGAGTTTTCGATTCCATGTTATGACTCTGCCAATTCAACCTTTCTGCATGGGTTATCCGAAAGAAATATGTTGAACTAGTTCGACATGTTAATCTATGCATCCACAACTCAGAAAGTTATATGTCCCTTTGAGTTGTCCCTCCTTAGTTGTATTATGACCCCGTCTATCAGTTGATAGTCAAGAGTAATTGTGCATTCGTGTTATCGATGCCTATTATTCTTATGGTACGTAAATCCATTCTATTTTAGAATGACTAGGAGAAACAAACTCCAGTACCTCATCCATATCTAGGATTGGGCCAAAGGAGTTGTATTCCGTAGATCAAAATGCCAATCCAGCTTTTGCTCTGCTCTACCTTGGGGTGTTACCCTCTTTTATGTCAAGAATGTCATGAGAATTGCACAACCTCCTACGAACTCTTGATAAAGTGATACTTATCGCCATCGTCGTTTATTCCTCGGCCTCCATGTTGTTTAACCGGAATACTGATAAGTGAATCATGACGTGTGAAATCAATACTCCTGGCAACTCTGTTGCTTGGTAGTTAATGGACGATAATCACATTCTTAGCGTGCTGATTACTAAATCATCATTCTAAGATTGATCGTGCTACCTAGTCCATATTTCTGGTGCACACTTTGATCAGTGAGTTAGGACTGTATAAATCTGTGGCTCTTTTGATCATATCGTCTTGCCCTGAAAAGCAAGATTGTTCTCGAGCTTCATAACATATCGGTGGTTCATGATTTTCCGAATATCTTCCCGGAAGTATTACCAGGTTGTTCCCTGACCGCTATGTTGAGCTCGTGATCAAGTTGGTTTTATTATAAACCACCCCTTCTCCAAGAATCTGTATTGGATACCCCGAGCTAGTTGGTTAAACTAAAGAACAACTGGGAGAGTTGGAAGATCAAAAATTAATCCACATAGCTCAATCCAAAGGGATATCTTGTGTGTGTATTGAAGATAGATGATATCTTCTTCAATTGATCTCCGTGATCATTTGTGGATCTATTGCCTTGTCCAGACTTTGATTTGAGTATGGGTTATCGTCAAGTCAAATCAGAACCAACGATATTCATAACATTGTCTTACTCGTGGTTGATTCCTCGAGCATACACCGTTATATCTATTGGATCTGACCAATGCTATCATTGTGTTCACTAAATTGTGGAATTCCATCTATATGGAAGCCTAGATGGATTGTTGTTCAGCCCATTCACAACATTTTCACCTTGTCCATGATTCATGCTGAACATCGGGCTAGCATTGGAAATTTTTGTAAGCATCATCTTGTGTTAGCTCATGAAGTAGATGTTTTGATGTAAGAAGTGACTTCCTCCAATTCACATGTATTCGATGTAAGTTGCCACCGTGAATTTGAGAAAGTTTGTTTTGCTTCCTCTGGAATCATCCCAAATCAGTCATGCATATGTGCAAAGTATTCTATGGTCTGGAGACTTGCAACCTTCATTCTATATGTATTCCTGGAACACCAAGCCACTGATTGATTTGTTCAAGGAAAAGGAGTCTGTCGTGCTAATCCTAGGTCATGCACATGACTTCGCTACCTTCAATGATGGTTCCCAACCTGAACTCGGTAGTGCTTTTATTATAAGACTACTATGTGGTCATGCTTGTCTTGGACAGCGTGTTCACAAGTATGTAGAAGAATCAGCTCATGTTTTGGAGTTTGCTGCCGTAGTTCATTTCCCGAGAATATCGCAACATCATCTCGTCAATTTGTGTTGCAAACTTTCTTTCCCAGACATGTCGTCTAAAATATCCTGTTATCAACCAGATCTGAATCTCAGGCAGATATGATGGTTGAGAAATTCCCAATAATTGCATATTGTTCCCAGCTTGCACTGCTATTGTGCCATTCTACTATGGTCTGCCTTCTCGGTAATCGTCATCCAGGATTATTTTCAAAAGTGGGCTTACCATGGGTCCCATTCATTTCCGGTAATAATAAAATCAACCTTTGTGTTGTCTTCAACAAGATAGTCCATGGGACCCATGCTAGTCGGAGTATGTCGTTCTCTCGAACTACATCAAACGATCGTTTGTGATTGTCTTAGGCTGGTATAGAGAATTTCAATGATCTCTATATCAAAAGTAATTCTTTTTGTCACTTAAGGGAATAATTCTACGAGTCACCTTCTCTAAGGTGCCCCATCTGGTGACATCGATCACCATCTTCCTTAGGTGTGGAATTGGTTACCTGCCAAGTGAACCTTCATCATTTGTTTCACTCCATCCCTCTCGATGTGTGTTCCGTGTCTCAGCTCAAAAGATGTTTCAACATATCACCCCATGAGTTGATCTTGAGTAGCTCGATCTTTCAAAAGATCAATTTTGTAGAGTTTCTTTCGTCGTCACTGTGTTGGACAAAGATCTCGAAGGCAAGGATGTCAGTATCGACATGAGGCAAGCAATCAACATTCATATGAAGGACAGTTGGATCATGAAGATCGTGTTAGCCTTTTGTCCCTCTGTTTTCTTACCTCACGTCTTGAATCTCGGGATGAGATTCTTGTTTAGTGGGGGTGATTTGTCACAGCCCTATAATTGCTTGTAACTAGTTGCATTAAAGCATCCATGCATCATGTTTAATTTCAAAGGAAATTTGAATTGGGGATTGGTAAACCCTAGCACCAAATGAAATTCAAATAGGTTCAAACAAAATATTTTTCAATGACCCAAAATGCCCTTTGGAAATGTTCATAATTTCGGTTAAAGGTGAAAACCTATGCCAAAAATGATGAACATATTTCTAGGTCATCCCTGGATCCTTGAATTAAATATTAACGTATTTGCATTTGGACATTTAAATTCTATAAATATTTTAAATGTCCAGATAATGTTGGAAGCATTTGAGGGCTGTTGGAAATAATTTCTTAAGTGCCCATAAATGTTTCCAACATTTTACAAACTGGTTTAGAATCAACAAAAGAAATAGAAAACATAAACTAAATTAGAAAAAGAGAGAGAGTGGAACCTCACCTGGGCTTACCTGGTGGCCCACACTGTTGCAGGCCAGCCCAGCCCACCATCGCTGCCAATCACCCTCAACCTCCCGCCAGGAGGATGAGAGGCGCGTGGCCACCGCACGCTAGCACGCGCGCGGCCACCGACGGCCACCTCCTGCTTCTGCCGACGCCCTGGACGACTCTAGACGTTGCCACGCACCTCTCTGGCTCTCTCCCCCACCCCCTCATCCTTCTCCTCTCCCCTTGTGCTCCCTCTCTCGCACTGTGACACCCCCTATTTGACCGTACGAGATTGCAAAAGCGACGGGCACAGAGTCTCGAGAGAACTTCAGAGAGTATCTTCGGAATCTTCTGGTGCAGTAAGCGATCATCTGAAGTGAGGGGCTCTCTGGGCAAAAGTATTTTCGAGAACCTAAAGTTATATTTTAGCAAAATCATTTAACCCGAGTAGAAGAGAGATCAGAGTCCCAGAGTATAGACGAGGAATAAAAAGATCCTAATACCACCTAATGGCGACGTGGGCCCGTAAGCCACACAGCCATGTTAGTAAAAGCTTTTCAATTACTAGACTCAACCTCGGCCAAGGAGTTGGAAAGGGGGGTTCCTACAGGCAGTCGGCTCTGATACCAACTTGTGACGCCCCCGATTTGGCCGTACACTAATCATGCACGCAAATGTGTATGACCAAGATCAAGGACTCACTGGAAAATGTCACAACACAACTCTAGACACAAATTAAAATAATACAAGCTTTATATTACAAGCCAGGGGCCTCGAGGGCTCGAATACATAATCTTGAAAACACAAGAGTCAGCGGAAGCAATAATATCTGAGTACAGACATAAGTTAAACAAGTTTGCCTTGAGAAGGCTAGCACAAAACATCAACGATCGAAAAGGCAAGGCCTCATGCCTGGGACCTCCTAACTACTCCTCGAAACCGAACTCCACGTAGAAACATCCTCGGGATCATCTGGCTGCTGGACTCCACCATCTGGTTGGATCATCCGGGAAGAAGGGACAAAAGGGGAAAGGGGGGGAGCAAAGCTACCGTGAGTACTCATCCAAAGTACTCGCAAGCAAGGATCTATACTACATATGCAATGGTAACAATGATATGGGTAGTATATGTGGACTGAACTGCAGAAAGCGAGAATAAGAGGGGGATAGCTAATCTTATCGAAGACTACGCTTTCGGCAGACTCCATCTTGCAGCAGTAGAAGATAATAGATGGTAAGTGTAGGATCGAAGAAGTAGGTCTAGAGGGGGGGTGATTAGACTACTTGACAAGATAAAAAATTCTGCCTTTTGGATGTGCAAAGTTTTAGGTAGTTTTGCAACTAAGATCAAGTCAAGTAACTCACTACACATGCAATTCTAGAGTATGGGCAGCGGAAAGTAAATTGCATATATAGTAAATGGAAGTGGAGAAGATCAAACGCAGTTTGGTGACACGGAGATTTTTGTCGTGGTTCCGATAGGTGGTGCTATCGTACATCCACGTTGATGGAGACTTCAACCCACGGAGGGTAATGGCTGCGCGAGTCCACGGAGGGCTCCACCCACGAAGGGTCCACGAAGAAGCAACCTTGTCTATTCCATCACGGCCTACGCCCACGGAGGACTAGCCTTACTCGGGGTAGATCTTCACGAAGTAGGCGATCTCCTTGCCTTTACAAACTTCTTGGTTCAACTCCACATCATCAAGACGGAGGCTCCCAAGCGACACCTAACCAATCTAGGAGGCACCACTCCCCAAAAGGTAATAGACGGTGTTGATGGTGATGAACTCCTTGCTCTTGTGCTTCAAGTGATAAACTCCCCAACACTCAACTCTCCTCACTGATATGGCTGTGGTGGAAGAAAGATTTGAGTGGAAAGCAACTTGGGAAGGCTAGAGATCAAGTTTCATATGGTAGGAATGGAATGGCTTGATCTCAACACAAGGGTAGGTGGTTCACTTCTCAGAAAGTGTATGGTAGAAGTGGTGGTACTTTCTGATGGCTCTCCTCACGAATGAGAAGGGGGTGGAGGGGTATATATAGCCTCCACACAAAATCCAACCGTTACACACATATTTGACCAATCTCGGTCAGACCGAAGTGAAAACTCGGTCAGACCGAAAGTTCAAATATAGTGAACGTTGGGATTTTCGGTGGGACCGAAAATACCATCTCGGTGGGACCGAAAGTGTATCTGATATGAACGTTGGAGATTTCGGTGAGACCGAGAAAGAAAACTCGGTTGGACCGATTTGAGAAAGAGTAGGAACATGCCAGAATCGGTTTGACCGAAAATGAATTATCGGTGCGACCGATTTGAGTCAAGACAGAACCTTGCCCATTTCGGTGAGACCGATAATGCAAACTCGGATATTCCGATATGATGTGAAATGGTTACAGAAGGTTGGCAGTTCAGTTTCGGTGAGACCGATCTCAAACTCGGTAAGACCGATTTTTCTAGGGTTTGGAAAATGGCAGAAGTGGTTCATCTCGGTGGGACTGATTTGAAAGAATCGGTGTGACCGAGATGTTAGGGTTTGTGTTAAGTAGTGAATAGTGCTGATAGTTGAGGGAGTTAGATCACCAAGCACTTGAGCAACCAGATCATCAACACAACCTCATCCCCTTTTAATAGTATTGGCTTTCCTATGGACTCAATGTGATCTTTGATCACTAAACCAGAAATGGAGTCTTGAGCTTTTGCCAATGCTTGCCTTAGCATTTGAGGGGTCCACTTCTTCAGTCATCTTGCCATATCAATGTGATTGGGTTTCCTGAAACATACTTGATAAAAGTATTAGTCCAACCACAAAGTATGTTGTCATTAATTACCAAAACCACCCAGGGAGCAAATGTGCTTTCAATCTCCCCCTTTTTGGTAATTGATGGCAACACACTGAAATTATATTGAACGAGACATCAAAGCTTATTGAAAGAAAGACAGTATTATCATGAAAGCTTTGACAAGCATGTAGTACACAAGCTCCCCCTACAAGTGTGCAAGATTTTCATAGATTATGGTTTTGGACTACCACAAGCACACAAGAGAGATAAGCAAGATGTGCTACATGCAGCTTGGCTATATGCATCAGAGCAGAAGAGAAAGGAAGTGAGTGATAATGCATATGTGCATGGTGATTTCTTGCAAACAAGTATTTACAAGCAAGTCACCATCATGCACATTCTGCAAGATGCATATACTTACCTTGAGGTTCCTTGGCACTTGTACCTGAAGGGATAAACTTGAGAAAACAAGGTTAGATAACACAAGAGTATTCCTTCAACCAACTGCAAGAACATCAAGAGTACCAAGCCAGGGAGGACATGTATAAAGAGTGTCTCATATTGAGCACAGGCTTGAATCAGCAGACATGTCTCCGAAGCTAAAAGATTTTCAATGAACTCAGAGAGATTTTGCTTTTCATAGGATATCAATTGTGAAGATTCCTCTAAGTCTTCTCCCCTTAAGCTAAAAGATTTCATGAGATACCAATTGTGAATAACGAGGGGTGTGATGGAAAAAGCAAAATCAAAAGAAAGATGCCAATTGTAATGTCCAATGTAAAACACGACAAAGCTTTGATGTGATTCTCTCCCCCTTAAGATAAGATTGCTTTTCTTCTTCCCTTAAGTCTTATCTTCTCCCCTACTCCCCTTACTCCCCCTAAGTTCTCTCCCCCTTTGACATCAAGTGCCGAAAAGGACAGCAAACTAGGTAGGACAGGAAAGATGGAAAGAAAGAAAGAAAGAAGTGGGATCCTTAAGAATCACAACGGGACAAACAAGAACATTCATAGAGAAACAATTTGAGTCCAAATTTGAGTCCTCCCCCTCTTTAAGATTTAAGTCTGAGTGGAGCTGCAGAAGGTGATGTCCTGGAAGAATCCAAGGAAACACAGAAATAAACCAGCTCACTCTACGAGGGATGTTTCAAAGGATTTGCAATGAATTTGTAAATGATTTTCAGGGAATTGATCAGAGCCATAAAAAGATTTCCAGAAGGATATTCACAAAGAAATATAAGAAAAGAAATAAAAAGATTCCTAGATGAAGTTTTTTTTTTTTTTGTAAAGTAAAACTCAATGAGAGAACATAAGAGAAAACAGAAAAACTCCAAAAGCATATGTACTTCATCTAGATAAAGGTCGGCGACAAAGTCACCTATATTTGAGTATATTGACTTAGGAGTCAAATGAGGACATTTGATCATAGGTCATACTCATCGTTTAAGCTCAAAATGGGGTTGCCATTTTTCGATTAAGCATTTGATGTGATCACATCTTATGAAGCTGCTTGTACTCATGACTTTGAGCAAAGCTCCTTAAAGATGTGAAGAACATACCTTGGGCTTGTTGTTGCTTTACTCATGTAGGTAAGCTTGATGTAGGTGCTCATTGAATGTGAAGTTGGAGCGCCATTTCTACTTGTGTAGTTCATCTTCCTACATGGGTTAGGCAGGCAAGGAAATACTCGAGGATATCCAAGATGACAAGAGTGAAATACTAGATGTATAAGATGTCAAAAAGGATATGTGGAATTTTGTTCCTTGAACTCAACATCCCAAAGGGCTAGATACTTGGTCAATGACAAGATTACTCATGATTTGAGTGTGTGGTAATCTTGTGGAATGTAGATCATCCAAGTACCTGCAAGGAGTTAGATGCAATACAAGGAGGCAAATGTGTCCAAGACATATGATCATCATCATAAGAGAAATATCAAGGATTAGTTAAGAGGCTCATGCCTTGCATGCATCAATGGAGTTATCACTCCAAGTTTGAAGCATCAATGATGTTCAACTCACTCCTTAAGCGACAAAACACTTTCTCATCAAGAGGCTTTGTAAAGATATCAGCAAGTTGTTTGTCAGTACGAACATGCTTAAGATTAATGTCACCCTTGGCAATATGATCACGAATAAAATGGTGACGAACTTCAATATGCTTTGTTCGAGAGTGTTGCACAGGATTGTGTCCAATCTTGATTGCACTCTCATTGTCACAAAGCAAGGGAACTCTTCTCACATGTATCCCATAATCTTTAAGCGTTTGTGTCATCCATAGTAATTGAGCACAACACGAACCAGCAGCAATGTATTCTGCTTCGGCGGTGGATAATGATACCGAATTTTGTTTCTTGGAGGACCAAGATACAAGGGATCGACCAAGGAATTGACACGTACCCGAAGTTGACTTTCTATCAACCTTGTCACCGGCATAGTCCGAGTCGGAATAGCCAACAAGATCGAAAGAAGCTCTCTTAGGATACCAAATGCCAAAGTTTGGTGTGTGTATCAAGTATCTCACTATCCTTTTAACAGCTTTAAGATGACATTCTTTAGGAGCTGCTTGATATCGCGCACACATGCATACACTCAACATTATGTCAGGACGAGAAGCACAAAGATATAGTAGAGAACCAATCATAGAACAGTAAACCCTTTGATCAACGGGTTCTCCATCTTTTGTCAAGTCATTATGTCCACTAGTAGGCATGGGGGTACTCATACCTTTGCTTTCTTGCATGTTGAACTTCTTGAAGAGATCCTTAGTGTACTTTGTTTGTGAGACAAAGGTACCCTCCTTAGATTGCTTGATTTGCAACCCAAGGAAGAATTTGAGTTCACACATCATGGACATTTCATACTTCTCCGACATGAGCTGTCCAAACTTCTTGCTAAAATGGGGGTTAGTTGAACCAAAGATAATATCATCAACATATATTTGGCACACAAATAGTTCACCATTAACCCTTTTTGTGAACAGCGTTGAGTCTATCTTTCCAATCTCAAAGCCTTTCTCAAGAAGAAAGCTAGTTAAGCATTTGTACCAAGCTCTAGGGGCTTGTTTAAGACCATAAAGAGCTTTATGCAACTTGTAAACATGATTAGGCTTTTTGGGATTCACAAAACCGGGAGGTTGTTTAACAAATACTTCCTCCTCAATTTCACCATTTAGAAAAGCACTTTTGATGTCCATTTGATAGAGAGTAATATCATGATGATTGGCATAAGCAAGAAGAATGCGAATGGACTCAAGTCTAGCAACGGGGGCATAGGTCTCACCATAGTCCATACCTTCGACTTGTGTGTAACCTTGAGCTACGAGACGAGCCTTGTTGCGGATGACTTGTCCATCTTCATCTTGCTTGTTGCGAAACACCCATTTGGTTCCAATGATGTTTTGATCATCGTTGGGCTTCTCTACCAAAGTCCACACCTTGTTCCTCTCGAAGTTGTGTAGTTCTTCGTGCATAGCGTTCACCCAATCCGGGTCTTTAAGTGCTTCTTCTACCTTCATAGGTTCAATACTAGAAATAAATGAGTAATGCTCACAAAAGTTAGCTAAGCGAGTTTTAGAGCGAGTAATTCTCCCGGAGTTGATGTCATTCATCATTTGTTCCACGGGATGATTCTTCTTGACTCTTGCTCGAACTCGGGATAGCTTTTGTTGACGTTGTGGCTCAGCTTCCTCATCATCTTCATCTTCCTCTTCTTCTTCTTCTTGTTCATTGTTGTTGGTGTTGTCTTGAGGTGGTGGAGAAGGAGGTTGTGGTGGATCTTCTTGTTGCATCTCCTCATCTTGATGAGTTCCACTTGTGGAGGCCTCCATGTTGCCTTGAGGTTCATCTCTCTGTGAGGTAGGTGGCTCCACATATGTAGATGAGGTACTCTCCTTTACTTCCATGGGACGAATCTTTCCAATAGATAAATCTTGGATTGCTTCCGATGGGTCCTTGTCTCCTACATCAATAGGCATTTGCTCTACTTGCGAGCCATTAGATTCATCAAACTTCACATCTACCGTCTCTTCAACCTTTCGGGTGAAATTATTGTAGACACGGTAGGTGTGGGAGTTTGATCCATAACCAAGAAGAAAGCCTTCATGAGATTTAGGAGCAAATTTAGACCGACGATGCTTATCAAGGATATAGCATTTTGAACCAAAGACACGAAAGTATCCCACTTGGGGTTTGTTACCGGTGAGAAGCTCGTATGATGTCTTGCCGAGAAGCTTATGAAGATAAAGCCTGTTGATAGCATGACAAGCTGTCTCGACCGCTTCTCCCCAAAAATGCTTCGGTGTCTTGTATTCATCAAGCATCGTTCTTGCCATCTCAATGAGCGTTCGGTTCTTCCTCTCAACAACTCCATTTTGTTGAGGAGTGTACGTAGCCGAGAACTCATGTAGAATTCCTTCCTCATCGAGAAAAGAGTCTACATTGGCGTTCTTGAACTCCGTTCCATTGTCACTCCGAATTTTCTTGATCTTCACCTCAAATTGATTTTGGGCCTTTTTGGCAAAGGTCTTGAAGATTTTCTGAACCTGCGATTTATCATCAAGGAAAAATACCCACGTAAATCTGGAATAATCATCAACTATAACTAGAGCAAAGGAGTTACCACCAAGGCTTTTGTAAGCATTGGGACCGAAGAGATCCATATGAAGAAGCTCAAGCGGTCTCCTAGTGGTCATGATGTTTTTCACGGGATGACTTCCACCAACTTGTTTTCCTGCTTGACAAGCGCTACAAAGTCTATCTTTGTCAAAGAAAACATCTTTAACACCAAGAATATGATCACCTTTGATTAGCTTGTCTAAGTTACGCATACCAACATGTCCTAGCCTTCTATGCCATAACCAACCTTTAGAGGATTTAGCAATGAAACAAGCTCTAGGTTGGGCTTTCTTAGTGAAATCAACAATATATAGATCACCTCTACGGATACCAGTAAAAGCCATGTTTTGATTATCACGACGAAAGACTTGGCAATCTACTTTGGTGAATAGCACATTGAATCCAAAGTCAGCTAATCTAGACACGGAAAGTAAATTGTATCCAAGAGATTCTACAAGCATGACATTTTGAATAGAGCTATCATGAGATATGGCCACCTTACCAAGGCCAAGTACCTTACCCTTGGAGTTGTCTCCAAAAGTCACATACTTGCGTGGGCCATCGTTCTTTGCAAGCTCTCGAAACATGTCTTTGTCTCCGGTCATGTGATCGGTGCATCCACTATCAAGAATCCACTCTTTTCCACCGGACATGTAGTCTCTCATATTTGCCATAAGATTGAGACTCTTCATGACCTTGTCTAGCTCGGTGTCCGAATCGGAATAATCATCGTCTTGCTCATGCTCATCATCATATTGACCCATAGATTGTTCATCATCAACACCTAGGTCAATTTGATAAGTACTTGCATTAGTTTGGTCAATGGAATAATAATCTTCGGAATGCAATGCAAGAGCATTTCTAATTCTAATATTAATAAGACCGGGATCACCCTTCTTTTTCATAAGATCACGAAGCTCAAAGAAGCATTTATCAAAGTTGGGATCATTGGGGTGCAACTTATCAAATTCAATAGTCTTGTGTAGAATTTCATCAAGACCTCTCATAGAGTAGTCCGGATAAAGTTCTTCCAAGAATTTCCACATAGCATAGGCACACTCAAAATTTGTAACAAGATTAAGCAAGTCATCAGGTAACCCTCTAATGATAAGATTCACAGTTCTAAGGTTACGAAGCAAATCAAGCTCTTCATCCATGGTAGGGTGCAAGGGATCAACAGGAGGCACATAAGGGGTCTCAATATATTTGCACAAATTGTACATTTTAAAGATACTAAGCATTTCAACCCTCCAAGAGTTATAGAACCTTCCATCAAGAACAGGCACTCTATGGCTAACACTCCCATCCGTAGACACGTCCATCTTCCTCCAATGGTGTGTAAACCAAAGCAATGGAGACCAAGGCTCTGATACCAATTGTAGGATCGAAGAAGTATGTCTAGAGGGGGGGTGATTAGACTACTTGACAATATAAAAATCTGCCTTTTGGTTGTGCAAAGTTTTAGGCAGTTTTACAACTAAGATCAAGTCAAGTAATACACTACACATGCAATTCTAGAGTATGGGCAGCGGAAAGTAAATTGCATATATAGTAAAGAGAGGTGGAGAAGATCAAACGCAGTTTGGTGACACGGAGATTTTTGTCGTGGTTCCGATAGGTGGTGCTATCGTACATCCACGTTGATGGAGACTTCAACCCATGGAGGGTAACGGCTGCGTGAGTCCACGGAGGGCTCCACCCACAAAGGGTCCACGAAGAAGCAACCTTGTCTATTCCATCACGGCCTACGCCCACGGAGGACTAGCCTTACTCGGGGTAGATCTTCACGAAGTAGGCGATCTCCTTGCCTTTACAAACTTCTTGGTTCAACTCCACATCATCAAGACGGAGGCTCCCAAGCGACACCTAACCAATCTAGGAGGCACCACCCCCCAAAAGGTAATAGACGGTGTTGATGATGATGAACTCCTTGCTCTTGTGCTTCAAATGATAAACTCCCCAACACTCAACTCTCCTCACTGATATGGCTGTGGTGGAAGAAAGATTTGAGTGGAAAGCAACTTGGGAAGGCTAGAGATCAAGTTTCATATGGTAGGAATGGAATGGCTTGATCTCAACACAAGGGTAGGTGGTTCACTTCTCAGAAAGTGTATGGTAGAAGTGGTGGTACTTTCTGATGGCTCTCCTCACGAATGAGAAGGGGGTGGAGGGGTATATATAGCCTCCACACAAAATCCAACCGTTACACACATATTTGACCAATCTCGGTCAGACCGAAGTGAAAACTCGGTCAGACCGAAAGTTCAAATATAGTGAACGTTGGGATTTTCGGTGGGACCGAAAATACCATCTCGGTGGGACCGAAAGTGTATCTGATATGAACGTTGGAGATTTCGGTGAGACCGAGAAAGAAAACTCGGTTGGACCGATTTGAGAAAGAGTAGGAACATGCCAGAATCGGTTTGACCGAAAATGAATTATCGGTGCGACCGATTTGAGTCAAGACAGAACCTTGCCCATTTCGGTGAGACCGATAATGCAAACTCGGATATTCCGATATGATGTGAAATGGTTACAGAAGGTTGGCAGTTCAGTTTCGGTGAGACCGATCTCAAACTCGGTAAGACCGATTTTTCTAGGGTTTGGAAAATGGCAGAAGTGGTTCATCTCGGTGGGACTGATTTGAAAGAATCGGTGTGACCGAGATGTTAGGGTTTGTAGAGATAACTTCATCTCGGTGAGACAGAGTTGGTTTGACCGAGATTACTTATGGGTGTGTGTTAAGTAGTGAATAGTGCTGATAGTTGAGGGAGTTAGATCACCAAGCACTTGAGCAACCAGATCATCAACACAACCTCATCCCCTTTTAATAGTATTGGCTTTCCTATGGACTCAATGTGATCTTTGATCACTAAACCAGAAATGGAGTCTTGAGCTTTTGCCAATGCTTGCCTTAACATTTGAGGGGTCCACTTCTTCAGTCATCTTGCCATATCAATGTGATTGGGTTTCCTGAAACATACTTGATAAAAGTATTAGTCCAACCACAAAGTATGTTGTCATTAATTACCAAAACCACCCAGGGAGCAAATGTGCTTTCAGTAAGTTAACCATGTAACATCGTATAGCATAATCCTACTCGGCGACCCCCCCGCACATCACCCTGTGAGAGAGTAACCACCGAGTTATATCTGGAACTCATCTGGGTGTGTTTTATCAAGTATCCGGTTCTAGTTGTCATAAGGTCAGAATACAACTCCGGGTCGTCCTTTCACCGAGGGACACAGCTATTCGAATATATTAACTTCCCTGCAGGGGTGCACCACATAATCCAGCACGCTTGATCCCATTTGGCCGGACACACTTTCCTGGGTCATGCCCGGCCTCGGAAGATCAACAGGTCGCAGCCCTACCTAAGCACAACAGAGAGGTCAGCACGCCAGTCTAAGTCCTAAGCACACAGGGGTCTAGGCCCATCGCCCAATGCACACCTGCACGTTGCGAGGGCGGCCGGTGAGCAGACCTAGCAACCTCCATTACTAAGGAAGTTACCCGGCGCGCACCACTAAGCCGCTGACGTCAAGAAGGCTTCGGCTGATACCACGACGTCGAGTGCCCATAACTGTTCCCATGCAGCTGGTTAGTGCGTATAGGCCAACGGCCAGACTTAGATCAAATATCCAAACTCGTTAAGCGTGTTATTATGAAATAACTGTGGACAACGACCAGGGCCAGGACCACCTATCTCCTAGGTGTCTCAACCTGCCCTATCGCTCCGCCACAAGGATCCACATAGAGGGCCGTCGGGAAAGTATGTCCTTTCAGCCCCCAATCCATGAATCAACCGCGGGTACTCAACGAGCCGACCCGACTTTAGTCACAACATGTATCATGTATAAGTGTATGTAGTATATACCCATGATCATCCCCAAGTGATCACAGCCCGAAAGAATAGCAGGGCAGACGGACAAGGGTGTAGGGCCACTGATGGACTACTAGCATCCTATACTAAGCATTCAGGATTGCAGGTAAAGGTATCAACAGTTGTAGCAACAATGACGGGCTATGCAGCAGAATAGGATTATCAAAAGCAGTAACATGCTACACTAGTCTAATGCAAGCAGTGGAGAGAAGAATAGGCGATATCAGGTTGATCAAGGGGGAGGGGTCGTCGTCGACGCAGTCGATCATCGTGGCACTGCCAGCGGTCTCAGTCCCGATGTATATCGAAGAGAAGAGGAGGGAGAAACAATAAATATAAAGCAAGCATCGCACCACAAAGCATAACATAGAAATACGCGGTGCTACATGTGACCTAACGTGGTACTAAGTGATACTGGCGAGGAGAAATAACATCCGGGAAAGTAATCCCGGTGTTAGGAATTTTCGCACAGATGGACCGGAGGGGGACGGTTGTAGGTTCGCTATGCTTGGGACGTGCAGTGGACGAACGGACTGTATATTCGGATTCGTCTCATCGTTCTGAGCAACTTTCATGTATAAAGTTTTTCGATCCGAGTTACGGTTTATTTTATATAATTTTGCGAAGTTTTTCACAATTTTCTAAAATTACAGATTTAATTTAGTTCAAAAAGTATTTATGACATCATGAAGACGTCAACGGTCAACTCTCACCGTTGACCAGTCAAACTAACGTGTGGGTCCCGCTGTCATAGACTAAGATTAACTAAAACAGATTAGCTAGTTTAATTAACGATTTGGTTAAGCTAAACGACATTAATTAAGTTAATTAATTATTTAGTTTAGTTAAGTTAATTATTATTTTTAATTATTTTATTTATATTATTATATATATATATAGAGTAACACTATTCTGATCCTGGGATCATAATAGTTATTTGGATCACGTCTGGCCCTATAAGGAGCGCGCGGTGCTTCCCGAACTCGTGAACCCGCGGAGAAAAAAAAAGGCAATGCCCACGCCCACTAGTCCACGATCTCCTCCCCGATCCCCAACCTCTCGTAGCCACAACCGCCACCTCCCGCCGCTAGCCCCTGGCTCCGGCATGCCTCCTGCTGCCGGTGCCGGCACACCTCCCACTGCCGGCCACCTTGGCCCCGTCGCCGCCCCCCGACCCTGATGCGCCTCCCGCCACCGGCCATCCTGACCCCGATGCGCCTGCCTCCATCGGCCACCCCAGCCTAGGATCCGGCCGCCACGCTGCCTTCTTCCCACGGATCCAGCCGCCATGACGCCTCCTCCTCCCGGATCCGCTCGCGGGACTATTCCCGCCGCCGCCTAGTGCCGCCACACGCCGCCGCCTAGTGCCGCCACACGCCGCCGCCATCGAAGCTTCTTGCGCCCGCACACCAGATCCCGTCGCCTGGCGCATCCCTGGCATCGCCAGCGAGCCCCGTCACCTACCTCCATCGACTGCCCCGTCCCCCGTACCCAACCGCGAGGATTCGATCTCGGTCAGTAAGCAGCTCATTGCCGGTGACAGGCTACCTCACTCATGCTGTCACATTAGGTATATGTGTCTGTGTGTATTCGGAGCCAAGCTGAAGCGTACGAGTATGCAGACCAAGTGTTGGAGCAGTGGTACCCATTGGTGGAGGAGAGCTGCAACAAGGGGATTGTGGTGCTCGTCACCAGCCAGAAGGAGTGGGACATCACCGGTGGCCTGGCCTTGGTGCAATTGACGGAAGTCCAACTTCAAGAACAAGGAGGAGACGCAGGAGAAGCGCAGGCAGTTCATGCTCGTCAGCGGCGGCCTGCTCGTCATCGCCTTCGCCGTGCCCATGGCACAGTACTACGCCTACATCTCCGGTGGATCTGTGTTGCCGCCTCCTCCCCGCAGGTATGCATATAACTCATCTGCCATTTTTTGTAACCAGATCAAACAACCACTTGATGCTAAAGATTAAACTCTTCTTTCCGTAATACAGCCAAGGATGCTCTTAACGATGGATGAGGATCTGAAGCCTCTTCCTGTTCCAGTGCCGGTTGGGCAAGCAGTTGATGTGGTTGGGCAGGAAGGCAAACCCAAGACGATCACCGGCTTTCAGATGCATACCACTCCTGTCTTGCTTGCAGCCGGGGAGCAAGCAGAATTGGCAACTGACAAGTAAGTTCGACTAGGACTGTGCATGTTCTTCATCGTGTGAATATGTTCTCTCCATGGAAGCTAACCGCTGTTGCCTTGTGTCGCGTAGGTACATCCCCCTGACGTCGATGTTGGAGGGATTTGTAATTCTGAAGAAGAACCCGGAATACCATGAGGAGTGAGGGAAACCCCTAGGCTTTGATCTGATGCGAGTTTTTGGAGGCTCACAACTTGGCAGACTCGATCGTCATCGAGGATCCTTTGATATGCCCCCACACAAGGCACTTGCTGGTGTTTCATCCAAAAACTTTTTATTCCGTCCACCAGAGCTGTAACTAACTGCAAGCTTGTTTCGTTGCTCGATTGGACCGGCATGCCACTTTGTACCCACACTGGTGGACATGTAGGAGTTGAACTGGTGGCGTCTTTTGACGTTAAGCTTATTATTTGTATATGTATTGTTTGTACTGGGCATTAAAACGTTAGAATAGATACTGTGTTGTCATTCACTTGCATATTTTAAATAACATAGAAGTTCAAAATGTTTATTCCAAAACCAAGAAGCTCAAATAAAAATGAGCAATTTAAAAAGTTTGTAACATGGATCTTCCCTTGTTTCTTTTTAAAGATCTAGAGGTTCAAATTTAAATAAGTGAGCGGGTCGATGTTTATTACATAGCTACTACTTTTCCCTTTACTAATGAATAACACCAAGAAGTCCTTTAGAAGTTGTTTGATGTTTATAAAAATCTTAGATTTTCTCCGATACGAAAGAATAAAACCAAGAAGTTCAATTTTTAAAAATTGAGGAGTTCAATGCATATTAAAAACTTACCTTTTTCTCGTTACTGAAGAATTAAACCAAGAAGTTCAATTTTAAAAAGGAGAGCAGTTTGATAGTTATTTGAAAACTCAGTTTTTTTGGTTCTAAAAGAATAATACCAATATGTTATATTCAAAATAACGAAGAAGTTCAATGTTTCTAATGAAACTCCAATTTTCACATTTCTAAAACACACACAAAGAAGCTCAAAAATAAAAATAAAAAATAAAAAATCTTGTGAGAGAGGTTGAACAAAAATACGTGACAGAAGTTCAAGATGAAAACAACGAGAAGTTCAACTACTACACGAAATGCGTTTCACGTAAGAATATATGAATAGAAAACAAAGAGCTTACAAGGTTTGCGGCAAGAAGTTCACGTGCTCCTCCGGCTGAAGGTCAAGATCTATAGTGCAAGACGTCCGACCTTCAATTACATGTAAAAAACAAAAAAATAGAGCATAGAAGCTCAAAATTTGAAGAAAAAAAGTGAGCATTTCTTGAAGACAAAAAAATATGGATGCGAAGTTCATATTCTCTGCCGCAGATATAACGAAGAAGTTCGATGTTTTTAAAAACCTCCAATTTTCACATTTCTAAAAATACACAATGAAGTTCAAATAAAAAAGGTGGAGCGGTTCAATAGCTATAAAAAACTCAGATATTTTCGCGTAACCGAGAGAAGTTCACGTACTACACGATGTGCATTTGTGTGAAAAAAATAGAATGGAAAAGCAAAGGGTAAAAGTTTTGTTTCTAGAAGTTCAAGTACTCGGTCCGAGAAAAAATCAAAATTCTTGTGAGAGAGGTTGAACAAAAATACATGACAGAAGTTCAAGATGAAAACAGCGAGAAGTTCAACTACTACACGGAATGCGATTCACGTAAGAATATATGAATAGAAAACAAAGAGCTTACAAGGTTTGCGGCAAGAAGTTCACGTGCTCCTCCGGCTGAAGGTCAAGATCTATAGTGCGAGACGTCCGACCTTCAATTACATGTAAAAAAAGGAAAAAAACGTCGTTTTTGCCATTTTTAAAACTGCTCTCAAACGACAATGAATTTGTAACACATGTCTCATGAAAAAGTTGCTCGTATTCATAAGCTTTCCAACGATATATTATATGCCACATTGCGATCAATGGTTTAAAAGTTTTATCTATAACGTTTAAAGCACATTTTTATGCATTCAAAAAAATATTTTGAACCGTTGCGAATATGGAAAAATGATCAACACGAAAAAGTTGCGTGTTTTCAACAGCTTTCCATCGGTATATCATTTGCTCAATTCCGGTAAGTGGTTTGGGAGTTACGGGAGAAAAACATCACGTCAAAAAACAGAGTGAAGTTCAAGCAGAACAGTCGTAGAAGTTCAAGTACTTCACGCGATGCATTTTCGACGAATTTGTCTCGCGATGAAGGCAAAAAAATGATCTCGCCATTTTCACAATTACTTGAAAACGGCTAAGAATTAGAGAAAATCGTCAACACGAAAAAGTTCCGCATTTTCTGTAGCTTTTCAACGATATATTATTTGCCGCATTCCGACAAAGTTTGTAGAAAATACAACGAAAATAAGTCTTTTGCCATTTTCAAAACTGACTTAAAACTGTAGAGAATTAGGAGAAACAATACATACAAAAAAGTTTGGCATTGGTTCAAGCTTTCCAATGCCATATCACTTGCTGCATTCGGACGCACGGTTAAAAAATTAACTCGAAAAAACGAACTCGGTACGACTTGTACCGTTTTCTAGATTACTCTTAAACCGTTCAAAATTAGGAAAACCTTTCAACATGAAAATGTAGCGTATTTTCATAAGCTTTCCAACGCCATATAATATGCCCTAATTGGATCAGCCTTTTAGAAATCAGAGTGAAAATACGAACTCGGCTGTTTGGTTTGCGAAATTTTACGTTTTTCCAAATAACGTTTTAACCATAGGGAATTAGAGAAAAGTTTCAACCTGTGAAAGGAGCGGTTTTGCAGCAGCTTTCCAACGACATATTATATGCCACATTCCTATAAACGGTTTAGAAATGAGATAGAAAATACGATTCACGTTTTTTGTGTGAAGAAAAAACGGTTTTCAAAACTGCTCTTAAACCCCTTACATTTTGACAAAAATTTAAGTTGGGTCGTGATACTGGTGTCCATAGCTTTCCAACGGTATATCGCAAGCCCCGTTTGGGCGATGTTGGCCGAAGTTCAACCTAGTTCAGAGGGAAGTTCAGGCGTGCAACGGAGGCAGTAAAATTGCAAAAAACGCAAGTTCATCACGACCCGGGAGCAAAATCCGCCCATGAGCGTGATTTCTATTTAAAAAGAGTATTTAGTTGCTAAAAACCATTTGAAGATTACACTTACATCACATAGAACGCGACTATGTAGAAAAATTCACGGGGAGAGCCACGGTTGCGAAGATAGCCTGAAGTTCGGGTTCGTACAGAGGGAAGTTCAGGCGCCTATCTCAGGAAGTGTATGTTGTGATCAGAATAATATTCTGATCCCGTGATCATATATATATATATATATATATATATATATATATATATATATATATATATATATATATATATATATATATATATATATATATATTAAAACGTTACTAGGGCGGGGCCCCCTTGCCATAGGCCGTAGTGGCCTACCGGGCGCGGGCTAACGGGTGAGGGGCGACGGGTGCCGGGCGCCGGCGAGGGCGGACCCGAGCGACGGCCGCGGCAGCTGGCGATGGCGCGAGGGGCCAGGGGCGGGGCGGAGCGGCGCCAGGGCGTGCGGGGGGCCAGCGGGAGGCGCGGTGGCGGCTTGCGAAGGGCGGGTGCGCGGCTTGGCGGCCGTGGCTGTGGCCGGAGCGGGGGAAGGACAGGGGACCGGCTGGCGGGCGGGGTCCTAGGGCGCAGGCCGGAGCAGGGGGGGGAGGGGAGCAGGCACGGCCATCGCAGTCGGCTGGCACGGGCGCGACCGTTGCTGCTACGACAAGTGGCCACGGAGGCAGTAGCGGGGCGCGGTGGTGGAAGCGTGTGGTGAGCGGGGCAGGCCGGCAGCCATGGCGCTCAGCCAACGGCCAGCGGTGGCGGGAGCTAGGCGAGCGCAGCGCCGACAGTGGTTCGGCAGGCGGCAGAGGCTGGCGCGACGGGCAGTGCGACAATATCAGTTTGTGGGGAGACCTCATGCAGGCGAGGCATGTGCGCGTGCAGCGAAGCGCATGGGCGCGGCGACGCCAAGATCAGGGCGGGGCAAACCGCGGGATCATCACCGTGAGCAGCGATGACAGAGAGATCCGTCCATGGCGAGGTCCTAGCTAGAGCACGAAAACAAAATTGCTGAAGGGGGGAGAGCTGAAACTGGGCAAAGCTCACAGTGAGGGCGGGGTCAGCTTGCGGGAGCCGGGGACGTAGTGGTGCCGGCGAATCGCGCGGTGGGGCTTGTCGGGGCCGAGGGTTCGACAACGAGGTTCCGATGGCCGCGGGCGTTGACGGAGACGACGAGGTCGATGCGTTGCTCGCCGAGATGATGCAGAGCGCCAGCTCGATGGAGGCAAGTGAGGCGGAGCTCGTGGGCATGAGCCGCGGTCGAGGAAACGATGGTGGCCACGGGATCTCGGGGTGCACGGCGACTGCAGCGTTCGGGGAGGAGCGAGCACGCGAGCGAGAGGGAAACGAGCGAGAGGGGGTGGGGAGGGAAAAGATCTACGGTGCTGACGAGGCCGAGAGGCGGGGGTTGGTCTTATCCCACGACTGCGTGGGTCGGCTCGGTTGGGCCGAGGCCCACGGGAACAGGGAAAGGGCGGGGTTCCCTTTTATTTTTATTTGGCAGGTTTTTTAAACTTTTCTGTGTTCTTTTATTTTCAAAAGAAAATAGTTATATAAAATACAAAGCTTGCATCTACAATATCTTTATGACTTAGGCCAGAGCTATCATTAATTTGGAATCATACTAAAGTAGTTTAGAATCTGTACAATTTAAAATGCAATTAAATTATTAATTAGGCCATGGTTATATTTATTTTAGGTCAATTAAACAATTTACAAAAATTGGTTCACCACCAACATTATCAAGAGATTATTTGCGATAAGTCGTTCATTTTAGTTTTAATGTTTGTAAGCTTCTATCGTTTGACTTTAATTCAAATTCGAATTTTAATCGGTTCTCGATCTACCATGAGATTAACAACAGTAACCGCGGTGATGTGCCATCATTAGCGTGGAATTACTATAGCTTAATTATCCGGGCGTCACACGCACACCCGAGCGTCGTCATCGCCGCCGTTCTCTACCACCGCGCCCAGAGCCACTGCCTCGCCTCATCTTTGTGCCCCTGAGCTTCGTCTCCTCGCGCTGAAGCTCTTCGCCGAGCCGCCCGATGCCGGGAGCCCCTGGAGCACCGTCATCGATCTCTTCTTCCTCCTTCGGCCTCCGAGATCGCCGGCGACCATACGCCGTCCCTGATGCCTCCCTGAGCTTGCTGAGCTCCGCCTCGACTCCGCTGTGAGCACCTCGTCGTTTTCCCTCTCCTCTGTTCCTCGTTTGCATGCCGTAGCCACACTAACCACCGGACCCGAGAGCTCACCGCCGCCGTGGTTCTTCACCACCGCGGCCAGGGCCACCCCAGCTCGCGCCTGAGAGCGTCCCCGTGTTCGCAGAACTCCCAGGAGCACGCAGCACCCACCAGCTCCTCCCCTAGTGCACCGTAGCCTTGTTTCCATCAATGTCTGAACGCCGGCCACCGCCACGAGCTCAACTTTGGCGAGCCCTCTCCTCCCGCTCGCACTATTCGACGCGGACGAGTCTCCTCGTTCCGTAGATGGCCTCGGCCTTCGATTTGGTCGCCGTGGGACGAAACCCGAGCCCCTCCGCCGTCTCTGGTCACGCCGGCGACAAGCCATGGGTCAACTCCGGCGAGTTTGACCCCGGTTGACTAGGATTTGACCCCCTCCCTCTCACTGACATGTGGACCCAGCCTCTAAGTTAATTAAGTTAATCCCACAATTAGCATTGACAAGCACTGTTAGTTAGATGTGAGACTCACACGCGGGACCCACTGGTCAGTTTGAACTGGGCCGCCCCTGTTGACTTGCTGACGTCATAGTGCCATCATGCTGACGCAATATCTGTTTTCTGGGATTTTAAATAAATCAGAAATGATTTATTTATTTCAAAAAATAGCTAAAACTTCTAAAAATTATAGAAAATAATCTATAACTCCAATGAAAGTAATTTATATATGAAAAATGATCAGAAAAATCCAAAGAATCTGTTTATGGCATTTTCATGCATGTTTGAATAACTTACAACCACTGTTTAGGACAATTTGAATAAATGGCATTTGAATAATCACATATGAAGTTTGAATTTGAACCCTAGGTTCAAACTAACCTCATTTAATATGGTTGCTAGTTGCATTAGCTCTATCAATAGCATATTGCCATGTCATGATCATGCATCATATTGTCACATTGCATTGATTGTGTTATTTCTCTATTTGCCGGTTTTGTCCCCTCTCAGTGGACGTAGCTCCGACGATGAGTTCGATGACACCGATGAAGAGTATTACTATCTTCGGAAGTGCCAGGCAAGCAGAACCCCCTTGTTCATTCCGATACAATCCCACTCTCTCGCTCCTGCTCTCTTTTACTACATTAGAACAACAACGTTTCAACTGTTACTTGCTGTGGTTGTTGAACCCCTTTCCTCTGCATGACTTGTCATTGCCACAGTAAATAGTTGAAACCCACTAGCATGAGTAGGAGTTGTTTTAGCTATGATGTGCCTACTCATTCATGTTTGCTTGTCATGCCTGCTATTGCTTAGAGTTGTGTCAGGTCTGATTCATCGGGGATGAATTGAAATGGTGATGAACATGTCCTACTGTGTGTGAGCTAAGTGTGTGAACACGATTTGGTAAAGCTAGCGGTGAGAGGCCATGTAGGAGTACATGGTGGGTTGTCTCACTAGAACCGTCCTTAATATCTGAGTTCTGTGTAAGTTGTCCAATGACTAGTTACTACCACACATTGGGTTCCGGTAACTCGACCCCTCTCGGCTTATTAATCAACTCGATCTCTGTCCAGGAGTTGCAACTAGTTTCTGGTGTTTGTAGGTTGTGTTAGTAGTCTACCAAGTGGCACCCGGTACAGGTGGGCTTGGGACAGACTAGGCACCATGGCACGGTGTACCAAGCGTAGATCCATCCATCAAGGTGGGCTTGGGAACCCTGTTCACATCGTTTGGGGCCGTGAGCGACACCCCGGCCGGATCTCCTTGCGGATGGAACCCGACTAGGCGATAAACCTGGACTAGAGACTTGTGTGGTTAACCAGGTCGTGGCCGATACCCTCGCTAGGCTTCCGCTTGAAGGTTGCCGAGATACACAACGTGTACATGGCGGTAAGTGGCGAGAGCGTCTGTGAAGAAGTACACCCCTGCAGGGTTAACATGATCTATTCGAATAGCCGTGTCCGCGATTATGGACTTCTTGGATGCTTATGTGGTACATAGACAAGTGAAAGTGGATACTCTAAAATGCTCAAGACAAGTGTGAGTGCTATGGATGGCCTTCTCGTAGGGAGACGGGAGCGGATCCATAGTGGTGTATTGATATGGTGAATATGTGGACTCGTGTGCGCCACCTCAAAAGAGTTACTTGCAATCGTAGTTCAGGACAGCCACCGAGTCAAAGCTGGCTTGTTGCAATCAAACTCCACCACCCTATTGTGGATACTGATGCATATGTAGTTAGTTCTGATTTAAGTCTTGCTGAGTATCTTTGTACTCACGTTTGCTTAATTTATGTTTTTGCAGAGAGACTTTAGTCTCACTAGTGGTTCCGCGTGGACTTCGATGTTTAGATTGTTACCTCAGCTACGATCTTGTACCCTTGGGAGGGTCTTGTAGATAGTCAGGCTTCTCAGCCTTTTTCATTTGTAGTTGTCTGTACTCAGACATGTTATGCTTCCGTTGCCTGTATGCTCTGTATGTTGGGTCATGTGACCCTTATATGTAATAAATGCTATGATGGCTCTTCTGGGCCTTTTCTATATGAGTCGTTGAGTTATGTTGTGATGCCATGTTGTACAACACATACTTGCATGATATGCGTACGTGTAATGTGTATTGCTATGTGTGGGATCCGACATCTAGTTCTTTACCCTTGGTAGCCTATCTTACGGGGAAATGCCTCCTAGTGCTTCCACTGAGCCTTGGTAGCTTGCTACTGCTCCGGAACACTTAGGCTGGCTGACATGTGTCCTTCTTTGTTCCTGTGTCTGTCCCTTAGGGGAAATGTCACGCGTTGTTCCTTTAAGTCCTTGTAGCATGCTACGACTTGGGTTCATACGTTCATGACCGACACGTTCGTTGCTGGGTCATGTATGCCTGTCCCTGTAATTTAGCGCCACTTTTGGTTTACAACTAGTCATGTCGGCCCGGGTTCTCTATCATATGGATGCTAGCGACAATGTCATATACGTGAGCCAAAATGCGCAAATGGTCCCGGGCCAGGTAAGGTGGCACCCGTGGGGATACCGTGCATGAGGCCGCAAAGTGATATGATGTGTTACATGCTATATCGGTGACTTAGGATCGGGGTCCCGACAATGCCTCAGCCATAGGATCTATCATGTATGCAATGATGTGTACCAGACCTGATGTGTGCCTTGCTATAAGTTTAGTAGGGAGGTACCAAAGTAATCCAGGAGTGGATCACTAGACAGCGGTCAAGAAAATCCTGAAGTACCTGAAAAGGACAAAGGATATGTTTCTCGTTTATGAGGTGACAAAGTGCTCGTCTTAAACGGTTACGTCGATTCAAGCTTTGACACTGATCCGGATGACTCTAAGTCACAAACCGGATATGTATTTTTATTGAACGGTGGAGCCTTCAGTTGGTGCAGTTCCAAGTAGAGCGTCGTGGCGGGATCTACGTGTGAAGCGGAATACATAGCTGCTTCGGAAGCTGCAAATGAAGGAGTCTGGATGAAGGAGTTCATATCCGATCTAGGTGTAATACCTAGTGCATCAGGTCCAATGAAAATCTTTTGTGACAACACTGGAGCAATAGCCTTGGCGAAGGAATCCAGGTTTCACAAGAGAACAAAGCACATCAAAAGACGCTTCAATTCCATCCGCGATCAAGTCAAGGAGGGAGACACCGAAATTTGCAAGATACATACGGATCTGATCGTCACAGACCCGTTGACTAAGCCTCTTCCACGGACAAAACATGATCAGCACCAAGACTCCATGGGTGTTAGAATCATTACTTTGTAATCTACATTATTGACTCTAGTTCAAGTGGCAGACTGAAGGAAATATGCCCTAGAGGCAATAATAAAGATGTTATTTGTATTTCCTTATATCATGATAAATGTCTTTTATTCATGCTAGAATTGTATTAACCAGAAACTTAGTACATGTGTGAATACATAGACAAAACAATATGTCCCTAGTATGCCTCTACTAGACTAGCTCATTGATCAAAGATGGTTATGTTTCCTAGCCATAGACATGAGTTGTCATTTGATCAATGAGATCACATCATTAGTAGAATGATGTGATGGACAAGACCCATCCATTAGCTTAGCACTATGATCGTTTAGTTTTACTGCTATTGCTTTTTTCATGACTTATACATGTTCCTATGACTATGAGATTATGTAACTCCCGAATACCGGAGAACACCTTGTGTGCAATCAAACGTCACAACGTAACTGGATGATTATAAAGATGATCTATAGGTGTCTCCGAAGGTGTTCGTGCTGTTGGCATAGATCGAGAATAGGAGTTGTCACTCCGAGTGTAGGATAGCTATCTCTGGGCCCTCTTGGTAATACACATCATAATAAGCCTTGCAAGCAAATGACTAATGAGTTAGTCATGAGGTGATGTATTATGGAACGAGTAAAGAGACTTGCCGGTAACGAGATTGAACTAGGCATTGAGATACCGACGATCGAATCTCGGGCAAGTAACATACCGATGACAAAGGGAACAAAGTATGTTGTTATGCGGTTTGACCGATAAAGATCTGCGTAGAATATGTAGGAGCCAATATGAGCATCCAGGTTCCGCTATTGTTTATTGACCGGAGATGTGTCTCGGTCATGTCTACATAGTTCTCGAACCCGTAGGGTCCGCACGCTTAACATTTGATGACGATTGGTATTATGAGTTTTCATGTACAAAAGGTAGTTTGGAATCCTGGATGAGATCACGGACATGACAAGGAGTCTCGGAATGTCCAAGACATAAATATTAATATATTGGACGACTATATTCGGACACCGGAAGTGTTCCAGGTGTTATCGGGTTAAACCGGAGTGCCGGAGGGGGTTACAGGAACCCCCCCGAGGGAGTATGGGCCATAGTGGGCCAATAAGGGAAAGAGAGGGGCAGCCCATAGGGCTGGCCGCACCCCCAGGGTTCCTAGGTGGACTAGGAAAAGGGGGGGGGGAGGCGCCACCTCTCTGTTCCTTCTCCTCTCCCCCTTCCTTTCCTACTCCTAGTAGGAATATGAAAGGGGGGTTCCTATTCCTACTAGGAGTAGCAATCCTACTCCCTTGGCGCGCCCCTTGGCTAGCCGCACCTCCCCCTTGCTCCTTTATATACAGGGGTAGACCCAAAGACACACAAGAAACATTGTTCTAGCCGTGTGCGATGCCCCCCTCCACAGAAACACACCTCGTCATACCGTTGCAGTGCTTAGGCGAAGCCCTGCACCGGTAGCTTCATCATCTCCATCACCACGCCGTCGTGCTGATGAAACTCTCACGTGAAGCTCAACTAGATCAAGAGCTCGTGGGATGTCATCAAGCTGAACGTGTGCTGAATGCGGAGGTGCCGTACGTTCGGTGCTTGATCGGTTGGATCGCGAAGACGTTCGACTACGTCAACCGCGTCACTAGACGCTTCCGCTTTCGATCTACGAGGGTACATAGACACACGCTCATCTCTTGTTGCTATGCATCTAGTAGATAGATCTTGCGTGATCGTAGGATTTTTTTTGAAATACTACGTTCCCCAACACATTTCACATTGCCACTGCCAGAAACCCTAATCATTTCGGTCTCACTGAAAGGGATCTCGTCTCACCGAGATGGGATTGCAAACTCTCTGTTGCCTGTTGCAGGTCTCACCGAGATGAGCGATCGGTCCCACTGAGTTCACAATGCAAACTCTCTGTTGCCTCTTCGTAACATTTCGGTCCCACTGAAACGAGCGAATCAGTCCCACCGAGTTTGCCTGACCAACTCTGTGTAAGCTCATTACCAAAATCGGTCCCACCGAGTTTGTGTAATCGGTCTCATCGAGATTACGTTATGCCCTATTCCTAATTAAATCGGTCCCACCAAGTTGATCATATCAGTCCCACCAAAATGCCTAACGGTCACATTATGAACTAAATTGGTCTGACCGAGTTCTCTGAATCGGTCTCACCGAGTTTGGTAAATTGTGTGTAATGGTTATATTTTGTGTGGAGGCTATATATACCCCTCCACCCACTCTTCACTCATGAAGAGAGCCATCAGAACATACCTACACTTCCATCATTCATGTTTTGAGAAAGAACCAGCTACTCAAGTGTTGAGATCAAGATATTCCATTCCTACCATATGAATCTTGTTCTCTAGCCTTCCCCAAGTTGCTTTCCACTCAAATCCTTCTACCACCATATCCAAATCTATGAGGAGCTATTTGAGTGTTGGGGAGACTATCATTTGAAGCATTTGAGCAAGGAGTTCATCATCAACACATCGTCTATTAGCTTTTGGATAGTGGTGTCTCCTAGATTGGTTAGGTGTCACTTGGGAGCCTCCGACGAGATTGTGGAGTTGAACCAAGGATTTTGTAAGGGCAAGGAGATCGCCTACTTCGTGAAGATCTACCCCTAGTGAGGCAAGTCCTTCGTGGGCGATGGCCATGGTGGGATATACACGGTTGCTTCTTCGTGGACCCTTCGTGGGTGGAGCCCTCCATGGACTCGTACCCTTCGTGGGTTGAAGTCTCCATCAACTTGGATGTGCGATAGCACCACCTATCGGAACCAAGACAAAAAACATCATTTTCTTCACTTGTGTTTGCTCCTTCAAACTTCTCCCTTTACCTTCATATGCAATTGCTTTACTTTCCCCTGCTACACTCTTAGAATTGCATGTGTAGGTTGATTGCTTGAATAGTGCTAAGTTTCGAAAATTTGCCAAGAACTAAAATTGGGAAAATGCCAATTTTTTGCTTTAGTCGAGTGGTCAAAGCTGCATGCTTTACTTCAAAATACCTATATACTCTTGTTATGCATGCTTGTTGTGTATTGTGATAGTTAAACATGTGCTAAATCTCCATTCTAGTATCAAGCATGTTAAAAGCTGCCACTTTTTTGCTAGAGTCTATTCACCCCCCTCTAGACACATACTCTTCTCGATCCTTTCAACCTGGTTCCACATGTAGCTTGGGGGCAGCGCGCTTGGACAAGTCGTCGGCAATGCTGTTCTCTGCTCGGGGAACATGCTCTACGTGCAAACCATCGAAGTGGTCCTCCAACTTCCTCACCTCATCCACATAGGCCTCCATCAATGGGCTCTGATAATCTTTGTTAACTTGCCCGACGACAAGCTGCAAATCACCCCTGATGATAAGCTTCTTGATTCCAAGGTCTGCTGCGATCCTGAGACCAGCAAGAAGTCCCTCGTACTCCGTAGTGTTGTTTGTTGATTGTTTCTGGGGGAAGCGCATTTGGACTACGTACTTGAGGCGCTCTCCGGTGGGCGCGACGAGCAGCACACCGGCACCAGCACCTTGCAGCGAGAAAGCTCCATCAAAGTACATAATCCAATCACGGCTCGTCTCCTTGACGGGGAGGGTGATTTCCTGAACCTCTTCGTTGGACGTTGAGGTCCATTCTGCGATGAACTCTGCCAAGGCTCGGCTCTTGATGGTTGAGGTACCTTCATACTTGAGGCCAAAGCTTGACAGTTCCAACACCCACTCCACAACCCTCCCAATTGCATCTGGGTTGTGCAAGATCTGTTGCAAAGGTAGGCGAGTGACGACGGCGATCTCATGTGCTTGGAAATAGTGGCGCAGCTTCCTTGAGGCCATAAGGAGGCCAAAAAGTAGCTTCTGCATACCAGAATACCTTGATCTAGCCCCCTACAAGAGGGAACTGACAAAATAGACCGGGTGCTGCACCATCTTCTTCTTCTGGGCGACATCGCCTTCTTGCGCAGACTCTGTCTTGCCAAGAGCAAGCCTTGCCGGGGCGCCGCCATGCCGGCCTCGGGGCCGGGGAGGGCTCTGGTCCATCATCCAATGAATCCGCCGCCACCGCTGCCTCTTCCTCAAACTCCCTTTGCACCACTAGCGCAACACTGACCACTTGATTCGTTGCCGCTAGATATAGCAGCAACGACTCTTGCGGTTTAGGCGCGACTAGTGTTGGCGTGGAGGAGAGGTATCTCTTCAAATCTTGCAGCGCTGCCTCTGCCTCCGGAGTCCATTTCATTGGACCCGCCTTTTTCCAAATTTTGAAAAAGGGGAGGGCGCGCTCAGCAGATTTGGAGATGAACGTACTTAGTGCAGCAACGCAACCGGCGAGCTTACGGACGTCCTTGACTCGTTTTGGCACCTCAATCTGCTCAATCGCTTTGATCTTGTCGGGGTTTGCTTCGATTCCGCGTTGAGACACGAAGAACCCAAGGAGTTTGCTGGAAGGGACACCGAACACACACTTCTCTGGGTTGAGCTTGAGGTTTATCTTGCACAAGTTTGCAAATGTCTCCTCTAGGTCTTGCACAAGCGTGGCCTTGTCCTTGGTTTTGACCACTATATCATCCATATAGGCTTCCATGTTTCTATGTAGCTCGGGCTCAAAACTAATTTGGACTGCTTGGGCAAACGTCGAACCAGCGCTTTTCAACCCGAAAGGCATGCGTACAAAGCAGTACATGCCACATGGGGTGATGAACACTATTTTCTCTTCATCTTCCTTCATCATGAAGATCTGGTGGTACCCTGAGTAGGCGTCGAGGAATGAGAGCAGGTCGCACCTGGCAGTGGGGTCCACTATCTGGTCAATGAACGACAAAGGGAAAGGGTCCTTCGGACATGCTTTATTGATATCTGTATAGTCGATACATAGCCTCCATTTTCCGTTTGCCTTACGCACTACTACCGAATTGGCCAACCACGTGGGGTGGATGACTCCACTGACTAGGCCTGCTGCCTCCAACTTCCTGATCTCCTCGAGGATGAACTCTTGGCGCTCCAACGCTTGCTTCCTGACCTTCTGCTTGACGGGCCGCACATGAGGACAAACAGCAAGGTGGTTCTCAATCACCTCCCTGTGAACACCAGGGATGTCGGACGCTTGCCATGCAAACACATCGACATTCTCCCGTAGGAAGGTGACGAGCGCGCCTTCCTATTTGTTATCGAGGGTAGAGCTTATGGTAAAAGCCCCACCCGTGCCGTCCTCCCTGACGGGGACCTTCTTGGTGTCTGGTGGGACCGCCTTGGACCTCTTGCTCCCACTGGCGGTGCTCTGTCGCACGTCCCCAATGGGAACACGGCGCTCCGAAGAGGCGTGTTTGCCGGAGGGGGTGCAGGAGCTCTTTCAGGGGTTCGAAACCTTGCCGGTAGAGGCAAAGGTCTTGCCAGTTTTCCTCTCCCCCAGAGTCCTAGTGGTAGGATCTAGTGCCTTGGCAGCGTCTGCGGCAACTGCCTCTCAGTAGAGCTGGTCGGCGCAGATGAGTGCATCTTTCTTGTCGGAGGGAACGGTGATGATGCTTATTGGGCCGGGCATCTTCAACGTGTTGTAGGCGTAGTGCGAGGCTGCCATAAACTTGGCCAGTGCTGGGCGGCCAAGGATCCCATTATAGGGCAAGGGGATCTTGGCAACGTCGAAGACAATCCTCTCTGTCCTATAATTCAGCTCGCCCCCGAATGTAACGGGTAGAGCGATCTTTCCTTTCGGCTGACTCCTCCCCGGGTTGACCCCTTGAAACGTGCCTGTCTCTTTGAGGTCTCCACCGGGGATTTGTAGCCTCTCGATCACAGCGGGTGAGATTAGGTTCAGACTGGCCCTGCCATGAACTAGCACTTTTGTCACCTTGAGGTTGCGTATTGTTGGTGAAACCGACAACGGCAAACACCCGACTGCTGTTGTAAGGTCACGGTGATCCTCGGCGTAAAAAATGATAGGCGTGCTGGATCATTTCAGTGGCTTCTAGGCGTCGAACGATGGCTCCACCGCAGTGACATCACACGCCCACTGTTTTAGTTGGCGGTGAGAGGTATGCAGCGAGGCACCACCGTTGATGCACATGGCCTCTGTAGCTTTCTGGAACTCATGCTCGCTGGACTCGTCGTCTTCGCTGTGATCATCATCTTCCTCTCTCTTGTCACGGCCTCGGGCGGGCCTTTCTGGTTGGTTGGCTTGGCCGCGGCGACCACCTCGGGCACCACGCTTCTTGTCGGGTGCCTCGGCACCATCCGGGCCTTTCTCCTTGTCACGCCTCCCATACTCGGCCTTTTGCGTCTCTGCGAGCAGCTTGACCTGCCGACAATTCTGGAGGTCATGGCCCTTGGTGCGATGAATCTTGCAGTACTGCTTGCCGGAGACCCCTAGCTTGTCGGTGGCCACCAAGGCCCGGCAAACGGTGCACCCGGCAACCTCCTTGCCGGGGTCGTCAGCCTTGGCCCTTTTGGAGGTGCTGGGGTCGTCAGATCCCTCCACGGCAAGCACAACCTTTCCCTTTCGCTTCCGGTTGCAGCGTTGGCCCTTCTTTGCCGCGGCGACGACGTCTCCATTTGAGGAGTCGGTTTCCGCGCCGGCGTCTTCGCCGGGGTACTTCCTTCCCTCTTCGGCCCGAGCGCATCTATCAGCCAGAACATAGAGCTCGGCTACATCTTTAGGCTTGTTATTGCCAGCTCTTCACGCATCTTGCGATTGCGTACATTCTGATGGAATGTACTGATGATGGTGGCAGGATGAACGTCCGGGATGTTGTACTTCACACGGCTGAACCTTTGTATGTACCTATGCAGGGTTTCGCCATCCTTCTGGGGGATGACATGCAAATCCCTTTCCTGGCCAAGAACTTGGTAGCCCCCGGTGAAGGTGCCAACAAACTCGTGGCACAAGTCCGACCAGGAATAAACGGAACCCGTGGGCAGGTGCATCAACCACGACATGACATTGGGCTTGAGCACCAACGAAAAGTAGTTGGCGAGCACCTTGTTGTCGCGAGCCTCAGCAGCCTGCATCGCGATGGTGTAGATGCTCAGGAACTCTGACGGGTGGGTCTTGCCATTCTACTTTTCTCTGACCTCAGGCTTGAACGTGCGGTGTGAGGGCCACTGGAACTGCCGCAGCTCACGGGTAAAGGCCAAGCAACCCACCTCGTAGGGTAAGTCGCCAGGGCCCCCGGTGCCGAGTTGTCCATAATAGGCCCTGCTCGCCTATCTGATTGATGGCGTGCTTCCCGCCGTCGCTCGATAGTGGTTCGAGCGTATTCCCGGGCTCGGTCTCGAAGGACTTGAGGTTTGTCACGGTGGGCTCGCGGGTCGGACGACGCCATGGAAAAGTTGTCACGGGCGTCGGCCCAATGAGCTGGCGGCTGCCGTTGCTGGCGTGGAGGAGAGTGCACCGTGGTCGCAGCCGCTCCGGTCTTCCGACCACCAGCGTGCGTCCGCTCACCAGAGCGCCGGTGCGAGGGTCCCGCTAGCTGCAGTTCATCTCTATTGGTGAAGCTGCTGAGGCTCCGAATAGTGGCTCTCCACTCGTCGAGCTTCTATCTGGCGAGAGGAAAGTCGAGGAGCAGTTGCGCGCGTGCCAACGCTTCTGCTGGTGTAGGTGGCAGTGAAAGCTGCATGGACCGCGACGCGCTTTGACTTCTAACCACGTTAGAAGGAGACCTGTCATGGTCCTGCCGCCGCACGCCACTACCGCCAGCGTCCGCACGTGCATGCTGGCCCGGTGCGTCTTGACAGTGATGCAAAGGGCTCTTCCTGCGACGGTCTCCATAAGCACCGACGTTGCGGTGTTGCTCGCCATGTATGAGCTTAGAAGACCACGGAGCGGGTGCCGGTGGAGGTGTCCTGGAGGTCACCGCGCTGCCCATGGGTAGCACAGCGACGCTCTTAAACCCATCGGCGTGTGGCTCGTCGTCTTGGGCATGAACGATGCCGCTCGCCTGGCTCCGATGGCCAGAGTGTCGTGGAAGCTCGCGGGTCGCGCCTCCACCACCATCCACAGCTGCACCATCGCCTGTCCGTGCTGGCACGGGCGGTGCAGCCCCATACGGGCCGATCGCCGCGATCCCGTTCTTCTTGGGAGCCATCGCGATGAAGGAGAAGGTGCGCTAACTCCTAGACCAGATTTTCACAACCTAGCGCCCTGTACCTGGCGCGCCAAAGATGGCGGGGGAAACGACACCTATGGGATCCCAGAGACCCCTTTGCTACGGTTGCGGGGCGTAGAGCTGTGCAAAGAGCAGGTCTAGACGATCAACACATGGGAATTCTTACCTAGGTCCAGGCCGCAAGATGATGCATAAAACCCTAGTCCTGCTTGTCTGTGTATATTTGGTATTCTTGAGCTCTTGAACTGGCCTCTATGCGTGGCTGTCCAAAAAGTCCGAATCCTCTCTCTGTATGCCTCGGATTGCCTTTTATACATCAAAGGGGTTGCCACAACGAAACACAGGAGGTGTAAAGTTACTACAGTGTACAAGGTTATCTCCTGACATCTTAGGAAAAACACATTTAATGCGCCGCCAATGTGTCCACTAGCTTTATCGGGGACGGCAAGGAAGCTTGTCCTGCCCATTGCCGCCTCACCTTGCTCCGACACGCGTGCAGGCTGACGAGGCATGCAGCACCACGTTGGCTGCTAGCTGCTGTGGTGGGAGGGTCTTCACGAAGATCTGCATGCCACCACGCATCTACTTGTAGTTGGCTTAGGAGCCGCATGCTGCCACGCAGGTGCTTGTGCAGTTGGCGAGTCGGTCGTCACGTAGGAGTGGCCGCGGGGCGGCAAAACCTTGGCGGGAGCGGGCCTGGCTATGGCCCCGTAGACGCCCCCAGCAAGGGGTCTTGCCGGGGTCTTGTGGCCGTCCCCGGCAAGATCTTGCCGGGGGTCTTCGGTCGTCCCTAGCAAGGCTCTTGCCGGGGGTCTTCGTCTTCTGGTCCCTTGTCTAGGTTTTTAGGCCCCTTGGTCCAACAAGAATCTGCATGCCTCTACGCAGGCGTCCCTTGAATCTTGGTCTTGACGTTGTCGATAGTGTAAGAGCTTTCACACACGAGGGTGGTGGCCTTGCTGGTGTTTGGGCAAGCTTCCCCCAGCAAGGCTCTTGCCGGGGTCACGTAGGCCGCCCCGGCAAGGGCGTTGCCGGGGGAGGAGTCCACCTTGCCCCTATGTCCTTCATGTCTCTGGCTTGAGAGCCGCCTTGGCAGCCTTGTGCTTTCCTTCTCCTGCTCCGCCAAGCGCGGCCGTAGGCATGGCTTCAACTGTCCATGCACAAGTAAAGGGGTGCAAAAGGGCCCCTACTTTTGTACACTGACAGAGATCCAGGAGTAGATCACTGGACAACGGTCAAAATTATCCTTAGTTACAAATGACTAAGGAAATGTTTCTCGATTATGGAGGTGATAAAGAGTTCATCGTAAAGAGTTACACCGATGCAAGTTTTACACTAATCCATATGGCTCTAAGTATCAATCTGGATGCGTATTGAAATTGGGAGCAATTAGCTAGAGTAGCGCCATGCAGAGCATAGTAGACATAGAAATTTGCGAAATACATACGAATTTGAATGTAACAGACCCTCTGACTAAACTTCTCTCACGAAGCAAAACATGATCACACCTTAGTACTCTTTGGGTGTCAATCACATGGCGATGTGAACTAGATTGTTGACTCTAGTAAACCTTTTGGGTGTTAGTCACATGGCGATGTGAACTATGGGTGTTATTCACATAACTATGTGAACTATAAGTATTAAATCATATGGTGATGTGAACTAGATTATTGACTCTAGTGCAAGTAGGAGACTGAAGGAAATATGCCCTAGAGGCAATAATAAAGTTGTTATTTATATTTCCTTATATTATGATAAATGTTTATTATCCATGCTAGAATTGTATTAACCAGAAACTTAGTACGTGTGTGAATACATAGACAAAACAGAGTGTCCCTAGTATGCCTCTACTTGACTAGCTCGTTGATCAAAGATGGTTATGTTTCCTAACCATAGACATGTGTTGTCATTTGATGAACATGATCACATCATTATAGAATGATGTGATGGACAAGACCCATCCGTTAGCTTAGCACTATGATCGTTTAGTTTTATTGCTATTGCTTTCTTCATGACTTATACATGTTCCTCTGACTATGAGATTATGCAACTCCCGAATACTGGAAGAACACCTTGTGTGCTATCAAATGTCACAATGTAACTGGTTGATTATAAAGATTCTCTACAGGTGTTTCCGAAAGTGTTTATGGTGTTGGCATAGATCAAGAATAGGATTTGTCACTCCGAGTGTCGGAGAGGTATCTCTGGGTCCTCTCGGTAATACACATCGTAATAAGCCTGCAAGCAAACGACTAATGAGTTAGTCACAAGATAATGTATTACGGAATGACTAAAGAGACTTGCCGATGATGAGATTGAACTAGGTATGATGATACCAACGATCAAATCTCAGGAAAGTAACATACCGATGACAAAGGGAACAATGTATGTTGTTATGCGGTTTGACCGATAAAGATCTCTGTAGAATATGTAGGAACCAATATGAGCATCCAGGTTCCGCTATTGTTTATTGACCGGAGATGAGTCTCGGTCATGTCTACATAGTTCTCGAACCCGTAGGGTCCGCACGCTTAACGTTCGATGACGATCAGTATTATGAGTTTATGTGTTTTGATGTACCGAAGGTAGTTCGAAGTCCCGGTTGTGATCACGGACATGAGGAGGAGTTTCGAAATGGTCGATACATAAAGATTGATATATTGGAAGGTTATATTCGGACACCAGAAGTGTTCCGGGGGTCAACGGATAAATATCGGAGTACCGAGTGGTTACCGGAACAGGAGTCAATGGGCCTTATTGGGCTTTAGGGGAAAGAGAGAGAGGCAGCATAGGGCAGCCTGCGCGCCCCCCATGGCCTAGTCCGATTTGGACTAGGGGGAGGGGCAGTACCCCCTCCTTCCTTCCTTCTCTTATCTCCCTCCCCTTCCTTCTTCTCCTACTCCTACTAGGAAAGGGGGAATCGTACTTCTAGTGGTAGTAGGAATCCCCCCTTGGGCGCGCCATAGGAGGTTCGGCCCTCTCCTCCTTTATATACGTGGCCAGGGGGCACCCCATAGACACACAAGTTGATTTCTTAGCTGTGTGCGGTGCCCCCCTCCACAGTTACACACCTCGGTCATATCGTCGCAGTGCTTAGGTGAATCCCTGCACCGGTCACTTCATCATCACCGTCACCACGCCGTCGTGCTGACGGAACTCTCCCGTGACCTCAACTAGATCAAGAGTTCATGGGACGTCATCGAGCTGAATGTGTGCTGAACGCGGAGGTGCCATACGTTCGGTGCTTGGATCGGTTGGATCGCCAAGACGTTCAACTACATCAACCACGTTACTAAACACTTCCGCTTTCGGACTACAAGGGTACGTGGACACACTCTCCCCGCTCGTTGCTATGCTTATCCTAGATAGATCTTGCATGATCGTAGGATTTTTTTGAAATACTACGTTCCCCAACGTTGTTGCTTAATGGCTTTCTTGCTCAAAGCGCTTAGTGATAAGCTCCAAAGCCCTTAACCACTCTCTCATATCCACATATGTCCTAAACCTAAAGTCAAACTCGACCCCACCGATTTGATCGATCCGACGCCACCGAGTTCATCTAACATAGACACTGCCAGAAACCCTAAACATTTTGTTCTCACCGATAAGGATCTCTGTCTCACCGAGATGGGAATGCCAACTCTCTGTTTCCTATTTGAAACATTTCAGTCTAACCGCGATGTGAGAATCGGTCTCACCGAGTTAGCATCGCAAACTCTCTGTTGCCTTTTTGTAACATTTTGGTCTCACCGAAATGAGCAAATCGGTCCCACCGAGTTTGCCTGGCCAACCCTCTGTGTTCCCATTACAGAAATCGGTCTCACCGAGTTTATGTGATCGGTCTCACCGAGATTACTTTATGCCCTAACCCTAATGAAATCAGTACCACCGAGTTGATCATATCGATCCCACCGAAATGCCCAACATTCACATTTTAAACTGAATCCGTCCGACCAAGTTTCATGATTTGGTCCCACCGAGTTTGGTGATTTGTGTGTAGTGGCTAGATTCTGTGTGGAGGCTATAATACCCCTCCACCCACTCTTCATTCATGGAGAAAGCCATCAGAACAAGCCTACACTTTCATTACTCATTTTCTGAGAGAGAACCACCTACTCATGTGTTGAGACCAAGATGTTCCAATCCTATCGTATGAATCTTTATCTCTAGCCTTCCCCAAGTTGCTTTCCACTCAAATCATCTTTCCGTCATATCCAAATCTGTGAGAGAGAGTTGAGTGTTGTGGAGACTATCATTTGAAGCACAAGAGCAAGGAGTTCATCATCAACACACCATATATTACCTTTTGGAGAGTGGTGTCTGCTAGATTGCTTAGGTGTCACTTGGGAGCCTCCGACAAGATTGTGGGGTTGAACCAAGGAGTTTGTATGGGCAAGGAGATCGCCTACTTCATGAAGATCTACCCTAGTAAGACAAGTCCTTCGTGGGTGATGGCCATGGTGGGATAGACAAGGTTGCTTCTTCGTGGACCCTTCGTGGGTGGAGCCCTCCATGGACTCGCGCAGCTATTACCCTTCGTGGGTTGAAGTCTCCATCAATGTGGATGTACTATAGCACCACCTATCAGAACCACGCCAAAAACATCCGTGTCTCCAATTGCGTTTGCACACTCCAATCCCATCCCTTTAATTCCTTGCAACTTGCATGCTTTACTTTCCGTTGCTCATATACTCTTGGCATGCTTGTTTTAAATGTATTGTGAATGGTTAAACTTGTGCTAAAACTCCACCTCATAGTAAAGAAATTAAAAATTGCTACTTTTCTTGTTGAAGTGTCTAATCACCCCTTTCTAGACACCTCTTCTTCGATCCTTTCAGCAAGTTTTATTTATTAGTCAAAGTTTTCTATGTCTAGCACTATAAATTTCCAAGTCATCCAAAAGCCCTGGACATGTCTTTTTCGAAAGATTTTAACCTTGCAAGGTGCTTCCAACTTCCCATTATAAGTTGCACATGCATACCTCATTCCTCCAAGTTGGGGGCCCATGAGAACCAACGTGTAACATGATATGTTCCAGGACTTCGAAAGTAACAAGTTCCTCTTTCTAATGTCAAACTAATCCAGGGAATCTCCTGGTGGGCCAACATCCAGATAAGAGCCGAACATATCCATAGGCTCGACCCCAGTCGTATGGGCAAAGTGACAAGGACATCAATACTACAGTTACACCCACGATCCCTATAGCTACATATACCGGACCAATTACTAGAGCTCACGCACATCTATTAAATTATCAGATACTTCTGTTTCTTGATAAAGATTCTAATGCTCATGAGAATATGATGCTTCTAAATTGGATACATTTGTTTTTCTTACAAATGAAGAGCCTAGCTTGGGCAAGAATGATGAACACTGGAGCAAGATCAAGCATGGAGATTATGGCATGCGCAAGGGGAACAAGAACGGAGTTTAAAGTGACGATTTGAGGGCTTTGAAGCCACCGTAATGAGTGTATGAAGGCCTGGACAAAATATACGAGATGCTATTTCATAAGTTTTGTCCAGAGGATATTATAGGTGTCGCGTCACCTTATTATTGGGACAGGCCCACGTAATTTTGAAATACTTTAGTAAAGGCTGTTTTTTAGGGTCCGCATGTGTGGGGAGACAGAGTTAGGGTTGGTTTTGGACCCCTCCTCCAAGGGGTCACGAAATTTCCCCTATTTTTGCATCTATACAACCCTTAGGGCGTCGTTTAGAATTTGGATTTTTTTAAGATTAAAGTTCGCCATAGCTGCAACTTCGCGTACTTCGTTTGTGTTCAACGACCAGACAAAGACATCACATAACCCCACTTTCAACAATAAAGCTTTCCTCTAAAATTCTCAATATCCAGATTGCAATCTTAGTTTCTTGCTTGTTCTTCGTGGTCAGGTTGACCGTGTTCCGGCGTGATCAATAACCTCTCAGATTTGGTTTAGCGATTGCTAAGGCGCGACGTTGTGGGGACCCAGACTCATAAGTCATGATCACCGAATGCACGTGTACAGTGATCCCAGCGATCAATGCTCACTGAACACACAGAAGCTGAATAACAAGAGTCTTACATCCATACATACCGTATTACACAAATAGGACCGTTAAGGTCGAGTCTTGAGTATATCATCGCAGCGGAATTCTTCAAAGACAACTGGGACCCATGCCATCTGCCTTAACCCTACAGGCATTCTGACTGGGAAGCGTCCTAGCTCGCATGCTCGTCACCAAGAAATCTTCATCATAACCTGTTCTCTCATGCCTGGCCAATAAAATAACCAGTGTCAAGCCAATGAGTACATTGAATGTACTCGCAAGCAACCCAAGTGTGAAAACAGAATAATTATGCAAGGCTCTACTGCTAGGTTGACAGTTTTGCGGAAAGCTAGTTTTTCATATGCAAGTATGATCAACATATAACATGGATATGCATGTGTCTGTAACAAGTATCAGGAGGTCACATACATCAATATCAAGAAAGAGTTGTAATCAACTCATGCTCAAGCTTATTGTGACTCTCTCACAATCACATCAATAATATCTCTGAATTGTGTTGTTTCCCAGAAACTTATGGACATAGTCTAAGTAGCACCACCCAACTGTCCTTGACCGCGGACACGGCTATTCGAATAGTTTGACACATAAATCTAATCCATCTCTGTAAACAACACTCTCATCAAGCCTCGGCACACTACTTCTCCACCAAGTAGTGCCCTAGTTTCTTATCAACTCCTAGGGGCATTAGTGGCACCCACTGGGTCATTTGCAAGTATGTCAGACCACACTTGTTTCACTCAATGCATAACCCCGACCCATTTTGCGTAGCCAACTACTATAGCATACATCTATCTACTCCCACCCACATAACCCTCATAGGAAGATAGGGTCATGTTTGATGCAAGTTTCAACAGTAAAGTAACAGGGGTAGCAACCAAAGTGGTTTCCACCTCAACATGATTCCGATGCATTGAATAATAAGGTGCTATGAGACATGCATAAAAGGTTTCTTGAACATGGTCAAAGGGCTGCTTGCCTTATTCTTCCGAGTCTTCAAATCTTCTGGTCCATCTCCGAATACTCCATTTATTACGTCAACTAACAATGGAAACAATCATAATAAGCAACACAACAAGGCAAAAATAAAAATGCTCTAAAAATAGGAGTTGGACTTTTCTAGGATACCTCTGGTCATATGAAAAATAACCAAGGTGGTTTCATAGGTGTTGGATCAATAGGTAGTTTGGAACATTTCAATGTGATGGAACCAAAGGGTTTATGGATTTGGAAGAAGTATACAAAAATATCAACTTGAATGATGAGCAAAGGCACCCATCATCAAGTCATGATTTTAGAAGCATCTAGGAGTTGGTTTCACTCGATTTGGATTTGAAATGAATTTCCTAGGATTTTGCAAAGCTGATAAATATGAAGAAATGGCTCAATATTTGGTGGGGTACAAAAAGTATTAATAAAAATGTTCCAAAACTAAGTTTGGACATGACAATCATCCAGGAATTTGAACCACTGCATTTGGATCAAGATTGAGCTCTCTGTGATTTTCTAAAGTTCATCACAGAAATGAAATAAAGGCATTTGATAAATATTTGTGAAAGAAATGTTTCTGGAATAATGTGCATGTTGCACCATGTGATAGAGCATGATTTATGGAGCCATAGGAAATTTGAATCATGCAATTAGGAGTTCATTTGAATATTTGGAAGATTTTTAAAGTTGACTGGATAAGGAAAAGGAAAAGGAAGGGGGGGGGGGTATACCCTTCACTGCGCACAGGGCGAAGCTTAGTGCTTCTGTGCACCGGGCAGGCCCATCTGCTCAGCAGCGCGCAGGGACCCGGCCACGTCGAAGGCGCCCGCCAGGAAAGGCGCTTCCGTGCGGGGAAAACGGCCGAGGCCAGACCCGCTTCCACTTAAGCGGAGGGCCCAGCCTCCAGGTCGCTGACGCGCGGGGCCCAGCGCTCAGGTTCATCCCCTTCCTCCCGCGCGACGCGGCGGGGATGAACAGAGGCGATGCTCGATGGCGGCTTGCCGGCGCTGCAGGGCATCTCCGGCGACGCTCCGCCCACCGATGTGCTCAGGAGGGCACGCCGCATCCATCCGTGTGCTTAACGCACGCCGGGGAGGGCTGAAGCGGCGACGGCTTGGAAGACCACGGAGGCGACCGTCGGTGAAGTTCGTCACAGCGGGGAAGAGGCGGGGGAAGGAAGAGCTGGAGCTTGGGGGAGTCTGGGGCGGTGCTGAGGTAGTGCTGGAGTGGCTAGGTGGAGGAGGAAGGGCCTGAGGTGCCCGTATTTAGGCGGCGGCCGGCGGCTCTGCTCCGGCTAGGGTGATGGCTGGAGGGCACGGGAGGAAGAGTGGGAAGTCCTGGGAGTGCACGGGGGGCTAGGAGAAGGAAAAATGAGACGAAGGGGAGGACCCGGGCGGCCTTAAGTAGGAGAGGGCGTGGTGCACATCGGGCCGTGCGCCGGCGAGGCCGTAGCCGTCCCTGTAGGCCACGGGGGGGCTTGCCTTCGAGTCGGGGGTCCTGCTGGGCGTGGTCTACGACCAGGGAAAGAGAGAGGGAGAGAGGAACGAGCACGAGGGATGCCAGGGACACGGGCGGCGACTGGTGGACGCGGGCGGCGCTCGGGCACGCGTGACACAGGTCGCCGGAGAGAGAAGGAGGAGGGGGCCGACCATCTAGCGTGTCCCGGACGCCGAGGCGGCCTCGCGGGACACGAGGGGGAGGCCCTAGGTGGTCGGGGCCGGTGATGGGGGGCGGCTGCAGTGCTCCAGAGCACTGTAGCGCGCTCCAGAGCGTGCTTTTGGCCGGCATGGCTGTGCCTTTGCTCCTTGGCCGTGTCCTCTTGTGTCTAGCAGTGCTAGGGGATAGTAAACAAAGGCGTGAAGGTCTTGGATGCTCTGGGGGGCCTCTGGAATGAGGAGAGAGGTGAAGGAGGAGGTGAAAACTGCTGTCCAGCAGTAGGAATTGGGGTTTTACCCCCTCCAATGATTGAGCTGAGGCCATAGAGAAGTTACTGGGGGTAGAGGATGATCAGGAGGAGCTGTGGTAGGAATTTGGGGTAAAGGGAAATAGTAAAAGGGGTCCAAACACTTGTTTTGGCAAACTTGCAGAAGGTGTTTGATCAGGTTTTGGGGAAACAAATGACCTCCACTTGACATGGGACTTAACAGGATCAAATTTCACACATAATTAGGCCTCTCCACCAAATTTGAGCTCATTTGGGCAAAGTGGCCAATGTAACTTTGGTGAACCCTAGAAATCAACAGAAATGGTTTCACCATGTTTGAGTCAAGCAAATCATCTCCCCTTGATGCACCACTTGGTGTAGCATCATCATTTGGGGTTATGATCATGCCCACAAAGTTTGAGGCTCCAGATAAAAAGTTGACAATGTAAAGTTGTTCAAATTTGAATTTGAACAGAAGTGGTTTTGGGGTGATCTGATCAAGTTGCTCTATTCCAAATCTTGTGCCATTTGGTCTAGATGCCTTATTAGGCCATTCTAGCATGTGCACCAAATTTGAGAGCATTTGGACAAGTTTGGCAATGTAGAGGTTCTCAAACTTCAAATATGGACAGAATGGTTTTGACGGGATTAGAGGATGTTTCCTTGATCTTCAAGGCATGAGGCTTTGCAAGATCATCAAATATGTCATATTTGACATGATAGAATTTACCTGGAATTTTTGGAGAATATTTCCTTTGTAAATATTTCAAAAGCTTGAAATATCCAGAAAGGGTTTTGGAAGGATTTGTCCAATATTTTGAACATGACCATGTGTTGAAACTCTTATATATGGACAATATATGTCCTATGAGTTTCCCTGAATTTTGGAAAATATTTTTGAAATAATTAAATAATTTTTCCCTATTAAAGACCATTTTTGGCCTTAAGAAAAAGCTTTTAAATAAAATATAAAAATAACTTTTAAAGTTATACTTTTGTGGTTTCTGGGAGTCCTATACCTAATATGATTCAAATATACTTTTTGAAAGATTTTTCACACCCTAAATAAGGTACTTGCAGTGCAAACCTCAATTCAGGGGTTTTTGGAAAACTAATTTTAGAAAATACCATTTGGCCAAAATATTTTTTATAAGAAAATTCTATACTGGTCTATACACATGGCATGATCATTGGGAAAAGGTTTTGGGTCAAGGAGATGAAGTATAAGAGTTGGAGGATTTATTTGATTTTTAGAGCACTAGCAAACAGCATACAAAAGTCAAATCAAGCAAAGTCAACAACACTCAAAAGTTTTTGCAAATCCACATTTTTAACATGAAAATTAGCTTAAGCAATGTGATATGAAAATCAGGGTGTGACAGACCTACCCCCCTTACAAGAATCTCGTCCCCGAGATTCCCAGACTAGGCGTGGAAAGAAAGGCGGAGTCTTGGATATGGGGTAGTCTTCACTTCTCCTTGTTGGTTCTGCTTCCGAGCGGTGCTCCTTGGAATCCTGAAGTGCTTGATGGTATGGCTTCTTGCTTGATGCCTTCCTTGATGGAGGTTGCTGAGGGGTGTCTTGCATAGGTTAGGTTGGGTTAGCTGTCAAAGGCTCGGTGATCGATGTCCTTGCGGGCATCGGGCTAGCTAGGAGGTAAGAAGTACTTCCAGAGTGGGGGCTCGTGGAAGATTTGGTGCACGGAGGGTATCTCAAGTGGTAGATCTAGCTAGGGATCCGTCTACCACATGACTTGCAGTGATCTCAAAGGGTCCAATGAACCTTGGTGCGAGCTTCCCCTTGACGTGGAAACGCTTGGTTCCCTTCAGAGGAGTTACCCGCAGGTACACACGGTCCCCGATATGGAAACTCATGTTCCGACGATGAGTGTCAGCATAGCTCTTTTGCCTTGACTTGGCTGCCTTCAACGTTCTCTGACTAGTTGGACTTGCTCTTCTGCCGCGCGGAGAATATCCGGTCCAAAGACTAGTCCTTCTCCAGTCTCTGACCAGTTGAGGGGGTCTGCGGCATCTGCGTCCGTACAACACCTCAAATGGTGCCATCTGAAGGCTCGATTGGTAACTGTTGTTATAGGAGGACTCGGCAAAAAGGGAGACAATCCTCCCACTTGGCTCCATATGCCAAGACACAGGCTCGGAGTATGTCTTCGAGAATCTGACTGACTCGTTCTGTCTGACCTCCGGTCTGTGGGTGGAAAGCCTTGCTGAAAGACAACTTGGTTCCCAAGGCTTCTCGGAACTTCTTCCAGAACCTTGAGGTGAACTAGGTTCCTCGATCTGACACAATCTCCTTGGGAATACCGTGAAGACTTACGATTCAGTCGATGTAGAGAGCTGCCAGCTGGTTGCCATCATAAGTGGTCTTGATAGGAATGAAATGGGCCACCTTGGTCAAATGATCGACTATGACCCAAACAGAGTCATGTCCTCTATCCGACCTTGGTAACCCAGTGACGAAGTCCATTCCGACTTTATCCCACTTCCACTCAGGATCCTTGAGTGGTTGAAGCAATCCAGCGGGTCGCTGATGTTCAGCCTTGACCCTTTGGCACACATCACACTTTGCAACATAGGTTGCAAATCTCTCTTTTCATCTCGTGCCACCAGAATCGTGCCTTCAAGTCTTGATACATCTTGGTGTGAGCGTTCCTTCGACACGGAAATGCTCGGCTCCTTTGAGAGGGGTGGTTTGCAGATACGCTCGGTCTTCGACGCGGAAGTTTACTTCTCGATGACGGTGGTCGATGTAGATCTTCCTTCTTGACAGGGTGGTCTTCAAATGTCTTCTATCCAGCTATCCGTCGCTTCTTCGTCTCCGGGCAGACAAGTAGGCCATCAAATAATGATGTTACCCATCTTGTCCACTTACTCCATGAGGTCTATGGGGGTACGCAAGGTAGGCTAGGTATTGGTGGTGGTCTAGGTTGAGTATTTGCAGGGGCCTTCCTGACTCAGAGCGAAGGCCCGTGGTCAGAATCTGACCAGGTTGTGGCTTGGTGGGGGATTAAGGGTTTCAAGGATTCTAGTGAGTGAGTGAACTTATCATCTTATCCTTAAGCACAGTTTCTGAGATGCCAATAGCTCTATCTAGTACTCCGAACGAAAAAGCAGCCTCTCGCATAGACCAACTTCAATCACCACTCATGCCATACGTGTCCTCATGACTCTCAAGAGACGGTCTAACAAATCTATACTCGTTTACGATCCCCAAATCCATATGTATGTCCACCCCTAAAATCCAAGGTTAGACCATACATGCTGCTAAGATTGACTTAATCTCCACAATCCAAGTACTCAATCTATTCTTGCAAGGCTCAAGATAATGCATCTCTATTCTAAGGAAACACGTCATATGCCACTCCAAGATTTGTTTCCTTCCTATAGATCAACTCCAATAGCCCGGTAATTTCCATCAATCACCACATAATCCAACAATCCTACAAATCCGGTGTCTACGGTGTTCCTCAAGATCTCAAGTCCCTATAATACCCAAATACTTGGAAAGACTATGCATCACGATAGTATGTCCACCAAATTCTCATCATCCGGGTCAAGTAAACTCCAAGGTCATGATTATATAGATCCCTAAATCAACTCCGACAAATAATCCAATCTCCTAGGTTATTGTCCACCGAGAAGCATGGTATCATAATCAGGATCATAGGCCTAAATCCAATTTTACTCCGAACCATGCAGACATATCCAGCATTATACCAACCAGAATCACCTACATAAATCCAAATCTCATGCCCAACGAGTACTCCTACATACTTCCCCAAAGTCATGATCCCACCAATATGAAATCCTCACAATCCATCAAGGTCTCAGATAATTCCTCAAAGTCACTGATATAAACCACCAAGTCATCTGTCCAATATCCTCGAACTGATCTATCTATGGCATCGTCAGTTGTCGTGCTATATTAGGATGAAAATGTGCTTGTTCACCGTGTCCACTAGTTCCTTTATGAACCCAATGTTGTGCAAGGTTACAAAGGCTTAACAGGTTCTCTCGCTTTACCATGGTTTAGGCACATGGTTAAGGATTCGTGCTGGAGTGTCTCGTGAAGTCTCAAAGGGTCTAGGAATGGGGTTACTGGTCTGGAGGGTTAAACATAACTCTACGGGGTTGCAATTGATCGTGGAGGTTGTAGCAGAAGTCTTCAGTGCTAGTTGGTTGCCGAGGTAGAATCCTTGGTGCATCTTGTCTTGCGGTCTTCAGTTGGGGAGAGAGAGAATAGAGGGAAGAAGCAGCGTAGAGGAGGGAAACGCCTAAAAAGGGGGAGGGGTGCTGTAGTGCAGGTGCAACAACCAGGTGCAAAAAGGCCGAAACAAAAGAAACAAGGCAAGGAAGGTGATATAGCCGTGCACTTGTTGCCTGGGGCAAAAGCGCGACTTATATCAAAACACAAGCAAATAAAAGCAAACAACACACAATCATGGTTCTATTCGAACCATCAAACGGACTCGACTGCGCATAGGGGGTACACGACTCATCCTACCCTAGGGGTTCTCGGACTCAGTGCCGTGACTTGTGCCTCGTGCAGTCTTCTGAGCTTCCTCGGGTGTTGCTATGTCCCTTATAGTTGCTTGATGAACGATCCGGGTTGATCCTGAAGATCTTCAACAACTTCTCGCCTGATGATGTGATGTGGTGAGGGGTCTCTTTGCAGCTGGCGTTGACTTGTCTTCTCTTGTCTCTTATATCATGACGATCCCTTGTGCCTTCTGGGGCGTCGAGGGTACCAGGTAGGCAATCCATATGCAATGACGTTTACAGGGCATAATAGAGGTCCAACATGTTGGTTTCGTTGATGAAAACATTGACACCAAGAGCGGGGGATGAAGAGAACCGTTTTCCTGCTCACTATAGTGAGGCGGACCAAATGGCGAGGTTCTCATCCACCGGTGGTTGTCGATACAACAACGGTAGTGACAGGATTACTCTATAAGCGATGCGTATCATGTTTTTGCATAACCTATACCCTGGTCATTTGTAGGACAAAGTTGCACCATCTTGGGGGCTCTTGTCAAGGGTTTCCCCCATCTTCTGGGTCTTCATGTCCTTATCCATCGAGGATGTAACTTCCGTTGGTATCGTCTTGTCGTGGTGTCGTCAATCTTGCGTTCAGAAGAGGTGGGTAAGTGTTTGGCAAGGTGCACTCCACGAGGATTACATAAAATCCAGTGGTCAGGGGCATAAGGGTTCTAGCGACCATGGTTTTGAAGGGGGAGAGATCAAGTATAGCCTAGTTTTTTGAAAAAAAACTGAGAAGGGAAGAGGAGTATAGATAGTTTTGAAAACTACTAATAGTTTTGAAAATAGTTTTACCCTAACTAACGACCATGCTAACTAAGGCTTCCTACAGTCAGGATGGCTCTGATACCAGCTCTGTGTGGACCCCGACTCATAAGTCGTGATCACCGAATGCACGTGTATAGTGATCCCAGAGATAATTGCTCACTGAACACACAGAAGCTGAATAACAAGAGTCTTACATCCATACATACCGTATTACACAAATAGGACCATTAAGGTCGAGTCTTGAGTATATCATCGCAGCGGAAATCTTCAAAGACAACTGGGACCCATGCCATCTGCCTTAACCCTACAGGCATTCTGACTGGGAAGCGTCCTAGCTCGCAAGCTCGTCACCAAGAAATCTTCAACCTGTTCTCTCATGCCTGGCCAGTAAAATAACCAGTGGCAAGCCAATGAGTACATTGAATGTACTCGCAAGCAACCCAAGTGTGATAACAGAATAATTATGCAAGGCTCTACTGCTAGGTTGACAGTTTTACGGAAAGCTAGTTTTTCATATGCAAGTATGATCAACATATAACATGGATATGCATGTGTCTGTAACAAGTATCAGGAGGTCACAGACATCAACATCAAGAAAGAGTTGTAATCAACTCATGCTCAAGCTTATTGTGACTTTCTCACAATCACATCAATCATATCTCTGAATCGTGTTGTTTCCCAGAAACTTATGGACATAGTCTAAGTAGCACCACCCAACTGTCCTTGACCGCGGACACGGCTATTCGAATAGTTTGACACATAAATCTAATCCATCTCTGTAAACAACACTCTCATCAAGCCTCGACACACTACTTCTCCACCAAGTAGTGCCCTAGTTTCTTATCAACTCCCAGGGGCATTAGTGGCACCCACTGGGTCATTTGCAAGTATGTCAGACCACACTTGTTTCACTCAATGCATAACCCCGACCCATTTTGCGTAGCCAACTACTATAGCATACATCTATCTACTCCCACCCACATAACCCTCATAGGAAGGTAGTGTCATGTTTGATGCAAGTTTCAACAGTAAAGTAACAGGGGTAGCAACCAAAGTGGTTTCCACCTCAACATGATTCCGATGCATTGAATAATAAGGTGCTATGAGACATGCATAAAAGGTTTCTTGAACATGGTCAAAGGGCTGCTTGCCTTATTCTTCCGAGTCTTCAAATCTTCTGGTCCATCTCCGAATACTCCGTTTATTACGTCAACTAACGATGGAAACAATCATAATAAGCAACACAACAAGGCAAAAATAAAAGTGCTCTAAAAATAGGAGTTGGACTTTTCTAGGATACCTCTGGTCATATGAAAAATAACCAAGGTGGTTTCATAGGTGTTGGATCAATAGGTAGTTTGGAACATTTCAATGTGATGGAACCAAAGGGTTTATGGATTTGGAAGAAGTATACAGAAATATCTCCTTGAATGATGAGCAAAGGCACCCATCATCAAGTCATGATTTTAGAAGCATCTAGGAGTTGGTTTCACTGGATTTGGATTTGAAATGAATTTCCTAGGATTTTGCAAAGCTGATAAATAAGAAGAAATGGCTCAATATTTGGTGGGGTACAGAAAGTATTAATAAAAATGTTCCAAAACTAAGTTTGGACATGACAATCATCCAGGAATTTGAACCACTGCATTTGGATCAAGATTGAGCTCTCTGTGATTTTCTAAAGTTCATCACAGAAATGAAATAAAGGCATTTGATAAATATTTGTGAAAGAAATGTTTCTGGAATAATGTGCATGTTGCACCATGTGATAGAGCATGATTTATGGAGCCATAGGAAATTTGAATCATGCAATTAGGAGTTCATTTGAATATTTGGAAGATTTTTGAAGTTGACTGGATAAGGAAAAGGAAAAGGAAAGGGGGGGGGGGGTATACCCTTCACTGCGCACAGGGCGAAGCTTAGTGCTTCTATGCACCGGGCCGGCCCATCTGCTCAGCAGCGCAGGGACCCGGCCACGTCGAAGGCGCCCGCCAGGAAAGGCCCTTCCGTGCGGGGAAAACGGCCGAGGCCAGACCCACTTCCACTTAAGCGGAGGGCCCAGCCTCCAGGTCGCTGACGCGCGGGGCCCAGCGCTCAGGTTCATCCCCTTCCTCCTGCGCGACGCGGCGGGGAGGAACAGAGGCGATGCTCGACGGCGGCTTGCCAGCGCTGCAGGGCATCTCCGGCGACGCTCCGCCCATCGATGTGCTCAGGAGGGCACGCCGCATCCATCCGTGTGCTTAACGCACGCCGGGGAGGGCTGAAGCGGCGACGGCTTGGAAGACCACGGAGGCGACCGTCGGTGAAGTTCGGCACAGCGGGGAAGAGGCGGGGGAAGGAAGAGCTGGAGCTTGGGGGGAGTCTGGGGCGGTGCTGAGGTAGTGCTGGAGCGGCTAGGTGGAGGAGGAAGGGCCTGAGGTGCCCGTATTTAGGCGGCGGCCGGCGGCTCTGCTCCGGCCAGGGTGATGGCTGGAGGGCACGGGAGGAAGAGTGGGACGTCCTGGGAGTGCACGGGGGGCTAGGAGAAGCAAAAATGAGACGAAGGGGAGGACCCGGGCGACCTTAAGTAGGAGAGGGCGTGGTGCACAGCGGGCTGTGCACCGGCGAGGCCGT
>LR738713.1:225490964-225503047 GCA_902687465.1 Secale cereale | reverse complement strand
CCTTCGAGTCGGGGGTCCTGCTGGGCATGGTCTACGACCAGGGAAAGAGAGAGGGAGAGAGGAACGAGCACGAGGGATGCCAGGGACACGGGCGGCGACTGGTGGACGCGGGCGACGCTCGGGCACGCGTGACACAGGTCGCCGGAGAGAGAAGGAGGAGGGGGCCGACCATCTAGCGTGTCCCGGACGCCGAGGCGGCCTCGAGGGACACGAGGGGGGAGGCCCTAGGTGGTCGGGGCCGGTGATTGGGGGCGGCTGCAGTGCTCCAGAGCACTGTAGCGCACTCCAGAGCGTGCTTTTGTCCGGCATGGCCATGCCTTTGCTCCTTGGCCATGTCCTCTTGTGTCTAACAGTGCTAGGGGATAGTAAACAAAGGCGTGAAGGTCTTGGATGCTCTGGGGTGCCTCTGGAATGAGGAGAGAGGTGAAGGAGGAGGTGAAAACTACTGTCCAGCAGCAGGAATTGGGGTTTTACCCCCTCCAATGATTGAGCTGAGGCCATAGAGAAGTTACTGGGGGTAGAGGATGATCAGGAGGAGCTGTGGTAGGAATTTGGGGTAAAGGGAAATAGTAAAAGGGGTCCAAACACTTGTTTTGGCAAACTTGCAGAAGGTGTTTGATCAGGTTTTGGGGAAACAAATGACGTCCACTTGGCATGGGACTTAACAAGATCAAATGTCACACATAATTAGGCCTCTCCACCAAATTTGAGCTCATTTGGGCAAAGTGGCCAATGTAACTTTGGTGAACCCTAGAAATCAACAGAAATGGTTTCACCATGTTTGAGTCAAGCAAATCATCTCCCCTTGATGCACCACTTGGTGTAGCATCATCATTTGGGGTTATGATCATGCCCACAAAGTTTGAGGCTCCAGATAAAAAGTTGACAATGTAAAGTTGTTCAAATTTGAATTTGAACAGAAGTGGTTTTGGGGTGATCTGATCAAGTTGCTCTATTCCAAATCTTGTGCCATTTAGTCTAGATGCCTTATTAGGCCATTCTAGCATGTGCACCAAATTTGAGAGCATTTGGACAAGTTTGGCAATGTAGAGTTGCTCAAACTTCAAATATGGACAGAATGGTTTTGAGGGGATTAGAGGATGTTTCCTTGATCTTCAAGGCATGAGGCTTTGCAAGATCATCAAATATGTCATATTTGACATGATAGAATTTCCCTGGAATTTTTGGAGAATATTTCCTTTGTAAATATTTCAAAAGCTTGAAATATCCAGAAAGGGTTTTGGAAGGATTTGTCCAATATTTTGAACATGACCATGTGTTGAAACTCTTATATATGGACAATATATGTCCTATGAGTTTCCCTGAATTTTGGCAAATATTTTTGAAATAATTAAATAATTTTTCCCTATTAAAGACCATTTCTGGCCTTAAGAAAAAGCTTTTAAATAAAATATAAAAATAACTTTTAAAATTATACTTTTGTGGTTTCTGGGAGTCCTATACCTAATAGGACTCAAATATACTTTTTGAAAGATTTTTCACACCCTAAATAAGGTACTTGCAGTGCAAACCTCAATTCAGGGGTTTTTGGAAAACTAATTTTAGAAAATACCATTTGGCCAAAATATTTTTTATAAGAAAATTCTATACTGGTCTATACACATGGCATGATCATTGGGAAAAGGTTTTGGGTCAAGGAGATGAAGTATAAGAGTTGGAGGATTTATTTGATTTTTAGAGCACTAGCAAACAACAGACAAAAGTCAAATCAAGCAAAGTCAACAACACTCAAAAGTTTTTGCAAATCCACATTTTTAACATGAAAATTAGCTTGAGCAATGTGATATGAAAATCAGGGTGTGATAGACATCCTCACACATTCTTAGTCGGATCATCAAAGTCTACTCCACCAGAAACGATAGCCACCATCTCATCGAAAGACGGGACACCTTTGCCTCTATCGCAAAGGCTATGGCTGACCCCGCAACCTGCTCATTGGAGGCTTATGCTTTTCTAGGGCACTGGCCCAAGTTGTTTATTAAAGAATCCCGGGTTGATTACTACGTATGCAAGTTTTACGGAACTTAATAGCCGAAACAATGGAAACTAGGGTTTGCCAAAGTGGAGCAAAACACTGGATTGAAGGCCTAAGCCTTCCACCCTTAGCCAATTATATAGTCAAGTTTAACAATTAAGCATGACAATAATGACATCCTAAAGATATCCATGTTGTCACATGAAAACACCTGCACCTGCGGCTAGTAACGCTCTAAGAGGGGTTGAGCAAGTGGTAACACAACCAATCAAAGTTTTGCTAGGCAGCGAAGGTTAGAAGTTGTATCATGTCATTTGGGAGGCTTGCAAACAATATAGTAGGTAGCGAGAGAAAGCGATAGTATCGAGAAATCTAGCAAGCAAATCTAGTAATAGTGTCCAAGGTAATGATCATCCTTGCATGTTGTATCCTCAAGTTGATAATAAGCCCACCCGTCGGAGAGATTGTCACTCGGTTCCTCGAACTTCGTAGAGTTTACTAACTACCGACAAGAACCAACCCGGAAAAGAGCAAACAATATGGTTAAAAAACAAGACATGGCATAATGCATGTCAAGTTTAAAGATGCATTTGAATAAAATCCTAGTAAGTTTTATTCAAGTTTTATCAAATTGAGTTTGATCCAAGTGAAAACTGCAAGTGCACTTTATTTAATTCAAGTTGTAATACTAGTAAACAGTAGCACACCGCGATATTGATGCATGATCATGGCAAATTCATGTTCAACACATTTTCCTAGCAGGAACACATATGAACAAAACATTAAATGAAGTTGTGAAGCTCTATTTATGAATGAAACAAGATCCAGAAGTGGTTTAGTGCAACCATGAAGTAAAGGGAGTTTGTTGCATAAACTTGGAAATCCATTTGCATTTCTAGAATGTATGTATTGAGTAGCCCCAAATAAATGTAAATTCATGGGGTTTGGATATAGGATGCAAAAGATATGAATAAGTCAAAGTGTGGTGGCTTAACTTCAAATTTGAAGCAAACATGAATAGAGTTTCTCTAATTTGAAAACAAAGTGCACTGAAAAAATCCATGAAAGATTTTGATCAAAATTGATATAAAATTTGTCGAAATCTAAACAAGTAAGAACTTGTGATTTCGACAAAGCTTAGGGTGCTGAATGCATATATGACAAGTATGGAATTATAGAGTGCCATGCACCAGGAATAAAGTGCAAATATGAATTCACTGGGAAAAACTATACAAAAGTATATCTAACATTCTTATGTTTGGGTTTGAATTATTCAATTTTAAATATTCAAACTATTGCATTTTAGATTATACTAGAAATCCAGAAAAGAAAAAATAGGAAAAACTACTCAAGCCAACTAGGACCCAACTAGTCATGAGACTGACTGATGGGCCAGGGGTGTGCTTACATGGTCGTGTGTGGATGTGTCACTGACTGGTGGGTTTGCGGGGGGCTCACATGTTAGTGAGATACTAATTTGGGAAAAATAGGGCTAATATAGCTACTGCCCACATTTCCAACATATCTATAATTTTTGATTGTTCCATGGTATTATATTATCAATCTTGGATATTTTATATGCATTCATATGTTATTTTATATCATTTTTTGGACTATTATCCTAGTGCTAGTTGCTGTATTTTTTTGCTTGTTTTTGGTTTTCTAGAAAATCAGTACCAAATGGAGTCCAAACGCTACGAAACTTTTTGATGATATTTTTTGTGCAAGAGAGACCCTAGAAGCTTCAGGAGGACACCAGATGACAACCAAGGAGAGAACAAGGCAATAGGTCACGCCTAGGGGGCGCTCTGTTATCTTGTGGGCCCCACGAGGCTCTGTTTGACCCAATTCCAACTCTATAAATTCTCAAATATTGGGAAACCACCGGAGTGTCACCTGAAACACTTTTTCCGCCATCGAAAGTTTCTATTCTGGAGGCCTTTTCCGGTACTCTGGCAGAGGGGGAATCGTTCATGGAGGGCTTCTACATCATCCTTGCAGTCATCCGATGACGCGTGAGTAGTTCACCACACATCTATGTGTCCATAGCTAGTACCTAGATGGCTTCTTCTCTCTCTTTGATCTTCAATACAATGTTCTCCTTGATGTTCTTGGAGTTCTATCCAATATAATCTTCTTTTGCGGTGTGTTTGTTGGGATCCGACGAATTGTGTGTTTATGATATGAATAGTCATGAGAAGTAATTGAGTCTTTTCTGAACTTTATCATACAACATTTTTATAGCCTTGTATTTCTCTTCGATCTATCCCTTTGATTTGGCCAACTAGATTGATTAATCTTCAGTGGGAGAGGTGCTTTGTAATGGGTTCAATCTTGCGGTGCTCTATATCCAAGTGACATACTAGGGGACAAGACATGTATTTGTATTGTTGCCATTAAGGGTAAAACGTCCGGGTCTATTCATATTGATTGGGTCTAAGTGCATCTAGTGCCACCCCTAGTTGGTTTTGGAGTATTGACGACAAACCTAGTTGAGGGACTAATGTGTTTGCGAGAATTGCAGGATAACACAGGTAGTAGTCCCTCATTGATTCGGTTTACCTACCGGAGATGACCCCTAAAAATGTATGGAGACATTGACATCAGTGGTGGTATATGAAGATAATCATATTGAAGACTATGACAAGAGAAGACATTGTGTGAAGACTGTGGAGAGCGAAGACTTAGTTGTTTCGTTGTTTCCTTTTCTTCTTTGTTGAGTCATAGGAACCACCGTACTGTTAAGTGGGGTCAAAGTGATCTAAGTCAGAGTGACTGAAGTGATGCTCAACCAAATCCTATGTCTCCGAGTGAAGACAATGAGAGCAAATCTTATCCAGAGTTGGATGAGTCAGCCTTACTTGTAGCCCAAGTAAAGTGCCGTGTGAGTGTTCGAAATCTGACCGTTGGAACACGTGTCAGTTCCTTAGTGACCCAGGGTCACTTCGGACAAATCAGGTCGGGTTGCCCAGTGGCTATAAATAGCCCACCCCCTGCACCATAAATTGGTGGCTGCTCAGAGTTATTACACGGCTTTTGTCGTTTGAGAGCAACCCACCTCCGAAGCGTTTGAGAGAGAAATCCTTGCGAGGATAAAGCCAAACACCCAGAGCCAAAGAGTGTTAGGCATCACTAAAGTCTTTCTGTCTGTGTGACCTGAAGACTTATTACACTTGAGGACTGTGTTTCCTCCAGCCGGTTAGGTGTCGCGTTCTGAGCATCCAAGAGTCATTGTGGATCGCTGGTGAACGAAGTCTGTGAAGGTTTGGAAGTCTACCTTGAAGACTTACCGGAGTGATTGGGCGAGAACTAGGTGTCCTTAGCTCAAGGGGAATAAGGTGAAGACGCGGTCTTCTGAGTTAAATATCAGCCTCTCTAACTAGACGTACAGTTGTCACATCAACTGGAAATGGTCTAACAAATCACTGTCCTCCCCGAGCTACTGGTTCTATCCCTTCCTTCCATTTACTTACTGTCGTATGCTGTGAAGTCATTGCCTGCTTGCCTTATGTGATTGACTTCACTGAGTATCTACTTGTTATGATTGGCTTCATTCCTTCTTCCATCTTGATCCCTACTGCCTAGCTGCTATTAGTCTTCATGCTTTCACTTCATTGAATACTTGACTATGGCTTGTCTAGTGTAGTCTACTTTCCGCTGCATACCAATAGGATTGAGTTTATCATTTGTCTTCAAAGCTACCATGTTTTGAAGCATTTCATAAAAATCACCTATTCACCCCCCTCTAGTTGATATACTGCACTTTCAATTGGTATCAGAGCAAGGTACTCCTTTGTACTGTGTGATTCGGTTTAACCACCTGGAGTTTTAGCTATGTCAACTGTAGGGATAATTAAAGTCTCCGCTGTGTGCACCGTCTTCGATGGCACCGAATATCCATACTGGAAGAACAAGATGCGCATGCACCTTGAAGCCATTGACGTGGACCTCTGGTTTGTCGTCAAGAATGGCATTCCCAAGACTGGTGAAGGTATCACCCCTGCTGATGTCAAGAGGCTCGTTCAACTGGATTCAACGGCTAAGAACATCATCTGTGGTCATCTGACCAAAGGACAGTATGGTCGTGTGAGTGCTCTGGACACGTCAAAGGAAGTCTGGGACTGGCTCTCAAAGGTTAATGAAGGAGTCTCTACCCAGAGAGATCAAAGGATCAGCGTCCTTCGCAATCTCTTCAATCGCTTCAAGAGACATGACAATGAGAATGTCCAGCACACATTCGATCGTCTCACTGACATCACTAATGAGCTTCAAGCACTTGGCGGCACTGAGATCACCAAGCATGAAATTGTCAAGACCCTCCTGAGATCACTTGACAGCTCATTTGATATCCTTGCCCTGATGATTCAAGAACGCCCTGACTTCAAGACTCTCGATCCGTCTGACATACTTGAGAGGCTCAACACACATGAGTTCCAGCTATCTGAGAAACGTGACATCTATGGTCCCAACTATGGAAGATCTCATGCCTTAAAGGCAAAGGCTGTTTCTTCATCTGAAGAAGAATCTAACTGCAGTTCTGATGATCCTGAAGACATTGGAAAGGATCTTGCCATGCTTGTGAAGAAGTTCCAGAAGTTCACTAGGAAGAAAGGCTTCAGAAAGTCTTCACAATCCAGCTCAAGAAATGATGAAGCTTCTACCCATGACTTCAAGAAGAGAACATGTCATAAGTGCAAGAAACCTAGTCACTACATCTCTGAGTGTCCTCAGTGGGACAATGAGAAGAAGAAGAAGAAGAAGAAGAGCAATGAATATGATTCTGATGACAAGAAAAAGAAGAAATACTCAAAGTCTTCTTCCAAGTTTTCATCAAAGTATTCATCACACAAGAAGAATTCATCTGGCAAGGCTCGCGCGTTTGTTGGCAAGGAGATGGATTCAGAGGAGGAGTCTGCTTCTGAAGAGGCGGAAGTGGAGTCGGGGGAGGAGTCTGATTCTGGTGCTGCGAGTCTGGCTCTAGCTACTGCCTACATGGCCAAGTCCATCTTGAACACTGAAGACAATGGCCCCGTCCCCAACCTTGTTGATGAGGACGACGACTCTGCTCCCACCTACTGCTTCATGGCACGCGGTGCCAAGGTAAAATCACGCGATACTTACTTTCAAACATCTAGTGAAGATGACTCTGATTGTGAATCAAAACCTAGCTACAAAACCCTTGCTAAAATTGCCACTGAACAGCAGAAAGCCATGGAACATATTCAAAAACTGTTAGACAAAAGCGATGACCTGTTAGACGCGCAAATGACCCGTTCTCAGTCCTTAATTGAAGACATAAAAAATCTTCATGTTAAGTACAAGGAACTTGAAGGTCTTTATGAATCGCTCTCAAAAACTCATGAAAAGCTTTCCCACGATTACATTCAAAGGAAGCGAGAATTTGAGAAATTGAAAGCGGCTCATGAAGATCTTCAAAAAGAAAATGAGTCACTCCGCGCACAACGGATCAGCTCCACTCACGAAGAGTTTGAACCACCATGTCTAAAATGCATTGAGCGTGATAACGCTACATCTGTTGCTGAATATTCTACTGCTACCACTGTTGCAATATCTTCAACTACTAATGTGGTAACTAACCCCTCTGCTGAGGAAACCACTACTATTGCTGATGAAAATGCTAGGTTGAAGACTTTGCTTGAAACAGGGATGTACAAAAGCCTCAAAGGGCATCAGACTCTATGTGATGTCCTCAAAAAGCAGATACTGAACCGAAACCCTAGGAAAGAGGGTGTTGGGTTCGACAGGAAAATGAATGTTGATGGTTCATACTGGAAGCTTGAGCAGTATCCCAAAACCACATGGGTTGCTGCAAAGTAACCTTCAGTGGATCCATCTACCCTATATGGCTTCACTTGTGCTAATCCTATTATCATTGATGAATCCTTTGATGCAGACTATAAACTGTTTAAGAATCAAAATGGTGAAGTGTTTGCCAGGTATATTGGTACTAACTGCAGGAACGAGCCACCTATGAAGAAGATCTAGGTACCCAAAGGTTGTCTTGAGAAACTTCCAACAAATATTATCATGACACCTCTTGGGAAGAAGACAAACCCCAGACCAAAGGCTTCATATGGTCCTAAGGCTTCATACAGACAAAAGACTCACCCGAGTCACCCTAACGCGAATGTTTTGCACGGAAACCATACTCAGACCCATGAATATGAGCGTGTTTCTTCAAACCGCTATATTCATAAAACAAAGAATTTTTCTGCCTATTCTTATGAGTATTATTCTCCTCCTGCAAGATTATTTGCTAGGGCTCCAAAGCCAAAATTCTCAGATGCTGCTCTTAGACTCATTGCTTCTAAGCCACCCCTGAAGATGTGGGTGGTTAAGAAAAACTAACTTTCTCTTATAGGGAAAGGTCTCCAGCCGAATATCAAAGGCGTCTGATGCTATTGCTGGGGACCTAAAACACTTGTAGGGCACAAGATCAAATGCCCAGAATGACTTACTGCTCATGAATCACTTGCTAAACATCTTATCAGTCCTAACTTTGGTCTAAGCTTTCATAATCCACTTATACGTCAAATGTTTATGCTTCATAATGGCTTTTGGTGAAGCCTATCCTCCTAACTGCATTGTAGGGAGTGACACCAAAGTCTTCAGAATTGATTATGGACAGTGGATGCACAAATCATATGACTGGAGATCGAAATCTTCTCATGGACTCAACCTTACGTCCATCTAACAAGAGTCACATCACATTTGTTGATACTGGTAAAAGCAAAGTGTTGGGTCTAGGTAGAGTTGCAATCTCAAGAGATCAGCACATGGATAAAGTCATGCTTGTTGAATCTCTTGGCTTCAACTTAATGTCTATCTCAATGTTTTGTGACCTAAACATGATTGTGATCTTTGGTAAATTTCGTTGCCTTGTACTAATGGAATCTGACAAGTCTTTAGTATTTGAAGGATACATAAAAGGTGATCTGTATATGGTAGATTTCTCAGCTGGACCGCAGATGGCCGTATGTCTTCTAGCAAAAGCTTTAGAGTGCTGGCTCTAGCATTGGAGGCTAGGACATGCCGGCATGAGGAACTTGCACACTCTCGCAAAGAAGAAGCATGTCGTAGGCATCGAGGAAGTCAAGTTCAAGAAAGATCATCTATGTGGTGCCTGTGAAGCTGGGAAGATGACTAGAGCCAAGCATCCCTCAAAGACAATCATGACGACATCCAAACCCTTCGAGCTGCTTCACATGGACTTATTTGGCCCTACTCACTACTCCACATTATCTACCACAGCCTGTCTCTATGGCTTCGTCATTGTTGATGATTATTCAAGATACACATGGGTGCACATAATACTCTACAAGACTGAAGTGCAAGATGTCTTCAGACGCTTCACCAACCGTGCCATGAACAACTATGGCATCAAGATCAAGCATATCAGAAGTGACAATGGCACTGAGTTCAAGAACACTGGCCTTGATCTTTATCTGGATACAATGGGAATCACTCATGAATTCTCAGCCTCGTATACACCTCAGCAAAATGGGATCGTTGAGCGCAAGAACATAACTCTAATTGAGATGGCTCGAACGATGCTCGATGAATACAAGACACCAAGAAGGTTCTGGCCCGAAGCTATTGATACTGCATGCCATATCATCAACTGTGTTTATCTTCACAAGCTTCTGAAGAAAACGTCCTATGAACTCCTCACTGGGAAAAAGCCCAACGTAAGTTACTTCAGAGTATTTGGAGATAAGTGCTGGATCAAGGATCCTCATCATAAGTCAAAATTTGCACCGAAAGCACATGAAGGCTTCATGCTCGGATATGGGAAGGACTCACACTCCTACAGAGTCTTCAACATCTTTCTCTATATTACTGTTGAAACTGTGGATGTGCGGTTTGATGAGACAAATGGTTCACAAAGAGAGACCCTACCAATAGTGCTAGATGAGGCTTCACCAAATGAATCTATTAAGCTAATGGGAACCGGTGAGATCATTCCTTCTGAAGCACAACCTGACGAGGAACTCATCATCTCTGCTCCAAATCAACCTGACGACAATGCTCAGCTTGAAGACAACACTCCTGACGATGACAATGTACATCAAGAGCAAAATCTTCGTCCAGCTCATCCTCGTGTTGCAAATGAAGTACAAGTTGAGAAGATAATTGACAGCATAAATGCTCCTGGTCCACTTACTCATTCAAGAGCAACACAACTAGCAAATTTCTGTGGGCACTTTGCATTAGTATCAATATCTGAACCCAAGAAAGTGGCTGAAGCTTTTATGGAACCCGAATGGTTTCAAGCAATGCAGGAAGAGCTTCAACAGTTTGAGCCAAACAACATGTGGGAACTTACCAAGCGTCCTGACCCTTGCAAGCACAACATAATAGACACAAAATGGATCTATCGCAACAAGCAAGATGAGCATGGTCAAGTGGTTAGAAACAAAGCTCGTCTCGTTGCTCAAGGATACACTCAAGTCGAAGGGATTGACTTCGATGAAACATTTGCTCCTGTGGCCAGACTTGAAGCTATTCGTATACTGCTAGCCTATGCAAATCATCACAACATACTTCTGTATCAAATGGATGTAAAGAGTGCCTTTCTCAATGGAAGGACTGAAGAAGAGGTGTATGTTGCACAACCACCTGGCTTGAAGATCCAAAACGTCCTGATATGGTATACAAACTCAACAAGGCACTGTATGGCCTCAAACAAGCGCCTCGTGCTTGGTATGACACACTCAAAGACTTCCTGAAGAGCAAAGGCTTCAAACCTGGATCCCTAGATCCCACACTCTTCACGAAGACATATGATGGTGAACTATTTGTCTGCCGAATCTATGTGGATGACATTATCTTCGGCTGCACTGACAAAAGATACAATGATGAGTTTGGTAACATGATGCAAGAGCAATATCAGATGTCCATGATGGGTGAGCTGAAGTTCTTCCTTGGTCTTCAAATTCGTCAGCAAAGCAACGACATCTTCATATCTAAAGAGAAGTACCTTAAAGACTGCCTGAAAAAGTTTGGAATGCAAGACTGCAAAGGGTACTCGACGCCAATGCCTGCTAAACATCATCTGGGTCCCGACGCGAATGGTAAAGAGTTTGATCAACAGGTATACCGCTCCATGATTGGTTCTTTGCTTTATTTATGTGCATCTAGGCCATATATTATTCTTAGTGTTTGCATGTGTGCTCGATATCAAGCGGCACCAAAGGAGTCGCATCACTTAGCTGTGAAGCGAATACTTCAATATTTGGCTTACACCCCAACACTAGGATTATGGTATCCAAAGGGCTCAGAGTTTGAGCTAGTTGGATTCTTAGATGCTGATTATGCTGGTGACAAAGTTGAACGCAAGTCTACATCAGGCACATGTCACTTTCTAGGACGATATCTTGTATGTTGGTCATCAAAGAAGCAAAACTGTGTATCACTCTCCACTACTGAATCTGAATACATTGCTGCTGGATCTTGTTGCGCTCAGCTTCTCTGGATGAAGCAAACGCTCAAAGACTATGGCGTCCATCTGAAGCATGTGCCACTCTACTGCGATAATGAAAGTGCTGTCAAGATTGCCAACAACCCAGTTCAGCACTCGAAGACAAAGCACATTGAGATTCATCATCACTTTCTCAGAGATCATGTCATGAAGGAAGATATTAATATCATACACGTCAACACTGAAGAGCAACTGGCAGATATCTTCACAAAGCCCTTGGATGAGAAAAGGTTTTGCAAGTTGCGGTGTGAGCTAAATATCTTAGAATCCTCAAATGTCCTGTAATCAGGCACACATCCTAACACTTATGCATATTGATGACTTAGATGTGCAACACATGAAGTAAAGTATATCTTCTATCAATGAAGACTTACATTCTAAGTGTGAATACATTAACATGGAATTTGACATCGGAGCGCCACGATAATTGTGTGCCGTGTCTGGGTCTAATACTTCCTATATGGTGGGTAACGCCACCACCAAATCTTTGTTTGAAGTGTTTCTCGTGGCGTTACATTTGCAAAGTCTTCGCACTTGGTTTATCTTCGTATAGGACACACACACACACACACACACACACACACA
>LR738713.1:225471792-225489712 GCA_902687465.1 Secale cereale | reverse complement strand
GAGAGAGAGAGAGAGAGAGAGAGAGAGAGAGATCTTTAGGTTAATTTCTTTTACTTATTCATCTACTCGAATTATTAGTTTTCTTCATCTGATCATTATAATGGTGCACGTCGCACATCTTAACTTGTTTATCAGAGAAGATATGATTTTTTTGACCACCTGTCGAATGTTTCTTATATTGCTCACAAAATAAATTATAAAATTAGTGTCTACATGTCGCTAATTTATCTCATTTGTCAGTTTGTTCAAGGACATCTAGAACAGATGTGTTACTTTTTCGTTTCTCCAGCGGTTATTTGCAAAGGAAACAATGTTATTTTGGTTTTGTCAGAAAGTTTGGTCAAGTACCCCATTTGTTATATTTACTATTTAAGCATACCAATTTAGATATTTTCAATATTTTCAACAAGAAGGCCTAGGATTATTTAAATTTCATATTACTATTAATCCGTATCTTCTACCAACAGGTGAGTATATATTATGGCTACAATGGAATATTAAAGTTCAACTACTTCAGATTATAACTTTGTTCCGTTATAAATGTTGCTCCAATACAATGCTAATCCAGAAATGATGTGCAAGACCTACATGGGTGGTTTCAGGTTTCAACACAGGATTTTTCAAGGTGTTGTTGATCATCAGGATGCGCACCTTGCACATCATGAATTATTTACCACGTTTGAGATGCTGAGAAACCACCAACCGAGAGAGCTATTATCTATGATCAAACTTGGAGTTTTACCAGAGGTATATGTTCAGTTTTGGAGTATAATTAATATGCCTAGAACATAGATCTATTACCGGAAGTATATCGTCTATGCACATGTATATTTTATTTACCCAATACTCACCATAATCGTTGAGCTGAAATTCTTTGCCTAAGTAGCTAAGTTCACTCCACCATTGGCACACAGAAATATATTGTTGATTTGGAATTCTTTGCCTAAGTAGCTAAGTTCACTCCACCATTAGCATACAGAAATATATTGTCCTTTATCATTACAAGCACATATACATGCATGCAGATACGCTTGAGTCTGAACCGAGGGAACTTCCACTAAAAACGTGATTTCCACTATATCATGTAGTTGCAGAAATAAGCTCATGTGCGAGACAAAGCTGCCAATATATGGTCTAGGGCTTGAGATTGTTTTGTGTGAGGAAGGCATTTGATTTTGACCCATTCCAAATTTCTCATAGGTAACGCAATCATGTTTGTTAGTGGAGTAAATAATCATATTCATAAGTGGATTATTTTTTAGATTTAGTGGTTCTATCTTTAGTTTAAGGGGAAGTACTCTATATACCATTACAGTCTTTGAAGTATTGTATCATAAAGCTACGCCATGAAATGAATTGCCATGCTAACTTAATTCCGCCAAAATAGTATTTGGGTCTATATATTTGTATCAATTCCTAACATTACAATGCCAAAATGGATGGGCGTAGCAACACGCGTCATCAATGATCTAGTAAGAGTATTTATAGAGCGAAGAGGCGGTGCGGAGGCCACCGAGGTGGGCACAACCCACCTAGGCATGCCAGGGGGCCCAGGCGTGCCCTGGTAGGTTGTGCTCCCCTCTGAGCCCCCTTTGTTACTTCTTCAGCCCATGTCATTGTTGGAAATAATCCCTAGAGGCAATAATAAAAGGATTATTATTATATTTCCTTGTTCATGATAATTGTCTGTTATTCATGCTTGAATTGTATTGTACGGAAACAGCGATACATGTGTGAATACATAGACCACAACGTGTCCCTGGTAAGCCTCTAGTTACTAGCTCGTTGATCAACAGATGGCCACGGTTTCCTGACCATGGACATTGGATGTCATTGATAACAGGATCACATCATTAGGAGAATGATGTGATGGACAAGACCCAATCCTGAGCCTAGCACGAGATCGTATAGTTCGTAATGCTTAAAGCTTTTCCAGTGTCAAGTATATTTTCCTTAGACCATGAGGTTGTGCAACTCCCGGATACCGTAGGAATACTTTGGGTGTGCCACACGTCACAACGTAACTGGGTGGCAATAAAGGTACGCAATGGGTATCTCCGAAAGTGTCTGTTGAGTTGGTAAGAACTGAGACTATGATGTTGTCACTCCGTATGACGGAGAGGTACCTCTGGGCCCACTCGGTAAGACATCATCATAAAGAGCTCAAAGTGACTAAGGAGTTAGTCACGGGATGATGGATTACAGAACGAGTAAAGAGACTTGCCATGACGAGATTGAACAAGGTATCAGGCATACCGACGATCGAATCTCGGGCAAGTATCGTACCGATAGACAAAGGGAGTAACATACGGGATTGAGTGAATCCTTGACACAGTGGTTCATCCGATGATATCATCGAGGAACACGTGGGAACAAACATGGCTATCCAGATCTCGTTGTTGGTTATTGACCGGAGAGTCGTCTCGGTCATGTCTGCGTGTCTCCCGAACCCGTAGGGTCTACACACTTAAGGTTCGGTGACGCTAGGGTTGTAGAGATACATGCACATGGAAACCCGAATGTTGTTCGGAGTCCCGGATGAGATCCCGGACATCACGAGGAGTTCCGGAAGGGTCCGGAGGTAAATAATGATATATAGGAAGTCCAGTTTCGGCCATCGGGTGAATTCCGGGGGTCACCGGGAGTGTCCCGGGACCACCGGATGGGTCCCGGGGGTCCACCGGGTGGGGCCACCCATCCTGGAGGGCCCCGTAGGCCGCAAGGGGAAGGAGGCCAGCCCCTGGTGGGCTGGCGCACCCACATGGGCCCATGCGCCTAGGGTTGAAACCCTAGGGGGAGGGGGCGCCCCCTATGCCTTGGGGGGCAAGTCTCCCCCTCTGGCCGCCGCCCCCCTAGGAGATTGCATCTCCTAGGGCCGGCGCCCCCCTGGCCCCTATATATAGTGGGGGAGGGAGAGGGCAGCCGCACCCCAAGCCTGTGCCGCCTCTCCCCCCTCCCGTCACACTTCCAACTCCTCCCGCAGGGCGCCGGCGAAGCCCTGCTGCTTTTCCAGTTGCATCCACCACCACGCTGTCGTGCTGCTGGATCTCCGTCAACCTCTCCTCCCCCCTTGCTGGATCAAGAAGGAGGAGACGTCGCTGTAGTGTACCTGTGTTGAACGCGGAGGTGCCGTCCGTTCGGCGCTGGGATCATCGGTGACGAGGATCACGAAGAGTACGACTACTTCATCCACGTTCCTTCGAACGCTTCCGCACGCGATCTACAAAAGGGTATGTAGATGCACTCCATTATGCTCGTTGCTAGATGACTCCTTAGATTGATCTTGGTGAAGCGTAGGAAATTTTTTGAACTCTGCTACGTTCCCCAACAGTGGCATCTGAGCTAGGTCTTTGCGTAGCATCTTGCACGAGTAGAACACAAACAAGTTGTGGGCGTTGAGTTTGCTCAATTTTCTTGCCGTTACTAGTCCTATCTTGATCCGGCGGCATTGTGGGATGAAGCGGCCCGGACCGACCTTACACGTACGCTTACGTGAGACTGATTCCACCGACAGACATGCACTAGTTGCATAAGGTGGCTGGCGGGTGTCTGTCTCTCCCACTTTAGTCGGATCGGATTCGATGAACAGGGTCCTTATGAAGGGTAAATAGAAATTGACAAATCATGTTGTGGTTTTGGCGTAGGTAAGAAACGTTCTTTCTAGAAAACCTATAGAAGCCACGTAAAACTTGCAACAACAATTAGAGGTCGTCTAACTTGTTCTTGCAACATGTGCTATGTGATATGGTATGGCCAAGAAGATGTGATGAATGATATATGTGATGTATGAGATTGATCATGTTCTTGTAATAGGAAATCACGACTTGCATGTCGATGAAAATGACAACCGGCAGGAGCCATATGAGTTGTCTTGATTATTGTATGACCTGCGTGTCACTGAATAACGCCATGTAATTACTTTACTTTATTGCTAAACGTTAGCCATAGTAGTAGAAGTAATAGTTGGCGTGACGACTTCATGAAGACACGATGATAGAGATCATGATGATCGAGATCATGGTGTCGAGCCGGTGACAAAGATGATCATGGTGCCCCGAAGATGGAGATCGAAGGAGCAAGATGATATTGGCCATATCATGTCACTTTATTTGATTGCATGTGATGTTTATCATGTTTATGCATCTTGTTTACTTAGAACGACGGTAGTAAATAAGATGATCTCTCACTAAAATTTCAAGAATTGTGTTCCCCCTAACTGTGCACCGTTGCTAAGGATCGTTGTTCCGAAGCACCACGTGCTGATCGGGTGTGATAGGCTCTAACGTTCGCATACGACGGGTGTAAGCCAGATTTACACACGTAATACACTTAGGGTTCACTTGACGAGCCTAGCATGTACACACATGGCCTCGGAACACGGAAGACCGAAAGGTCGAACATGAGTCGTATAGAAGATGCGATCAACATGAAGATGTTCACCGTTGATGACTATTCCGTCTCACCTGATGATCGGACACGGGCTAGTCGATTCGGATCATGTGTCACTTAGATGACTAGAGAGATGTCAATCTGAGTGGGAGTTCATTAAAATTTGATTAGATGAACTTAATTATCATGAACTTAGTCTAAATTCTTTACAATATGTCTTGTAGATCAAATGTCCCACGCTCATGTTAACCTCAACTTCAACGCGTTCCTAGAGAAATCCAAGCTGAAAGACGATTGTAGCAACTATACGGACTGGGTCCGTAACCTGAGGATCATCCTCATAGCTGCCAAGAAAACTTATGTCCTAGAAGCACCGCTAGGTGACGCTCCCGCCCCGGCAAACCAAGATGTTATGAACGCTTGGCAGTCGCGTTGTGATGATTACTCCCTGGTTCAGTGCGGCATGCTCTGCAGCTTAGAATCGGGGCTCCAAGAGCGTTTTGAGCACCACGGGGCATATGAGATGTTCCAAGAGCTGAAAATGGTTTTCCAGGCTCATGCCCGAGTTGAGAGATATGATGTCTCCAACGCATTCTACAGCTGTAAGATGGAGGAAAACAGTTCTGTAAGTGAGCACATACTCAAGATTTCTGGGTTGCACAACCGCTTGTCTCAGTTGGGAATGAATCTCCCAGACGAAGCGGTCGTTGACAGAATCCTCCAGTCGCTCCCACCTAGCTACAAGAGCTTCGTGTTGAACTTCAATATGCAAGGGATGGAGAAGTCCATTCCCGAGGTGTATTCAATGCTGAAATCAGCGGAGGTGGAGATCAAGAAAGAGCATCAAGTGTTGATGGTCAATAAAACCACTAAGTTCAAGAAAGGCAAGGGTAAGAAGAACTTCAAGAAGGACGGCAAGGGAGTTTCCGCACCCGGTAAGCCAGTTGCCGGGAAGAAGCCAAAGTATGGACCCAAGCCTGAGACTGAGTGCTTTTATTGCAAGGGAACGGGTCACTGGAAGCGGAACTGCCCCAAATACTTAGCGGACAAGAAGGCCGGCAACGTCAAAGGTATATGTGATATACATGTTATTGATGTGTACCTTACCAGCGCTCGTAGTAGCTCCTGGGTATTTGATACCAGTGCAGTTGCTCATATTTGTAACTCAAAGCAAGAGCTGCGGAATAAGCAGAGACTGGCGAAGGACGAGGTGACGATGCGCGTCGGGAATGGTTCCAAGGTTGATGTGATCGCCGTCAGCATGCTACCTCTACATCTACCCTCGGGATTAGTTTTCAACCTTAATAATTGTTATTTAGTACCAGCTTTGAGCATGAACATTGTATCTGGATCTCGTTTGATGCGAGATGGCTACTCATTTAAATCCGAAAATAATGGTTGTTCTATTTATTTGAGAGATATGTTTTATGGTCATGCCCCGCTGGTCAATGGTTTATTTTTGATGAATCTCGATCGTGATGATACACATATTCATAGTGTGAATGCCAAAAGATGTAAAGTTGACAATGATAGTCCCACATACTTGTGGCATTGCCGCCTTGGTCATATTGGTGTCAAACGTATGAAGAAGCTTCATGCAGATGGACTTCTGGAGTCTCTTGATTATGAATCACTTGACACGTGCGAACCATGCCTCTTGTGCAAGATGACCAAGACTCCGTTCTCCGGAACAGTGGAGCGAGCAACCAACTTATTGGAAATCATACATACCGATGTGTGCGGTCCAATGAGTGTTGAGGCTCGCGGAGGCTATCGTTATGTTCTCACCCTTACAGATGACTTGAGTAGATATGGGTATATCTACTTGATGAAGCACAAGTCTGAGACCTTTGAAAAGTTCAAGGAATTTCAGAATGAGGTTGAGAATCAACGTGACAGAAAAATAAAGTTCTTGCGATCGGATCGTGGGGGTGAATATTTAAGTCATGAATTTGGCACGCACCTTAGAAACTGTGGAATTGTTTCACAATTTACACCGCCCGGAACACCTCAGCGTAATGGTGTGTCCGAACATCAAAATCGTACTCTGTTGGACATGGTGCGATCTATGATGTCTCTCACCGACTTACCGCTATCTTTTTGGGGTTATAATTTAGAGACTGCCGCATTCACTTTAAATAGGTCTCCATCGAAATCCGTTGAGACGACACCATATGAACTTTGGTTTGGCAAGAAACCTAAGCTGTCGTTTCTAAAAGTTTGGGGTTGCGATGCTTATGTCAAGAAACTTCAACCTGAGAAGCTCGAACCCAAATCGGAAAAATGCGTCTTCATAGGATACCCAAAGGAAACGATTGGGTACACCTTCTACCACAGATCCGAAGGCAAGGTCTTCGTTGCCAAGAATGGATCATTTCTGGAGAAAGAGTTTCTCTCGAAAGAAGTGAGTGGGAGGAAAGTAGAACTTGATGAGGTGATAGTCACCCCTCCCGAGCCGGAAAGTAGCGCAGCGCAGGAAATTGTTCCTGAGGTGCCTGCACCAACAAGGGAGGAAGTTAATGATGATGATCATGAAGATGCAGATCAAGTTACTACTGAACTTCGAAGGTCCACAAGGACACGTTCCGCACCAGAGTGGTACGGCAACCCTGTCATGGAAATCATGTTGTTAGACAACGGCGAACCTTCGAACTATGAAGAAGCGACGGCGGGCCCGGATTCCAATAAATGGCTTGGAGCCAAGAAATCCGAGATAGAATCCATGTATGAAAACAAAGTATGGACTTTGGTGGACTTGCCTAATGATAGGCACGCCATAGAAAATAAATGGATATTTAAGAAGAAGACAGACGCTGATGGTAATGTAACCATCTATAAGGCTCGGCTTGTCGCTAAGGGTTATCGACAAGTTCAAGGGATTGACTACGACGAGACTTACTCTCCCGTAGCGATGTTGAAGTCAGTCCGAATCATGTTAGCAATTGCCGCATTCTATGATTATGAGATATGGCAAATGGACGTCAAAACGGCATTCCTTAACGGTTTCCTCAAGGAAGAGCTGTATATGATGCAGCCGGAAGGTTTTGTCGATCCAGAGAATGCTAACAAGGTATGCAAGCTCCAGCGCTCGATCTACGGGCTGGTGCAAGCATCTCGGAGTTGGAATATTCGCTTTAATGATGTGATCAAAGCGTTTGGCTTTATACAGACTTGGGGAGAAGCCTGTATCTACAAGAAAGTGAGTGGGAGCTCTGTAGCATTTCTCATATTATATGTGGATGACATATTGCTGATGGGAAATGATGTAGAATTCTTGGAAAGTATAAAGGCCTACTTGAGTAAGAATTTTTCAATGAAGGACCTTGGAGAAGCTGCTTACATATTAGGCATCAAAATCTATAGAGATAGATCAAGACGCCTCATTGGTCTTTCACAAAGCACATACCTTGACAAGATATTGAAGAAGTTCAATATGGATCAGTCCAAGAAGGGGTTCTTGCCTGTTTTGCAAGGTATGAGATTGAGCAAGGCTCAGTCCCCGACCACGGCAGAAGATAGAGAAAAGATGAGTGTCATTCCCTATGCCTCAGCCATAGGTTCTATCATGTATGCCATGCTGTGTACCAGACCTGATGTGAACCTTGCCATAAGTTTGGTAGTGAGGTACCAAAGTGATCCCGGTATGGAACACTGGACAGCGGTCAAGAACATCCTAAAGTACCTGAAGAGGACTAAGGATATGTTTCTCGTTTATGGAGGTGACGAAGAGCTCGTCGTAAAGAGTTACGTCGATGCTAGCTTTGACACAGATCTGGATGACTCAAAGTCACAAACCGGATACGTGTATATTTTGAATGGTGGAGCAGTCAGCTGGTGCAGTTGCAAGCAGAGCGTCGTGGCGCATTCTACATGTGAAGCGGAGTACATAGCTGCTTGCGAAGCATCGCAAGAAGGAGTCTGGATGAAGGAGTTCATCACCGACCTAGGAGTCATTCCAAGCGCGTCAAGCCCGATGACTCTCTTCTGTGACAACACTGGAGCTATTGCCATTACCAAGGAGCCCAGGTTTCACAAGAAGACTAAGCACATCAAGCGCCGTTTGAACTCTATCTGGAATTATGTTAAAGATGGAGACATAGATATTTGTAAAGTGCATACGGATCTGAATGTTGCAGACCCATTGACTAAACCTCTTCCACGGGCAAAACATGATCAACACCAGAACTCTATGGGTGTTCGATTCATCACAATGTAACTAGATTATTGACGCTAGTGCAAGTGGGAGACTGTTGGAAATATGCCCTAGAGGAAATAATAAAAGGATTATTATTATATTTCCTTGTTTATGATAATTGTCTGTTATTCATGCTTGAATTGTATTGTACGGAAACATCGAGACATGTGTGAATACATAGACCACAAAGTGTCCCTGGTAAGCCTCTAGTTACTAGCTCGTTAATCAACAGATGGTCACGGTTTCCTGACCATGGACATTGGATGTCATTGATAACGGGATCACATCATTAGGAGAATGATGTGATGGACAAGACCCAATCCTGAGCCTAGCACGAGATCGTATAGTTCGTAATGCTTAAAGATTTTCCAATGTCAAGTATTTATTCCTTAGACCATGAGGTTGTGCAACTCCCGGATACCGTAGGAATACTTTGGGTGTGCCAAACGTCACAACGTAACTGGGTGGCTATAAAGGTATGCAACGGGTATCTCCGAAAGTGTCTGTTGAGTTGGTACGAATCGAGACCGGGATGTTGTCACTCCGTATGACGGAGAGGTACCTCTGGGCCCACTCGGTAAGACATCATCATAAAGAGCTCAAAGTGACTAAGGAGTTAGTCACGGTATGATGGATTACGGAACGAGTAAAGAGACTTGCCATGACGAGATTGAACAACGTATCGGGCATACCGACGATCGAATCTCGGGCAAGTACCGTACCGATAGACAAAGGGAATAACATACGGGATTGAGTGAATCCTTGACACAGTGGTTCATCCGATGATATCATCGAGGAACACGTGGGAACCAACATGGGTATCCAGATCCCGCTATTGGTTATTTACCGGAGAGTCGTCTCGGTCATGTCTGCGTGTCTCCCGAACCCGTAGGGTCTACACACTTAAGGTTCAGTGACGCTAGGGTTGTAGAGATACATGCACATGGAAACCCGAATGTTGTTCGGAGTCCCGGATGAGATCCCGGACGTCACGAGGAGTTCTGGAAGGGTCCGGAGGTAAAGAATGATATATAGGAAGTCCAGTTTCGGCCATCGGGTGAATTCCAGGGGTCACCGGGAGTGTCCCGGGACCACCAGAGGGGTCCCGGGGGTCCACCGGGTGGGGCACCCATCTCGGAGGGCCCCGTAGGCCGCAAGGGGAAGGGGGCCAGCCCCTGGTGGGCTGGCGCACCCACATGGGCCCCCCTCCATGCGCCTAGGGTTAAAACCCTAGGGGGAGGGGCCGCCCCCTATGCCTTGGGGGGCAAGTCTCCCCCCTCTGGCCGCCGCCCTCCTAGGAGATTGCATCTCCTAGTGCCGGCGCCCCCCTGGCCCCTATATATAGTGTGGGGGGGAGAGGGCAGCCGCACCCCATGCCTCTGGCGCCTCTCCCCCCTCCCGTCACACTTCCAACTCCTCCCGCAGGGCGCCGGCGAAGCCCTGCTGCTTTTCCAGTTGTATCCACCACCACGCCGTCGTGCTGCTGGATCTCGGTCAACCTCTCCTCCCCCTTGCTGGATCAAGAAGGAGGAGACGTCGCTGTACCGTACGTGTGTTGAACGCGGAGGTGCCGTCTGTTCGGCGCTGGGATCATCGGTGACGAGGATCACGAAGAGTACGTGTTGGTGTACTAAGGTAGGGGTACCTCAGTACCCCAACTTGTGCACGGGCCGTAGCAGCTTCCCGCAGCAGGGCCTACCACGCGCTCGCCGGATACCTTCCTGCTCCATATAAAACCATTCAAAAACAAAGTATACAAGACAGAAGATCGAGACCCCGGCAAGTGGAGCTTGCCGGGAAGGCCGTTCCAGGCTCAAGATTACCTCACTAAGCACAAGGCCTTGGCAAGAGGAGTTTGCCAGGAAGACCAGAATATTATATTACAAAAGACATGCCTCGGCGCTACATGCGCCCCGGCAGGGCCCGAGGAGCGACAAGCTTCAAAGCCCGACAAGCTCCCGGGCCCGGCAAGGTCAAGACCCCGGCAAGGTGCTTGCCGGGGAGAGTTGTGCTGTGTGCCCGCGCTCCAACTCATCGAACCACGCGTCGCACTGAGGCCATTCCAGGGACGCGTGGCGGATGGCTGTGCAGCCTGGGGGACACGGTGGCACTCCACGGTGGTGAAGCCATCGCCGTGGCAAACGGAGACGCAAGGGCGGGCGCTTTTGGGGTCGACGGCGACGGGCATTAAATGCTCTTGTCCCCCACTGTCAAAGTAGGTAGCGACCATTGTTCATACACTGTAGCTCCACTATTCCCGCACTGTTACAACTACCACCTCTTTTACATTTTTACCCTTTCTCCTACGTTGACACCTGTCGGTGACCCCTTACACTATAAAAGGAGGCCCATGCACAACGTGGAGGGGGTTCGGAACCCAGATCGCTCATACGCTCGGTGTAGCTAGTTCTTCAAGCTCCCGAGCTCTCCAACTCAATACAAAACTAAGCAGGAGTAGGGTTTTACGCGTCCATCGCGGCCCGAACCTGGGTAAACTGCCCGCGTGTTCACTACGATCTGCTCTTCGTGCTCCCTCCGCCCTCTTACCGCACAAACAAGGGGCTCCGGTCCCATAGGTGTTCGTGGCGGACAGTTTCCCCCGACATCTTTGGCGCGCCAGGTAGGGGGCGTCGAGGTTGTGCGAACCTGATCCGGCGTTCACGCGGGCGCATTCTTCATCAACCTCTCCGAATTCGGCAGCTTCATCAACAACAGCACCATGGCCCCGAAGAAGAAGGCTTCGGAGGTCGGAGGCCCGTCTGCGTCTCATCCGCCGCCACCGGAACCAACGGTGGGCGGGGGAGACGCCGTCGGAAGGGTGGTCGCCGGCGAGGACACTCGCGGCGCCACCAAATCCAAGGACAGGACGGACGACCGAGCCTCGGTCTCCGTGGACGCGCCGCGTCCGTCTCAGCAAACAACAACCCAGCAGCGCCATGCCACAGGAGGTGGCATCCGCTTGCTGGGCCAAGGCCAAACCGGAGGCTCGCGGGACGCTCCGGACCACCGTCCGGGCACGAGCAAAGCGCGGACGCCGGGGCGGGATCCTGCTCCTTCTAACGCTGTTAGAAGTCCGAGCATATCCCGCTCCTCGCACCGCTCGCCCCCGCTCCCCTCCACTCCAGCAGAAGCGCTCGCAAGGGCGCAACTGCTCCTCGACTTCCCTCCAGCGGCAGACAAGGCCGATGACTGGAGGGCCACCATCCAGAGCCTGATCGCCTTCGCCAACAACGATACGCCGCAGCAGCCGGCGACCTTGCAGCCGCGGCAAACCGAGAAGACGAAGGCCGACGGCGACAAGACCGCCGGGGGTGCGACCACCGTGCACTCCCCGCCGCGGAAGCAGAAGACGCCGCCCCGCCGGAACAACGCTGACGATGGCTCTACGGCGTCGTCGGATCCGCGGGCTCGTCGGGACCAGCGCCAAGTCCTTGACGACCGGCGACAAGAAGACGCTCGGACAACAATCGAGCGCCGCCGGGAAGCTCGGCGACAATCAGACCAGAGAGCTAGGAACGCTGTCGACACGCGTGCGCCCGGTGAACCAGGCGACTTGCCGTATGCGGCAGGTTGCCCTGCTTTTACCCGTGAGCTGCGGCGCGTCCAGTGGCCCAGCATGAAGAACTTCAAGCCCGACGTACCGGAGAAGTACGACGGCAAGACGCACCCCTCGGAATTCCTCAGCATTTACACCATCGCGGTGCAGGCTGCCGGGGGGCGCGACGAGAAGATTTTGGCAAACTACTTCCCGCTCGTGCTTAAGCCGAATGTTCGTTCCTGGCTTATGCACTTGCCGGAAGGTTCCATTTCTTCTTGGGCAGACCTTTGCCACCAGTTTGTTGGCGCCTTCACGGGCGGCCACAAACCCCACGGCCAGGAGAGCGATCTCCACATTCTGGCCCAGAAGGAAGGAGAGTCCCTGCGCAAGTACATCCAACGCTTCAGCCGTGTACAGCACAACATCCCCGACGTCCACCCTGCCGCGGTTATCAGCGCGTTCCACCAGAACGTGCGTAACCACCGCATGCATGAAGAAATGGCCATGACCAAGATTCGGGATGTCAGCGAGCTCTACGCTCTGGCTAATAAGTGCGCACGCGCGGAAGAGGGGAGGAGACTCCCCGGGGAGGATGCTGGCGCAGGAGGAAGCGACAGCGACGACGCCGCCCCGGCAAAGAAGAGCCGGCGGCGGAACAACAGGAGGAAGAACAAGAAGGAGGTGCTTGCCGTCGAGAAGTCCGGCAAGGAGGCTCCCGCCAAGCAGACACAGGCTGGCGGCTCCGGCAAGGAGCCTGCCCCTGTAGCGGCAGCCGACAAGCAGGACGGCTCCGACAAGCAATACTGCAAGATCCACCGCACCAAGGGCCACGACCTCTCCAACTGCAAACGCGTCGAGTACCTCGTCGAGCAACAGAAGGCTGAGTACGAGAGGCGCAACAAGGAGAAGGCCCAAGGTGGTGGTGGAGAACCAAGCAAGAAGCGGCCGTTCAATGGCCGGGGAGGACGTCGCGGCAAGGCCAAGCAGCGGCAAGGTGATCGACCTCCCTGGGGCCGCGACAAGGATGAAGAAGACGACGACGAAGACATGGAGGATGAGGATAACAGCAAGCAGGAGTTCCAGAAGGCCACGGAGGTCCAGTGCATCGACGGTGGCGCCTCTCTGCACACCTCCCACCGCCAGCTCAAGCAGTGGGTGCGCGAGGTGAACGCAGCAGAGCCGCCCGTGGAGTCGCGCAGGCTCCTCAAATGGTCCAACACGCCCATCATTTTCGACCTTGAGGATCACCCTGACCGCACCACTGCGGTCGGGTGCTTGCCGATGCTGGTCTCACCCACCATCCGCAACCTCAAGGTCACCAAAATGTTGGTTGACGGCGGGGCCGGGCTGAACTTGATCTCCTCTGCTGTGATCAAGAAACTCCAAATCCCAGATGGCGAGCTCGAAGAGACCGGTTCTTTCCAAGGAATCAACCCGGGAAGGAGCAAGCCCAAGGGGAAAATCACTCTGCCGGTGACCTTTGGCGGGGAGCTCAACTTCAGAACTGAGCGCATCACTTTCGACGTCGCTGATATTCCATTGCCATACAATGGAATACTCGGCCGTCCCGCCCTCGCCAAGTTCATGGCAGCTTCCCACTATGCTTACAACGTACTCAAGATGCCGGGGCCGATAAGCGTCATCACTGTCCATGGCGACAAGAAAGATGCGCTTGTCTGCACCGACAAGATCTACCGGGATGCAGCTGCCGCAGCAGGAAAGGACACACTTGCCGCTGAAGCTCCCGGGGGGAAGAAGACGAAGACCAAGTCCGGCAAGTGCTCTGGGGCCCACTCCGGCAACCGCACCTCTTCGGAGTGCTGCGCTGCCGTCGAGGACGTTCCATCGAGCTCCACCGGCAAGTGTAAAAAGGGAATGGCCGCTCCTCCGGCAACCAAGAAGGTGTCCGCCAAGGAGGACGGCACTGGTGGTACCTTCACCATCAGTGCCACACTTGACAACAAATAGGAAAGCGCGCTCGTTGCCTTCCTGCGGGCGGATGTCGATGTGTTTGCCTGGCAACCATCTGACATCCCCGGTGTTCCCAGGAAGGTAATTGAGCACAAGCTTGCTGTTTGTCCTCATGCGCGGCCCGTTAAGCAGAAAGTGAGGAAGCAAGCCGTGGAGCGCCAAGAATTCATCAACGAAGAAATCAAGAAGCTAGAGGCAGCAGGCCTGGTTAGAGGTGTGATCCATCCGACGTGGTTAGCAAACCCAGTCGTCGTGCGCAAGGGCAACGGGAAGTGGAGACTGTGTATAGACTTCACCGATGTGAATAAAGCATGTCCCAAGGATCCATTCCCTTTGCCGCGCATTGACCAGATCGTTGACTCCACTGCCGGATGTGAGCTACTCTCTTTTCTTGATGCATATTCAGGCTACCACCAGATCTTTATGGCCAAGGAAGATGAAGAGAAGACTGCATTTATCACTCCATGTGGCACTTATTGCTTCATACGCATGCCATTTGGACTGAAGAATGCAGGATCGACATTTGCAAGGGTAGTGCACACTGCTTTCGAGCCACAGATCCACAGAAATGTAGAGGCTTACATGGATGACATCGTGGTGAAGAGCAAGAGCAAAGACACCCTGGTCCAAGATTTGGAAGAGACATTTCAGAACCTGCGCAAGATACAGCTCAAGTTGAACCCCGAGAAGTGCGTCTTTGGAGTCCCCTCCGGCAAGCTTCTCGGGTACTTTGTGTCACAGAGGGGGATTGAAGCTAACCCCGACAAGATTAAAGCCATTGAGCAAATCGAGGCCCCGAAGCGCGTCAAGGATGTCAGAAGACTTGCAGGTTGTGTGGCTGCCCTTAGTAGGTTCATTTCGAAGTCTGCAGAACGTGCCCTACCTTTTTTCAAAATCTTGAAGAAGGCAGGTCCCATGAAGTGGACTCCGGAGGCGGAGGCGGCGCTGCAAGATTTGAAACGGTACCTATCCTCCACTCCAATACTTGTCGCACCTAGACCACAGGAAAAGTTGTTGCTATACCTAGCAGCAACCAACCAGGTGGTTAGTGCTGCGTTAGTAGCGGAGAGGAAGGCCGATGAGGAGTCTGCACCACCGGCAAGCGAATCCAGCGACAAGCAGGGGGCCGCTCCGACAAGCTCTGGCCCCGACAAGGACAACTCTGCGCAGGAACAGGAAGAAGTGCGGAAGAAGATGGTGCAGCGCCCAGTGTATTTTGTAAGTTCCCTTCTCCAGGGGGCTAGATCAAGATACTCTGGTGTGCAATAGTTGCTTTTCGGCCTCCTCATGGCCTCGAGAAAGCTGCGCCATTACTTCCAGGCACATGAGATAACAGTGGTCACTCTCTTTCCGCTAAAGAGTATATTGCACAATCCAGAAGCGACAGGCAGGATCGTTGAGTGGGCACTGGAGCTGTCGAGCTTTGGACTCAAGTTTGAAAGTACTTCAACCATACAGAGCCGAGCTTTGGCAGAATTCATAGCTGAGTGGACCCCAACGCCCGATGAGGAAGTCCAAGAAACAAGCACACCCGTACAAGAAGCGACAAGCGAATGGGTAATGTATTTTGATGGTGCCTTCTCGCTGCAAGGCTCCGGTGCTGGCGTGGTACTCATCGCGCCCACCGGAGAGCACCTCAAATATGTTATCCAGATGCACTTTCCAAGAGAGCAAGCGACAAACAACACTGCTGAATATGAAGGCTTGCTTGCCGGCCTCAGGATTGCGGCCGAACTTGGGATCAGGAAGCTGATTGTGCGGGGAGATTCTCAGTTGGTGGTCCGGCAAGTCAACAAGAGTTATCAGAGCCCTTTGATGGAAGCTTATGTAGATGAAGTGAGGAAGCTTGAGGAGCACTTTGAAGGTCTGCAAATGGAGCACGTCCCGAGAGCTCAGAATGAAATAGCAGATGGCCTTTCAAAGTGTGCTTCGATGAAGTTACCTGTGGAACCAGGGACCTTCTTGCTCAAGCTGACTCAACCATCCGTTACACCATCAATTGGGCAGTCCTAGAAGAGAAAGTTGGTCTTGGGCGACTACTTGCCGGCGGATCTTCCTGAAACCGCCGCCAAGGTCCCCAAGATCAACGACCAAAACGCTGAGGGACAGTCTGCTCCTGTAGATCCGAGGATCTGTGCAGTTGAAGCAAGTATTCCCAACAAGCCTCGCCCCGGCGAGCTTGCCGGGGGACCGTCAGCTCCGGCGGAACCAGAGGTTCTTGCCGTAGAAGCTGAGGTCCCCGCAGCGGCCCTCATGCCTTTAGTCCTTGCCGTTGAGCCGGAAGCTCCGGCATGGGCGCAGCAGATCGTCCGTTTTCTGCAAACTGGAGAACTTCCCGACGACCCAGAAGAAATAGAGAAGATAACCAGGCAGTCAAGTATGTACCAGTTCGTGGATAACGAGCTGTACAGAAGAAGGCTCAATGGTGTCAGGTTGAAGTGCATCTCCAGGGAAGATGGACAGAAGCTGTTGGCAGAAATACACGGAGGCATATGCGGCCACCACATTGGCGCAAGGGCGCTTGCCGGGAAAGCTTTCCGGCAAGGGTTCTTTTGGCAAGAAGCCCTCCAAGATGCAACTGCACTAGTAACCAAGTGTGTAGCGTGCCAGTTCCATGTGAAGCAAATTCACCAGCCAGCTCAAGCTCTCCAAACAATTCCTTTGTCCTGGCCCTTCTCGGTCTGGGGGCTCGATATCCTCGGCCCCTTCCCCCGAGCCGTCGGGGGCTTTGAGTACTTGTACGTTGCAATCGACAAGTTCACAAAGTGGCCAGAAGTGGAGCCAGTGAGAAAGGTGACAGCACAGTCAGCGGTCAGGTTCTTCAGGTCAATTGTTTGCCGTTTCGGAATCCCCAACAGGATCATCACCGACAACGGTACACAATTTACTAGTCGCACCTTCATGCAGTACGTCCAAGACCTTGGCGCCAAGGTCTGTTTCGCTTCTGTTGCTCACCCGAGGAGCAACGGTGAAGCGGAGAGGGCCAATGCTGAAGTGCTGCGCGGACTCAAGACAAGGACCTTTGACAGGCTGCGCAAGTGCGGAAGAAACTGGATAGAGGAGCTACTGGCGGCTCTTTGGTCAATCAGAACGACACCAAGTCGAGCCACCGGACAGACCCCTTTTGCTCTAGTCTATGGAGCGGAGGCAGTTCTCCCCACGGAACTCGTATACGGATCTCCTCGAGTGCTCGCTTATGATGAGCTCGAGCAAGAGCAACTGCGGCAAGATGATGCATTGCTCCTTGAGGAGGAACGTCTCCAGGCTGCTGTACGAGCTGCTCGATACCAGCAAGCCTTGCGTCGCTACCATAGCCGCAAGGTCAAGGCCAGGAGTCTCGAGGAAGGCGACCTTGTTCTTCGGCGTGTTCAGTCCGCCAAGAATTCCAACAAGTTGACGCCGAAGTGGGAAGGCCCTTATCGGGTGAGACAAGTCATGAGGCCTGGCGCTGTCCGCCTTGAGACCGAAGAAGGCTTACCGGTGAGCAACTCCTGGAACATAGAGCATCTTCGCAAGTTTCACCCATAAGGTGCGGTTGCCGTGATCCGCTCCGGCAACCACCTTTTGTACAAGCTTTGCCGCTGTTGCATGTAACCCTTTGTACAAAGCCGGGCGCAGACCCCGTGCATCAGTAAAGTTCTCCGTGTTTTGCGCTATTTGCCTTTTGCATGCTTTTCTTTGCTATTTGCATGTGTTGTTTGGCATCTTGTGCAACATACACATCCGGTAAGCATTAGCACGCCGAAAGGCCATATACTTGTTTCTCTCTTCTTTTTCCTTGCCTCTCAAGCAGATGGAATGTTCCTCGCGCACAAGTTTGCCGGGGG
>LR738713.1:225448197-225471585 GCA_902687465.1 Secale cereale | reverse complement strand
AGGAGATGGAAGAGGAACCAAGTGCTGTTCAAGAAAGAGAAGCCCTACCGAGAAGCAAGCAATATATGAAAGCTAAGTTATTAGAATTTGATCAGTTCAAATTTTTAATTTTAAGTTGTCTTCCTTGAACAATCACACTTTGTATGGAAAACCTGTGCGCGGAGGAACCTACCCGTAGCTAGCCGCACCCTTATCTTGTTTTCGAGTACACTCAACGATTCAAGTGAGCTGCGACAAGTGTCGCGCCCTTGGTTCGTTTTCGAGTTCACTCAACAAGCTGAGTGCGTCGCGACTAGCCGTGGCAAGGTTGCTTGCCGGTGAGATCTTGGCCAGCAGGCTGCTCAGAGTCCAGCACTCAGCGCTCGCGGCAAAGGCCCCTCGCCGGCAAGCTCCCCGGGAGCGTAGGGTGAAAAACATGCAAAGTAGATGACCAAGACAAGGAAGATAACATTGCACTGATTGATTAAAATAAGATAAATATCTTACAAGGGATAACTTGTCGCAATGATTAACGAGTTCATAACACCCTATGCAGCAACAAAAAGAGATAAAGATAAAGGAGACCTAATCTACGCGGTCGCCCTCAATCCTGGAGATCTTGTTCACTTTGGCGATGATGTGGGCGACCTGCTCCTTCAGCGCCTCCATGTTCGCGTCGGCTGGCAAGCTGCGGAGAACGTTGGTGAGGTTTATGCCGGGATTGCGGTATACAATCTTCGTCAGCACGCGCTCCAAGGTTCCCGTGCAGAGCCGGCGCGACTCCTCGACCAGTTGCGCGGGGATCTTCTTCCGAAGATCTGCAAGGGCTGGCGCGATCCCCCTGAAGAAGAGGCTGAGCTTGGCGCTGTGAGGGAGGTTTGGGTCCGGAGAGTAGATGAGATGCTCCAACTTCAGCGCCAGCAGCTCCTGGTCGATGTTGGATGCAGAAGACACCAGGTCCTCGGTCCACACCTCGACGGTACGGCGGAAGTTCTCGGGCGCAGTGTTGGCGCTCGCCACCAAGCCTCGCTCCTTGCGGAGTTCTTCCTTCAGCTTGGTTTCCCGGTCCCGGGCGGCGTCAAGCGAGTCCTTCAACGTGGAGACCTTCAGCTCGAGATCCTCGATGGAGTCCTTGGCGGCCTTCAGCTCGTCGCCCTTCTTAGAGAGACGCACCTGGAGTTCGGAGTTGGTGTGGGCGTCCTTCTCGCGCTCTGTGTTGAGCGCGGCGACCCTCTCCACACTCGCCTTCAATGACTCCTCCAGTTGCGCGACCTTGGCGGCAAGCTCCTCCTTGGCGGTCTCCGCGGCAGCCGCGGCGGCTTTCGCCTCCTTCAGCTCTCCGCCAAGGGCCTGTTCCCGAGCGGCAAGGTCTTCCTCGTGGGAGTCGAGGTTGACCTTCCGCTGGGTCAGCTCTCCTTCTCGCCGGGACAACTCCTCCCCGGCGAGCCGCTGCTGCTCTTCGGCCTCGGCCTTCTCCAGCAACCATTCTTGGTACTCCCCGGCGAGCCTCTCGCGCTCCTCCGCCACCTCGCGGAGGGCAGCCTGGTTGGCGGCGCGGAGCTCCGCCGCGCGCTTCTCCATCTCCACGGCAGCCTTGGCGGCTAGGGCCTCCCGAGACGGTAGCTTCGCCTGCCTGGCCCGGTAAAGGGCCAGGAGCTGGTGAAGCAGCTTCTCCTCCTCGGGCCCTTCGCTTCCGCCGGGCGCCTCGACGATCTTCAGGCCCGCGGAGGCGAGGACCTCTCCATCAAAGGCCTCGCCCTCCGCGGGGGCTCGCGAAGAAGAACCCCACGGCACCTGGATGAAGACGCCGTTGGGAGATTCAAGATAGTAGCCGGCCTGCTCCTTTTCGGCGGAGGGGTCGGCGGCTGGCGCAGCACTCGATGCTCCTGCCGCCTCCGGGCCGGCAGTGCGGTCGCCGTCCCCCTCCCCGGCCGCTGCGTCCGCAGCCGGAGCGGTCTCCTCCGCAGCTGGCTCGGCGGCTCCCGCCGTGTCCTCGGCGACAGGGGCGTCGCCGCCGCCGCCCTGCGCGCCCTCCTCCTCGATGACGATGACTTCTGTCTCCATCTGCTCGGGGGGAGGAGGATCTAGAAGAAGAAGAAAAAGCAAAAGAAGTTCAAGCAAATATCCAAAAAAGAGACGAGTCCAAGAAGACAAAGTTACGAAACTTACCTTGGCGGACGTCGTCAGCGGCGGGCTCCCTCGCCGGGGAGCTCTGCCTTGGCGGAGTGGCCGCCCTCGCTGGGCTGCTCGCCCTTGGCGGGGTACTCGCCCTTGGCAGAGTACCCGCCCTTGGCGGAGCGCTCTCCCTCGCCGGGGAGTTCGGCCTTGGCGGGGACGGCGGGGCCTGCGGCTCCTCGGGAGCGACCTCCGGATGCTCCTGAGCTTGCGGCTCCACCCCTGCACAAGTCAAGACAAAAGCATCAAGATATTAGAACAAGACAAAAATCTCCAAGCGCACCCGACGAGCGGAAGGATGGAACCCAGACTTACGCTGGGGGCTGCGCTGGGGGCTGCTCCTCGGAGCAGCGCTCGGGTCCGGCAGGCTCGTCTCCGGCACGTCCCCTGTCGCCGCGACAGGCGAGTCGTCCGCGACCTCGACCACGGGCACCTTGGCCTTCTTCGCCGCTCGCTGGGCCAAGGTCCAGAAATCAAAACAAGAAACGAGATCAGCATCAACAAGAATCAAGATAATGTTAAAGAAGATGCAAGGCCTCGGGTACTTACTCCTGTTCCTCCTCGTCGTCGTCGTCGCTCAGGGCGGAGAAGTCAAACTCCACCTGAGGCGCGTCCGCGCGGGGAGCAGGAGGCGAAGACTCCCTCGGGCGCTTGGCGGTCCCTGGGGCTGGGGGCTGCGAAGACCCAGCCCCTGTGGTAGCCGGGGCCCGGGGAGCGGGCACAGCCGCTGCTCCGCTCTGTGAAGACTCCCTTCCGCTCGGCACTGACTTGCGGGGCGCCTCTGCTGTGGCCTGCTTGCGGGGTGCCTCTGCCGTGGCCTGCGTGCGGGCCGCCTCCGCCGTGGCTGGTGCGCCGGGCGCCCCCGTCGCAGCTTGACTCCCCCGGGAAGCTCGCGCTGCCCGGCGAGTTGGTTGTTGCCGGGGCACCTGCGCCCTCGTCCCCGTCGCCGTCTTGCGGAGACGCTTCAGCGGAGAGCGCCTAGGGCTTTCCCGGGGCGGGGAGGTCTCCGACGATGAAGAGATGTCGTCGGCGTAGAGCCCAAGGGACCCGTCGGAGTCCTCGTCGGCCCCGGCGTCCTCCTCCTCCTCCTCCTCGGCAGGCTTGCTGGGCCCAGCGCCCTGCACTGCGGCCGCTCTCTCTCCGGCGCCTCCGCTCCCTGCGGCGCCTCCGCTCCCTGCGGCGCCCCTGTTTCCTCCGACGGCGTTGCCTCTCGCCGCGGCCTCGGTCTGGATTCCGAGGATCCCGGAGTGCCTCAAGGATGGGACCCCGGCGAGCTCGTCGGGAGGAAGCTTCAGTAGCCTGCGGATCTCCGCCTCCTCTGCTTGGCAGGACGCTTCCGCAGCCTCTGCCTCCTCGGGCGTGAAGCCGAATTCTCCTGCCGTTGCGGCTGCAGCGGCCTCTTCAACCCGAGAAGCTATGTACGCTATCTCCTGGTCGGTGGTGTCCCGTGTCAGCTCCCGGACCTCGTTCTTGTTCTTCGCCACCTCCACCAGGTTGTCGAAGAAGTTCAAGACGACGTCTGGCTTGGGCGGAATCCACGTGCGGTCGACGCCGTGCGAGTCACACGCGGGCATCATGGCGCGAAGGGAATCCCGGGCCGTGCTGTTGCAGAGAGGCACCACTCCCCGGGGACCCCTGAACCATTCTGGGTGGGCCGGGTCATGCTTAAATAGTTCCCGGACCATCCCCTTCAGCTCCAGTGACGTGAAGTTGAAGTTGAGCCCGGGGCGCAGCCTCATTATATCCGCCGAGTTGCCGTACTCCCAGGCCGGCCTCTTCCTATCTTGAAGAGGGGCGATGCGGCGGCGGAGGAAATCTGTGCCTACTTCTCCGACAGACAATCTTGCTACCCGGAGACGAAGAATCCTGATGAGGGCGAAGTCGAGCTTGCTGTCGTCCGAATCCAGGTCGCTCCAGTCCCTGCCGCGCACGATAGGTGTTGCGCGCGGCGCGGTGAAAGACTGCGGCTGGTCCTCGACAATCCAACACCAGTCAGCACGCCACTCCTCCCACTTGCCGCGGAGCTCCCCCGGCAAGTAGGACTCCTTCTTGTTCAGACGAAAAACCCAAGATATTCCTCCGGAGAGGGGGGCGCCGGTCTCTGCTCTAGGGGTGAAGAAATGCCTAAACAGCGCTACGTTTGGGTATATCCCAATATAGTTTTCGCACATATGTGCGAAAACCGCCATCGTGAGGATGGCGTTGGGGGTGAAGTCAAGAAGGTGGAGGCCGTAGGTGTGCATTATATCGCAGAAAAATTCGGAAAAAGGGGGACAGAGGCCGCAGTGGAAGAAGGCTGCGAAGAAATTGTACCCGCCGGGGTAGTTGTCCTTGGCGGCGGCCGGATAGGCTCGGGTGCGAGGATGCGCCTTGGTCTTCTTGGCCCAGAACTAGTAGTACTTGTTCCAGAGCTCCCGCGCGCTGAGCTTTGGCGAGAAGACGAGGTTCCGCTTCCGCAACAAGGTAAGCCTCGCCGCTTGCTCCGATTTCTCCTTCTTGGTCTTCTCCGCCTTCGCCTTCTCGGTCTTTGGGGCCATGGCGGAGGCGGCGAGGGAAGGGGGGCGAAGAGTCCGGCGGCGCCGCAGATGCGGGAGGCGACGACGGAGGTGTGGAGGCGGAGCGCAGGAGGGGATCTCTGGAGATGGAAGAAGAGGCAATGAAGGCGTAGGAGGGGAACCGCTCCTGCTTCCTCTGCTTTTATGGGGAAGTGGGGGGCGTTTCGCTCTTTCCATTAAAAGAACGTGGCCACGTCCCATCCCACGACGCCGCAATCGACGCGTGCCGTTACGGGGGGACGCGGCGGATGCGGAAGTGGATTCGGCGCGCCGTGGGCCGCGTGTGCCCGTGCACTGTTTTGGGCCTGGCCCAACAGCGCTCGGCACCGTGTGTGGCCCAGGCCCGGGGGCTCCTGTCGGTGTACTAAGGTAGGGGTACCTCAGTACCCCAACTTGTGCACGGGCCGTAGCAGCTTCCCGCGGCAGGGCCTACCACGCGCTCGCCGGATACCTTCCTGCTCCATATAAAACCATTCAAAAACAAAGTATACAAGACAGAAGATCGAGACCCCGGCAAGTGGAGCTTGTCGGGAAGGCCGTTCCAGGCTCAAGATTACCTCACTAAGCACAAGGCCTTGGCAAGAGGAGTTTGCCAGGAAGACCAGAAGATTATATTACAAAAGACATGCCTCGGCGCTACATGCGCCCCGGCAGGGCCCGAGGAGCGACAAGCTTCAAAGCCCGACAAGCTCCCGGGCCCGGCAAGGTCAAGACCCCGGCAAGGTGCTTGCCGGGGAGAGTTGTGCTGTGTGCGCGCGCTCCAGCTCATCGAACCACGCGTCGCACTGAGGCCATTCCAGGGACGCGTGGCGGATGGCTGTGCAGCCTGGGGGACACGGCGGCACTCCACGGTGGTGAAGCCATCGCCGTGGCAAACGGAGACGCAAGGGCGGGCGCTTTTGGGGTCGACGGCGACGGGCATTAAATGCTCTTGTCCCCCACTGTCAAAGTAGGTAGCGACCACTGTTCATACACTGTAGCTCCACTATTCCCGCACTGTTACAACTACCACCTCTTTTACATTTTTACCCTTTCTCCTACGTTGACACCTGTCGGTGACCCCTTACACTATAAAAGGAGGCCCATGCACAACGTGGAGGGGGTTCGGAACCCAGATCGCTCATACGCTCGGTGTAGCTAGTTCTTCAAGCTCCCGAGCTCTCCAACTCAATACAAAACTAAGCAGGAGTAGGGTTTTACGCGTCCATCGCGGCCCGAACCTGGGTAAACTGCCCGCGTGTTCACTATGATCTGCTCTTCGTGCTCCCTCCGCCCTCTTACCGCACAAACAAGGGGCTCCGGTCCCATAGGTGTTCGTGGCGGACAGTTTCCCCCGACAGTACGACTACTTCATCCACGTTCCTTCGAACGCTTCCGCACGCGATCTACAAAAGGGTATGTAGATGCACTCCATTATGCTCATTGCTAGATGACTCCTTAGATTGATCTTGGTGAAGCATAGGAATTTTTTTGAATTCTGCTACGTTCCCCAACAGTCATGTGTTCTGGCCCAGAAAAAATCCCCGAAAAGTTTCTCTGCATTTGGACTTCGTTTGGTATTGATTTTCTGCAATATAGAAAACAAGCAAAAAACATCAACTGGCATTGGGCACTATTTCAATAGGTTAGTCCCAAAAATGATATAAAATGATTGTAAAGCATCCAAGAACGATAATATAACAACATGGAACAATAAAAAATTATAGATATGTTGGAGACTATCAGCATCCCCAAGCTTAATTCCTGCTCATCCTCGAGTAGGTAAATGACAAAAACAGAATTTTTGATGTGGAATATTGCCTATCATGTTCATTGCATATTATTTTCTTTATAGCATGGACATTTGGACTTTTATATGGTTCAAAGCTATAGTCTAGTTTTGACATGAAGACTTTAATACTCAAGCATATCAACAAACAACCATGTCTTTCAAGATATCAATACTAAAGCAAGTTATCCCTAGCCCATCATACTCAATCATTGATCCATTCATGAAACTCGCATATTAGCTACAACCAATGCTCAAGTATGATTATAGTGCCCCCTAGTTGGTGCTTTATAAGATAAAATGGAGACTCAAATAAAAACTACGTAATGTAAATAGAGAGGCCCTTCACAAAGGGATGTAGGGATTTGTAGAGGTGCCAGAGCTCAAAGCTTAAATTGAGAGCTAAAAAATAATTTTGGGAGGTATACTTTTCCCGTCAATGAAAATGACTTTGAGCTTTCAATACTTTACCATGCTAGATACATCATAGGAGGTTCCCAAATCGAAATTAAAGTTTATTCCTTTTTCCACCATTTTTTCACAATCCATGGCTAACTGTATCCACGGGTGCCCTCCATACCAACACTTTCCAAGGAATTTACTATTTTACAACATAAACTAAATTTATTTTCCATTTCGGGACTGGGCATCCCTAATACCTTTGCCGTACTCACGTGCAATGACAAGTGAATAAACACTCATCTTGAGAATAACACATCTAGCATGGAAAAATATTGGCCACCACTCACCGCCTCATGAGAGGTATAAGCACACAAAACAAGAGTTTATTTTGAAATTGAGATATGGAACATACAAATTTTCTTAGAACGGCAAGGGAATACCGAATATAGGTAGGTATGGTGGACACATATGGCAAAACTGGGTTAAAGGATTTTGGATGCACAAGTAGTATTTCTACTTAGTACAAGGGGAGGCTAGCAAATAGATTGACAAGCGACCAACCAAGAAATGAAAAATCACATAAGCGAGCATTGAGCATAACTAACACCGAATAATGCACCACAAGTAGGATGTAATTTCATTGCATAACTATTGACTTTCATGCTTGCATAGGGAATGACAAACCTTAACATCAATATTCTTACTAAAACATAATTACTCATTAACATGGCTCACATATCACTATCGTCATATCTCAAAACTATTACAAAGAATCAAGTTTATTTTGTCCAATGATCTTCATGAATGTTTTTATCATATCCCTCTTGAATATCTATCATACTGGGACTAGTTTTATATGATGCTTTCGATAAGCTCAAACAAATATAAGTGAAGAACATGAGCATAATATTTTCTTCGCTGAAATTAGTCTAAGTGAAGCATGAGAGACTTTCTTCAAAAATAACAAAGCACATCGTGCTTAAAAAGATATAAGTGAAGCACTAGAGCAATTCTAACAAGTCATAGCATAATCTTGGCTCTCTCAAATGGGTGTGTCTAGCAAGGATATTTGTGACAAAACACCAAACAAAACAAGCAAAGACTCATATCATACAAGACGCTCCAAGCAAAACTCATAATATGTGACGAATAAAAATATAGTCTCAAGTAATATACCGATGGTTGTTAGAAGAAAGAGGGGATGCCACTTAGGGGCATCCCCAAGCTTAGTTGCTTGATACTTCTTCGACATTATCTTGGGGTGCCGCAGGCATCCCCAAGCTTAGCCTTTTGCTAATCCTTATTCCTTCATCCACCGTGATCTCACCCAAAACTTGAAAACTTCAATCACACAAAACTCAACAAAACCTCGTGAGATCCGTTAGTATAACAAAACTAATCTTTACTTTAAGTAATGTAGCAAACCAATTAATAATTTTTTAATTGTATTATATCTATTGTATTCTAACTTCTCCATGGCAAAAACTTTTCAAAAGAAACAATAGATCAATCAAAACAAGCACAAAACACAAGGAAAACAGAATCTGTCAAAAACAACAGTCTGTAAAGTTGTGACTTTTAATCATACCTCTGTAACTCTGAAAATTCTGAAAAATTAGGATAACGTGGAAAATTTGTATCCAGATATTGTGTAAAAAATTGAAGAGTTTATCATGCTTAAGTAATCGTCAGAAATTCCAACTCTGGACGCAAAAGTTTCTGAATTTCAACGCAATCAAATCAACTATCAACCAAATCATACCAAAGGCTTTGATTGGCACAAACACTTATTTAAACCACAAAAAGACATCTAATCATAGTTATAATTGGGTATTTTATTGAAAACAGCAAGAAAACCAAAAAGAAAAAAATACAAGTTGGGTTGCCTCCCAACAAGCGCTATCGTTTTATGCCCCTAGCTAGACATAACACCAAGATCTCAAGTGATGTCATCCTTATTGTTATTTTCCATAGACGTGTTCTCATCATGAGGTTTCGTAAAAATAACTTTAAACACATCATCCATATAAATTTTAGCATTATCAAGTTGCCCAACTTTATACCCCCTTTGATTACTGGCAACAATCGAAAGATTATTGTTGATTGACATCATTAAAAACTTGGTGGATTATATCTAGAATGGGGACTGCCTTCTTAAGTTTTTCGTCAATTTTTTTATTATTACCAAGCAAGTGTCACAACATATAATTACTATTGTAAAGCATCTCATCTATGACCGGGTTTTCACGGTTCATACCATAAAAATCAAAAATTTCCCTAGCATCCTGTAATAGGTAATCAAATTCAGTCATAAGAATACGGGTGGCTAACTTTTTAGCTTTAGGATCCTTTAAAGTGGGCAGCTCATAAAACAATCTTTGCAAGGTTTGATGGGTACGAATAAATCTATTTTCAAGTTTCAATACTAGTGCTGAGATAGCTTTTGCATAAGATTTAGTTCTCTTGAGTATCGGAGTGTCATCAAGAGTCAAGTTTCCAACATAATTAAAAAATTCTTGGATATGTTCTTTCCCTATAACATTCCCTTGCCCCAAAACAAAGGCATTAGCATCCAGATTGCCTGATTGCCCAACTTTAGGAGTTAGGCCATCATTTGTTTTTGCCATACCGAAATCACTCATAATGATAAGCAATGTAAGAGTTCTGACGGGAAAACGATGAACGAAAAAATATGGCGAATAAAAACAACAAATTTTGTGAAGTGGGGGAGATGAAAACGAGAGGCAAATGGAAAATAATGTAAATTGCAAGGATATGAGATTTATGATTAGGAACTTGATAGATGTTGGCGATGTCTCCCTGAAAACGGCGCCAAAAATTCTTTTGACATGCTCTTGAGATGCATCAGTATTTCCCCAAAGAGGAAGGGATGATGCAGCACAACGGCGGTAAGTATTTCTCTCAGTTATAAAAACCAAGGTTATCGAACCAGTAGGAGAACCACGCAACACTATGTAAATGGTACCTGCACACAAATAACAAATACTTGCAACCCGATGCATTAAAGGGGTTGTCAATCCCTTTCGGGTAACGGTGCCAGAAATTGACGTGTTGATGGGATAAAATTGTAGTAGATTGAAAGATGCAAATAAAAGCAAATAAAATGCATCAATGTATTTGTGTTTTTTAAATATAGATTTGAAAATAAAAGTTTCAAATAGAGGAAAAAGCAAATGGCAATATAGATCGGAAAGTAAATGATAGGAAAATAGACCCGGGGGCCGTAGATTTCACTAATGGCTTCTCTCGAGAAAATGACATGCGGTGGGTAGAGAAATTACTGTTGGGCAATTGATAGAAAAGCAAATAATTATGACTATATCCAAGACAATGATCATGTATATAGGCACCAAGTCCAACATTAGTAGACCGACTCCTGCCTGCATCTACTATTATTACTCCACACATCGACCGCTATCCAACATGCATCCAGTGTATTAAGTTTAGGGAGAAATTGAGTTATGCAATAAGAACAATGACATGATGTAAACAAGATCTATTCATGTAGGAATAGAACCCATCTTTTTATCCTTAATAGCAATGATACATGTGTGCCTTGCTGCCCCTTCTGTCACTGGGAAATGACACCGCAAGATCGAACCCATCACAAAGCACATCTTCCCATTGCAAGATAAATAGATCAAGTTAGCCAAACAAAACACAAATATCAGTGAAGAAATACGAGGATATAATAATCAAGAATGGATATTAAATCAAGGAAAATCTGATCATAAACTCACAATTCATCGAATCGCAACAAACACGCCGCATAAATTCATTACATCAAATAGATCTCCAAGAGACCATTGTATTGAGATACAAAGAGAGAACAAGACATCTAGCTACTGCTCACGAACCCGTAGGTCTGTGGTAAACTACTCACACATCATCGGAGAGGCACCAACGAGGATGATGAACCCCTCCATGATTGTGTTCCCCTCCGGCGGAGTGCCGGAAAAGGGCTATAGATTGGATCTCGTGGGTCTAAAACTTGCGGCGGCTAGAATAAAATTTTCTCGACTCCCCTAGGTTTTTTGGGGTATGAGAGTATTTATAGAGCGAAGAGGCGGTGCGGGAGGCCACCGAGGTGGGCACAACCCACCTGGGGGTGCTAGGCGGTCCAGGTGCGCCCTGGTGTGTTGTGCTCCCCTCGGAGCCCCCCTCTGATACTTCTTCAGCCCATGTTGTGTCTTCTGGCCCAGAAAAAATCTACAAAAAGTTTAGCTGCATTTGGACTTCATTTGGTATTGATTTTCTGCGATGTAAAATCAACAACTTGCACTAGGCACTATGTCAATAGGTTAGTCCCAAAAAATGATATAAAATGATTATAAAATGATTGTAAAACATCCAAGAATGATAATATATCAGTATGGAACAATCAAAAATTATAGATACATCAAAGACGTATCACATGGCATATGGGATGAATTGCACAAATGTTGCAAAGGTAGCATATCAATATCATCGCATGATAAACAAGATCCAATAACCATCATCTCGTCATCTATGCATAAGTGTAAATATGATTTATTTTAATAGGGCATGCATAGTTACTATGGTGAGTTTGTAATGATGCAATATGGGAGACCTCACTCATAGCATATGACACGTTTAAAGGATTCCCAAACATGAGGTGACCGATAGAATTTTCATAAGATATCCTGTGGAGCATAGCAGCACAACTAGGCAATTGAGCATGCTCATCATCATATTCATCATAAATGGGTGGCATACCGAAACAAGCATAATTGATAAATCCATAAGGTGATCAACATCATGGGAGCAATCAATGTCAAGATAATCCACTAGTGGGACAAGCAAAGTAGCTCATGTGTTGTAAGTGAGGTTGCTATAATTGACACATGGTCAATATCTTCGTCAACTTGACAGAACCATGTGGGGGTGCATCATCGTCCATCATGGCCATCGGGTTGTCCATCGGAGGTATGGACTCGTCGAGGATTGGCACTTTATCATGAAGGGGATCTAGCACGACAACGGAAAACACACTAGGAATGGCTTCACTTGCCCTCTCAACTACCTCACTAACTCCCTCCAGGATGCTCTCACTCATATGGTTGGTGGAGTCACTCAAATTTCTCTCAACCTCACATAGGATGTGTGGCATGCTCTCGCGTGTGGGGCTACTGGTGGTCACACTCATCCTCACATAGGAAATGCACTCAATGTCATATATCGTGGAGTCACTCATCTCACTGATGGGGTGCTATCTCTCCTCACATGTCAATTGGGGCATCTCATAATATGTGTTTGTCAGAGAGATGTAGGTGCAAATGTCTCCATGCTGGACTCCATTCACTGTCGTGGTTGAAGGGATGTCCCATGCCCATCCTCCTCATTCATAACGCCTCCAAAGATGAATGCCATAGGATGTGCCAAATCATCGCTGCCCTCGGAGACCAGTGAGAAGGTCTCATGTGCGCTCTCGTGGCTTGACTCGGAGTATGAGTCAAATATGGGTACCATATTCATGTTGTTAGAGAGGTTTGCGCTTGTCGCATTGGTCGAAGGGGATGACCCATGCTTGACCGTCTTGTCACCATTGTATTGTAAGAGGCCAATATGATGTGGCACCTCGTAGCTCGTCTCCATGATTGAAGGGAGTTTCCCATGCTCGGCCATCTTCCATGAGGGGCTTCCGAAGATGGAAGTTCGCTCTCGCTTGTAGGCGGTCGCCTTGGACTTGATGATGGCAATGTAGGCGTCCTCGTGGGAAGTAGGCAAAGATGTCATACATCCAAAGGAAAATATGCCTTGATAACACTTAGAGAAGATGCCAAAGTGGTGGTGGTAGCCGCAACTTCCTCTTGATGGATCTCGTCTCGCAGTGTTATCTTTTGCTCATGAAGTTTGGCCGTTGCTTGATGTAGAGCTTGTTGGGACTTGTAGGTTTTTGCGTGGCAAACATCTTCATGATGATGGTCTTGTTCTTGCTCTTTATCTCGTAGTAAATGTCGTTCATTGTTGTCGTGCACATGATACTTGGAGGTGACTTTCCCTTCATGACGATGTGGATCACGAATGTGATGGTCGGCATGGAGATGTGGATGTGGACGAATTGCGCTTTCTTCCGAAGGACACTTCGAACATGTGCTACTCGAGCGTCGTCGCCTTGAAGATGATGAAGGGGAAGAAGAGTTTTAGTTGGCCACCATGTCTCATAGTTGATCCTTTAGCTCGTGCAACTTGGTGTCGATGCAGTCCCTTTTCCTTGCTTCGGATTGACGTATGTCGATGGCGAGTCGCTCAATGCGCTCTTGCACGGTAGATTGTACACCTTGCATTCATCATTGTAGTCCGAAGTGGTGAGTCTTGATGTAGTTGTTCACGCCGTCATTGTCGTCGAAGAATGGAGATGAAATGCTTTGCCTATCAATCACAAGACTCGAGCAAATGTAAGTGGAAGAAAGATAAGAACTATACCAAATGTACCTTACCAGATGTTGAAGATGGTTCAATGATCACTCAGTAATGTATCAAGGAAATAGCACAATTGGTACCGGATCTTGTCAATTCTCACACCTACATAAGTAAGGCTTATGGAGTAGCTTGGTGAGGATAGTGGCACATAAATTTGATGCAATTGCTAGCAAGAGTCAATAATGTTGAAAGAAATTCACAAATTTGTAAGTGGAACGACTAGATCAATAGCAATTAATGGCACATGGAAACACACACAGATATATAAATGGGATCGTGCAACCAAGGAATGAGGACAAAATGTGTAATCCATCGAAAACTCTTGTGTAGCACAACTCTAGAGGGATGCTATTACAATTGCTCAATAGGTAGATACGACACTTGTGCACAACCTATGATATGCAAAATATACCAACTTTCTATCCCAAGTATGATATTTATGTATGGTGTTCGTGTGTGTCACACATGATGCTCCAAGATGACCAGTATGGTAGTATGATATGCGCAATGTGGCGATGCTATGGCTATTGCTTACACACTCTTTGTTTTTCTCTTTTTGCTTTAAAGCTTATTCTTTTTTTTTTGCTTTGACAATTTTTGCAAAATGCTCGAACCAAGATATAAATTGTGTATGAGGGAACAATCTTGTGACACAATAGACGATATGATGATACGAAGATGAGGTATGTATGCAATGGTAGGTGCGTATCAATGATCACTAAAGTGCACAAGTAGCATGGCCCGACAATACTCAAATGGCAAGCCTCGATAGGAAAGTGACGCAAAATGGGATAGGGGTTAACAATGCAATGGCAAGAATGAATGTACAATGATGGGATACCACGATACCAAGATGGTATAGAGGTTACTGTTCTTGCTTACGGTTAGGGTGTAAAAATGGTGAAGAAGGTCGATGTCGAATCCTTGGCGAAGTTGAGCGGTGGTGTTTTCGACGCCGAACCATTTCTAGTTAGCCGGAACACCCTAGGAAACAGAAAAACCGCAAACTCAAAACCTCCAAAGGCAAATGTCAAATGGTGGTAGCAAAATGCGGTGGTGGTTCCGGAAGCTAAATGGGATCGTGGAAGTGTATGGTGGTGGTTGTTGAAGAAGTAGTCGTCCCTAAGTAGCTGAAACACCTTAGGAGACTCGAATCACAACTGAAGCAACCACAAACAAAATTGGGTTAGGTTGTGCAAGGCTATGGTCGTTATGCAGATGATATGGTGGAGGCCCTAGGAAAATATGCCAACGTTCCAAAATCTGATGGATTCAAATGATATTGGTAGTATTTTTGTGGGATAGGGGATGCTAATTGCTTCAAAACGAGCTAAAGAACGTCAAAATCCCAGTCCGTATGAATTAGTTATGGTCTAAACGGCCAATCAGCCGAGGCTGAAACAAGGAGGGGCAGTTGTACCACTTTCGAGGGCAGTTGTACCACTCCTGGAGCATCCCAGGGTTCCAGTTTTGTGGGCAGAAGTATCAGGGGATGGGGGTAGTGGTTGTACCACCTTGGGGGCTGTTTGTACCACACTGGTCGGGAAAATTCTCAGGTCTGGGTACGAGATGAATTTTGGACAGAAATTGACCATGCCAAGGTCAAAATTGAGAAGATTTCATGGATGGGAATTGGGGAAAAGTGGAGTGAAGCTAGATCCACTAGTAACACAGCAAATCAATGGATCAAAATTAACAAAAGCTCAACAAACCAACATATCATAAAAAATTAGGGCTATTTTTGCGGGGAATTTCAAAATTTAGGACGAAATCAAACAAAACTAGGCTAGAAACAGAGGGGCGAGACTCCAAATTCATGATCAACCTGGCTCATGATACCAAGATGATGTAGGATGGAACCCTAGGGGCTGATCTTTCATGCTTTGGAGGGGGATTCCCGAAGAACACATAAGAGGAAATAACACAAATCAAGTAGATCCAATAACATATATGCTAGCTCAACATACATATAGAGGTCACAAAGATCCAATGACAACAAAGGGAGGATACAAATGGTAACTAGTTCACCCAATCCTTGAAGGAGTTGAGGTCTTGAATCCAAGATGTAAATTCCCTAGATGGGGTCTTCAATCCACTAGGGATCTTCTCACATGGAGGTCTTGAACTCCATGGCAGTGGTCTCTCTCTATCAAGAGAAGAGTAGGTAGGAGCAAAGCTCAACTAAGATGAGCTATCACATTGCTAACCCTAATTCGGAGCTATGGGATGAATACTTATAGTCCAAGGGGTGAGATGGAGGATACATGGGTCGTTGACCCTTCACTTCGCACAGGCAGGCCGGTTGTACCAGTTACATGAGTGGTTGTACTACCGGGAGTTCAAGTACTGGTTCTTGGAGGTGTTCGCGGAGGTATGGACCGGTTGTACCAGTGGGAGGACCGATTGTTAGGTCAAGTTGCAGCTGTGGGAATAACCGGGGTGGTACCGGTCTTGCATCGCCCGATAACAGAACACGGGCCAGTAGTTGGCCAGTAGTTGACCGGCTGTACCGGTGGACTAGTAGTTGGGCGGTAGTTGGGTGGTTGTACCTCTATCTCTGCACTGGGCACAAGTCCTCTCCATTCTCTTAGGGTTCGTCTTGCTCCTTTCCTTCTCCTTATTGGTTCCTTGGTACCTAAGCACACAAAGTGTCTTCGTTTGAGGTAGTAGCCATGTCTCATGTGGATCCAAGGGATTTTTAACATGGAGAGAGTTCACCTTATGTTCAATGGCACATGCTCGAGCTCTCGTTGTAGGTCCATGATGACCCACAAGTATAGGGATCAATAGTAGTCCTTTCGATAAGTAAGAGTGCCGAACCCAACGAGGAGCAGAAGGAAATGGCTAGTGGTTTTCAGCAAGGTAATGTCTGCAAGCACTGGAATTGTCGGTAATATATAGTTTGATAGCAAGGCAATTTGCAACGAGTGAGTAACGTTAACTACAAATTATGCAGCAAGGTAGACCAATCCTTTTGTGGAAAAGGACATGCCCAAACGGTTTCTTATAACAAGCAAAGTGTTCTTGAGGGCACACGGGAATTTCATCTAGTCACTTTCACCATATTGGTTTGATTTGCGTTCATTACTTCGATAATTTGATATGTGGGTGGACCAGTGCTTAGGTGTTGTTCTTACTTGAACAAACCTCCTACTTATGATTAATCCCCTTGCAAGCATCCACAACTATGAGAAAAGTATTAAGATAAAATTTAACCATAACATTAAACATTTGGGTCCAAATCGGTCCCTTACGAAGTAGCGCATAAACTAGAGTTTAAGATTCTGTCACTCTAGCAACCCATCATCTAATAATTATTCCATAATGCATTCCCTTAGGCCCAAACATGGTGAAGTTCCATGTAGTCGATGTTCACATGACACCACCAAGGGAATCACAACATACATATCATCGGAATATCGAACACATATCAAATTCATATGATTACTTGCAACATGATTTCTCCCGTGACCTCAAGAACTAAAGTAACTACTCACAAGTGATAAACATGCTCAAGATCAGAGGGGTATTAAATAGCATAATGGATCTGAACATACAATCTTTCACCAAATAAACCATATAGTAATCAACTACAAGATGTAATCAACACTACACTAAAAAAAGACACATCTGTGACATTTTGGCCCGAACGATTTTTTTCCTGTCATGCTTATGACACTTCTATGACGATAATTGTGACAAAACCCGTATCATCATAGATGTGGTGGGATCCTACTTCTATGACAAAAAATCATGACAGAAAATGAGCTTTTCGTCCTGGGCGGGGCGGAGATGCACCTGCATGACATTCTTTGGGCCGTCCATGATGGAAAAAATAGTGGTAGAAGTGAGGGCAAGGAAAATTTCGGGGAGTTCCCCGTTACGGTGGGTGGTCAGGGCGGAGCGATGCACGGAGGTTTGCGCGTTTCTCTCGTATACATGCGCGCGCGTGTGTGTGAAGCGTTGGGCTCTAACTGAACCTGAGCAAGGCGTTCACTACTAAACCCGAGCAATTGCACTAGGCTACATTCTGAACTCGAGCGATCGATCCATTGGCTGTTAACTGAACCCGAGCAATTCCTTCGCTACCGCTGCTAACTAAACCCAATCGATCACTGTTGCTGCTTACTAAAGCTGATTGAACTTGCTGCCTCTTGATGAACAATGAACGTGGGGTAGGTTGAACGAGTCGAGACATACGTGGTTGGGGTTGGATGTACAGTTCCAAGTGGCGGTTGGATGAACAGGACCCCGTGGTAGTAGTAGTAGGCGGTTGTCGCTGGATGATCAGGATCCCGAGATGAGGCAGCCACAGCCGAGGCGTTGGGGTGATGAACAGGACCTCGTGGAGGGCTGGTTGAATAGTAGCCGATGGAGTGTTGGTTGGATGAACAAGACCCCGTGGAGAGATGGTTGAACAGTAGCCGGTGGAGGGCTGGTTGGATGAACAAGACCCCGTAGAGGACTGGTTGAACAGTGCATGTGGAGGCTGGAGGAAGTCGACGGTGGGTGAACAGTAGCTTCTGGAGTCCCGTTTTGCGGTACGCCACACCCCTCCCGATGAACAGGGCTCCATTTCGACCGTAGCGCTCCAACACAAGTCCGTTTCCTCCGTTTTGCGGTACGCCAGACCCCTCCCGATGAACAGGATCCCGTTTCAACCGTAGCCGGTCGAGTAGAAGGCCGTTTCCTCCGTTTTGCGGTACACCAGATCCTTCCCGATGAACAAGACACTGTTTCGACCGTACATGCTCCAGCAGAAGGCCGTTTCCCTCTGTTTTGCGGTACGCCACACCGGATTTCGGCTGCTCGGTCCAAGTCGGTTACCTCCTGATGAGAACGACGTCGTTTCTCTGTTCCGACCCCACCGGTTGGCTGCCGATGAACACGATGCTGTTCCTGCCATCCGCTACCTCTCCATGTACACCACCCCTGGCCGTACATATGCGCAAGTACGCGTTCGAGACTCCGCTCGTATGTACGTACATAGCCATATTTTTTGCCCTGTGGCTGTACGTACGTGTACACGGTATAGACGGGACTGTAAGTATGACACGTGTCGCTCCTTACTCGGCCACGGTTCATCGCTGCAGAGAGACTGATCGATCGCTATGTACGTGCACGTTCGCGACCAAACAAATAACACTATGTATGCTTCCACCGGGTGGGTCCCAGATGTCAGGGAGGACAAGGAGGCACTTCCTTGCATGCGAAGATATAGCTGGCGGGTCCCAACTGTCAAGGGTGAATCATTTTTTTGCCCTTAATAAGGAGGCACTTCTTTGCATGATGTCGTGGACCCAACTGTCAGCCTCTCCATGTACCGTCCTCTTCCGATGGAAGTTGTTCCTTCACCACGTTGACCACGCCGCACCGAGAGCACCAAGGCGGTGGACGACGGTGAGGCATAGGAAGGGATTGACCCAGAGCCGCAGAAGACTCGGCAGTTGTTTCCCACGTGGAGGGGAGTACGAGGGTTTACTATTTCAGCTGCAGTGTGAGGCTGCCGTCGTGGGAGAATAACAGGAGGTCTGCATGAGTGCAGGGATGGCCGGGCCAGCGATTTGGAGTAGGGTCGAGCAATGAGGTCTGCTTAGCAGCACAGCCAACCACGGGAGGCAGGAGCAGGCGGCACAACCGACGCTGGTTTGGGCAGCTGGAGCAAGAAGACGAGAGGTTGAAGAAGCACGATGGCGGTTGGTTTAACATCCAACGGTCACTTAACCTAGAATCATTTGTTGACTATAAGTTGACAAAGCCCTACGTACGCGTCAACTTTGTAGGCCCATAAGTCAGCCTCCAAATCGGGTGGGTCCCAGCTAGCAGGAGGAGTGTTCATTTTTTGTGCGTACTAAGGAGGCACTTCCTTGCGTGCGAAGATATAGCTGGTGGGTCCGAGCTCTCAGCGGGAGAAATGTTTTTTTGAGACAAACAAAGGCCCTTCCTGTAGGTCCCCGCTGTCAGCTGGATTAATTATTATTATGCATATAATAAGGAGGCACTTCCTTCTGTGCGCCCCTGGACCCAGCTGTTAGCCTCTCAACACATAGTCCTCTTCAGATGGATGTCGATGGTTGACCATGTTGACCACACTGTGCTGAGATCACCAAGGCTGTGGACGATGGCGACTCGGCGAGGCCAAGTAAGGGAACGACCCGGAACCGATGATGAATCGGCAATTGTTCCCACGCGGAGGGGGTACGAGGGTTTACTAGTTCGGCTGCACTGTGAGTCTGCCGTTGCGAGAGAATAACAGGATGTGTGGGTGAGTAGAGGGATGGCCAGGCAGGGTGGGGCCGTGAGGCCTGCCCAGCAGCACATCCGGCCACATGAGGCGGGAGCAGGCGGTTCCGCTGGCGCCGGTTTGGGTGGCTGGAGCAGGAAGATCAGAGACTGAAGAAGCACAAGTGGCACTTGATTTACATGTAACGGTCTGACGCTGGTAGAGTCGGTTGTACTAAGTTTTTTTTGAGAAACCTTGTGTACGCATGAACTTAGTAGTCCCACAAGTTAGCCTCCAAATCTGTGGTAGACAACATTGAGCCCATTTGCTATTTTTTTAATAAATTGCAGCCCATTTGCTAATTCTTAAGGAATTTATTACATCCCCTTTTCTGCCTAGGACCACGGTCAAAAAGTTCAACCTAATTTTGCATATTTCGGAGGTGTCCGAACTTATTGATTTTCCAAATAAAATATTGTTTTCTTTTTGTAAGATAATAAGACGTGAGACCATTTAGTTGGTTTTAGGGAAAACCAGTGGTAAAAAATCAGCGCTGGGAGGGAAAAAATAAGGATGTAAAGATGAAAAGGGAACTCTACGTATTTTCAATATAATAATATATCTACATGAACTAGTAAAACTATAGGTAGATATCAGAAACGGAAGTTTTTTTGAGAAGGATAGCTAGGTCTTTATTGCATGGTTAAAGTGTTTACTAAAGAAAACAAAAGTAGGGCATGTCATTTTAATGGAAAATAGAACTGGGCTATGCGTTTGCTTTAGTAAAAAATATGCCTGCGAATGTTCTAAGAGAAAATATAACTAAGGATGGAGGGCCAATGACTAGTTGATGCCTGCTAGATCTCTTTGCCCCATTGTCGTCATGGGCCGGGCCTGTCAAATACAAAACCAAGCCTGAGCAGTCTATAGCCTAGTTGACATTTGCACGACCTGAAAAAACAATATATTTGTTTCTCCAAAAAAAAAATACTTGCTGGAACCCAGTTATCAGTATGTACTTATAGAATTCTCTTGTTTATTGTGACTACGTTGAAACTTTCAAGGGTTTCACCGTCCAGATTTCAACATTATTTTTCCATCATGATAATAAGTGGATGCACTTGCTTGCGTACTACCATGGACCTGCTGGTTCCGTATGGTAAGGCTCTGTGTGGACAGGTCTTGTGGTTTCGCAGACAAATTTCATGCAAATCGGATGATTTTCAGTGAAATCGGGCTAAATTCATTGCATTTTACATATTTATTTTATTATGGAATATTTTACATATTTAACTAAAAATAACCAACTATGCCTTTTTTGAGTCCATGGGAGGCGCTTGTCGCGATACTTATCTCTTTTGGAAGGAAGTACTAAAAAACTTCTGGAAGGCCCATATCCACCGCTCCTTCTTTTAACAATTTGCAGCTGGGCTTGGCGTATCATAGCCCTGTACCGACGTGCTACGTCCAACACTATCAGCCCGTGATTGTCTAAAAAAACTATCAGCATGTGAAACCCACATGATGGATCCCGTGCGTACTTGAATCTCTAGTCTTATAAAAAACAGAGTTGGTGATAATGGTGTGCCTGCCATCCTGCAATATAGGCCGTCCGATCTATATCTCACGGATAGGAAGGAATCTATGATAATTTTGCAAAAAGATACCCGCACTCCTCTCCACATTTGCAGATAAGCCCTTCCCCCATTCATCCTTATCTCGCATAGGATAAACTACTCATATAAATGCATCTTGATGTTCCGTGCAACACACAGGAATCTTGCTAGTATGTGATTTTTTTGGAGAACTAGGAATTCGAACGCCAGGTGCTTATGCTACGCATCAAAAAAATAAATCAGGTGCCTGAAAATTTGTACCGAAACAAATGATTCAACATTATATCCACGTCGACCCTCGACATGATGGTTGGAAGAAAATGCCGAGTTCATACTGAAACATCATTAACAACAATACCAACTTGCAAACATTCAGGTAGAACAAGTACCAATACAAAACTAACTTATAATCTTTTTAGTTATGGCCCTGGTGTTCCTCTAGTAGAAAATCTTGCAGACGACCAGCTCCCGCTCCTTCTCTTGCTCCAAGTCCCCGAGGTGTTACTGGTGCATCACCCAATTGGTCCTCTGCTGGTCGAAGTTCTTGTTGGTGTGCAGCACCAGAACCTTTTTGCTGCCCGTCTGCTGGCCGGTGACCATCACCGACAAGGTATTGCCAGTCTTGTGCCACATCGCGTGCATTCCGCACTTCAATTGTATTCTGCGATGCGTTCGCGTGCCCCTTTTGAACGCCCTAGAGTTGCGCTGGAAGAAATGCTTGCTTAGGCCACTCAGTGTGATACCTGCAGTATTGACGAATATAGGTTTTAGGGTACGTAGTTAGCATTTTCATAACATCTTTGGCATGTTGCAGTATTAACTGCCAAATTTTAATTGCTTCACTAGGTTTGTGTCTAAAAATAAAAATAGATCTATAAACAAAGGAATATGTTTGTGCAAGTAGACGGCAGATCGGTGTCTCACCTGGAAGTTTCTCAGGATGGGTGTAGCATATGCCGTGCTCATCGTCGATGGTTGGTATGAAAAAATTGATTAGAGGGTGAGATCTTGCGCTGTCAGCACTCACTTTGGCCTCAAGGTGCTCGATCAGCTCCTGATCTGTGGGATCGAACTTGACGCCAGCCGGCAGCACCGGCCAATCCTTCTTGGACTTGCATCGGTTTATTCCAGTTAAATGGTACTCAATGTATGATCAACCAAGTTTTTTAAGTAAATGATGAAAGATTTCGACAGGTAAGTGTTACTCCACATCTGAAGTCCACTATACCAAACAAACCAGGATCTCGGCTTCATTACTACACGTAGACTCCAAAGACTTGAAAACCCCCATAAAGGTCGAAATCATCATACAGGGCGACGGGACGAATACTCACAGGAGCGACCTCTCTGGTTCCTTCCTTCATCCGGCTAGCTTGAAGAGCATCCTTGTTGAGATTGATTTTTTCAGCTTCTCCCTTTTGACTACTTGCAATGAAGTATAGCAACTCCAGTAGCTCATCGCTCATCGTACCAAATGGATCGAAACAAGGCGGCGGCTGGGAGGTGGGGAGACTGGGAGAGAATGGGAGAGTGATTTTGTAGAGAATGCGGGAGTGTTGTTGTAGTACTACGAGAGGTGTGAGGCTCACTTTGATGAACCGAACACGCCGCCGGGACTCTTGTGTCACCTCACGCGCAGCGTGTTGTCACGTCAATTCAATGTGAGGACATGATGAATAATTTGACCGACGTATACTAGTACTATTGTACTAGTGTACTTACTAGTCGTATTTAGTGTTACATTTTAACCATAGGTTTAACTAACAAAATGTCAATGCGTGTCACCGAAAATTATACCATTGGAAACTATATTCAAATGTGAATCCAACGATATAATTTTTTGTGACATGCATTAACATTTAGTTAGTTAAATTTATGGTCAAAATTTGACACAAATTACGAAGGGGACCAATAAACCAGGAGGGAGGTAGTAGTACGAGTAGCGCAATATACGATATAGAGGACTAGTATAAATTTAGAAATGGGGTAGTACGAAGTTACAAGGCTGTGCGACAGACTTTGTAAGCTACATGAGTAATACAAAATATAATTCCCATTGGACAACACTTTCACCAACAAATACGCACTTGAAGCCTAATTGATATATATATATATATATATATATATATATATATATATATATATATATATATATATATATATATATATATATATATATATATATATATATATATATATATATAT
>LR738713.1:225437849-225448017 GCA_902687465.1 Secale cereale | reverse complement strand
ATATATATATACTGTTACCTGTAACAGAATAATTTCTGTTACTCCCGACCCCTATAGGGCGCGACGCGCAGACCACCATAGAGTCCCCCCGACCTAGCCCGAACCCAACCCGCCTTGTTCCGCCGGAGGCAGCCGTCGTGGGCGAGCGAGCGACGGCGGTAGCCGGAGCGAGGGAGCCCCCGGCGCCGTGACTGGCCGACGACGGATCCGCCACCGCCATCCCCTTCCTTGTCGCAGGGCTCCTTCACCGGGACCGTGATCCCCGCATCCTGCCTCCCTCCGGCGCCAGGGCTCCTTCTCCGGGGCCGTGATCCCCGCATTCTGCCTCCCTCCGTCGTCGGGGCTCCTTCACCTGGGTCGTGATCCCCTCCTCCCGCGTCCCTCCGTCGCCGGGGCTCCTTCGCCGGGACCGTGGTCCCCGCCTCCTGCCTCCCTCTATCGTCGGGGCTCCTTCGCCGAGCCCGTGGTCCCCGCCAGCCGCTGCCTCCCTGGACCTCGTCGCCGGACGTCAACTACAAGTAGGAGCGCCGTCGTCTCCCAAGCTCCTTTCCTGCATTAATGGTGTCGCCTCTCAAGAACATGCTAGTACGTCGCCCACGAGAGGAAGAAGAAGTCAGATCCAAGAACCTACCAGTGAAGGTGGTGTCTGCTTCCCATCGTAATTTTGTGTTAGTTTATCAGTTCATCGGTCCTGCTATGAAGAAGATTCAGTTTAAAAGATTGAATCAGTTCATCAGTCCTGCTATGAATAAGATTAAATTTAAAAAATGCACACACTATCCGATTCATCAGCACTACATGTGTGCTGCATCAGTGGCATATGTTCCTATGATGTACAACCTGATAGTACATTGCAAATGCTTGCCTCAGTTCATTACACCCCTGCCACTTCATGCACAATTTGGATGTCGTAGTTACTATCAGTACCTCTAATATGCTAGCTTCAGATGAAGCCAAAAAACATAAACTTATGCATCAGTCCAAGTAGCTACTAGGCTTTATATAAGGTTCGGCTACCACTTCAAGTTGTATGATGTTAAGTCTAATAGTACATGACGTGTAGTTGCGTCAATTCGAACTACTGAAAGAATGGTGTTGAAAAAAAGCACTTGTTACACAGTAAGTTCAATGATACATAAACTAGGAGTACTTCTAGTGTAGTTGCATAAGTTATAGATGAACAAAAAGAGAAGACATGCATCCATTATATATATATATATATATATATATATATATATATATATATATATATATATATATATATATATATATATATATATATATATATATATATATATATATATATATATATATATATATATATATATATATATATATATATACAGCCGGTCTATTCTCATAACATTATGAGAATAATATTCTCATAACACTTCCGAACTGCATTGCAAAAATGCATTGGAGAACTATGCGCACTGCTTCCGTCTTCTGCTATGCACCACATAGAGGTGCAGCAGGAAACATTCATCTAGCATCGTTTCTGGCTAGTTTCACTGATTTGTACTGGTTTATTCGCGCTAGCGCTGATTTAATTTTTGGTTAAGCACTGAATTCTGCGAGAAAACGACGGAAATCCTTGGATTTTGGCGGATCTGCGTCCGTTCGTCCGCCTTTCTCTGTTTCTCTGTTCTCCCTAGTGCGGATCGAAATTGCTCCGTTTTGTATGTAATGTTCTGTTGTTTTCGGCATTTACGGGCTGCTTTTGATCTATCCGTATAAATTGGAGCGGATTAAGTTGTTATTTTGGAAGAATTTTAAGTTTTCTGTCCATGTTTTTTTGCGGCGCGACTGGCTCTGGTCGTTTATCAAAAGATGTTCTTTGAGTTTTTTTTGCATTATATAGTTGTTAGAACTGCATCGCAGGCTGTGTTTTTCGTCTGTGAATCGTGGTCAAGAGCGGTGGACTGCAGTAATATGCAAAGGCGTGTTGAATTTTTTGTAGTGCGGCGAACTGCATTAATATGCAATGCGAGCCTGTATGAACTGCATTACAGCCACGGTTGCGTGGGGGTACTAGTTTGATTAGTTTTTTTTTGCTTTTGTCAAGCGCGGTGGACTGCAGCAATATGCAATGCGGAATGCATTTTGTTATGTAACCGCACTGCTTTATTCGTCGTTTTTTTTGTGATGTTTGTTTTACATATATATATATATATACTGGTGGGTCAATTGGCTCCCCTCCCACCTTATCCCTGGCGGCTCCCATCTCATCTTATCCGTGGTGGCGCCACTCCTGCTCGATCTGTTTTTTCTCCCAACCAGATCTGTTTTTCGCCTGGCAATGGATTGCGCGTGCGGCTGCCTGGCAAGGGTGGAGCCGATGCTGGAGACATGCGTTTTTTCTGAAGGTTTGGTTCTGAACCAGAAGCAGCGGCACAACGCTCTCTGTTCTATTCTATATTCTTCAGGTATTGGATTTCGGGCTCCATTCGTCCATCAGTTGACTGACGATGATGTCAGTGTTTCATGGGTATGTATTTCTCGGATATTCTTTTTCATGTGTTGTTTGTAGTTAACGCTACCTTAATTTTTGTAGGAGTATTAGTTTTCTGAAGAAATTTTTTTTGCTACCAAGTATAAGCGAACTGCTTTTCCCGTAGTAGTTTTTTTATGAACACTGTAGGAGCAGCAGCAATGTTTGTCTAGTCAATATTATTACGTGTTGACATCAATATTTTTGTATGAAAGATTGTAATCTTTTTCTTAGTTGTTCTTATATTTTTTTCCGTTCTTGTTGTTTTTCTTTGCAGAAATTCCCTTCTGGTCTAGTGAGGGTAACAGAAAGCTGTGTTAATTTGGTGTTGGTCAGCAAGAATGGATATCATGATGTTGATGTTATGTATTCTGTTGGATCTGATGATTGTTTGGTTCTCAAAGATGGCTGGAGGGAATTTGTGGAGGAAGCTGGTCTTCAGGCAGGGGATGTTGTGATGGCTATGTTTTTTAGGCATGCAAAGTGTTTGGAAATCAAGTTAAATTTGCTTTAGATCAGTCTCGCTTGAGCAGCAGCAGCATGAGACATTTTTGTTGTAATAATCTGACATTTTTTTGCGTGGCTTCTAGTGTTTTTTCTTTATGAGAATTCTGAGTATAAGTGAACTGCTTTTTTACATATAGTCTTTCATGTGCATCCTATCAGCAGCAGCAGTTTCCTTTTTTTTAACCCACAGAGGGAACTAGAGTTTTTTTAATAAAAGAGCACTGCATCAACCTTCGTAACAGGGAGTAGTTTTGTGAAAGAATTGTCTATGTGAACTGCTCTGATAGTTTTGTTTTTTTATGTGTATCCTAGATGCAGCAGCAGTTTTGAAGCAATATACATACTGAAAACATACTACGGAGAACTGCATATATTTGATAGATAGAAACCATGGTTCTGCGGTCATAATTAACATAGTGCATCATCAAGCAAACTAACGCAACACAAGCAAACATTGTCCCAAAGCAAACTAGAACGAAAGCAAACTAATCTACATACGCAGAGGAAACTAAATCGAGCACTTGCGACAGGAATCGTTGGGTTTCAGCATCTGTCCTGATTCACCAGTTCCACCCGTTGGAGTTGGAGGTGGAAGTTGATCCGCCCTTGCCCCACCCCCTCCTGGAGGACCTCGGGCGCTTCCTTGTCTTCTCTGTTTCAGCGCGCACGAGGCCTTTCTTCATGGTGCTGATTCTGTTCCATATCTCGAACGCAGCGTAGGCGTCCTTGGCAGCATACTCGACGTGCTTGGTGCTGAGAATGGAAGTCCACAAGCTGTGGTCGTGGTCTGTCATCTTCGTCTTCATGTCCGCGTACTCGTCGTCGATGATGGCAGCAGCTACATCGCCCAGCGAGTCCAGTGGCTTCGTGCCATCAGGCACCCTCCAGTTCGTCTGGATGTCGACGAAGTTGGCGATGTGGAGGTCGCTGGCTGCGAGCTTCTGCTTGTCCTGCTCGATGGCGAAGCCAGCGAACTCGAACCTAAGGAAAGTGAACCGCAAGTTATACCTTTCGGAACTGCATACACGGGCATATAGAACTGCAACGCGTACTCGGCATAGAGAATTGCTTACCTTGGGTCGTCGAGGAACCTGTCGAAGGGGACGCATCTCTTGCCCAATGTACCACATACCTGGAAAACAAGCACTGGCTGGTACTTGCCGATGGATAGTTGAACCACGGCCGCCCTGCGGTGGTCGGGTGTGTACTCCACGTCGATGCCGACGATCTTCTGGCGGCGCCGCTGGAGAAGTGTCTTGAACTCTTCAAAGTACGTCGCCATGGCGGCGACGTCGGTGGTGTAGACCACCTTCAGCTTCGTGTTCCCGTGCGCATGCACGGCGTCGTAGGTCCTGCTGAACCCCATTGCTGCAAAGAGGATGAAGAGGAGGAGGAAAGCGCAGCGTCGTGTGTTTTTCTGCGGACGGCCTGTTCGATGGAGCGCGGGATTTAAATGGGAGCGGCAGTAACTTCTGCCGAGGACACGATCTCTTCTCCAAACCGTGTAGGCGATCGTGGGTTTGTGACGATCCTGGCGTTCGTGCGGCGTGCAACCGTCGGGATAGAGGAGGGGCGGGGCGCGGGCGCTTCGGGCGATAGTGGGCGCATTTATTTTAGGGCAGGCGAACCGAATCGTCCACCGTAAGCGAACTGCATCGCTTCAGAAGCGTAATCGCTTCCCGTAAGCGAACTGCATCGCTTCAGAAGCGGAATCGTTTTTGTTTACATTTTTTTGCACTAAGCGCATTGTACTATGTACTCGAAGGTAACTGCACTGAAGCTTTTAAACGCACCACGCACACACTGCAGTGTATTAGTTTATCCTAGCCTGACTCTACATTTTTTTTTCTATCTGCTTTTCTGTACTGATTCACGTTCATGGTCAGATTCTATACGAGCAAGAGAACTGCATTTCTTAAAATGACATTCCGATGTCGGGTTTTTCATACAGAAGAGAACCGCATTATGAGAGTGGAATTCTGATCTTATTTTCTTTTTTCATATAGAAGAGAACTGTATATTATTACACGATAACGATATATATAAATGATGAAGTTAATATGTTTTTTTTAAATGCAAAAACTGCATATGTGTTTTGATCTACGCCCTTTTCCTGGTGCTTCTTCGCAGATTGTGCACTGCATTTGTTTCAACGTTTGTTGCTGCTTCTGTCTTGCTCTTGTTGTTCGCGTTACCCGTCGTAACGGGACCGTGCGACCGCGACGCTTGCCTACGCGCTGGATTATGCGTTCTGTCTCTCCCCTTCGTTTTTGATGATGGTTCTTCGATTTCTTCATCTGCTTCTTCTTCTTCCTCGTCTTCTTCTTCTTCTTCCTCATCTTCCTCCTCGGTTTCATCACCTTTGCTCGCTTCCTCGCTCTCTTCTCTGTCAGCATCTTCCTCGTCATCTTCTTCGTTATCTTCTTCATCTTTCTCCTCTGTTCTATTTGGACAAGTTCTCGCGTTATGCTTCTCTCTCTTGTTGCAGACGCTACATAGTCTTCTCTTTGGCGTATCATCTTGTTGGTCAGCTTGGTGATTTGTGGTGGCATTTTCAGCCTGGATTTGTTTCAGCCTCTCCTCACATGTTCTTGAGTTGTGTCCCGCAATCTTATTGCATGATTTACACATCCTTACCCCCAGTGGTCTTCCTTCGCTGTCCAGTTCCGGCTCAGGCCTGCTATTTTTTCTAGGGCTTTTTTCATTTGCTGCAGCTTTTTTATTGGCTGACTTGTTCTCTTTCTTTCTCCCTTTTGTGTTTGAAACAGGCGGGGGAAGAATTGTGTCATCCATATTATGAACCGCACCATCAGCAGCATGTTCCTGCTCCTTTCCTTGTACTTCACCCCGCGCATCCATTATCTTTTTTGCCTCTTCTTCTTCTTCATTTATTACGTTCACTTCTTGTATGAGTTTTCTCATCCCAGCTAAAGCTCTGTTGTAACCTCTATCCGACTTGACACCTCTGTTCGCCAGGTCCATTGCAGTTTCTGCAAGTAGTCTCCTACGGCAGAACATCGAACTCCCATCCGGAGCAGTTTGCTCATAGTCTCTGCGGTGAAAAGTTGGATTTTGGCGTGCGTTCCGTGTGTATCTCTTCAATATGTACTGTTCAGGTATCTTGTCCACCCGCAGCTGATCCAACATGCAAATGATGTGCACGCAGAACAGGCCTGCAGCAAAAGAAATTTTTTGGGTTACTCGTACCAGCAAACTTCACATAAATAGGCAACATTTTTTAATTTTTTGGGTTTTTGTGAACTGCATTATAAATAGGTCCTGTGTCTGCTGCTTTAGTGAACCTCACTATATATTTTTTTGTTTTTAATCTCTTTTTTTTTGCTACGAGCAATAAGTGAACTTCATTTTGTTTTACGCGTGCTTATTTTTTTTTGTTTTCCTGTATCACTTACCTGTGTGTGTCCACAGCTTGCATTCGCATTCGTAGATACCGTTCGTCACATCAGCAACCACCTGGAACTCGTGTCTTGCCCAATCAAAATCATCAGACCGGTTGTAGTGGCGCACCAAATATTTCGTCGGGTTGTCAGTGGACTGCTCCGATCTGAAGGCTGTGCTGCGGTAGTGCGTTTGCTTGAAGTCAGCAAAGACCGCCCTGGTGTAAATCTTGGAGAGCTGAACCTCGAATCCAAACTTAGTAGTAGTCTTTATCTCAGTCTGTGAAACAAAGAAAACTAGTTAAGTGGTTGTCTTTTTTGCAGCAAAAATCAAGAAAGCGAGTATTTGTTTTTATTAATTGCAGATCCATCTCTAAAAAAATTGTTCTGTTTTATATACCTCGTTAGCTATGGTCTCCGCGTGCTCGACGCCCTTCCGTGTCTGGATGCACCTGTCCACCTGGGACGCAAAGATGTGCAGGTCGTGTCTTTCCTTGACAAAGTTCCTCTTCAAGATCCGGTTCATGCTTTCACTTCTCTGTGTCGAAGTCATCCGTGTACAGAACACCTCCTTGTAGTAAGCCGATATCCATTCTTTTCTGTCTGCCCACAGCGCCTTCATAATCTCATCATTTTGCAGGTTATACTTTCCCATGAGCTCACGCCAAGCGCGTTCAAACTCTGATGGCATCAGTGGGTGGTTGAGAACGGAGGTCAGCTCATCCTTGAATTTCTCATATGCTTTGTACAGCAAGGACAGGTGATCCTTGTATTTTTTCAGTATATGCCAACGGCATAACTTGTACAGCGTGCCTACGAGCGTACTTTTTATCGCGGCATCCATGGAGGGGCATTGATCTGTATGTTATTGAAAAAAAAATAAGCATCGAGTTATTGAGAGAACTGCATATCCTTTTTCTGCTTTTTTTCATTTTTTTTCATTGGATGTAAGAAATGTACTACAAAACTTTGCAGTGAACTGCATTGTTATTTATGTTCACTCTTTTTTTAGGATACCTGTGAGTATGCAGATTGGCCGCTTGTTGTTCATGCAACGCAAGAACGTCCGGAACACCCACTCGAAAGTCGGTATTGTTTCGTCTCTGATGAGAGCCACAGCGAATATTGTACTTTGGAGGTGGTGGTTGACTCCAACGAAGACGCCCAGAGGCATGTGGAACTTGTTGGTCTTGTATGTCGTGTCAAATGTGACACAATCTCCAAAATCTTCGTACGATCCCCTGCAGCTGGCGTTCGCCCAGAATATGTTGCGCACACGGTTATCGACATCTTTGTCGTAATCATAGAAGAACTCTGGGTTTATTTGCTGCATCTTCTCAAAGAAAGCCAGGAGTTTCTTCACATCGTCCTCTGTTTCCTCCCTCGCGAATTGGTGCTTCCTGCAGTTCGAAATAATAATATATTTGCAGCATTAGGGACATACAGAAAATGCACAAAGCGAACTGCATGAAATAGAGGAGATATCGTTTTTTTTGTTTTAGTGAACGTACCTGTTCACCCAGTCACGGCTGGTGCGCCCCATAAAGTGCAGTCCTCCTGACATCCTCGACAGGGTTGACATCATCTGCGTGTGCGTGAGGTTGTCGCTCTGCATGTCCTTCACTAGTTTATCGAGCAACGGGTCATCCGTCTTATGCGAGTGCATGTGCAGAAGCATAGCCGGGCTGTCAATCATCCTGTGGTTGTGATTGAGCTCAATCTCTGCTATCACAAACACATCCTTTATTTTTTTCAATCTCATCCCCGCCTTGCAGCCAGTCCTCTTTGATGTTTTTTCCCGCTTTCTGTTATAATCAGTGATAGTTTGTTTGCTTCTGCCTTCCTTTGAGCACACGATGTATCTGTTTGTTCTGTATCCGCCGTTTTTGCGTGTGCCGAAGCCTGCATGCCTCGCATACGTGTTGTAGAATTCTCGCGCCGCATCTTCTGATGTGAACTGCATACCTTTCACAGGCACAAGTTCTTGGAGCATGTTCTCATCCTGCACACATACAACACGGAATGTTTCTTTTTTTGTTAATGAGAATGCACAAGCTGAAACTATGCGTAATAACTGAACTGCAGTAGTCAGGCAAGGATGCTTACGTGCGTGTACTGTTTTTCTTCTAACAATGTTTGCAGCTCACCGATGTTTATTGGGCATGGAGGGGTGACAACAGACCTGTGTAATTGAGGATCGCGAGGAGGCAGGAGTGTGGAGAACTTTACTTTTTTGGTTGCCTGCGGCCCTCCTTGATTATGCTTCCGATTCTTTTGTTGGGCAGTAGGCGGCCTTGGTGGAATTCCACTGTCCCTTTGTAGACGAATCGTTTGCACATGGATCTGCCGAACTTGCTGGGTTTCAACATCGGCTTCTGGAGGTGCTATATCATCCGTTCTGATCTGCTGACCAAATGTTTCAAAGACACGCGTGTACCATGGCTGCATAACTGTTATGATTTGCTCCTCGTCATCATCCTCTTCCTGATCATGTTTCTGCGCGTGTTCACCCATGAAGACCAGATCGTCGTCGTCCTCCTCTTCATCCTGCGGTTTTTTTGTCTCACTGCCTTCTCCATCTCGAATGATGTTTGGTTCGCTGTTTTCATCTTTATCCTCTTCATCTTCCTCCACGGAGTAGGAAGTTCTGATTGTCGTGTTAAAGAAACCCCTAGGTAATTCAGGTGTTATCCATCCAGGCATCTCCCACTCTTCTCTTCCAATGCAGTTCAGGGGCTCAGGGTCGTAAATGATTCGAGGCATCTTCTGTTTTTGAGGCATAGCGAATTCCTACAGGTTATTAAGCCAAAGTTTTTTTTATGCATGTCAACAATGAAATGAACTGCATCTTTCGTTCTATATATCATTATATTTTTGCAAACAGTAAGAATTTGCACTTTCAATGTGTCATTCTACAGCAGGGGCACTGTTAGTTAACGTGAAGAAACAATTCACTTCAGCTCTAGGAACAGCGCTCTACTTTTTTAGTCAATGTGGACTGCAATTTTCATCCATACAGCGTCTTTTATTTTTCGAACTATCCTTTTCTGATTTTCTACTTTTGGAGACACATGTTACTGCAGTCGACGCAAGATGGGGGACTGAATGTGTATAAAAACGGCACTGCAAACTGTATGCGGGTGTTGGTATGTTGATTTTCTTACCTTGTATGCAGTTCCCTCCTTCTGCAGATGCAGCTCTTGCTGCTGTTGTCGTGCAGTCCACCTCCGCTGCAGGAAATCATGCGCTTTTTCCACCTTGGCCATTGTTGCGGGAGAAGGCTGGACGTGCACCATTGCAGTTCGCATCAATGATGAATGTGATGTAGTAGTCAATGTTGCAGTTCGCTTCCCCCTGTCATGCATGGCTGAGGCTGGATGCTTCAGGGGCGGATCCTCCAGGTGTTGTTGGGGCGAAGGTGAGGTGCGGCGTCGCTTCCTAAACGCCGCCGCGGAAATTTCGCCCCCGACGGACTGCATCGCCGGCCGCTTTGGCGGGCGCTCCGCTGCCGCTACGAGGCGGGGGGAGGGGGGCGGAGGTGAGGTGCAGGACGCCGGCCGCCGGCCGCCGTGTGCTCGGCGCTAGGAGGCGGGGGAGGGGTGGGGAGAGGACGCCTGCCGCCGTCCGCCGTGCGCCCCCGCGCTAGGATGCGGGGAGGGGTGGGGGAGGACGCTGCCCGCCGGCCGGCGTGCGCTCCCGCGCTAGAAGGCGGGGGAGGGATTGGCGAGGACGCTGGCCGCCGGCCACCTGGGCGCTCCCGCGCTAGGAGGCG
>LR738713.1:225360983-225437657 GCA_902687465.1 Secale cereale | reverse complement strand
ATATATATATATATATATATATATATATATATATATATATATATTATATATATGCATATCCATACATCTCTGAAGTTTAACGTTCAATTTGCAAGAAGTGCACCAAACGTTTATGCATCAGTTATAGGGAAAAAAAGATAAAAAAACTTTCCATAACAGATGAAGTTCAATGTTCAGTTTAAAAGCAGTGCTAAAAAGCAATACATCAGTACATCAGTGCTGAACATGTACGTTCATCAGTTCGACTGAAAACTAAGCCACATACAAAAATAGAGAACAAAGTTTAATAACGGTCAGTGATGCAAGTTCAACTTGTAAATTGCCTTCAGTGCATGACATGTTACCCATAGGATTTATATGAGAAAAATGCAGAAAAGATTAATCCCAAAACTGTTGAATGTCATTGCAGAAGAATGCAAGGCGACACACGCAGCGAGAGTTTGATGAGCCAAGAAGATATGGGGCACCGCCTGGTTGGGTAAAACCAGAAATAGCACCTGGATACTTCAACAATACATGCAGATTTCAAGCTACACCGGAATCATCAAAAGCACAGACATGTTCTTCTATGCAGCAAACACCGATATCTGGGAATACAAACTTTGCCACTGCTGGGTTGCAACAAGGCCAACAATTTCCCCAACAACAAATGTTTTCCTTCCCTAGCGCATGCAGAAAGGCGAGGACACACAGGCTTCCACCAGTCACTCCGTCAACATCAATCATCCGTGCTGCAAAAGCGGTTGCGACGGGAAGAGTAGGCGAAAGAGACAGAAATTTTGGCCACTCTAGCAGGGTCCAAAGTACAAGATATGAGCCATATAGACAGGAGCAACCTCACAACGAATCTAAGGGGAGATGGCCGTACAATGAGAGATGGAGAGCTTCGTTAACATTGCTCCCTCCAAGAGATGCATTGCTGCATGTGCCAAGGGTGACACCACCCGCGCCCATACATCAGGGTGAACAGCAAACACCGAAGGCAGCACAGAGATATACACATGTAAGTATCCATTCAGAAAAAACATACAAAGCATAGTCCAGACCCCTGGTACTGTGACCACCCCATCTAACATTTCCATAACTACGTTTTTGTTTGCTCACTGTTGCGTGCAGCCACCTAACATTGAAGCTTATGTTCTGCCAAGGCTAGATATGCGCTTTGAAAATTTCAAAGAAGCAAATGACGTCTACAACGTTTATGCAAAGCACGCGGGTTTTACTGTCAGGGAAGGCTCCAAGGTTGAGACTAGAGTCTACCTTTATTACACGTGCTATGGAGTCTATGAATCAAAGGTGTCAGAAGCAAATAGACATCGGAACAAGGCGACATCCAGGACTAACTATGGGGTGAAAATGAGGCTGAAGAAGGAAAATGATGGAACACTTGTCGTAAAATAGATAGTGTGGGAACACAACCACAGGCTACAAGTCACCCCCAAATGCTTGTATTCTTGCCCTCCCACAAAAACTTTGACAAAATAATCTTGGAGTACGTCAAGTACCTGCAGTTCCAAGGCATTGAACACGCGAAAATCATGAGCATACTTGGCGGCGATGACCCTGGTAGCTACTTCCTCGGAATGAATGCCAAAGACCTAATTAACCTGTAAGTACAAACTTGTTCTCCTCCAATAAACCCCCTTCGTCCTTTTTCCTCTGTCAGTACAAACAAATTACGCAATGCATGACCTGACACCAGTTCAACATGCATTCTTGGATGACTGTTCACTTTTAATATGCAGCAAAGCAAATAATTCAAGGATGGATGATGTGGATGATGTCCTAAAGATTGTCAACTTCTTTAGGGAGATGAAATCTATAAACAGGGAATCTTCTATGACATGCAACTTGATGAGTCCGACAGAGTTAAGAACATATTCTGGGCAAACGCAAGCTGTCGAGGGGCGTATCGGGACTTCGGTGACTACGTAACGTTTGACACCACATATAAGACTAACAAGTACCATATGCCACTTGGGGTGTTTGTGGGTACCGACAACCACTTACAGACTACATTCTTTGGTTTCGCCATGATAAGAGATGAGGATGCAGATTCATTCAGATGGCTGTTCAAGATATTTTTAAGGTGCATGAGAGGGAAGGCTCCTACATGCATCCTCACAGGTACAACCGCCAAAATAGCCATGTAAAAATAACACATGTAAAAATGTTGTCTCAGTTCTATTTGTATAAATTCACTACCATCTGCTAACCACTCCACGCCTCTATTCTCATTACCAAACCAGTACCCGGCAATGGCTTTGGCGATCCCAGATATTTTCAGGAACACAGAACACAAGCTGTGCCGCTGGCACATTATGAAGAAGTACATGGAACACCTCGCGTACCTGTACAACTTGCATGAAGACTTTAAGGATGAATTCACATCAATCCTCAACTGGCCCCTCATGCCAACTGAGTTGGAGGCTGCGTGGAAAGGACTCATGGATAACTACAACCTCCATGATGATGCCACGATGGTGGCCATGTGGAACGAGCGTGAGAGATGGATATCGACCTACTACAAATAAATGTTCTGCGCCAAAATGACATCCACACAACGAAGTGAGAGCATGAACTATGTGCTCAAGAGGAACTTCGTAAGTGAGAGAAAAAACCTCCACCGGTTTGTCAGCTAGCTAAACTCCTGTGTCAAAACCAGGAGGCAAACAAAGAAGCAGGAGAGAATGGGTAACCGGGTGTAGCTCTATCACCTGTCTTGAGAGAAAATAACATGCTTGCTAAAGTAAAACTTTATTAGTTAAAGAAGGTTTTGCTGCGAGAAAACTAATAATTTGGTCATCACTCTTATTTTGATAGAAGGAACAAAACACGCCGACCTTCTATGGGTTTGACACCCAGATGGCAAAGCTTTACTCACGAGCTGTGTACATCGAGATCATAAAAAGGCTAAAACTGAGCACACTCTTCATGGTGACAGAGACGGAAGAGCCCACAAAGTACCTCATGCGCTACAACAAGACGCAAAAACTATCTGTCTGGTCTCAGCACGCATTCCAGGTGGTTGCAGACCCCGTGGGAGAAATATATGACTGCGGGTGCAAGCTCTGGGACCACACAGGTGAGCACAAAAAAAATATGTTACATGTTGTACTACTTATTTTAGCAAAGTTTTTGTTCGAATGAAATGACAAAAAACATGCACCTCTTCCAAAAAATACAGGTATTTTCTGCGTGCATGTCTTGTGCATGATGCAGACAATTCAGGCTGACAGCGTTCCAGAGAAATATATCATCAGGAGATACACCAAACGCCCGAACATCCAGCCAACATTCAACATAAATGACTTGAGGGAAGTAGCGTCAAACAAGGCCTCCCAATACTGCATTGAAAGCGCACTGCTGCAGCAGAGCATGAGGGTGCACAGAAAAAGCTTGAGAAGCCAAGAGCAAATGGCGAGGTCACGGATCGTCATGGACAAACTTGAACAAGAACTCGATGCCATCAATTCTTCTGAAAATGGAGGTGTCACGGACAATGGAGCCATTGAGCAGGATATTGCTACAATCTTATCCGAGATGATCCATCTGGGAGATATTGACCCATTCGACAACGAGGAAGATGAGCAACAGCAACCAGAGCTTGCCCATGTGCACACTCAAGAGCAACAGCATGCTCACGTGCAAGATCATGAGCTTGATGGTGTTGTAGGCGAACGACATGACAATAGGACATACTACCAACAGTAGCAGGAAAGGGAGATTAAACCAGCCATATTCTCAAACACAAACGGGAGGAAGAGTAAGACGCAAGCAGCGAAAGCAGCAGCCAAAAAGCCACCATGCCCCATCAGGAGCGTGGAATTTGGCCCCGACGACAAACCTCTCGGGATAAGGGCATGCAGATTCTGCAACGTCGTGACCAACCATAATTACCGCACATGCCCACTCCGCACAGATGCCACCATCAACAAGCAAATGATGTAGAAGCAGATTGGAGCCGCCCAGGTTTCTACCAATGGAGACGACACACGTAACAGCTACACTTGCCGCAAGTGTGGGGAACTGACGGACATAATGCCTGCACGTGCAAAGTGGGCAAGGAGGTCAGTGCCGCTGAACAGAAACATGGCAAAGTCCAGAGTACCATAAAATCAAAAGAAGAGGATGAAGAAGAAGAGTTTCACGAGAATGACGACCAAACAGACGAAGACAATGAAGATGACAGTGTTGGGGACGAGGAAACTGAAACCGATGATGAAGCTGCCAAGGCTCAAGCAGGAAAGGGCGCCGGCAAGGGACAACATTCGGGGCCAGTTAGGAAGAGCTCAAGACAGAAGAATCCATAGTGGTTATGCCACTGCATCAACTAAAAAATAAGCTTGTACTCTCAGTTGCCTCGGTACACAATGAGGAAACATATAAGAAACACCGTCGTTACCAAAACTTATATAGCTTTATCATCGATTCTCAATCGATCAGTACTATAGTTAAGATATAATTTGTGATTTGTGCCAGCTGGACAAGTGACATTATTATATAAACCATTTGACAATCCTTTTGAATGCAGTAACAAGTACATTTCAAAAAACTTATCTGGATTTATGTAAAGCCAACACTACTGTCGACTAGTAGCTCAGCAAAAATATGTTAAGGAAAAATTAAACTCTCATAGTAGACCAGTACTGATAATTCACACTCGTCAGTACAAAGGCATAGTAACCAAACACACCCATGAACACCTCAAAAAACATCGTTTAAAAAACAAGCTATGTCTGCTTCTACCAGTCCTAGTTCAGAAAGTCCATCAGTACATAAAAATAATTACCTCAAGAAAATGCAAAATATAATACACATGTACTAGTGAAAAACTAATTTATCTGTAAAAAACACTGTTCAAGATATCTTCCGATATGCCGATAAATCGGCCGATTTATCGCTTACCACTGTCTGACTGATAAGATAAATCGGCCGATAAATCAGCCGATATGGCGATAAATCGGCCGATATGCCGATAAACTGGCCGATTTACCCCTTATCATGGGTCGACCGATAAGTTCCTGATAAGCGATATCCCCAACATTGGTAAAAAATACTCTCAAATATTATAAACAATCCTTAAAAAATTGTTTTAAAAAACATTAGCATGACACACACAGTCTCACTGGTATTTGGTAAGTTCAATTACACTTCAATCACCGGTGCAAGTACCCACAGTAGAGGAGTACAAACCTCCGTAATCACCAACCCTGACACGTGCAAGTGGGATAAGCAGCTGATAAGTACAGCTTGACAAGACGGATCAGTGCGACAGTAAAATGCCATCATCACCGACCCTGAGAAAAGTAAGTGGGATAAGCAGCTGGTAAGTACAGCTTGACAAGACTGATTAGTGCGACAGTAAAATGCCGTCATCACCGACCATGAGACTAGCAAGTGGGATAAGTAGCTGGTAAGTACAGCTTGACAAGACTATTTAGTTCGACCAGATTAATACACTAGCAAAAAAATTTGGCAAGGACGGTTGGTTTTTCAAGGCCACCGCCAGCTCCACCCACTCGGCGGTTGCCACAAGGTACTGCAAACGGCGACCACCACGACCACTAAACCCACTACACCCACGTCCTTGACGAATAGCCTCCCACACATCCCCGTCGACACGCTACAAAATAACCCATTGTCTTCCATCTCGGCCTCATTCCCAGAACTATAATCGCCGCTTCCGTCTCCACCATATACAAACCAAAAACTTCTCTCTCCTAGGCCCACAGTCACCGGAGGAAGGCAATGGCGGACAAACAGTCCGCCAAGCGTCATTTTGGCGAGATGTCCGACAAGAGCTGCAACCTCGACGACGTTCACGTCCCCGGAGAGAAGCACGCATACACTAGAACCCTCAAAGGGGTTGAGCTCCACGACAAGGAGACGCTGGAGATCATCTGCACCAGCGAACCACACTAGGTTGACGAGATCATCTCCAGGCTCTGGAGGAAGGCTGGCGGCTCGATTCGTAAAATCGTCGGCCTTGGTGTGCACTTCACCAAGGAAGACGAACCTCCCCAGATGGCAGCAGTCATGCAATTGTGCGTGGAGGACCTCTGCCTGGTGTACCACATCGCAGCGGCCACGAAATGGTGACCCATCCTACTCATTTGACCTGTCTGGTTCATCTGTTTAATTAGTACTCTATCCTGCAATGTTCATCAAACTTGTTTCCCAACTAGATGTACTAGTGTGGTTTGTTAAAGTGGATGCACTACTGCATTTTCTCAAGTAGATACACTATAAATATATTTTTGAACCTGATGCACTAGATTACTATTTGAAAAATCTTGCAGAAGATTAATTTCTGAAGTTGGTGTACTAGTGTAGTATCTGATCTTGATCCGATAGTGTAGTTTCTGTACTCAATGCATCAAAAAGATGTTTCTGAACTTGACGTAGTGAAGTAGTTTCTGAATTTGGTCTAATGTTATTTTCATAAGCAAAAAAACTAAGAACTTGCTGAAGCACTGTATGTGTTGTTCCTATTCAACAGAAGTAAATAAACTAGTACTAAATCAGCACATACAACATTGGCTCAAATTGTGTATAATCCAAAAAGAAAAATAACATGATGTACTTGAATTTCATTTCAGAACTTTGTTTACTAATTTCTGAAGTACATTCATCCATTAATTATGCTATAAAAGCATCTACTTCATGGATTCATCACTTGTAAAAACAAAACAAAAATGAAAAATTCAAACATCAAAGTAATGCTAATCTTCAAAATGTCTCTCCCCTTGCAGGCCCAAGCGCCTCAATGATATGCTAGAGCAATAGAGGTTGTTCACATTTGCCGGTTTCAGCATTGAAAGTGACAAAGAGAAGATGATGATGTCTGGCCTTCCGACGATCAACCCCAACAAGTACGTTGACATTCAGCGCTACTGGAGAGTTCCATACACCGGAAAAGAGTACGACTCCATGATTGATGTTGCAGCCAGCATCATCCACCCGTTCCACAAAGGCATGAAGAAGAACATCGACACGCTAGAAGACTACAAACTGTGGGGGATCAGCCCGTTGCCAGACAACCTCATCAAGTACACAGGAGTCGATGCGTACGCCGCGTACAAGCCATGGAACATCATCGACAACATCACACATGGTTGGGAAGCTGCAAAAGGGCGGGAGGAGGACCACTACTACGACTGCCCCTTCCGCCCCTTTTAGGAATGAAGATACATCAAAGCCTGCCTTCGTTTTCCTTGCGCTTGTGCTTCCCCTTTTATCTTGTTGTTTCAAATTAGTAGTTTGCTCTTGTTGGGTTGAACCAGTATGATTATGCCGTGCTCGTCATGGCTGAACATGTTTACTTATGTCATCAAGTACATTGTTTTGTTTATCTCATTATATAAGTTATGTAGCTTCGTATTTTGTTAATCCGTCATTTCATATTCAAAGTAGCTTCTGAATGGAACTTTGTGGTTACTGTAAAGTACTAGCTGTGAAGCAACTAATCACACAATGTTGTTCCATGTGTAGTTTAGATTCAGTATTGTATAGAAAACATAACGTTGAAAACAATCAACACAATTTGAGTTGCTTAACAACGCTTCAAAAGTTGAAGCAGAAATTCTTAGTACTTCATGTACTGTTCTCATTCATAAGTAGCTGCTAGAAAATTAACAAGTACTACAAACAGAAAAAGTTAAGAAGCATCAGTACACACTTATGTCGGTCACTTGTAGACTAAGAATGACAATACTAGTATACTTGATAGGATAGTACATACTCACTACAATACAAAGTACAAAGAAGCATCAGTCCATAATCCCCCTAAAAAAATGTCAGACTAAGAACATAAGTGCTACTATGAATGCACTATCAGTACAACTTAGTATACATGCAAAACCCTTGAGAATAATCACATAAAACAAACACAAAAACAAGGCAAAAAACTTCAAATGAAAACATAACACTTCCAAAAAACTCACAAGAACTAGAACAAAAAGTATTAGTCCAAGTTACTAGTGGAGTCAAGTACTAGAATAAGAATTGACCGCCCAAGGACAGGCAGGCCCTGACGCTGCTAGATACTTGAACTCGAGCGCACGACGGAACCGTCAGTGAATCCCTAGTAATCCGCAACGCAGGGCCAGCTGACTAGGTGTTACACCCTGACTTTCATGCCACTACACTTAAGCTAATAGTCATGCTAAAAAGTGGTTTGGCAAAAACTTTTGAGTGTTTTGACCTTGCTTGATTTGTTTTCCATTTGCTGTTTGCTAGTGCTCTAAAAATCAAATAAATCATCCAACTCTTATACTTCATCTCCCTGATCCAAAACCTTTTCCCAATGATCATGCCATGTGTATAGACCAGTATAGTATTTTCTAAAATTAGTTTTCCAAAAACCCCTGAATTGAGGTTTGTACTGCAAGTACCTTATTCAGGGTGTGAAAAATCTTTCAAAAAGTATATTTGACTCCTATTAGGTAGAGGACTCCCTTAAACCACAAAATTATAATTTTAAAAGTTATTTTTAAATTTTATTTAAATGATTTTTGTTTAGGCCAGAAATGGTCTTTAATAGGTTAAAATTATTTAACTGTTTCAAAAATATTTGCCAAAATTCAGAGAGACTCCTAGGACATATATTGTCCATATATAAGAGTTTCAACACATGGTCATGTTCAAAATATTGGACAAATCCTCCCAAAACCCTTTCTGGATATTTCAAGCTTTTGAAATATTTACAAAGAAAATATTCTCTAAAAATTCCAGGGAAATTCTATAATGTCAAATATGACATATTTGTTGATCTTACAAAGCCTCATGCCTTGAAGATCAAGAAAACGTCATCTAATCCCCTCAAAACCATTTCTGTCCATTTTGAAGTTTGAGCAACTTTACATTGCCAAACTTGTCCAGATGCTCTCAAACTTGGTGCACATGCTCAAATAATGTAAAAATGCACCTATGCCAAGTGGCACAAGTATTGGAGAAGCATACCTTGATCTAAGTGCCCCAAAACCCTTTCTGACCAGATCCAAATTTGAACAACTCTACATTGCCAACTTTTTACTTGGGGCCTCAAATTTTGTGGACATGCTCACAACCCCAAATGATGACACTACACCAAGTGGTGCATCAAGGAGAGATGATTTGCTTAACTTAATCTTGGAACTCCATTTCTGTTGATTTCTAGGATTTACAAAAGTTGCATTGGCAACTTTGCCCAAATGAGCTCAAATTTGGTGAAAGGGCCTAAATGTATGTGCGTCATTTGCTTGCCCAAAACTACATCAAACACCTTCAGCCATTTTACCAAAACCACTGTTTTGCCCCCTTTTATTATTCTCCTTGAGCTCAACTTTTTACCACAGCTCCTCCTAGCCATCTTCTACCTCCAGTAACTCTCCCATGACCAGAGCTCAATGATCGAGGGGTAAAAACCTCACTCTACCCCACTAGACAGCCTACTTTCTCTCTCTCCCTCGACCTCTCTCCTCTCCCAGTGGATAATCAAGGCATCCAAGGCCATGCCCATCTTGTTTACTACCCCCTAGGCCTGTTCGACACCGGGGGACACGACCAGGGTGCAAGGGACATAACCATGGCGACCAAAGACGCGCTCTGGAGCACACTACAGTGCGCCAGGGCACTGTAGCTCGGCCCTCCCGAGGCACCCAGGCAGCATTGGGCAGAGCGAGCATGTCCTTCGAGGTCGCCTCGACGTCCACAACACGGCACGCTGTCGGCCCCTTCTATTTCTTCTTCCTGCTGCCTCCTCCACACGCGCCCTGACCGCCCGAGAGCCCCAATGGGCGCGCTCACACGCGCAAGACCTCTGGCCCCTCCTCGCTCCCCCTCTCGCCTCCCTCGCTCCTAGACGAACACCACGGGCACCGCTGACCCATCCAGGGCCCCTCCCTCGACCGCCACGGCTATCTCCACGGGCACCCGTGAGCTTGGCTCACGGTGCGCCATGGCCTCGCCTTATAGGGCCTTCCCTGGGCCCTCCCTCATCTCTAGCCCCTCTCTTCCCCTCCCCTAGTCCTCCTGGACCCGCTCTCTCTCTCCCGCGGCCCCTATCCACCACTGCGGCCAAAGTCTCGCCGCCGTCCGTCGCCAAAATCCTCTATGACCCGAGCTCCACCGCGGGTGCTAAGCGCATGGACGAGATCGCCGCTCCTCGCTGAATCCTCCGGTGTGCTGGGACACGTCGCTGGTGACCGGAGCCGTCGGGGCGGGCACCAGCGCCGCTCGGCCGGATCTCCCCGTCGCTCCTCTGCCTCAGGCGTGGGGTAGGGGATGACCGCCCAGCCAGCTGGCGAGGGGCCCCGCCTGTCAGCGACTGTGGCGACCAGGCCAGCCCACCAGTCAGGATAAGTGGAGACGGCTTCGGCCTGATTCGCTTACCCCGCTGAGTGGTGCCCTCCCGAAAGGCGCCTTCGACGTCATCATTGTCGCCCCGTGCAGTCGAGCGGCTGGGCCAGGCCCAGTGCGTTGCCCCGCTAAGTGCACGCGGTAGCCGCCCCGATCCAGCCTGTTTGGGTAAAAAGCTTTTCCTTTTTCCTTTCTGCACCATTTGTAAAATCCATATATAATTCAAATGAACTCCAAATTTGATGATTCAAATTTCTGGTAGTTTCTAAAATCATGATCTACCTGTTGGTGCAACATGCACATTTTTCCAGAGGCTTTTTCTTCACAAATAATTATCAAATGTCATTATTCCATTTTTGTGATGAACTTTAGAAAATCACAGAGAGCTCAAATTTGATCCAAATGCAATGGTTCAAATTCCTAGATGCTTGTGATATCAAAACTTAGTTTTGGAACATTTTTCCTAATACTTTCTGTACCCCACAAAATAATGAGCCATTTCTTCAATTTGTCAACTTTGCAAAATCCTAGGAAATTCATTTGAACTCCAAATCAAGTGAAACCAACTCCAAGCTACTTCTAAAATCATTCCTTGTTAGATAGGTGCCTCTAACCATTTTTCAAAATAATTCCTCTGTACACTTCTTGCAAATCCACCAATCCCCTGTTTACCTCATATTGAAATGTTCCAAACCATCCATTGATCCAATACCTATGAAACCACCTTGGTCATTTCTCATATGACCAGAGGTATCCTAGAAAAGTCCAACTCCTATTTTTAGAGCACTTTTATTTTTGCCCTGTTGTGTTGCTTATTATGGTTGTTTCCATCGTTAGTTGACGAAATAAACGGAGTACTCGGAGATGGACCAGAAGGTTTGAAGACTCGTAAGGACAAGACAAGTAGCCCTTTGACCATGTCTATAGAACCCTTTTTATGCATGTCATATAGCACCATATTGTTGTTGCAACGGAATCATGATGAGGTGGTAACCTCTTTGATGGTTTGCCACTGTACTTCCTCGTTGATTCTTGCATTGTGCATGACCCTACCTTCTTATGAGGGTTATGCCAGTGGGAGTAGATATATGTATGCTATAGTAGTTGGCTACGCAAAATGGGTCAGGGTTATGCATTGAGAAAAACAAGTGTGGTTTGTCATACTTGCAAATGACCCAGTGGGTGCCACTAATGCCCCTGGGAGATGATGAGGAACTAGGGCACTACTTGGTGGAGAAGTAGTGCATCGAGGCTTGATGAAAGTGTTGTTTACAGAGATGGATTAGATTTATGTGTGATTACCGTCCCAACCAAACATGCGCAACCACTCTACCCTTATATGGGGATGGGCATTATTGATTACCTAGGTCGATACTAGCATGGTGCCCGCATTACTAGTGACGGGGGTGACATGAGGTCACTCTCGCGACGGGGTCGTGCTTGGATAGGCGGCCATGACTGTTTTTACAGGGCACCGAACACACCGTTGGTACCCCATGTCAGTGGTATGTGATGAATATGGGAGCGAGTCTCCACAATTTTTAATATGTGAAAAGTTGGGCACGGGGGTTACTACCAATCGAGTGGACTCTGTGTTAGTCTCGTCTAGGGAAAGATAGTGATCGGGTGCTTACCCCGGGTACTTGAGGTACCGCGGGTCGTGGATGACACGGAAGTTCCCCAGATCTTGTGGGTAAAGTGTGCAACCTCTGCAGAGTGTCAAACTATTCGAATAGCCGTGTCCACGGTCAAGGACAGTTGGGTGGTGCTCCTTAGACTATGTCCATGAGTTTCTGGAAAACAACACGGTTTGGTAAATCTGATGATGTGATTGTGAGAAAGTCACGATGAGCATGAGCAAGAGTTGTTCATAACTCTTTTCTGATGTCGATGTCTGTAACCTCCTGATACTTGTTGCATGCACATGCGTGCCCTGGTTATATGTTGATCATACTTGCATATGAAAAACTAGATTTCCGCAAAACTGCCGATTCAGCAGTAGAGCCTTGCATAATTAATTCTGTTATCACCCTTGGGTTGCTTGCGAGTACATTCAAAGTACTCATTGGCTTGCCACTGGTTATTTTATTGGCCAGGCAGGAGAGAACAGGATATGATGAAGATTTCTTGGTGATGAGCATGCGAGCTAGGATGCTTCCCAGTCAGAATCCCTGTAGGGTTAAGGCAGATGGCATGGGTCCAAGTTGTTATTGAAGATTTCCGCTGCGAAGATTTACACTCAAGACTTGACCTTAAAGGTCACAATTTGTGTAATACAACATGTATGGATGTAAGACTCTTGTTATGTGTGTTCAGTGAGCATTGATCTCTGGGATCATTGTACACGTGCATTCGGTGATCACGACTTATGAGTCGGGGTCCCCACAGAGCTGGTATTAGAGCCATCCTGACTGTAGGAAGCCTTAGTTAGCATGGTCGTTAGTTAGGGTAAGATTATTTCCAAAACTATTACTAGTTTTCAAAACTATCTATACTTCTCTTCCCTTCTCAGTTTTTCGAAAACTAGGCTATACATTCCTTATTGATCTCTTCCCCTTCAAAAACTTTTGGTCGTTAGAACCCTTATGCGCCCGACCACTGGATTTTCTGTAATCCTCGTGGATAGTCTAGAAGAAGTACACCTTGCCAAACACTCACCCACCTCTTCTGAACACAAGATTGGCGACACCACAACAAGACGATGCCAACCGAAGATACATCCTCGAGGAATGAAGACATGAAGACCCAGAAGATGGTGACATCCTTGGCACTGCCCTAAGATGGTGCAACCTTAGCTTACGATGACCAGGGCATAGGGTGTGCAAGATCATGATATACATCGCTAATAGAGTAATCCTGTCACTACCGTTGTTGTATCGGCAACCACCAGTGGATGAGAACCTCGCCATTTGGTCCGCCTCACTATAGTGAGCAGGAAAACGGTTCTCTTCGTCCCCCACTCTTGGTGTCAATGTTGTCATCAACGTAACTGACATGTTGAACCTCTACTATGCCTTGTTAATATCATTTCATAAAGGATTGCCTACCTGGTACCCTCGACGCCCCAGAAGGCACAAGGGATCGTCATGATTAAAGAGACAAGAGAAGACCAAGTCAACGCTAGCTACAAGGAGACACCTTCACCACATCACCTCATCAGGCGAGAAGTTGTTGAAGATTCTTCAGGCTCAACCCTGATCGTTCATCAAACAAGTACAAGGGACATAGCAACACCTGAGGAAAACTCGGAAGACTGCACGAGGCACAAGTCACGACTGCTGAGTCCGAGAACCCCTAGGGTAGGATGAGTCGTGTACCCCCTATGCGCAGTCGAGTCCGAATGATGGTTCGAACAGAACCATGATTGCGTGTTGCTTGATTTTATTTGTTTGTGTTTTGATATAAGTCATACTTTAGCCCTAGGCAACAAGTACATGGCTATATCATCTTCCTTGCCTTGTTTCCTTTGTTTCGCCCTTTTTTCACCTGTTTGATTGCACTTGCACTATATCACCCCCTTTGGGCATTTCCCTCCTCTATGATACTTTTTCCCTCTCTTCTATCTCCTCAACTGAAGACCAGCAAGATAAGAAGTACCAAGGATTCCAACTCGGCAACCAACTAACAATGAAGACTTCTACTACAACCTCCACGACCAAGTGCAACCCCGTGAAGTTATGTTTAACCCTCCAGACTAGAAACCCATTCCTAGACCCTTTGAGACTTCACGAGACACTCCAGCACGAATCCTTAACCAAGTGCCTAACCAATAGAATTACAAGAGGACCAGTTAAACCTCTATAACCTTGCACAACATTGGGTTCGTAATGGAACTAGTGGACACAGTGAGTGAGCACATTTTCATCCAAATATAGCACAAGAACTGACGATGCCATAGATAGACCAATTTGAGGATATAAGACAAATGACTTGGTGGCTTTATATCAGTGACTTCGAGGAATTATCTGAGACCTTGATGGATTGTGAGGTTTTCATGTTGGTGGGATCACGATTAATAGAGTAGCGTAACTATCACCACCCTGGAGTAACTTGGATTTGTAGGGAAATTGTAATTACAAGATGAAATTCTTGGAAGTATAAGGTTTTGGCTTCATCAGAGGATATTGATTGGAGATAGTTGAGATTTGGATTTAAGTAGGTGATTCTGGTTGGGTATAGATGCTAGAGATGTCTGCCTGGTTCGGAGTAAATTGGATTTAGACCGATGATCCTGATCATGATACCATGCTTCTCGGTGGACGGTAAACTAGGAGATTGGATTATTTGTCGGAGTTGATTTAGGGATCTATGTAATCATGACCTTGGAGTTTACTTGACCATGATGGTGGGAATTTGGTGGACTTACTATAATAATGCATAGCCCTTCCAAGTATTTGGGTATTATAGGGACTTGAGATCTCGTGGAACACCGTAGACATCGGATTTGTAGAATTGTTGGATTATGTGGTAATCGATGGAAGTTACCGGGCTGTTGGAGTTGATCTATATGAAGGAAACAAGATCTTGGAGTGGCATATGACGTGTTTCCTTAGAATAGAGATGCATTATCTTGAACCTTGCAAGAACAGGTTGAGCGCTTGGATTGTGGTGTTTAATTCAAGCTTGGCAGCTTGTATGATCTACCCATGGATTTTAGGGGGTAGACATACATATGAGTTTGGGGATCATAGACCTGTATAATTTTGTTAGACCTCCTTTTGGAGTCCTGAGGTTATGTATGGCATGAGTGGTGATTGAAGTTGGTCTATACAAGAGGATGCATTTAGTGGTATAAGGTTATTCGTTTGGAGTACTAGATGGGGCTATTGGCATCTCAGAAACCGTGCTTAAGGATAAGATAACAAACGTTCACTCACACACTAGAATCCTTGAAACCCTTAAGCCCCACTAAGCCACAACATGGTCATATCCTGACAACGGGCCTTGGCTCTAAGTCAAGAAGACCCCTGCCAATACTCAATGGAGACCACCACCAATACCCCAGCCTACCTTGCGTACCCCGTAGACTTCATGGAGTACTTGGACAAGATGGGTAACATCATTATTTGATTACCTATTTCTCTGCCCGAAGACTAAGAAGAAACGGTCAGCTGGATGGAAGGCATTTGAAGACTGACATGCCAAGAAGGAAGAACTACACTGACCACCATCCTCAAGATGTAAACTTCCGCGTCAAAGACCGGGCGTATCTGCAAACCACTCCTCTCAAAGGAACCAAGCATTTCCATGTCAAAGGGACGCTCACTCCAAGATTTATCGACCTTCTTCAAGACCACGGCAAGACGAACAATAGACGGCTACCAGCTAGATATACAACCTGAGTTACCCACCGTGCATCAAACTTTCCACGAGTCACAACTCTGGGTGTACTTCTTACATCCTAACCAGCCCGATCCCTGCGAGGACACCGATCACCTAGCCTTGACGTCTAGCCCAACCTAATCTATGCAAGAGACCCCTCAGCAACCTGCATCAAAAAGGGAAGCAAGCAAGAAGCCACACCACCAAGTACTTCAAGGTTCCATGGAGCACCACTCAGAAGCAGAACCAACAAGAAGAACTGAAGACTACCCCGTATCCAAGACTCCGTATTCCTTTCCACGCATAGTCTGGGAATCTCGAGGAAGAGATTCTTGTAAGGGGGGTAGGTCTGTCACACCCTGATTTTCATGCCACTACACTTAAGCTAATAGTCATGCTAAAAAGTGGTTTGGCAAAAACTTTTGAGTGTTTTGACCTTGTTTGATTGGTTTTCCATTTGTTGTTTGCTAGTGCTCTAAAAATCAAATAAATCATCCAACTCTTATACTTCATCTCCCTGATCCAAAACCTTTTCCCAATGATCATGTGTCGGTGTACTAAGGTAGGGGTACCTCAGTACCCCAACTTGTGCACGGGCAGTTGCAGCTTCCCGCGGCAGGGTTTACCGCGTGCTCGCCGGAGACCTTCCTGCTCCTTATTAAACCATTCAAAAACAAAGTATACAAGACATAAGATCGAGACCCCGGCAAGAGGAGCTTGCCGAGAAGGCCGTGCCAGGCTCAAGATTACCTCACTAGCACAAGGCCCTGGCAAGAGGAGCTTGCCAGGGAGACTAGAAGATTCCATCATAGAAGACCCGGCAAGGGCCCGGGGAGCGGCAAGCTCCCGGGCCCGGCAAGATCAAGGCCCCGGCAAGGTGCTTGCCGGGAAGGCCGCGCTGTGTGCCCGCGCTCTAGCTCATCGGCCCACGCGTCGCCCTGGGGCCTATCCAGGGACGCGTGGCGGATGGCTGTGCAGCCTAGGGGGACACGGTGGCACTCCACGGTGGTGGATCCATCGCCGTGGCGGACGGAGACGCTAGGGCGGGAGCTTTTGGGGTCGACGGCGACGGGCATTAAATGCCCTTGTCCCCCACTGTTAAAGTAGGTATAGACCACTGTTCCGCACTGTAGCTCCACTGTTCCCGCACTGTTACAACTACCACCTCTTTTACGTTTTTACCCCTTTCTCCTACGTTGACACCTGTCGGTGACCCCTTGCACTATAAAAGGAGGCCCATGCACAACGTGGAGGGGGTTCGGAACCCAGATCACTCTCACGCTTGGTGTAGCTACTTCTTCAAGCTCCCGAGCGATCAAACTCAATACACAACCAAGCAGGAGTAGGGTTTTACGCGTCTACCGCGGCCCGAACCTGGGTAAAACTGCTCGCGTGCTCGCTACGATCTGCTCTTTGTGCTCCCTCCGCCCTCGTACCGCACAGACAAGGGGCTCCGGTCCCATAGGTGTTCGTGGCGGACAGTTTCCCCCGACATCATGTCATGTGTATAGACCAATATAGTATTTTCCTATAAAAATATTTTGGCCAAATAGTATTTTCTAAAATTAGTTTTCCAAAAATCCCTGAATTGAGGTTTGTACTGCAAGTACCTTATTCAGGGTGTGAAAAACCTTTCAAAAAGTATATCTGACTCACATTAGGTATAGGACTCCCTTAAACCACAAAATTATAATTTTAAAAGTTATTTTTATATTTTATTTAAATGCTTTTTCTTTAGGCCAGAAATGGTCTTTAATAGGTTATAATTATTTAACTGTTTCAAAAATATTTGCCAAAATTCAGAGAGACTCCTAGGACATATATTGTCCATATATAAGAGTTTCAACACATGGTCATGTTCAAAATATTGGACAAATCCTTCCAAAACCCTTTCTGGATATTTCAAGCTTTTGAAATATTTACAAAGGAAATATTCTCTAAAAATTCTAGAGAAATTCTATAATGTCAAATATGACATATTTGTTGAACTTACAAAGCCTCATGCCTTGAAGATCAAGAAAACATCATCTAATCCCCTCAAAACCATTTCTGTCCATTTTAAAGTTAGAGCAACTTTACATTGCCAAACTTGTCCAAATGCTCTGAAACTTGGTGCACATGCTCAAATGGTGTAAATATGCACATATGCCAAGTGGCACAAGTATTGGAGAAGCATAACTTGATCTAAGTGCCCCAAAACCCTTTCTGACCAGATACAAATTTGAACAACTCTACATTGGCAAATTTTTACTTGGGGCCTCAAATTTTGTGGACATGCTCACAACCCCAAATGATGACACTACACCAAGTGGTGCATCAAGGAGAGATGATTTGTTTAACTTAATATTGGAAAATCCATTTCTGTTGATTCCTAGGATTTACAAAAGTTGCATTGGCAACTTTGCCCAAATGAGCTCAAATTTGGTGAAAGGGCCTAAATGTATGTGCCATTTCATCCTGTTAAGTCTCATGTCAATTGGAAGTCATTTGCTTTCCCAAATCTACATCAAACACCTTCTGCCATTTTACGAAAACCACTGTTTTGCCCCCTTTTACTATTCTCCTTGAGCTCAACTTTTTACCACAGCTCCTCCTAGCCATCTTCTACCTCCAGTAACTCTCCCATGACCAGAGCAATGATTGAGGGGTAAAAACCTCACTCTACCCCACTGGACAGCCTACTTTCTCTCTCTCCCTCAACCTCTCTTCTCTCCCAGTGGATAATCAAGGCATCCAAGGCCATGCCCATCTTGTTTACTACCCCCTAGGGCTGTTGGACACCGGGGGACACGGCCAGGGTGCAGGGGACATGACCATGCCGGCCAAAGACGTGCTCTGGAGCACGCTACAGTGCGCCGGGGCACTGTAGCTCGGCCCTCCCGAGGCACCCAAGCAACATTCGGCAGAGCGAGCGTGTCCATCGAGGTCGCCTCGACGTCCACAACACGGCACGCTGTTGGCCCCCTTCTATTTCTTCTTCCTGCTGCCTCCTCCACACGCGCCCTGACCGCCCGAGAGACCCAATGGGCGCGCTCACACGCGCAAGGCCTCTGGCCCCTCCTCGCTCCCCCTCTCGCCTCCCTCGCACTTGGACGAACACCACAGGCACCGCTGACCCATCCAGGGCCCCTCCCTCGACCGCCGCGGCTATCTCCACGGGCACCCGTGAGCTTGGCTCACGGTGCGCCATGGCCTCGCCTTATAGGGCCTTCCCTGGGCCCTCCCTCATCTCTAGCCCCTCTCCTCCCCTCCCCTAGTCCTACTGAACCCGCTCTCTCTCTCCCCCGCCCCCTATCTACCACCGCGGCCAAAGTCTCGCCACCGGCCACCGCCAAAATCCTCTATGATCCGAGCTCCTCCGCGGGTGCTAAGCGCATGGACGAGATCCCCGCTCCTTGCTGAGTCCTCCGGTGTGCTGGGACCCGTCGCTGGTGACCGGAGCCGTCGAGGCGGGCACCAGCGCCGCTCGGCCGGACCTCCCCGTCGCTCCTCTGCCTCAGACACGGGGTAGGGGACGACCGCCTCGCCAGCTGGCGAGGGGCTCCGCCTATCAGCGGCTGTGGCGGTCAGGCCAGCCCACCAGTCAGGATAAGTGGAGACGGCTTTGGCCTGATCCGCTTACCCCGCTGAGTGGCGCCCTCCCGAAAGGCTCCTTCGACGTCATCGTTGTCGCCCCGTGCGGTCGTGCGGCTTGGCCAGGCCGAGTGCGTTGCACCGCTATGTCTCGCTCAGTGCACGCGGTAGCCGCCCCGGTCCAGCCTGTTTGGGTAAAAAGCTTTTCCTTTTTCCTTTCTGCACCATTTGTAAAATCCATAACTAATTCAAATGAACTCCAAATTTGATGATTCAAATTTCTGGTAGTTTCTAAAATCATGATCTATCTGTTGGTGCAACATGCACATTTTCCAGAGACTTTTTCTTCACAAATAATTATCAAATGTCATTATTCCATTATCTGTGATGAACTTTAGAAAATCACAGAGAGCTCAAATTTGATCCAAATGCAATGGTTCAAATTCCTAGATGCTTGTGATATCAAAACTTAGTTTTGGAACATTTTTCCTAATACTTTCTGTACCCCACAAAATAATGAGCCATTTATTCATATTTGTCAACTTTGCAAAATCCTAGGAAATTCATTTGAACTCCAAATCAAGTGAAACCAACTCCTAGCTACTTCTAAAATCATTACTTGTTAGATAGGTGCCTCTGACCATTTTTCAAAATAATTCCTCTGTACACTTCTTGCAAATCCACAAATCCCCTGTTTACGTCATATTGAAATGTTCCAAACCATCCATTGATCCAATACCTATGAAACCACCTTGGTCATTTCTCATATGACCAGAGGTATCCTAGAAAAGTCCAACTCCTATATTTAGAGCACTTTTATTTTTGCCCTGTTGTGTTGCTTATTATGGTTGTTTCCATCGTTAGTTGACGAAATAAACGGAGTACTCGGAGATGGACCAGAAGGTTTGAAGACTCGGAAGGACAAGGCAAGCAGCCCTTTGACCATGTCTATAGAGCCCTTTTTATGCATGTCATATAGCACCATATTGTTGTTGCAACGAAATCATGATGAGGTGGTAACCACTTTGATGGTTTGCCACTGTACTTCCTCGTTGATACTTGCATTGTGCATGACCCTACCTTCTTATGAGGGTTATGCCAATGGGAGTAGATAGATGTATGCTATAGTAGTTGGCTACGCAAAATGGGTCAGGGTTATGCATTGAGAAAAACAAGTGTGGTTTGACATACTTGCAAATGACCCAGTGGGTGCCACTAATGCCCTTGGGAGATGATGAGGAACTAGGGCACTACTTGGTGGAGAAGTAGTGCACCGAGGCTTGATGAAAGTGTTGTTTACAGAGATGGATTAGATTTATGTGTGATTACCGTCCCAACCAAACATGCGCAACCACTCTACCCTTATATGGGAATGGGGATTATTGATTACCTAGGTCGATACTAGCATGGTGCCCGCATTACTAGTGACGGGGGTGACATGAGGTCACTCTCGGGACGGGGTCGTGCTTGGATAGGCGGCCATGACTGTTTTTACAGGGCACCGAACGCACCATTGGTACCCCGTGTCAGTGGTATGTGATGAATATGGGAGCGAGTCTCCACAATTTTTAAGATGTGAAAAGTTGGCACGGGGGTAACTACCAATCGAGTGGACTCTGTGTTAGTGTCGTCTAGGGAAAGATTGTGATCGGGTGCTTACCCCGGGTACTTGAGGTATTGCTGGTCGTGGATGACACGGAAGTTCCCCGGATCTTGTGGGTAAAGTGTGCAACCTCTGCAGAGTGTCAAACTATTCGAATAGCCGTGTCCACGGTCAAGGACAGTTGGGTGGTGCTGCTTAGACTATGTCCTTAAGTTTCTGGAAAACAAAACGGTTTGTTAAGTTTGATGATGTGATTGTGAGAAAGTCACGATGAGCGTGAGTAAGAGTTGTTCATAACTCTTTTCTGATGTCGATGTCTGTAACCTCCTGATACTTGTTGCAGACGCATGCATGCCCTGGTTATATGTTGATCATACTTGCATATGAAAAACTAGCTTTCCGCAAAACTGCCAATTCAGAAGTAGAGCCTTGCATAATCAATTCTGTTATCACCCTTTGGTTGCTTGTGAGTACATTCAAAGTACTCATTGGCTTGCCACTGGCTATTTTATTGGCCAGGCAGGAGAGAACAGGATATGATAAAGATTTCTTGGTGACGAGCATGCGAGCTAGGACGCTTCCCCGTCAGAATGCCTGTAGGGTTAAGGAAGATGGCATGGGTCCAAGTTGTTATTGAAGATTTCCGCTGCGATGATTTACACTCAAGACTTGACCTTAAAGGTCACAATTTGTGTAATACGGTATGTATGGATATAAGACTCTTGTTATTCAGCTTCTGTGTGTTCAGTGAGCATTGATCTCTGGGATCACTGTACACGTGCATTCGGTGATCATGACTTATGAGTCGGGGTCCCCACACTAGGGCCCACAGGTCATGAGAGAGAGAGAGCGCCGTGTATAAGCGCTCATGTAAGTATTCAGAGGAGTTCGACCAGTAGGACTCGCCCGCGCTTATAAACAGGTCGAGAGCCTCCTCCCTTAGTGAGGTGGGACTAAACCTAGAGCACACACACATCTAGTAGTCCCCAAAATCACCTGCGCGAGCCATTTGGGCCGGAAAACAGCCCAATAGCCTCCATCGTCTACAAACACCCCACCAATAAGGCCAGTTAAACAAAGCGGAGCGCGGGGCAAAGAAATATAAACTACAAAAAAATGTTCAAAAACTGAAAATATAAAAGTTCAAATACTAGTTCGTAGGCAATAACTTTAAATACGAAAAATAAAAATAAAAATAATTTTAGCTCTGCCGACGGATGATAAAAAAAAGGAAAAAATATTATACAAAAACAAAGAAACTCTAAAAAGCAGAGAAATTAATAGCCTATCTGTTAAATGTACATAATTTACAACACCGAATTAAATATTACTTTCAAGTTCAACTACTAGAATGCAAAGTAGTTCGAATAGATAATGTTTGTCAGTTCTGCTAATTTTTTTATTTATATAAAATCTAACAAGTTCAACTACTAAAATGCAAGAAGTTCAAGTAGATTTTGTTTGTCAATTCTGCTAAATTTCTTGTTTATATAAAATCTGTCCACACCTGAACGAATGATTTCGTCATAAATAATCTCAATCCCCCCAAAAAAATAGTTCAAACATAGAAATGACATCAGTACTGAAAAAGCAGGAATAGTCAGGCCACTCACACCACTGTGACACCAAATTTCAAAACCGTACACTGTATGAAATTACAATTGAGTTCAAACAACACTAAACCATAAGTGCACTAAAAAAGAGAATAAAAAAACTATAAAAGGCCTAACTTAGGTTGGGACAGATGAAAATAAAATAAGTCCCAGTTTTGAGCAACAAATCCCAGGGCACTGAAAAATGTTTGTGATCAACTAGTGTATACGACTTTAGTGGAAAAACAAGACTTAACCTCCACACGAAAAAACATCACAAAGCATACACACTTAAACACTGCAAAATTGCCATCATCACCACCCTTGCGACGTGCAAGTGGGATAAGCAACTGATAAGTACAGCTTGACAAGACTACTTAGTGCAACAATAAAAAACCTTGGCTTGGACAGTTCGTTCTTCCAGGCCACCACCCGCGCCACCCACTGGGCAGTTGACACAAGGGACTGCAATCAGCGACCCCCACGACCACTACTCCCACATCCCCGATGAACCGCCTCCCACACATCCCCGTCCACGCGCTACAAAATAACCCATTGTCTTCCATCTCTACCTCATTCCCGGAACCACCATCGCCGCTTCCTTCTCCACCACAAACAACCCAGAAACTTCTCTGTCCCAAGCACACAGTCGCCAGAGGAGAGCTATGGCGGAGGAACCGTCCGCCAAGCGTCATCATGGCGAAACATCCGACAAGAGCTGTAACCTCGACGACGTTCGCGTCCCCGGCGAGAAGCACACGTACACCAGAACCCTCAAAGGGGTTGAGCTCCACGGCAAGGAGACGCGGAAGACCGTCTGCACCAGCGAACCACACAAGGCCGACGAGATGATGAGCAGGCTCAGGATGAAGGGTGGCGGCTTGTATCCGAGATTCATCGGAGTTGATGTGGAGTACACCAGCGATGACAAAGAACATCCCCAGATGGCAGCAGTCCTGCAGTTGTGCGTCAAGGAACTCTGCTTGGTCTAACACATCGCAGCGGCCACAAAATGGTAACCCAAAACTAATGTTCATTCATCTGTTGTACTAGTACTACTCCCTAAAAATTTCATGAAACTTGTTTCCCAAATAGATGAACTATTATAGTTTGTGAAGTGGATGCACGAGTACATGTTTCTCAAGTTACATGCATTTCTGATATTGTGAAGTGGATTGTTTCACTAGATTAGTCATCTGAAACGGATGCATTGGATTATCGTCTGAAAAATGTTTCACCAAATTAATTTCCGAATTTGATGTACTAGCATAGATTCTGATCTTGATGCACTAGTATAGTTTATAGAATTGATGTATTAAAAGCACAATTCAATAAATCTTCCGATTCGGCGATTTATCATCCGATTTATCGCTACCCTTGGGGTGAACGATAAGATTATGCCTTATCTTCACCATTTATCTTTTGGGCAGATTTATCGCTATGACAAGCGATTTATCGGAAATCTAAAGATAAATCATGCCTAGTCATAGCACTATGTTTGCAAAAACTATGTTTATTTGCATTTTGTGGACCTTGTTGCGCAATATGTAATGTTGTCCTATTTTGTTCGTCATTATACAAGGATTCAAAGGCTAGGAATCAAGGTAACACTTCTATCCAATATTGTTTTGGTGTTGAATATAGCATATTTTAGTGTTGGGAACCTGGGATTTGCAAAAAAATGTCCGATTAATAGTCGACCAATAAAATTGATTAATCAGCCGATTTCCGATTAATCTCTAATCCACAGTTGTCCGAGACGATAACGATAAGCGATATCCTTAACATTGATTAAAAGATGTTTGGTGAAGTGGTATAGGTCCATATCTTGATGCACATGTTTCTCAAATTAATTTCTGAACTTGATATAGAATTGATGCACACAAATGTATCAAGCACTGGTATAGGTCTTTTATTCAACAAAAAAGAAAACTAAACTTGAAGTAAGTATCACATATATCATTGACTCTGGTAAAATAGGATCTTGAATTTGGTGAAGCATTTGGTGAAGCAGTGAAGATACCAAAAAAGAAAAATAACATGGTGTAGTTGAATTTAATTTCAGGACTTTGCGTCCTAGTTTCTGAACTACATTCATCCATGACTTGTACTATATAAGCATCTACCTCATCGATTATCACTTGTAAACCAAAAAGCAGAAGAATTAAATCTTCAATATGTGTCTCCCCCCTTGCAGGCCCAAGCGCCTCAAACAGTTCCTGCAGGAGGAGAAATTGTACACATTTTCCAGTTTCAGCATTGAAGGTGACAAACGGGTGCTGAACAACTCTGGCTTGGAGATCAACCCCAACAACTTCATCGACATGCAGCACAAGTGGATAGTTTCAACCAACATCAAATACTACGACTCCTTGGCAGATATTGCAGGCAGCGTCATCCACCTATTCTACAAAGCCATGAAGAATAAGATCGACAAGGAGCAAGACCACAAACTGTGGTGGGTCGGCCCGCTGCTACGATGGAATAGATGCGTATGCCACGTAAAAGTCATGGAAGATAATCAACAACATCGTGACAGGTTGGGATATTGCATAAGAGTAGGAGGAAGACCCCTACTACCACTGCAACTTCGCGGGATGAAGAGGCATGAAAGTCTGCCTTTGTGTTGCTCGCGCTTCTGCTTTTCCTTATTATTGTCGTTTCAGATTTTTATTTTGTTTTTATTAGGTTGAACCAGATTCCTTATGTTAAGTGTGTCAGGATTTGAACAAGTTTGCCTATGTCTATCAAGTACATCGTTTTCTTATGTCGTTCGACAAGTTTGCTAGCTTCCTATTTTGTTTATCCATCATTTGTAGTTGAAGTAGGTTGTGAATGAAACTTGATGGCTGCTATGCAGCACTAGTCATGGAGCAACAAATCACACATGGATATTTTCACAAAAAAATTGTGGCAGACTAACTAAGGACAACAGCAAATAGTAGCGTTGGACACTCAGTACAACTTAGTCATGTACGGTAGTACTATCACACTATAAATTTAGTTTTTAGTTTCAGAAGAACAGTTAAAATACTAAGTTTCAGCCGAGGACAACGTTTAGTACTAACAACATCATGCTAAATAGTAGTTAGAAAATTACTAAGTATCGCAACAGGAAAAGCAAAGAACCATCAGTATGTATTAACTAGTCACTATCATGCTAGGATCGAAAGTACTGGTACACTTGAACACGCAGTACATTTCATTCTACAAAATAAAAAGTAACGGGAAGCTTCAGTACGCATTCCCTAAAACAGTAACACACTAAGAATAACAGTAATAGCACAATTGAAATCTCAGTACAACTTAGTCTATACGGCAAGTACTATGATGACACCAAATATTGCCTTGAGAAGAACCACAGCCTATAACAAAGAAGGCCAAAACTAAATCAAAAAGATATCAGTTCGACCAAGGAGAAAAATCACAAGAAAGACAACAGAAGCATCAGCCCACATTGACCAGTGAGGTACTAGTTTCAAACAACACAAAAATATAAAAATGATCAAAGTACTAGCACAATTGAAATCTCAGTACAACTTTGTTTATTCAGTAAGTACTATTATGATACCACTTAATGCATTGAGAAAGAAGGCCAAGACTTAACCCAATAGATTATAGTTCAACCAAGGAAACAAATTCACAAAAACAAACAACAGAAGCATCAGTCCACAAAGCTAATTTAAACCAGTGCTTTAACTTTTATTATGAAGTTCAAGTACTAAAATTCAAGAAGTTCAAACAAAAATTTGGCTCTCAAATTTTGCTAAATTTCTTATACTTAAATAAAACCTGGCTAGAGATCACGTAGCAAGTTCGTCGTAAATAAGTTCAATCCCAAAAAAAAACTTTAGTTATAATACATTATATGAAACCAGTTGTACAAAACAAGGAAGCGTCAATCCACTCACGCTAGACAAGTGCCATCGTGAAACCAAAATTTAAAAGCCTTACACTGAATGAGATTACAATTCAGTACTAACATAACAATACCACAAGTAAAAGAAAAAGAGGGTACGAAAACTCTAAAGGTCCAACCTACGTCGGGACAGATGAAAATAAAATAAATCTCACTTTTTCAGCAACAACTCGTAATGAACTTGGAAAAATGTGTTTTCAGTTCAACTAGTTTATAAGACTTCTGTACAAAAAATAGAACGTAACCAAAACGAATTCCGGATGAAGCATACACAAGTGAAACAACTATTTAACCATACTAGCATCATGCAAATTTTGTTTTAAACATTGTGCCACACTTAAACACAACACAAAATATACGAGTGATTACATAGTATTTGACAAGACATCGAAACACTACAAACAAAGCCTACAATGCTTCCAAGAGATATATCACACAACTATCCATTTCACTATGCAAATGATGACCATTTCTTATATGCACCAGGAGCCAAAGCCTGAACCTCCTCGGGAAGCTCCGTCACCAGAAGCTGGTTATTCCGGTTGAACACTACTTTATACAGATCCTCGGCTTTCCAATCAAAAATACGAGCCTGCAAAACAAATAAAACAAATTATCAAAAAACATGACACATAAAAATAAGAATACACAGTCAGCCGAACACAGAAAAAGTGAAAAGCTCAACTAGAACCCACGTCATTATTATGAATGTTCTCAACGATCTTTTCACCATCATAGGATCCCGCATACTTCAGAGTATAATGGTCACATTCATTCGCCCCTTGAAGTGGAACCTTGACATACGTTGGTTTCTTGGCAAAAACCTCCCATTTGGGCTGCTTGCTCGCATTGTACTGAGCATCACCATACACAGCCTTCATTACTTGGACCAATCTAGAGATCTGTAAAAAAAGAAAAGAAACAACACATTTACAGGTCTCAGAAAAGCAGAAACAAAGATGTGAAAAATTTAATCCAGTAGAGATAATAAATGTAACTCATAATTTTCTCGCAGTCTTTATGATAGGTGTTCTTTGAAGGACGATGGTTCTTCAGATAAGGCAAATAGTCAAGGATGTCGACGCTACTTCGGTACCGATTCCTGACATATAAGGAAAAGTGGTTCACTTTCCTATCCTTTGCTAAAATCATAGATTTGAATAGAGGCATCATGATCTAAAAACAAATGACCAAAAAGGAGATATTAAATATTCAAAATAAAACAAACATCAAATCAAAAAAATAAAACCAAAAATCAGCTAGTAGAACTCACAAGGTCGGCAGTGAGCAAGTCTTCCTCATCTTTAACATAGCTCTTAAAATCTCTTGCTGCACCCTCCACATTAAACTATTTATCTTCATCACCGTAAAACGTATAGTCAAGCACAACCTGCAAAAAGCCCAAAAAGAAATAGACAGGGAGAAAGGATCAACAAGCAAAGTATTATTAAAACTCGTAAAACAAATGACAGTCTTGTTTAACAGAAAACAAACGATCTTATTAATTACCGTGATGAAATATGGACCCGGCAATACCCTTATTCCAGACACAAAATCAACATTTCTATCGGGATCTTTGTTCCAATCATCAATGAGGAAGTCCATTATATCACCCTCCATGATTTGCTCAGGTGCAAAAACTTCCCAGATGCGTTTCCCAGTGAAGCTAGTTACGTTATCATCAGGCTGAGGTATCATTGAGAATGCATTACTGCAGCACACACAAGAACAAAAAGTAGGGGAAGCAAGATAAGGCATTCATAGCAGTTCAAGTTGCATAAAAAGGAACAATTCAGGTCATATTTATCTAGCAGTTAGAAACAACAAAAGAAAAGAAGATGAAACATAATGACAGATACTCACTCGACATACTTCTCAAGTACTTCATCACTAAGAAACAAATTATACAACTTGCAAGCCTTGTCCAGGTGAGGGAATTTATGAGGGTGAAGCTACAGCACAGGGGAGCAAAACTTTATAGGACCTCTGGGTGCACACTTCGTGCTTGCAACATTGCCAGAATCCAAATCAAGATCCTTCCTAGCAAAACCAGCTCTAGGGCCACTATTCCAGCAAGGGGGGACAAACCCTTGGCAGCAGCGCTCCTGGTGACTCTTCCCATGCCAGCAATATTGTCAAACGCATCACCATCGCTGTCTATCAATTCCACAATGGGATTCTTGGGTGTAGAGGGGCTCTGTGCACAAGCAGCCGTAGAACCTTTCAGAGCTCCCAACCGCCCATTCATAACACTAGATCTTGTCTTTTCGAGAGAACGCCCCTGGCTAAAAGCAATAGCTACACGCTCGAGCTCCAAGAACTGGCTGCCAAAGATCCTGTAGTCATGCTCACCAAGATCCAGCCACTCACTTGCAAAAAAAATACCGCGTCAAGGGTAAGTTCAAATACATAATTCATGACAGTACTTATCAAAAAGAAGTACGAGCTACAAAAAAATACAAAAGGTCACGCATACATACAGGGTTTGATGCCAAACAAACCCCGGAAGTCAACATCAAACACATCGCTAGTTGCGCAGGTATACAACAAAGTCTTTCTAATGTCAAGAATGCCTTCATGGCTGTAATCCAACATTTCAATCACACCATCCACCCGGCAATGATAGGCCTTGCAGTTTTGTAGCATAAAGAATCCATAATCATGCCTGTTACAAAAGAAAATACAAAAGGTACATCACAAATTTGAAAAAACAGGATCACCACCCTCCCAGCAACAAAAAACAACAAATAAAAATCATTAAAAACTGATACTCACGTGTTTTTCTGCTGCGGCACCCGCACAAACTCGCAAGAGAAACCATCAATATGCGCCGTTGAGAACGGTTTGGCCCTGTCTATGCTGGACTCCCTCCAAAGCTTCTTTATGTTGTCTGTCATAGTCCTTAAGAATGTAATTGCATCACTCCAAGTTTCATCGTGGAGTGAATCAAGACACTCGAAACGATGGAACCTCAAATTCAGAACAATCAAACACCAATGCCCAGATTCTTCAGTAGGCTTCATGGCAGCCGCAAATGATGGCGGATCAAAAGTTGGTAAAAGAAGCTGACAAAAAATTCACAGAGGAAAAATGTATTTAACAAATCATAATGACACAAAATATTCAGCCTCAAAAGCAATAAATAAAAGCGGGAAATTGAAATCAGATAATAATAAGTTCTAATTGAGTAAGCAACCCACTACAGAAAAATAAATGCTACTCAAGTTTATATCCACCGCCCAAACTTGCAACAAACATATCAGTTCAATTTCCTTGCGACAATAAGGTGCAACTTTAAAAAAAGAAGCACGCATCATTCATAAGTATAGGGGTAAAAACATCAGTTATTCCTCATTGCCCACCTCCCAAACTTGCAAGAAAACATGACAGTTATAGTTCATGAGTACAAAAAGTTCAAGTACACCTACTTGGTCAAAACCATCAGCCCCTGATCTCATGAACTACTGTAGCACATTGGCATCAATATGTCCATCACAGATATTGGTTTGTTGTACAAAAAGAATAACAACAGTTAGGAAATTGCCAAAATAACTTATCATCCTATCTGCAAAGCAAAATACTGATTGTCACCCATCTGGGAACTATCAACTTGTTAGTGTCTCGATACTTCTGATGTAGAGAATATAAAACAACGTCAGCACTGTCTGAGTTGAGCATACCGTGGGGACAAACGATGTAGCAATGGAGCCAACACTAGCATCTCATTCTTTATTTTGAAACATCGGCTCGTCACTAGGAAAGCACAAAAGATGACATGAATTAAAACTAATGCAATAACAACAATAGTCGTATGAGAGAAAGAAAAAGATACAAAAATGATACGGGCAAAATCCCAAACTAACCGTTTCGTACCTTTCGTGAGCAACCTCGTAACTGCGAAGAAAAACAAATCGACCTTGACAACATTAGCACCGTCTAGATGCGGAAAAAGAAGAAAAATAATAAGTTCAAGCACTACAAGTGAACATGTCCAAAATGTCGTAAATGAGAAGTACACCTCATTTACAAGTCCTTACCTGCACTATCAGCGTTTGACGACGGGAGTTCATGTGATGACAACAATATGCCTCCAGTTTCAGGGTTTGACGATGGAAGATCTTGTGAGGACACCAATATGGCTGCGCTTTCAGGTTCTGAAGAAAGAAAATCCTGGGACGACAGGAGTGCCTCCTGCGTCAAGGGGCCAGAAGAAATCGACATAAGTAAATCATCATCCTCGGATGACACCTCCTTCACACTAGAGGCATCTTGCAATGCATCACCGTAACCAAGCCCTCCAGGCGGGAAATTTTCCGGTGGCAAATCTTCACAACCAGAAAGATTTTCATTCCCAGCTGTTGGGGAACGTAGTATTTCAAAATTTTCCTACGATCATACAAGATCTATCTACTAGATGCATAGAAACGAGAGGGGAGAGTGTGTCTAGGTACCCTCGTAGACCGAAAGCGGAAGCGTTTATCAACGCGGTTGATGTAGTCGTGCACCTTCACGATCCGTCCCGATCTAGTACCGAACGTACGGCACCTCCGTGTTCAGCACACGTTCAGCTCGATGATGTCCTCGCCTTCTTGATCTAGCAAGACGGGCGAAGTAGTAGATGAGTTCCGGCAGCACGACGACATAGTGACGGTTGTTGATGATGAATAATCTCTGCAGGGCTTCGCCAAGCACTACAGAAACTAGACGGAGGATAAACTAGAGGGTCGAGGTTGCCGGCACACGGCTTGGTCTATCTTGATGTGTCTTGGGTGCTAGCCCTACCCCTCTATTTATATGTTGAGCCTTGAGGTCGAAACTTGGAGTAAAAGCCTTCACAAAGTCAGTTTCATCCGAAAGGCAAGAATCCTCCTCGGACTCCAGGGCCAGACCCGAGGATTCCCGGCATCTGGACCCAGACGCCAGGGACCCTGGCGTCTGGCCCCTGGACTCCGCAAAACTTCCTTTTGCGCCTTCCAAAAACCTTGTGTGCTTTCCCTTTTGGCCCAAATAAAGTGTTCTCGTACCAAACATTTCGGGAAGCATCCAGAACCCCTTCCAAAGGTCAAACACTATTATCCCATATATTAATCTTTATCTCCGGACCATTCCGGAGTTCCTCGTCATGTCCGTGATCACATCCGGGACTTCGAATAACATTCGGCCACCAACATACATAACTCATTAAATACTATATCGTCAACGAATGTTTAAGCGTGCGGACCCTACGGGTTCGAGAACTATGTAGACATGACCGAGACATCTCTGCGGTCAATAACCAATAGCGGAACCTGGATGCCCATATTGGCTCCTACATATTCTACGAAGATCTTTATTGGTCGAACCGCATAACAGCATACGTTGTTCCCTTTGTCATCGCTATGTTACTTTCCCGAGATTCGATCATCGGTATCTCAATACCTAGATCAATCTCATTACCGGCAAGTCTCTTTACTCGTTCTGCAATACATCATCTTGTGACTAACTCATTAGTAATTTGCTTGCAAAGCTTATTATGATGTGTACTACCGAGAGGGCCCAGAGATACCTCTCCGACACTCGGAGTGACAAATCCTATTCTTGATCTATGCCAACACCACGAACACCTTCGGAGACACCTGTAGAGTATCTTTATAATCACCCATTTATGTTGTGACGTTTGATAGCACACTAGATGTTCCTCCGGTATACATGAGTTGCATAATCTCATAGTCATAGGAACATGTATAAGTCATGAAGAAAGCAATAGCAGTAAAAACAAAACGATCATAGTGCTAAGCTAACAGATGGGTCTTGTCCATCACATCATTCTCCTAATGATGTGATCCCATTGATCAAATGATAACTCATGGCTATGGCTAGGAAACATAACCATCTTTGATCAATGAGCTAGTCTAGTAGAGGCATACTAGGGACATTCTGTTTTGTCTATGTATTCACACATGTACTAAGTTTCCAGTTAATACAATTCTAGGATGAATAATAAACATTTATCATGATATAAGGAAATAAATAATAACTTTATTATTACCTCTAGGGCATATTTCCTTCAGTCTCCCACTTGCACTAGAGTCAATAATCTAGATCACATCACCATATGATTAACACCAATAGTTCACATCACCATGTGACTAACACCCATAGTTCTCATCGCCATGGGACCAATACCCAAAGGGTTTACTAGAGTCAACAATCTAGTTCACATCGCCATGTGATTAACACCCAAAGAATACTAAGGTGTGATCATGTTTTGCTACATGAGAGAAGTTTAGTCAGCGGGTCTGTTACATTCAAATCCGTATGTATTTTGCAAATTCCTATGTCTACAATGCTCTGGATGGAGCTACTCTAGCAAATTGCTCCCACTTTTAATACGCATCCAGATTGATACTTAAAGTCATCTGGATTAGTGTCAAAGCTTGCATCGGCGTAACTTTTTACGACGAACTCTTTATCACCTCCATAATTGAGAAACATTTCCTTAGTCATCCAATTACTAAGGATACTTTTAACTGTTGTCCAGTGATCTACTCCTAGATCACTATTGTACCTCCTTGCCAAACTCATGGCAAGGTACACAACAGGTTTGGTACACAGCATGGCATACTTTATAAAACCTATGGCTGAGGCATAGGGAATGACTTTAATTCTTTCTCTATCTTCTCTCGAGGTTGGGTTTTGAGTCTTAGTCAACTTCATACCTTTTAACTCAGGCAAGAACTCATTCTCTGACTGATCAATTTTGAACTACTTCAAAAATTTGTCAAGGTATGTACTCATTGAAAAAAATCTTATCAAGCGTCTCGATCTATCTCTATAGATCTTCATGCTCAATATGTAAGCAGCTTCACCGAGGTCTTTCTTTGAAAAACTCCTTTCAAACACTCCTTTATGCTTTCCAGAAAATTCTACATCATTTCCGATCGACAATATGTCGTTCACATATACTCATCAGAAAGGTTGTAGTGCTCCCACTCACTTTCTTGTAAATACAGGCTTCACCGCAAGTCTGTATAAATCTATATGCTTTGATCAACTTATCAAAGCGTATATTCCAACTCCGAGATGCTTACACCAGTCCATAGATGGATCGCTGGAGCTTGCACATTTTGTTAGCACCTTTAGGATTGGCAAAACCTTCTGGTTGCATCATATACAATTCTTCTTTAATAAATCTATTAAAGAATGCAATTTTGTTATCCGTTTGCCAGATTTCATAAAATGCGGCAATTGCTAACATGATTCAGATAGACTTAAGCATCGCTATGGGTGAGAAAGTCTCATCGTAGTCAACTCCTTGAACTTGTCGAAAACCTTTCGCAACAAGTCGAGCTTTGTAAACAGTAACATTACCGTGAGCGTCCGTCTTCCTCTTGAAGATCCATTTATTTTCGAGGGCTTGTCGATCATCGGGCAAGTCAACCAAAGTCCACACTTTGTTCTCATACATGGATCCCATCTCAGATTTCATGGCCTCAAGCCATTTTGCGGAATCTGGGCTCATCATCGCTTCCTCATAGTTCGTAGGTTCATCATGGTCTAGTAACATGACTTCCAGAACTGGGTTGCCGTACCACTCAGGTGCGGAACGAACTCTGGTTGATCTACGAAGTTCAGCAGAAACTTGATCTGAAGTTTCATGATCATTATCATTAGCTTCCTCACTAATTGGTGTAGGAATCACTGGAACTACTTTTTGTGATGTACTACCTTCCAATTCAGGAGAAGGTACATTTACCTCATCAAGTTCTACTTTCCTCCCACTCACTTCTTTCGAGAGAAACTCCTTCTCTAGAAAGGATCCATTCTTAGCAACGAATATCTTGCCTTCGGATCTGTGATAGAAGGTGTACCCAACAGTCTCCTTTGGGTATCCTATGAAGACACATTTCTCCGACTTGGGTTCGAGCTTATCAGGTTGAAGCTTTTTCACATAAGCATCGCAGTCCCAAACTTTAAGAAATGACAACTTTGGCTTCTTGCAAAACCACAGTTCATAAGGCGTCGTCTCAACGGATTTAGATGGTGCCCTATTTAACGTGAATGCAGCTGTCTCTAAAGCATAACCCCAAAACGATAGTAGTAAATCGGTAAGAGACATCATAGATCGCACCATATATAATAAAGCACTATTATGACATTCGGACACACCATTATGCTGTGGTGTACCGGGTGGCGTGAGCTATGAAACTATTCCACATTGTTTTAAATGAAGGCCAATCTCGTAACTTCAAATATTCGCCTCCGTGATCAGATCGCGGAAACTTTTATTTTCTTGTTACGATGATTCTCCACTTTACTCTGAAATTTCTTTGAACTTTTCAAATGTTTCAGACTTGTGTTTCATCAAGTAGATATACCCATATCTGCTCAAATCATCTGTGAAGGTCAGAAAATAATGATACCCGCCGCGAGCCTCAACACTCATTGGTCTGCATACATCAGTATGTATGATTTCCAACAAGTCAATTGCTCGCTCCATTGTTCCGGAGAACGGAGTTTTAGTCATCTTGCCCATGAGGCATGGTTCGCAAGCACCAAGTGATTCATAATCAAGTGATTCCAAAAGTCCATCACTATGGAGTTTCTTCATGCGCTCTACACCATTATGACCTAAACGGCAGTGCCACAAATAAGTTGCACTATCATTATTAACCTTGCATATTTTGGCTTCAACATTATGAATATGTGTATCACTACGAACGAGATCCAAAAACTATTTTCATTGGGTGTATGACCATCAAAGGCTTTATTCATGTAAATAGAATAACAATTATTCTATGACTTTAAATGAATAACCGTATTGCAACAAACATGATGAAATCATATTCATGCTCAACGCAAATGCCAAATAACATTTATTTAGGTTCTACACTAATCCCGAAAGTATAGGGAGTGTTCGATGATGATCATATCAATCTTGGAACCACTTCCAACACACATCGTCACTTCACCTTTAACTAGTCTCTGTTCATTCTGCAACTCTCGTTTTGAGTTACTAATTTTAGCAACTGAACCGGTATCAAATACCCAAGGGTTGCTATGAACACTAGTAAAGTACACATCAATAATCTGTATATCAAATATACCTTTGTTCACTTTGCCATCCTTCTTATCCACCAAGTATCTAGGGCAGTTCCACTTCCAGTGACCATTTCCTTTGTAGTAGAAGCACTTAGTTTCAGGCTTGAGTTTAGCTTTGGGTTTCCTCACGTGAGTGAAAACTTGCTTGTCATTCTTCTTGAAGTTCCCCTTCTATCCCTTTGCCCTTTACTTGAAACAAGTGGTCTTGTTAACCATCAACACTTGATGCTCTTTCTTGATTTCTACCTTCGCCGATTTCAACATCGCGAAGAGCTCGGGAATTACTTTCGTCATCCTTTGCATATTATAGTTCATCAAGAAGTTCTACTAACTTGGTGATAGTGACTAGAGAACTTTGCCAATTACTATCTTATCTGGAAGATTAACTCCCACTTGATTCAAGCAATTGTAGTACCCAGACAATCTGAGCACATGCTCACTGGTTGAGCTATTCTCCTCCATCTTGTAGGCAAAGTACTGTCAGAGGTCTCATACCTCTCGACACGGGCATGAGTATGAAATACTAATTTCAACTCTTGGAACATCTTATATGCTCCGTGGCATTCAAAACGTTTTTGAAGTCCCGGTTCTAAGCCGTAAAGCATGGTGCACTTAAACTATCAAGTAGTCATCATACCGAGCTTTTGTCAAAACGTTCATAACATCTACATCTGCTCCTGCAATAGGTCTGTCACCTAGCGGTGCATCAAGGACATAATTCTTCTGTGCAGTAATGAGGATAATCCTCAGATCACAGAACAATTCCACATCATTGCTACTAACATCTTTCAACTTAGTTTTCTCTAGGAACATATAAAAAATAAACAGGGAGCAACATCGCGAGCTATTGATCTACAACATAGATATGCTAATACTACCAGGACTAAGTTCATGATAAATTAAAGTTCAATCTAATCATATTACTTAAGAACTCCCACTTAGATAGACATCCCTCTAGTCATCTAAATGATCACGTGATCCAAATCAACTAAACCATGTCCGATCATCACGTGAGATGGAGTAGTTTTCAATGGTGAAGATCTTATGTTGATCATATGTACTATATGATTCACGCTCGACCTTTCGGTCTCCAGTGTTCCGATGCCATATCTGCATATGCTAGGCTCGTCAAGTTTAACCCGAGTATTCTGCTTGTGCAAAACTGGCTTACACCCGTTGTATTTGAACGTAGAGCTTATCACACCCGATCATCAAGTGGTGTCTCGGCACGATGAACTTTCGCAACGGTGCATACTCAGGGAGAACACATATACCTTGAAATTTTGTAAGGGATCATCTTATAATGCTACCGTCATTCTAAGGAAATTAAGAAGCACAATAAGATAAACATCACATGCAATCAAAATATGTGACATGATATGGCCATCACTACTAGAATCTGGCACTTTGCCATCTACCATGGCAGATGGCAAAGGCATGGTCGGCGGATGGCAAAGGCTTTGCCATCAGCCAGCAGATGGCAAACAGTTTGTCTGAATTCCAGTGGGCAAAGGCTTCTTTGCCATCTGCTGGCTGATGGCAAAGAGCCTGTGCCTTTGCCATCAGCTGGCAGATGGCAAAGCCTCTTAACGGGGTTAGCCCCGTTAGAAGGATAACGACATACTTTGCCATCAGCCAGCAGATGGCAAAAGCTGCAGGCTCTTTGCCATCTGCCAGCAGATGGCAAAGGATGCAGGCTCTTTGCCATCTACTGGCTGATGGCAAAGGCTGCAGGCTCTTTGCCATCTGCCAGCAGATGGCAAAGGCTGCATACTTTGCCATCAGCCAGCAGATAGCAAAGAGCTTTGCTATCTGCTGGCAGATGGTAAAGAGCCCAAATAGGCCAGTCCAAATTTTTTCTCTGGATGACACGTGGTTTCTTTGCCATCTGCCAGCTGATGGCAAAGCTCTTTGCCATCTGCCAGCAGATGGCAAAGTGTCTATATTGCCCCATTTAATTTTGTTTTTCTTATATCAATTCATTTTCACAAAAAATCAAACACGAATATATTTATATGACCAATATAGCATATTCAACACATATTACCAATAGTCATGAACATATATATATATCCAACACATGTTACCAATAGTAGCAAGTTTCATCCATACGTAGCAAGTATCACAAGGTCAAAACAAAAACTAAATACAAGCACTCCATCAACCCAAGCTTCCGTGATCTTAAGCAAATCTGTAAAATGGGAAAGAAGAAAGTTAGAAGAAGAAGACTAGAAGAAGAAGATTATTATGATGCAACTAAAATGTGAATATTATTATGATGCAACTTATATCTGTAAAATAGGTCATTTTGGAGCTAAGTAAGGTCATTATGTCATTTTGGAGGTAGCTAAGCATATGAAGTCATTTAGGAGCTAAAATATGACATTTCTTAAGCATATTATGTCATTTTAGAGACAGTTAAGCATATTAAGTGATTTTGGCAGAAAATATGCTAAGTATAGGTAATTTTAGAGCTATCCTAGGTTAAATAGGTCATTTTTAAGCTAGCTAAGCATATTAAGTCCTTTTGGAGGAAAAAAATACTAAGTATAGGTCATTTTAGAGCTATCCTTGGTTAAATAAGTCATTTTGGGGCTAATCAAGCTTATCTTGTCATTTTTGAGCTAGCTAAGCATACTGAGTTATTTACGAGGAAAAAAATGCTAAGTATAGGTCATTTTAGAGCTAGCCTAGGTTAAATAGGTCATTTTGGAGCTAAGTAAGGTTATTATGTCATTTTGAAGCTAGCTTAGCATATGACGTCATTCAGGACCTAAAATATGTCATTTCTTAAGCATATTATGTCATTTTAGAGTTAGCTAAGCATATTAAGTCATTTTGGAGGAAAAGATACTAAGTATAGGTCATTTTAGAGCTATCCTAGGTTAAATAGGTCATTTTTAAACTAGCTAAGCATATTAAGTCATTTTGGAGGAAAAAATGCTAAGTATAGGTCATTTTAGAGCTATCTAAGTTAAATAGGTCATTTTGGAGCTAATTAAGCTTATTATGTAATTATTATTGAGCTATCTAAGCATATTGAGTCATTTAGGAGGAAAAAATGCTAAGTATAGGTCATTTTAGAGCTAGCCTAGGTTAAATATGTCATTTTAGAGCTAAGTAAGGTTATTATGTCATTTTGAAGCTAGCTAAGCATGTGAAGTCATTTAGGAGCTAAACTATGTCATTTCTTAAGCATATTAAGTCATTTTGGAGGAAAAGATCCTAAGTATAGGTCATTTTAGAGCAATCCTAGGTTAAATAGGTCATTTTTAAGCTAGCTAAGCATATTAAGTCATTTGGGAGGAAAAAATGCTAAGTATAGTTCATTTTAGAGCTATCCTAGGTTAAATAGGTCATTTTGGAGCTAATTAAGCTTATTATGTAATTATTAAGGTAGCTAAGCATATTAAGTCATTTTGGAGGAAAAAATGCTAAGTATAGGTCATTTTAGAGCTATCCTAGGTTAAATAGGTCATTTTGGAGCTAATTAACCTTATTATGTAATTTTTAAGCTAGCTAAGCATATTAAGTCATTTTGGAGGAAAAACTGCTAAGTATAGGTCATTTTAGAGCTATCCTAGGTTAAATATGTCATTTTGGAGCTAATTAAGCTTATTATGTCATTTTTGAGCTAGCTAAGCATATCGAGTCATTTTGGAGGAAAAAATAGTAAGTATATGATTATGTCGCTAGTATCCTTGTGGCAGAGAACCCGGGCCGACATGACTAGTCATAGAACCAAGGTGGCACAAACGTATAGGGACAGGCATACATGACCAAGCAATGCACGTGTCGGTCATCAGCGAGTGCAACCAAGTCGTAGCAAGCTACAAGGACTTCGGTGATACACCGCGTGACATTTCCCCGTAGGGACAGACACAGGAGCAAAGAAGGACACATGCCGGTCAATCCATGTGTTCCGGAGTAGTAGCGAACTACCTTGGCTCAGTGGAAGCACTAGGAGGCATTTCCCTGTATGGAAGGCTACCAAAGGCACACGACTAGATGTCGAATCCCACAAATACGATGCATTTCAAACATACACACATTATGCATGATATGTGTAGATACAACATGGCATCACAACAAAACTCTATTAAGCAAAACACTTGTGAAACTTACCGTCATCACGGAGGTGTAGGTGTAGGTGTAGGTGTAGGACCGGTCGCGCCAGTGACAGACGCATAAGGATCGGTCGATGCTTGTCGGGAGTTACGCTGCACCAAAGATTATTTCCAATGTATCATTAGCATGATGCAACTCAAATGTGAAGAGTAGTAACTAATGACCGTTCAAATGAAACTCACCGTGCCCGCCGGAGCAATGACTGGCATCGACGGAGGGGTCTGACCGTTCTTCTCACACATGGACTGCACATTTGGTTTTGACGAGTCAGTCATATTAGTTACTAATGAAAGGAACATTGTGTGCATGATTTAGCTAATATGCAGAAGAAACTTACCACAAAGAGATCGTACATGGCCCGGTTAGCCGAGTCGTTCCAGTTCCTCTCCTCCTCGAACAGCCTAGCCGTCCTCTCCTCATTCTCCCTCTCCCTCTCCGTCGCCTGCCGGTCCCTCTCCGCCAACTGCCGGTCCCTCTCCTCAGAAGAAGCCTGGGTCTTCGCTCTCTCTGCCTCAATAGCAGCCTGCAACACCACTCGTTAGCATTGTTTGAGCGCACGCTGAAAAAGCTATGAATATAATAATGGCAAGAGCCTGAAAAATCTATGAATATGTTTTCATGCTGAATATAAGAATGCCAAGAGCCATGACACTCGATAGGAGAAAGACATCCCAAATAAAAAAATAGGATGTCCATAAAATCACTTTAGAAGACATAGGAAGTCCCCACATCCATACATCATCTATCTCTGGATTTCTTCTCTGTATTTTACTCCAATGTATTGCACAACAATTGTCTACTACTCCCTCCGTTCCTAAATATTTGTCTTCCTAGTGATCTCAACAAGTGACTACATACAAAGCAAAATGAGCCAATCTACAGTCTAAAATATGTCTACATACATTCGTATGTTGTAGTCTATTAAAATGTCTAGAAAGACAAATATTTAGGAATGGAGGGAGTAGATTATCTTGACGTGTGTTTCACCTCATTAGCTCTAGATCACACACAAAAAGATTTCTGGGTTCATTACACCACGGCAGAACTACTCACAAAGCACTTAAATTTCATGACAAAATTAACTAGGTCTTTTTACAATGAACAAAGCACTTAAAAAAATGAACTAGGTTCATCACACATAAATAAATAAAAAACAATACAATTCAGTATGCTGCTTGACAAAGTAGCATCTAAAAAAATCAATATATGTAGAGAAAACTATCTTTCTGTAGTAGAACAATCTGCTGTCAATCTTGACATGGGCACTAGTCTTCTTTTGGCCAAACTCAGACATTTGCATTTCAAATAGTAAGAGGTTGCAAAATCCCCATCTAGATGAACCTAAAATTTCTGCAAAGATGTACTTCCATTTAGCCTTTGCGCCATCTTCATCTGAATGACCCTAATGTTTCTGTAACGATTACTGAAAAATTTCTTGTGCTTGGAAAATTGTTACATGTAGCAGCTCCTCGTTAAATGCAAAATGTAAGCAAGGAAAACTGTAAGCTGAAAAGATGAACATTAGTTTCAAAGGTACTCTCCATAATCCATCAGCCACATATTACAAGGAACTACATAAAAATGACAAGGAACTAAAAGAGACTTGTCCATGGTAGTGCTAAAAAACCCTCAAGGAAGAATAAATTAATCATATTTGAAAAGATAGCTCCCAAAGCTAAAAGAATGGGTTAAAGATGAGCAAAACCAACACTTAATAGTATATAAGAATCTGAAGCAAAGCCCAGGAGAAATTTTATTTGTTGCAAAAAAGTAAATATTAAATCTGCATGCTACAATATAAAGTAGAAATTGGAAACTATAGGATTGAATCACTAGAAGAAAACCTTGGTATACAGAAACTATAGGTTTCTGGAAAGTTGGCGCTGTCAAATTTTACTGTGATATTTTCTTTCATCAAGTATTGGTGCAGGATAGCAGACAAGATAAATAAATCAAGAGAGATATGTGCAGGATTCAACTATATACGAAAGATTAAGCCATTGTTGCTACAGCTAGCATAATCTACCCTAAGATGTACAGATATAATATGGAGAAGAATGCAGTGAGCAAATGCACATATGTCTTTGCGTTCCTTACTGATTGCAAAGAAAATACAGACAAGAAAATTGAAGTGGCAGCTAATTTGCATTACTAATTGATGAAACAATGTAAGTGCACTGAAAACAAGTCAGATTGGACGTCTGTTCAAAGATAGAAAAATAAAACTCGACATCTGCTCGGCGCCGCTGTGATTCGCCCTCTAAACATATTCAACAAAGGATGCTACTTATGCTAATAGAAATTTGCTTCTTCAAGGGTTGGCTTGTATTCAATTAGCATGTTCAACAACTTCTTCATGGGTCCTTGAAGAGATTTGGATTAAACTCACTAGCGCATAGTGGAGCAAGCAGCATGAATCGCTCACGGTTGAAGCAGCGCAGTGACGACCCTACACCGTTCCCGCAGCCAGCAGACTACAACAAGCTGATTTGCCCAACATTGAGGCCACACCCCGGACACTTTGCCGACATTGCCGCCGAGCACCATGTCATCACAACGCCACCGTGGTCAGCCGCCGCTCCCCAATCCGGCCAGCCTTTCTTCCGACCACCATGCCATCGCGCCCACCCGCTGGTCACTTAGATGTCGGCCACCACCCCCAAGCTAGTCGCCGTCCAAAACCGCATCCCGCCATGGTATTTTTAGGGAATCGGGCACCACGATTAGAATAGGAAACGACGAGCCGGAGAAAGGGGGCCATAGCTACCGCGAAGAGAAAGTTTTTTTTTTTGCAAATGTAAACTTACGTCGTCACTAAAAGATTTTACCTCACGCGTGGAGAGCCACAACACATTGATTGGATTAGATCCAAGAGAAATATAACTCGGTCGATCGACCAGGGTGCGTTATTACTTATTAATAGAGTTACTATATATATAAATGGCTAAATGACCATCATCTGCACAATCACAAAAAGATGAACTACATGCACCACTAATTGATGCCCCGGATCATGATTTGAGTTGAAAATATCAAGGCAAAGAATCATGGCATGATGGCAAGCAAGATTAAATAAACATACGGTCATCCATCATGAAGAATTCCAGGGATTCCTCAAACCAACGCTATAACAATTTTTAAAATCACAAAATAAAGAAGAGAATGAATTAGTTTTGTACGACATGGAAAGCAGATCAATTGACGATTAAATTCACCTAACAATAGTATACCTATGCTTTGACAGAAATGCATCATCAAGTTAATAGAAATGAAGAAACCAAATTCACAAATGCAGATTTAGACCAAGATATGTCTATAAACCATATCAGAAACATTACATGGGATTTGAAAAAATGGAAAAATTTAGATTTACAACCATCAAATCAGCAATTAATAATATGGGATTTCTAAAATACTTTCGGGAATTAGAATGACAGAAATGCTATTGCGGTACAGTAGCTGATTCGTGAATGAGAGTAAACTTATACACAGAGCAAATTCAAAGCATAAATCTAGCTAGTAAGGAAAGATCTAAGATGGTCAGAAAAGATGTAAATTGACTCCTGTCGTTATCACTTTACTAATGGAGCTTCCTGCACCATACTTGTGCTACATAATATTCTAATTAATCTAAGCATCAGTATAATCTAAGCGTCAGTAGCAAAATCACGAATAAGAACACACACGCACGACATGAAAACACCTACAGAGGGAGAAAGGGGAAGAGAGAAAGCGAGGAAACCTGGCAATGGCTTGGTGCCATGGAGCCTGGGCATCTTACGGGGAGCTCGCTGGAGGATTGATAGCGACGACCTCCATCTCGTCAGCGCTATGGACCAGTAGTAGGAAGGGAGTCGCTTCTCGCGAGCCTCGCTCCAATCGGAGCCATCCTGCTGCCGTGCATCCCAAAAAGGATGGAGGGGCGGAGTCCGACGAGGCGCGGCGCGACGACGAGAGGCCAGGGCAGGAGCTTGGGGTCGGGAAATGGGAACGGAGGTCGGGCCATCGCCAGGGCTGACGAAGGGAGCGAGGGATGGAGGTGGGTCGTGGCGCGGCCGTCGGCCGAAGAGGTTACCAAACGTCGCGAAATACTGCTTGCCTCAACGCTACCACCGGCAAACGGGGCCACCCCCGGCGTCGCACGGATCCGACTCCACCTGCGGCGGCTCGCCGCCAAAACCACCGGCCGCTCGCCGCTTCCTCTCCCAATATTCCAGAAACTACGGGGAGTGGGCTAGCTAAGCAGTTGCTAGGTAAAAAAATTACCCCGGCTTTTCTTTTGAGCAAATAAATTACCTCGGCTGGAGCCAGATTCGTGCGAGTGTGGCTCGGTGACTCGGTCGTCCGACCAGGGTGAAGAATTGGTAATTCTTCATCCAGGGTCCTTAATAGACTTCCTATATATATAGGGGTATAGGGGTAGTAGATGTGGATGGGTGGGGAGAGAGGGAGGGGATAATTAACCCCACAGTTTTTTTTACCTGAAAAAAATAACCCATCTCTTTGCCATCTGCCGGCAGATGGCAAAGATTCTTTGCCATCTGCTAGCAGATGGCAAAGAGGTGGGGCTGGTACGCCGTTAACCCTTTGACGGCAACAGGAGTTGGCTACCTCTTTGCCATCTGCTGGCAGATGGCAAAGAATTGGCTGATGGCAACCATGTTCTTTGCCATCTGTCAGTTCTTTGCCATCTGTTTTTTATAAGCAGATGGCAAAGAAGTTCTTTGCCATCAGCTAGCAGCTGGCAAAGAGCCGGCTGATGGCAAAAACCCAGATTCCAATAGTGCATCATCATCTTGTGTGCTTTTGATCTCCATCTCCAAAGCACCATCATGATCACCTTCGTCACCGACGCGATACCTTGATCTCCATCGTAGCATCGTTGTCATCTCGCCAACTATTGCTTCCACGACTATCGCTACCGCTTAGTGATAAAGTAAAGCAATTACATGGCGATTGCATTTCATACAATAAAGCGACAACCATATGGCTCCTGCCAGTTGCCGATAACTTTACAAAAACATGATCATCTCATACAAAACCGTATAAGTCATCATGTATTGACCATATCACATCACAACATGCCCTGCAAAAACAAGTTAGACGTCCTCTACTTTGTTGTTGCAAGTTTTACGTGGCTGCTACGGGCTTAGCAAGAACCGTTCTTACCTACGCATACAAAACCACAACGATATTTCGTCAAGTATGTGCTGTTTTAACCTTCACAAGGACCGGGCGTAGTCACACTCAATTCAGCTAAAGTGAGAGAGACAGACACCCGCCAGTCACCTTTAAGCAACGAGTGCTCATAACGGTGAAACTAGTTTCGCGTAAGCGTACGCGTAATGTCGGTCCGGGCCGCTTCATCTCACAATACCGCCGAAGCAAAGTATGACATGTTGGTAAGCAGTATGACTAGTATCGTCCACAACTCACTTGTTTTCTACTCGTGCATATCATCTACGCATAGACCTGGCTCATGATGCCACTGTTGGGGAACGTAGTATTTCAAAATTTTCCTACGATCACGCAAGATCTATCTACTAGATGCATAGCAACGAGAGGGGAGAGTGTGTCTATGTACCCTCGTAGACCGAAAGCGGAAGCATTTATAACCGTGATTGATGTAGTCGTGCACCTTCACGATCCGTCCCGATTGTGACACCCCGAGACGGGTGCGCCAAGTGTCAGTCAGTTATTCGTCCTCATTGCCATGTCATCTGCTTGCGTGTGCATCCTTGCCTTGTCATCATATGTGTTGCATCAGCATGTTTTCAAAACTTGCATCCGTCCGGGTCCGCCCGTCCTCTCCGTTGTCCGTTCTGAGCTCAGACACACTTGCACGTGCCCGCGACACCTCCGAATATTTATTTTGTGAGTGGCCGAAAAATGTTCTCGGAATGGGATGAAACTTGGCGTGTGGTCTTATTATAGCATAGGTAGACCGCCTGTCAATTTTCGTCGCATTCGGAGCTCGTTTGATAGCCCAACAGTTAATCGCGTTAACCGCCGAAAGCCTCTTCTCTTTTGGCCCAGCACCCCTTTCACACAACCCACCTAGCCCATTCTAACCCCTCCATGCTCTTGGACGTTCGATCACGATTGCGTGGCCGTGAACTGCTCCTCATTTGGACACTCCTAGCTCCCTCTACCTATAAATATGTGTGCACTCCCAAAATTCTCGCAGATGAACCCTAGCCCCGCTCCTCTAGCACCGCCGGACATGTCCATCCGCGCCAGACATGTTCACCGGACACATCACCCCGACCAATCAGATGTTGCCACGTCACTTCGCCGCCCCGCTCAACCAACCAGGCGCCGCCACCTCACCCTCTCTCTCCTCCCACCTCGCAGCGGCCCGCGGAGCCCGCGTCCGGCCCGCCCGGGCCCGAGCCGCAGCTCCTCCGCGCCCGAGCCGCCGCCGCCAGCCCGCAGGCACCCGATCTCCCCGCCTCCCACCGGCCGCACCTCGCCGCCGCATGCCCCCGCCGCCGGCCGCCGGAGCGCACCGCGCCTGCCCCGCCGCCTCGCCAGGAATCCCGCCGCCCCACTGCTCCTCTTTGCCCCGCGGCCTCTGGCCTCGTCGACCTAGCTGCCACCGGAGACAGAGCGGCCCGGCCAGATCCGGCCACCCCAGCTTCCCCGGCACCGGATCCGGCGGGTCTCCGGCGACCCGTGCCCCTGCAGCCGCCCCTTCGCGCCGCCGCAGCCGCCATGGCTCGCTCGGGAGCGAGTCGAGCGGACGCCCGATCCAGCGCCAGGCCTCCATCCTGGGCCTCCTCCTCCTTGCGTGGGCCGCGTCCCTCCGCGTGGGCCTCGCGGCCCAGCTGCCCTGCCTCCCTCTCCACGTTTTGGGCCGAGCCCACGAGGTGAAGGCCACATCCCCCCTTTTTTGCCCTATTTTTTTTACTAAGTCCTCAAAAATCATGATATAATGTTGCATCTTTGACTGCTGGTAATTATTTGTGTGCTTATCCAAATTGAGTGAATGAGATGTCAAAATGATCGTGGTGATATGGTCTACACTTTGTTCCATTGTGCTGTGCTTGTTTGACTTCATCTAGATGCTCTAATCTCTGTTGCAAGAGTGCTACTTGTTATAAACTGCTGTTACTTGTTATTTTGTTGCCATGTTTGAGATATGATAACTTGGTGCATGTTTATCCAAATGATGCATATGATATGTCAAAATGTTCCTTGTGAAGTGTACTACATGATGGTTGCTGTAGCTTGCTTGTTTGCCATATTGCCATGTTTATCTCTGTTGCAAAAGTGCATTTGACTGTTATGTTCTGAAACTTGTTATGAGATGCTGATTTCACATGCTCTTTGCTATTGGTGTGTTTGTCCTATTGCCACATGTCTAGATGTTTTAGAAGCACAATAATATGGTCTTTGCTGTGGTGCAAACCTCTTTACATGATATGACTTGTGTTGACTTAAACCTGCTTGTAAACTTGCCATGTTGTTATTGTTGTTTTATACTTGTTTTGGAGTGGCCAATGATCATGTCTTGTTGTCCATGTTATTGTCTATCCATTCATGCCCTTACTTGCTCATATGACCTGCTGTAGCTTATTTATTTCTTGCTCTCAAGTTGCTATAAATTATACCTGTCAGGTTTTTAACAGCATGATCAATTTGGTGTAGCTTATTGCTATTGATCCATGCCTCCTATGGAGTTGCTCCAATGGAGTTGTTTGCTGTAGGATATGTCTACTACATGTCCATGCTCTTTATATGCTTAGTGGCTCTGATATGCATGTTGTTTTGTGCCTCCGAAGGAAGCATCGTGATGATGTTTTTGCCTTCCCAGATTTTGGCTAAGTCTAGATAATTTTATTGCAACTTGCCATGCTTATTTAAATGTGTTCCAGCAACCTTTTGGGTGTGTTCTAAGTTCCTACTTGTTAAGTAACATGTCTACTTCACATCCATTCTTCTTGTTACCATGTTTGAGTGCTTTAACTTATATTTATCTTGCTCCAAAGTTGCTATGTGGCTGTTAACTTCAGCTTGTTGTTATATCTTGTTTCATGTGTATCTTTTAGCCTGTTGCTCCGTTTTGAGTGTGCCTTATATGAAACTTGTGTGTTTTTGTATGTAGAAGCATAATATCATGTTGTTTACATGCTTGGAGTGTATTTGCTTGATGTTTGGGTGTATCTTGCACCGTTGCCATGCTTGTTTTGTTTTGGTCATATCTTCTAGGCCGTAGCTCCGAATTTAACAAACTTTATATGAAACTTGACTAGAATTTCGTGTAGATCATCATGGTGCATGTTAGCCTGCTGTTTAACAACTTTAAATTAAGGTTTGTTCAGATCTGGACTAATTTCAAACTATGCATATGAGGACTTACCGGATTTGTTATATGTAGTTTCCGGCCTCATTTAAACTTGTTGACTTGTGTTGTTTTTTGTGCTTCCTACCTTGCCATGTATTGCATCATACATAGACTTGTCTTGCAACATACTTGCTTGAGCATATTGTCATGTTCTTGTGTTGTTTTTCTGTGCTTCCTACCTTGCCATGTATTGCATCATATATAGACTTGTCTTGCATCATACTTGCTTGAGCATATTGTCATGTTCTTGTGTTGTTTTTTTTCTATGCTTCCTACCTTGCCATGTATTGCTTCCTATGTAGATTTGTCTTGCATCATACTTGGTTGAGCATATTGCCATGTTCTGGTGTTGTGTGTTTACCGTGTTGCTTGCTTCTTCTCGTTAGTGCTTGTTCCGTTGCGATCGTGAGGATTCGTTCGTCTACCCGTGGTTCTTCTTCAAGGCTTCTTCTTCGTCTTCTTCATGGACCCATTCTTCTTCCTTGCGGGATCTCAGGCAAGATGACCATACCCTTGGATACCTTTACTATCATTGACATGCTTAGTGTCTCGATGCTATCGTTATATGTCGTGCTACCCATCTTTATAGTCAGCCCCTCTCCTTGTTGCCATGAAACCTCTAACCTTTTGACACCTTCCTAGCAAACCATTGTTTGGCTATGTTACCCGCTTGCTCAGCCCATCTTATAGCGTTGTTAGTTGCAGGTGAAGATGAAGATTGTTCCTTGTCGGAACTTGATGCTTTGGGAATATCACAATATGTCTTATATATATTAACACACATATATACTGGGCATGGGTGGAAGGCTTGGCCTTTTGCTCGGTGTTTTGTTCCACTCATGCCACCTTAGGCGCCGATAAACCGGCATTATTTTCCTTTATTTTGCGTTCCTTACACGGTCGGGTATATGGGGACCCCTTGACAGTTCGTCTTTGAATAAAACTCCTCCAGCAAGGCCCAACATTGGTTTTAATTTGCGACTTAATAACAACTTAATTAATTAATTAAATTTTCCTAGGGGGTCATGCCCTCGAGGATTCTTTCTACATAGCAGGGGGGCCAGTACTGATGGTGTTGGTCCCAAACTAGAGCCACTTGTGGTGCCACCCAGTTATCTGGGGTCTTCGGTTGCTGTTCGTAGTGCTCATCCGGACGCGGCCTGAGACGAGATGCGCGCGGCTACCATCAGGGTGTCGGCACGTCGGGAGGTCTTGCTGGACTTGTTTTACCATTGTCGAAATGTCTTGTGCACTGGGATGCCGAGCCTGATCGGATTTCCCTAAGATAAGGGGTAATAATTATTATTACTTCAGCTGATCGTGAGAGCTTGTGATGGGCTAAGTTGGACACCCCTGCAGGGTTATGATCTTTCGAAAGCCGTGTCCGCGGTTATGTGGCAGATTGGAATTTGTTAATGTTCGGTTGTAGAAAACTTGACAGAGGATCCGAAGTAAAACACACAACTGTGTGAGTAACCGTGACTGTCTCTTTTCACTTTGAGAAAAGAACACGGTGGGGTTATGTTTGACTCGTAGGTAGTTCAGGATATTTAGTGATCACTACTAGTTTGCGACCGTTTGCGTTGATGCTCATCTTATTCTTGTACTCATAAGTTAGCCACCATATATTGCTTAGACGCTGCTGCAACCTCACCACTTTACCTCTTCCTACCTATTAAGCTTTGATAGTCTTGTTACCCATGGTTATGGGATTGATGAGTTCTCGTGGCTCACAAATACTACAACAACAGTTGCAGGTGCAGGTTTCCGATGACTTGACGTGAGAGCGATGTTCGTTGTGTTGGAGTTCTTTCTTCTTCTTCTTCTTCAGTCTTGGGTTTGGTTCCGGGTCGGCAGCCTGGGATAGCAGATGGATGTCTTGTGCTTTTCATGTTTGCATCCGTAGTCGGATGCTTGGTATTGATGTTGCATGCATGTGACTTGTATGTATTGTTGTATCCCCCATGTATGTATCTAATAGTACGATGTAATGATATCCATCTTGCTAAGCGCCCGATATGCGGTTGTGCCCCAATCACGTAAGTGTCACGTGATCGGGATAGAATCGCATCTTGGGTCTGACACCGATCTAGTATCGAACGTACGGCACCTCCATGTTCAGCACACGTTCAGCTCGATGACGTCCTCACCTTCTTGATCCAGCAAGACGGGCGAAGTAGTAGATGAGTTCCTGCAGCACGACGGCGTGGTGACGGTTGTTGATGCGGAGCATCCTACGGCTATCTCCATGTACACCATCATAACTCCTCAAGCCCCAAGTGAACCTACCGGACTTAAGGTGAACTCGCTCCTCTTCGAGGGTTACATGAATATCATTTGGACTTGGTCACTACCTCACCACGGAACATCGTGCATCTTTAGGTACAAGGACGACCACCTACATGAAGCCGGGGAGCACCACCAAGTCCACATGGAGACGTACGAGAAGAAGGAAGAAAGGAGCGACACAAACGAAGAAGGGCGTGTCCAGTCTGGAACGAGCGGTACTACCGCCTACAAGCGGTACTACCGCTCCCATGCGGCACTACCGCCTACAGGCAGTACTACCGCTCCCAAGCGGTACTACAGCCTGAGGTCCGATACTACCGCCTTGCCTGTGCGCAGCCGCGGTCCTTTGTCCTTGTATCCCTCTCCACTTACCCCTTCATGGCTTAGACTATAAATAGACAACCCCCACCTTCTTTCTAGGGTTTTAGCAAAGTATTTTGATAGACATTGAGAGCTTTGCTCCTTGTATCCTCTCCTCTAGGAGATCAAGACCTCCCAAGGGAGAAGAATCCTTGTGGATTGCAAGACCTCCCAAGGGAGAAGAATCCTTGTGGATTGCAAGACCTCACATCCTCTAGGAGTGGGATGAACTAGTTACCTTGTATCTTTCCTTTTGTTGTTCTTGAATCATTGTGAACTCTTGCATGTTCTTGGATCTAGCATATGTGTGATTGGATCTAGTCAATTTGAGTGTTTTCCCTCTCTTGTGTTCATCTTGTTCTTGGGGATTCCCCTCCAATTCGTGAAAGATCTCCACCTAGGGTTCCACCCTACAACATCATGGTATCTAGAGCTATGGTTTCTCACGAAATTGGAGCCCCCCTTCTTGTTTTCTAGCCTAATTTTGTTGTGTTCTTGCCCAATTTCGAAAATCCCCACCAAATATAGCCCCAATTTTTTTTGTGATTTGTTGGTTTGATGATGTTTTGTTGGATTTGATCCATGGATTTGCTTGGTTTCGAGTGGATCTAGCATCTCCCCAAGTTTCACCACTTTCCATCCACGAAATCCATCCAATTTTGCCCCCGAAATCATCCATTTCCGCCCCAAATTCACCCTGATCCCGATCTGCGAAGTTTTTCCCGACACCAGCGGTACTACCGCCCATCCAAGCGGTACTACCGCCCTACAAGCGGTACTAATTTTTTAGTTCCGCTCAACCAAAGCGGTACTACCGCCCCGCACTTTTTCAGCCTTCCGAGTTTCACCGTTTTGACCATAACTAATTCATCCGGAGTCCGATTTTGACGTTCTTTAGCTCGTTTTGAAGCTCTTGACATCCCCCATACCAAAAAAATACTACCATCATCATTTGACTCCATCAAATTTTGTCAAATTTGGCATGTTTGCCTAGGCCCTCCACCATATCATCCGCATAGCCACCATACCGTTCCGCAACCTAACCATTTTGTTTCCCATAGCATTTGTGGTTGTTTGAGTAGTGATTTGAGTCTCCTAAGGTGTTTATGCTACTTAGGGACAATTGCTTCTTCATCAACCACCACCACCACTTCCGCATACCCATTGCCCACTATACATTTCCGCCAACCCAACTTAACCCATTTTTGTTTAGCTTGGTTGAGTTGTGGCTTGTGTCTCCTAACGTGTTTCGGCTAGTTAGGGACCGTGACTTCAACTCCGACAACGTGTATAGCCCATCATACACAACCACCACCGCTTGTCCGCTACCACCATTTGACATTTGTCCTTGAGATTTTGAGTTGTGGTTTTTCCGTTTCCTAAGGTGTTTCGGCTAATTAGGAACGAGTCTACATCAAGAGCACCGCATCTCATCATGATCATCGGACGGTAACTTCGACGACATCTTTGTATATTCCCCTTGAAATTCCATTGTTAACCCCTACCCCATTTTGCGTCACTTGCCTATCGAGACTAGCCTTTGAGTATTGCCAGCAATGTTACTTGTGCACATTAGTGGTCACCGATATACACCTCCCATTATATACATACCATATCATCTTGGTATCATCATATCATCCCTTGTGTCACAAGATTGTTCCCGCATATACACAATTGTTATCTTGGTTTCTGCATCGTGGCCATATACAAAAAAAAGAATAAGCTTTTAAGCAAAAAGAGAAAGACAAAGAAGCTTGTAAGCAAGAGCCATAGCATCGCATCATATCATATCATACTTGATCATCTTGGATCATCTTGTGCTAAAAGCACCGGAACATCATACATATAGCATACTTGGGATAACAAGTTCATACATTTTTCATCTTATAGGTTGTGCACAAGTGTCGTATCCGCCTATTGAGCAATCATGCTAGCGTCTCTCTTGAGTTGTGCAACACGAGCATTTTCCGTGGTTTCCACATTTTGTGCTCATTCCTTGGTTGCACGACCCCATTTATCTATCCGTGTGTGTGTTTCCGTGTGCCACATATTGCTATTGGTCTACTTGTTACATTTGCGAATTTGTGAATCTCTTTCAACATTATTGACTCTTTCTAACATTTTGCATCAATTTTTTGTGCCACTATCCTCACTGAGCTCCACCATAAGCCTTACTTGTGTAGGTGTGAGAATTGACAAGATCCGGTACCAATTGTGCTATTTCCTTGATACATTATTGAGTGATCATTGATCCATCTTCAACATTGGAAAGGTACATTTGGTCTAGTTCTTTCCTTTCTCCGACTCACATTTGATCGAGTCTTGTGATGGATAGGCAAGGCATTTCATCTCCGGCAAGATCACATCGGCATCGACACCATCAACGACAAGAACGTGAAGGTCACAAGCTCAACATCAACAACCGCTCAACGACTTCACCATCTACCTTGGCATCTTCGCCAAGTGACTTCAAGGCATCTTCGCCTTTGGACTTGCGGCATCTTCGCCGACCCGCACCTCAAGACAAGCTTCCCAAGCTCAAGTCCGTGACTTCCACGAGCTACTATGACCTCGACAACGACCACGAGATTCCTTTCTATGGGACTCATGACCCCGAGGAGTATGTCGAGTGGGAGCGCTTGATGGACGACTGCCTCATGCTACTCCAAGTTCCTCCCGAAGATCAAGTGAAATGCGCCACAAGAAACTTCCACGACCGCGCGTCGACATGGTGGCTTCACACACCTTCGGAGAGCTACGACATGAGTTGGCCCAAGACGAAGAGAGCTATGCAGCGAGAGTTCGTGCCTCCTACTTACACGAAACATCTTCTACGCCAATTGGAGAACACCATACAAGGATCCAAGTCCATCGACAAGTACTTCAACGAGATGAAGAATGCCTTGCGACGAGCCGGCGTGGACGACCCCATTTGGATGAAGTTTTACTTCATGATGGGATTGGACAACGACATCTCCAAGCCTATCTTCCTCGAGAACTACAAGTCCCTCGACGACAACTACATTGGTGCTCTCAAGGCGGAACAAGAACTCATGAAGGCCAAGACTTCTCCACCGCAAGCACACTTCTCGAAGACCAAACCCCAAGATGGAGAGCATGAGGCTAGTACCACCGCGATGTCCAAGCCCAACGAGCTCCAAGATGACGCTCCCAACTTCGACTCCACCGCCATACCTCTTTTTGGCATTGATGATGCCGAGTCTACTTCGACTCTTTTTCAAGAAGGTGCGGCGACGACTATGACTATGGAGCCATTCGAGGACCAAGCTTTGGAGGCGAGCGACAAGGTGGCGAGCGAGGATGATGCTTCCATCTTTGGAGGCGAGATTGATGATGCGCCATCTTCGGCCTTCATCCACGACGACGACTACGAGATGGTTGAGCATGGGATTTTCCCTTCGACCACGGCGACGTATGATGACTTGAGTGACTTTTGCCACCATATTGAGAGTGAGAGTGATTTCACCACTAGCCCCATATATGATGAGTTGCCACAATTCCCATGTGAGGAGAGCCACAACCCCCACCACTTGAGTGAGATGAGTGCCTCTACCATATGTGACATTGCGTGCACCTACCTTGAGGGAGTGAGTGAGCCACCACCACATAGAGAGAGTGAGGAAGTTGATAGGGCACGTGAGGCCATTCGCATTTCTAACAACTTGACCTCTACCTCTATTGTGTCTTCTCATTTGGTGCTAGGTCCCATATATGATGATGCGCCGATTCACGACGACTTCGTACTCCCTTTAGACAAGACGATGGCCATGGTGGAATATGATGCGCCCCCCACATGGTTCCATCAAGTTGATGATGATGACCACCATTTGGTCTTTTCCACCTCACCTACACCACATGAGTGGAATGAGAAAGGTAACAAAGGTGAATGTGATGCTCTCGTCCCACTAGTGGACTATGTCGACATTGATTGCTTGCATGATGTTGATCCACCTATTACCATGCTTCGTGCTAGTATGATTTCCCCATGCGATGATTTACCCATTTATGATGAGTTTGATGATTGCCATGTGGAGTCTATTAGTTGTGATGCCATGCTGCATAGGATCTCTTGTGATCATTCTTTAGGTCACATCATGTTTGATAATCCGCTTGACTTGTCATATGCTATGCATGAGATCACTCGTATGTCATATTTGCAATCTCTTCGTAGTAACTATGCATATGCCATTAAAGTAAATCCTATTTGTACTTGTGGCATAGATGACAAGCCTATGGTTATTGGCATTTGTTTTTCTTGTGATGATATTGAGATGTTTCCTTTGCATCATATCCATCATATGCCATGCCATGAACACCTAGCTTCAGATATGCATTGTTTTGGAGATTGTTCCACTTCTCCATATTATGCTTTCGATATTGCTCATGAGGAGACCCCCCATATTTTCCTCATACATTTTAGGAGATTTTGATACATCCCATCCATTGCATGATCCCCATACTTATGTGCACCATATGCATTCCATGAATAACAATGCTCTACATATTTCTTGTCATGATGCATTACACAATTTGAGTCTCCATTATGCCATACATCACAACAAACCTCTAATGATGGATGACATGTTTCTATATCACACATCTCATTTCTTTGAGCATTGGCTATTTTGTGCTAACCAACACATGCACGTGCGCATCATGATGGATGATGTGTACATTTACCACGCACACACTTTCTTTGGTTTGTGTCTCTTTTGTGTAGGTACCCACGAATACTTGTCAACCTCACAATCTCATGAGTTGACAAAACGAGCTCTAGAGAGCAACGATGACTTGGGATCCCGTGGACTATCCCTACCGCCGTTCTCTTCACGCAACCTCTACGCGCATCTCTTTTACTTGGCTCTCACACGACTATGGGCTATTTACCACTTGTCATCTTATGCCCATTCTATCGTGTTCACTTTGCATGTTATGCCTCTTGCTATGAATTTGCCATGCAATTGTGACCCTTGCTTGCCTTTACACATGATTCACCATTATGCTAATTCTATGTGTATTTGCATGCTTGGTGGAGATACTTGTTGCTATAGCCATGTTTACATTGTGCCCCATGCTATTGATGAGACTTTGCTCACATCTTGCTTTCATGATTGTGTTATGCCATGTGCATTATTCATGCCCACTATTTACACACATGCCATGATTGCCATGATTACCTCTAGTAGATTGCATCTTCGCACTACTAGCTTACACTACTTGATTGCCATGATTGCTTGCTATGTTGCATCACCCATGTTCCACTCTTACTTGCTTTCTTGGGTTGATGACATCTATGTTCATGCTTTTCACATGATATATCTTGATCATTGTCACTTGTCTCCAATAGTTGCATCTCTCATATTCACTTGTTGTGAGTGCAACCATGCTATACTTGTTGATCTCGGAGACTAGGACACCTTACTTGTGATGCATGCTTGCTTGTTTGAGATTAATGCCTTTGGTTGTTATCGCATCATATGCTTCCATACATTGCCATGTCTCCTTGTCCTTTCTTATGATAAGAATGACGAACATACTTGTCGGGTGACTCACCACACGAATAGGTTTTGCATCTTCGCTAACCTCATTTGTTTTTCCGAGTGTTTGTCATGTTCTTTCATTTTGAAGGATTCACAAGGCGGTACCATCACGAGGCATCTTGGGCATGTGAAGGCATACACGTTGCGCGACGACAACACCGTTTTCTACATCCTCATCAAGGTGCATTCCTTCCTAGTGAGCCAACCTCACATACGCTTGGATTTCATGAATGCACCACCGGTCTACCACTATTGCCACGACTTTGAGCATGGGTATATCAACACTCCTTTGGCACATTGCACCCAATCCTTCATATTTGGTGATTATGCGCCCACATGCCATGCTCCATGGACATATCATACCCATAACAAATTTGCATCTTGCGCATGGATTGACTCACATTATGATTGCCTTGTTGCATCTTGTATTCCCATGTCATCCATGATATATGAGCTTGTGCATTTTCTTAGCAAATTTGTTGTGATCTTTCTTCATGGACTCTTCATACATATTGATCACATTGCCAAGCATCAATTGCATGATCACATACTCACATTGAGCATCATTTACCATGTTCATGCTTTTGATACACAATCCCATTACGACATCATTTTGCACAATGGTAGCATTTGCAACTTCTTGCACAATGAGCTTGATCACATGAATGCATTGTATGCCATGCTCTTTCATTTTGCTACAATTCATGCTCATTGCCACTACCAATTTCTTTGGACGGACTCATGCTTAAATGATGGACACCTTGCGTCCGCTAACCATTGTATTTCCAAGTGTCCCTTGTGTTTGCTCTTTTTGCATGTCTACCATTCCGACGACATCTTGGAGTCGTCCAACTCCAAGTTCATCCATGCCTACCGTGTACATGACGATATGGTTCACGATCCGAGGACGGATCTTTCCCAAGGGGAGGAGATGATGCGGAGCATCCTACGGCTATCTCCATGTACACCGTCATAACTCCTCAAGCCCCAAGTGAACCCACCGGACTTAAGGTGAACTCGCTCCTCTTCGAGGGTTACATGAATATCATTTGGACTTGGTCACTACCTCACCACGGAACATCGTGCATCTTTAGGTACAAGGAAGACCACCTACATGAAGCCAGGTAGCACCACCAAGTCCACATGGAGACGTATGAGAAGAAGGAGGAAAGGAGTGACACAAACGAAGAAGGGCGTGTCCAGTCTGGAACGAGCGGTACTACCGCCTACAAGCGGTACTACCGCTCCCATGCGGCACTACCGCCTACAGGCGGCACTACCGCTCCCAAGCGGTACTACCGCCTGAGGTCCGGTACTACCGCCCTGCCTGTGCGCAGCCACGGGCCTTTGGCCTTGTATCCCTCTCCACTTACCCCTTCATGGCTTAGACTATAAATAGACAACCCCCACCTTCTTTCTAGGGTTTTAGCAAAGTATTTTGATAGACATTGAGAGCTTTGCCCCTTGTATCCTCTCCTCTAGGAGATCAAGACCTCCCAAGGGAGAAGAATCCTTGTGGATTGCAAGACCTCCCAAGGGAGAAGAATCCTTGTGGATTGCAAGACCTCACATCCTCTAGGAGTGGGATGAACTAGTTACCTTGTATCTTTCCTTTTGTTGTTCTTGAATCATTGTGAACTATTGCATGTTCTTGGATCTAGCATATGTGTGATTGGATCTAGTCAATTTGAGTGTTTTCCCTCTCTTGTGTTCATCTTGTTCTTGGGGATTCCCCTCCAATTCGTGAAAGATCTCCACCTAGGGTTCCACCCTACAACAGTTGTTGATGAAGAACAATCTCTGCAGGGCTTCGCCAAGCACTATAGAAACTAGATGGAGGATAAACTAGAGGGTCGGGGTTGCCGGCACACGGCTTGGTGTATCTTGATGTGTCTTGGGTGCTAGCCCTACCCCTCTATTTATATGTTGAGCCTTGGGGTCGAAACTTGGAGTAAAAGCCTTCACAAAGTTGGTTTCATCCGAAAGGCAAGAGTCCTTCTCGGACTCCAGGGCCAGACGCCAGAGTTCCTCCCGGCGTCTGGACCCAGACGCCAGGGACCCTGGCATCTGGCCCCTGGACTCCGCAAAACTTCCTTTTGCGCAGTCCAAAAACCTTGTGTACTTTCCCTTTTGGCCCAAATAAAGTGTTCTCGTACCCCAAACATTTCGGGAAGCATCCGGAACCCCTTCCGGAGGTCAAACACTATTATCCCATATATTAATCTTTATCTCCGGACCATTCCGGAGTTCCTCGTCATGTCCGTGATCACATCCGGGACTCCGAATAACATTCGGTCACCAACATACATAACTCATTAAATACTATATCGTCAACGAACGTTTAAGTGTGCGGACCCTACGGGTTCGAGAACTATGTAGACATGACCGAGACATCTCTCCGGTCAATAACCAATAGCGGAACCTAGATGCCCATATTGGCTCCTACATATTCTACGAAGATCCTTATCGGTTGAACCGCGTAACAACATACGTTGTTCCTTTTGTCATCGGTATGTTACTTGCCCGAGATTCGATCGTCGGTATCTCAATACCTAGTTCAATCTCGTTACCGACAAGTCTCTTTACTCTTTCCGTAATATATCATCTCATGACTAACTCATTAGTCATTTGCTTGCAAGGCTTATTATGATGTGTATTACCGAGAGGGCCCAAAGATACCTCTCCGACACTCGGAGTGACAAATCTTATTTTTGATCTATGCCAACACCACGAACACCTTCGGAAACACCTGTAGAGTATCTTTATAATCACCCAGTTATGTTGTGACGTTTGATAGCACACTAGATGTTCCTCCGGTATACGGGAGTTGCATAATCTCATAGTCATAGGAACATGTATAAGTCATGAAGAAAGCAATAGCAGTAAAAACTAAACAAACATAGTGCTAAGCTAACGGATGGGTATTGTCCATCACATCATTCTCCTAATGATGTAATCACATTGATCAAATGACAACTCATGTCTATGGCTAGGAAACAATACCATCTTTGATCAATGAGCTAGTCTAGTAGAGGCATACTAGGGACATTCTGTTTTGTCTATGTATTCACACATGTACTAAGTTTCCAGTTAATACAATTCTAGCATGAATAATAAACATTTATCATGATATAAGGAAATAAATAACAACTTTATTATTGCCTCTAGGGCATATTTCCTTCACCAGCAATACCAACACCAGACGATTTGGCATGAAGTATGCTGGTAGTACCAACATCCTCATCAGGAACTTTGGTACCAACATCGCGCCCACTACTCAATGGAACGCCACGAGCATCATCTCCACCACTAACAACAGCCTCACGCTCAACATCAGTCATCTGAAAAAAATAAGAATTCAGAAAAAGTGAATAATACGAGCAAAACTAACAATATAAAATAAGCTAGCAGGAGGTGCACAGAAAAACAAACCTTAGAAGCATTCACAGCATCATCATCGATCTTGCTTCTGCTAACATTAAAAGGAACATCACCAATAGTCGAACAAGGCTCGCCGCCAACAACTGGACCCTAATTCGTAGTAATGAAGCAAAAATGATATTCTTAGCAACAATAAACAAAAGGAATTAAACCATAGTAACACACAGGTAGGTATCACCTACAAACTCTTAACGGTGTGCGATAGAAAAATGAACATGTAAGGCACATTGGTGCGCATGCAAATTCAAAATATATGTATAAACACAATAAAAATAAAAATAACCTTGCACTTATCAGTAGATGGATCATTAACTCCATAGTCAACAACAGCCTCAACATTATGACTGGTCTCCTGCATGAAAGAAAAATTAATAAACAGATGAAGATGAGGAAGTTCAACTACAATACTGAAAGCAGAACAACATAGTAAAATTTGCAAACACCAAGGACTGACTCACATCAACAACAGGGCGCTCCAAGCCAACATCATTCGTATGGTGATCAGAAACATTAGCCTTAGTACCATCACCAACCATATTGTTGGTGGCAGCAGCCTCATCCTGCATGAAAGAAAAATTAATAAATAGATGAAGATGAGGAAGTTCAACTACAATACAGACATCGGAACAACATAGTAAAATTTGCAAACACCGAGGACTGACTCACATCAACAATAGGGCGCTCCAAGCCAACATCGTTCGATTGGCGATTATAAATATTAGCCTCAGTACCATCACCAGCCATGCTGTCGGTGGCAGCAGCCTCATCCTGCTGAAACTACCTAATAACAACATTTGCACTTTCTTCATATGGCTTGCAGCGCGAGTCTTGCATAGTTTTGAAACACTTCATGTTGTTCAACAGACGAACCGAGCTCTGAACTAGATCAGCAGCACCGTCACGCATACCACCAATTAAAATTCTCTCCATCTCAATATAGTCCACTTCTTCCTCAGCATTAAATTGATGACCTTCAGGAAGGATACCATTGATACAGCTCAGATGCTCAAGTATAGTTGGAACCTTTTGCAGCTCAGAACAGACATTACTACAAATATGCTCAGCGTGCTCCAACACAGAAACAGCAATATCAATACCAAAAACCTGCCTCTGCGAAGTACTAGCATAACTAGGGCCAGGGTGAAGATAACCAGCACCCTCAACACCACGGCCACCTCTCAACTCATCGGCAGAGATGAAATCTTGGGAACCTGAGACGACGACATCTCCAGGACTGGCCATTTATACACTAGGAAAAAAATAACCTCCTCTTGAGTTTTCCACTACAAACAAGGGGAAAAAGAGTTAATTAATCAACGCAACGCACGGGAAAAATAAACATCATATTAACATATTTAAATCAACAATACTATCAATCTTTAACTATCAGTGCTAATTTGTTAGTATTTACCAACATGCCAGTTGAACAAAGATATTCAGTTCAACCACACATGAAATAACAGTACTAAAAATCATACCCAAACCACACAAAGCTTAAGAAATGACAACATCTAAACAGATAACTCTGCAGTACACATGTTCACTCCAGCAAAATAGCTATACTTAAATAAAAAAAAGGTCTGCAAGACACGAAAGAAATAAAATTAACCGGAAGCTTCCCAAACACCCAAGTCTTTGGATCTGTGTTGCCCTTTTTTTTTATCGAATCTACATCAACCAGATCGGAAAGCTTGATAGGATCCATGAAACATATGCGGGGGGCTCGCATGTCAGGCTCTGCAGTCTTGCCACGGATAAGGCAGTCAAGGTACATTAGTACAGGCCCTATAGCACATCCTATGATTGCCTTCCGCATGGTAACACCATCTTGATACCTGACAACAGCCCTTCTAAGCTCATCAACGACCAGCTCGCAATAATCCATATTAGCCATGTCCTCAATGACGACACCCTCAAACATTGATGCCTCTCTGGACAAACGCGGGGTGGCACCAGGCAACACAACATTCATAAACACAATAATGAAGAACACTTTCAGAGCAAGGTCATCTTTGCTAGGGTCCTTGACAAGCACCCTGAGCATATCCCTCAAATCCTTTGTCTTGATATCTTTGTTCATGCTAATGTCAAGCTCCGATCTTAACATCATCAGAGCTCGTCATATCCGTCCTCTGACGACCTTGTTGCAGAATGACCACCACGAGGAATCCCAAATAATTGTTGTATACCATCGCTAGTGATGCGAAGCTTCTTATTAGCCTCATCCATTGTGACGCCCGAAGACCGACGCTCCAGAAGATTCCAGATGTTCCGGGTTTTCCCGTGTGTTTCAGTTGTGCTTGCTCTATTTATTTTTGCATTGCATCATAGCATCATGCCATCATGTCATAATTCTTTTGCTTTTCAACTAAATAAATTTTGTGGACCTTCGGTCCATTTAAATCGAGGGAAGGATGACTTCTCTATATAACATTTCCTCCTAATCTTATTAAGGAGCTATAATAAAATATCCCATTAGTTTGGGATCACCGGTGACACACTTCAATTATTCTCCAGACCTCTTTTGCTTCAAGTTTCACCATCGAAACCTTCTCTATAATTCTTTTCCCGTTTATCGAGGTTCCTCCAAAATCCTCAACATTTTTGGACACTTCAAAAATTAAGTCTTAGTTCAAACCCATTTGAAGTAAATTCAAATATGTTTGAATTATATATTTCAATCATGCCCACTTCTATTTTTTCTGGGATCAAACTCATTTTTATGAGTTCAGGAAAATTAACCCCGTGCAGAAATTCTTTCCCTATCTGTCTCTTTCTTTTTCTTCTCTCTAATTCCTTTTGTGCTAAAGAAATAAGAGAGACAGAGAGAGAGAGAGAGAGAGAGAGGGAAAGGAGCCCATCCCGCTGGACCTGCAGCCAGGCCGAGCCGCGGCCTGACCTAACGGGCCGAAGCCCACCTAACCTAACCTACCCTAGCCACTCATCGAGCCCTCTGCTCGATCCCTCTAGTCCCTCAGCGCGCCGCCACCCATCGCATCGAGCCATCGAGCCAGGGGCCGATCCCCTGACTCATTCCCTCCTCCTCCCGTCCTCTCGCTCGCCTCCCTCTCCTTCCTCACTACCTCATCGCCAAGCCCACGCCGCCGTGCTTCTGCGCTAGCCGCGCCCCAAGCGCCGCCCCGAGCACCAGCCGTGCCCTCAAGCCGCGCCTCTTCCTCCCCTGGGCGGCCTCAAGCTCGCCGCCTTCCACCTCGCGCCCGCGTCGTCCTTGTCGCCCCGTGACCACCACCGGCCGAGCTGGCCTCATCGCCGATTCCCTCAAGCGCCCGGGACGTACAGCTGCATGACGCTCGCGCCTGGCTCGCCTCCTCCGGGGCCTCTCCGCGCGTCGCCTCCAGGACTGCGCCCCGCCGCCACACATCCTGCCGCTCCGCCGCGGGCAGGAGCTCTCTCTGCCGGACCTCCTTCCTCTGCCCCGCGATGACCTCGGGGTCGCGTGCACGTCCAGTGCCGTTGCTCGCCGCGGGATCAAGACTGCCACCGATCTGAGCATCCACACGATCAGCACTGGTTTATGCCTTTTGTCGTTGCCAAGTTCCTCGTCCGGACGCCAAGTACCACGATGTGCCAAGTACCAGGATGTGGAGGTTCATCTACCCGTCAAGTACGTCTTCGAAACGAGTACGACTACACTTGGTGGATGCGACAAGTACCTCTACCGTCGACCCCGTGTACGACTACATGATGTGATGCATCAAGTACCACTACGTCCGATGCCGTGACAAGTACCTCTATGGAAACATGAACATCTACGAAACGAGAACGACTACATCCTCTACCATTGACCTCGGAGACCCGTGGATGCGCTAAGTACCCCTTCGGTCCGGAACGTGGCAAGTACCACGACACGATAACGTAAACGGCTACAAAACGTGTACCACGACCCGCAAGTACCACTACTTCCCTCGACGACTCGAATCCCTCCAAAAAGCACGCTCCGAAGGTATACCCCGAGTCGAATGACGATGTGGTGAACGAATGCTTGTTGTGTTGTATGAGATGTATCGAATGTTTGCATCGTGTCCGTTGTGCCCTCGTTTGCCTTGGCGGCAACCCATGGGAACCCGGTGGTGGGATCACCCCACCTTTCATCTTGTTCGACTCGCTCACGCCACCTTTCTGTTGCACCGGTCTCTCCACGAGTTACCGGTACCGATATGTTGCGTGGCATCACTTTCGGATTCGTCGTCGTGGCCCCTTTCTTCCACCACGGTGACAAATACTTCATATCTCTCATGTCAAACTTTAACTAAAAATTGCATAAAACTTGATCATGTCATCCGCATCATGATAACAACCTTTGAATGTTAAATTGTTGTTGCATTACTAATTGCTATATTGGTCATGGGGATTTTCCCGGAATTGTTGTTGTTATTTCCGGCCTCTTTTAAAATGCCTAAATAGTGTAGTTTTATTATGCTTCACCTCTTGCCATGTTAACAAACATTTAATCTGGTCTTGCATCATGCCTTGCCATGTTTTGCTTCCTGTATAGACTTGTCATGCATCATACCTTGCCATGTATTGCATCATATATAGACTTGTGTTGTTTTTCTGTGCTTCCTACCTTGCCATGTTTTGCTTCCTGTACATACTTGCTGTGCATCATGCGTAGACTTGTTTTGCATCATACTTGATTGAGCATATTGTCATGTCTCGTGTGGTGTGTTTACCGGGTTGCTTGTTTCTTTCCGGTTTGCTTCCCTCATTAGCTTCGGGTTCATTCCGGAGTTGTGAGGATTGTTCGACTACTTCATGGACCCGTTCTTCTCCCTTGCGGAATCCCAGGCAAGATGATCATAACCTTGGATACCTTTACTATCATTGCTATGCTTAGTTGTCTCGATGCTATCGTTACATGTCGCGCTAACCATATTTTATGTCAGCCTCTCCTTGTTGCCATGAAACCTCTAACCTTTTGACACCTTCCTAGCAAACCATTGTGTGGCTATGTTACCCGCTTGCTCAGCCCCTCTTATAGCGTTGTTAGTTGCAGGTGAAGATGAAGATCGTTCCATGTTGGAACTTGTTGTTGGAATATCACAATATGTCTTATATATATTAACACACCTATATACTGGGCATGGGTGGAAGGCTTGGCCTTTTGCTCGGTGTTTTGTTCCACTCATGCCACCTTAGGCGCCGATAAACCGGCATTATGTTCCTTGATTTTGCGTTCCTTACATGGTTGGGTATATGGGGACCCCTTGACACTTCGTCTTTGAATAAAACTCCTCCAGCAAGGCCCAACATTGGTTTTTAATTTGCCTCATAATAACAACTTAATTAATTAATTAAATTTGCATAGGGGGTCGCGCCCTCGGGATTCTTTTCTACATAGCAGGGGGGCCAGTGCTGATGGTGTTGGTCCCAAACGGGGGTCCTGCAGGGCCACCTTGGGGAAACCCGAGGGCTGGTTTTACCTGTAGCATCGCCCATCCGGACGTGGCCTGAGACGAGATAAGCGCAGCTACTATCAGGGTGTCGGCACGCCGGGAGGTCTTGTAGGACTTGTTTTACCATTGTCGAAATGTCTTGTGCACCGGGATGCCGAGCCTGATCGGATTTCCCTAAGATAAGGCGTGGTAATATTATATTTATCACTTCAGCTGATCGTGAGAGCTTGTGATGGGCTAAGTTGGGACACCCCTGCAGGGTTATGATCTTTCGAAAGCCGTGCCCGCGGTTATGTGGCAGATTGGAATTTGTTAATGTCCGGTTGTAGAAAACTTGACAGAGGATCCGAAGTAAAACACACAACTGTATGAGTAACCGTGACCGTCTCTTTTCACTTTGAGAAGAGAACATGGTGGGGTTATGTTTGACTCGTAGGTAGTTCAGGATCTTTAGCGATCACTACTAGTTTACGACCGTTTGCGTAGATGCTCATCTTATTCTTGTACTCGTAAGTTAGCCACCATATTATGCTTAGCCACTGCTGCAACCTCACCACTTTACCTCTTCCTACCCATAAAGCTTTGCTAGTCTTGATACCCATGGTTATGGGATTGCTGAGTCCTCGTGGCTCACAGTTACTACAACACCAGATGCAGGTACCGCTGAGAACAGTGCAGGAGCTGGTTCAAGTACTTCACTGGGAGCTCGATGAAGAGAGTGGCCGTATGTATGTGATGTGTTTCGACGATCAGTAGTGGTTTCTACTAGGGGCGATTCGGACCTGTGGCTTTATGTTTTTTGGTATCTTTCTTTTGGATCTTCGCCCGTAGTCGGGTTGTGATGTTTTGGATGATGATTTGCGTATGTAATGTACTGTGTGACGTGGCGAGTGTAAGCCAACTATCCTTTTGCAATTTCATCCCTATTTTTACATGAGTCGTGCAAAGATACAAAACTTGAGATCATTCTAGAATGGTCTTATACCTTTAAGTCGTGCCTCGACACGTAGGAGGAATAATCCCATCCTGGGCATAACAAGTTGGTAATCAAAGCCTTCTCCGACCTAGGAGCCCCCACTGATTGATCGAATCGTTGACGGTTGAGTCTAGGCACACACATGAAAATGTTTTGAGTCCTATATATATAAATCGGAGAGTAGGATTTCTTTTTACTCCTCATCCCTTTATCACTCTGGTGAGGACTCCTAACGACTACTTATCTCTTCTCTCAAAAATGCACCAAATTTTTTTTAGGATCACGCGAGTATTGTTTGGATTGTTCCGATGTCTTTGTGACGAGAACATTGTTCTCGATGCCTCCTGTCATTAGGGGTTGTGGCAGTGTCCCGGGGAGTTGAGCTCCGAGGTGTTGTCGTCACAAATATATCGCAGCAGTTCTAGAATACTTAAGACGGCCGACATCGAAAACTCTCCTATGCGGTCAGTGGCAAGATAACCCCGACATCACCCAGTACTGGGGAGGTAGTTCAGGAGTTTTGCCATAGCTTGTATAGCAGATGCGTTTCGAAGGTCCGTGGTAAACGGTTTCCGGAAATAACTGGTTATGTGTTGAAGGATGGATACAGCTGGATGTAGGATTAGAGTTGAGTGCGCGGTGCTTCCCCTGTATCCCCAACACCTGATTGCATAACTGGAAACTTTCGGAAATTAATAGGTGGGTTCATCTAGTAGCTCGTAGGCATTCTTCCAACGAATGCATGATATGGAGTTCGGGGTTCTATATTGAGTGAAGTAGTTTTATGGACGTCGTTCCGATCGGGAGTTGCATCTTAAAGGGTCCTTGGCTATGCTGATCCGGGGATTGCAAAACCCTTTTGTAACACGTTCCATGAGCTTTCAGCACGAATATGTGGGACGGAACTTCTATCTTGTATTTGTTCTATCTGCTCCTTGTTGTTTTTATTTATCTTTTCTTCTCCCAAGTGTCTTCTCGTCAAGTTGATGTACCTGCGGAATTCATTCCTTCAATTCTCTGTTCGGATGATATTGTGAAGATTATGTTGCAACATATCTATCCTTTGTTTTTGTTTTGATTCTGGTATTCGAGTTGCTTCGATGTCAAGTGTTGATTTCATACGTTTCCTAAGCGGTGTTCTCATATTTCTATGGGAGTGCTAATCCTTCTTAATCATCAAGATTGTCATGTTATATTCTTTTCAACCGGTGCGTTTCTCTTCAAGTTAACCCGATCCTTTCAATTTGTGCAAGACCAATCCTTGGTTTTTCTCAACGGTGTCTGTTTCATTCATCCCAAGTTGTCTTTGTTTCCCCACCCTCCCACCCTTCTTCTTCTCGGAGCAAGAAATCTCAAATCAAGTATCCATTTTATTCATGTGCTGTTTCTTCAGTCTTTTCCTTCAATGTCCTTATCCGGTGATTTCTCAGGAAGATGCTAAGGAAGCTTCAACTTCATTGTTGTTCCATTCTCATTTTGTTCTCCGGTGAATTTAATTCAAGATTTTGGTGTTGATCTTATCCTTTTCCTCGTTTCACAATGCTTTCTTATTCCGGTGCACCAATTAATCATTGCCCTCTCTCTATTCATATCCGGAGAGCTGAAGACATCTCGGAAGATTCATAATTCCATTCTTAATCCGTTCAAACTATTTTGAGGTTGCTATCTTATTCAAGCCATTTAATTCATCCGGTGCAATATCTCTTGAGAAATCTTTTTCAGCGGTGATTTCTTTGAGTGGGCCCTAACCCACAGGTCTTTTCCCAGGATCTTACCTGACTCTTCTATTTTCCAGAGTCATTGAAAAATTCTTTTCAAGTTTGATGTAAGAATGGATTTCTCATCGGCCAGATGTATCCTCTAAGATTTCTCTCAAATTCTTTTCACCTTTGGGTCAACCTTCCTCTTTTCATTCGTCCGGAGTGCCTAAACAATTCTTCATGATATTCTCGTCGTTCTTATTAACATGTGAAGACCGGAGAAGAATTTCTCCTAAATCTTGGTCTTTTTCCGTCAAGATTCGTGGTTCTAGCTTCATGCCATCCTCATTATTGTTCAGATTGTGAGGAATTCTTTTATACCATTCGAAGCTTTTCATGAATTCTTTCCATTGTGATCCTCCGAAGGCCATCATCTCAGAAGATTTCTCCGTTCTCAGTTTTCAACTTCGCCCTCCAACTATTTTTAATTGATGCCTCTTCGTTCGTCTCCATATTCTTACGGTGGTTCATTCAAGATTACTCTTTTGTTGTTATCGTATCAATTCATTTGTTCTTTTCATAATCCTACCAGTGCTTTGTTGAATATTTATCCAAGGTTGTGCTGGATCTCTCTTTAATTCTTTGCAACGAGAATAAGTAGTATGCCAAATCCTTTGGTTTTTATCAATTTAAATTGGTGAAGGATACTCATAACATAATTCTTATTCCTGTTCCTTCCAAGTGTTTAATTCCTTTGTCTAGAGTTCATTCATAATATCAAATTATTGGTTGTTCATCTTTTCTTCCGGAGTTCCAAACTCTCAAAATTATCTTGTCACGAAGCTCTATCTGAATCATTGCATGCCTGAATCTTATTCTTTTCATCCATCACTTCTCATCCTTTTGTTACCGGAGTTCTACATGGTGGTTCATCATGATTTAATTCATCCTCAAAGTGTTCTTCAAGATTCTTGCTGAAGGAGCTCAAGCATTCTTCATCATGCTTTCCAATTGCAATCCTTTCTACCTTATCTTTTCAGATGGTGTTATGTCATTCTTGACAATTCCTTCATGTTTCTTCATTCACGAGTTATCAAGAATGAGATATTTAAAACCATCTTATTCTTCGTTCATGAAATCTTTCAACCCTTCAATTTATTTGTTGAAGTAATCTTGGGTTGTATCTAACCTAAAAGCTTTCCCTAAGGATTGTTGCTATTTATGGTGCTTATAAATGACCCAGTTTCCTCCTTGTTGATCTCAATCCAATCAAATGTTTTCGTCAGTGGCTGGTTGTCACCTCTTAATTTTGAGATGTTTTCCATAAGCCCACATCAAGCTTATTCGTTTTCGTTGTTGATTTTTCCATCAACCCCATTCAACCCTTCTTCGTAAGGATGCTTTCAAAATCATTTATAGTCGAAGATGTTTTTCTTCTTCGATCTCTTCACTCCATTATTCGTTCCGGAGGCTTTGTGATATTGCTCTCTTCGAACCATCATCTTGTCATATCAAGATCATGTTGTTTTCTTTTCTAGTCCATTTAACAGGAGTGTCGTGACCTCCATTCTAGTCCTCTCATCTTATCAAGTTTTGCCTATCTTTTCAACCGGAGTGATATCTGAAATCTTTCTTAACCTTGTGCCATTCTTTTAATTGTTTCGGAGGCAATGTGTTGTTGATTTCATCAAGTATCATTCCATCTCCTCAAGCTCATGTTAATTCCTTCCATTTTCAGACGGAGTGTTGTCCAAATTTTTTCGTTCTTATTCCTTCCCAATCTTGGTTAACCGGAGTGGTTTTGAAATTCTTCCGTCATCTGTGACCTCTTGTTTCATGTCTTTCAACCTGCAAGGTTCTCGTGGTGTTCCTTGTTCCTCATTTTACCGGAGTGCTCTTAACTTCGTTCATCTCCGTTGTATTCTTTCTTTCAAGATTGTTCAACCTCTCAAGGTTCGTGGTTTCACTCCTTTGTCGAAGAAGCAACTTTGTTTTACCTCCTCCTCTTCCGTTTTTTTACCCGGTGCCATGTCTAGGATCTCGGGTCGAGATCCGCTCTTAGTGTGGGAGAGTTGTGACGCCCGAAGACCGAAGCTCCAAAAGATTCCAGATGTTCTGGGTTTTCCCGTGTGTTTCAGTTGTGCTTGCTCTATTTATTTTTGCATTGCATCATAGCATCATGCCATCATGTCATAATTCTTTTGCTTTTCAACTAAATAAATTGTGTGGACCTTCGGTCCATTTAAATCAAGGTAAGGATGACTTCTCTATATAACATATCCTCCTAATATTATTAAGGAGCTAAAATAAAATATCCCATTAGTTTGGGATCACCGTAACACACTTGCAATTATTCTCCAGACCTCTTTTGCTTCAAGTTTCATCGTCGAAACCTTCTCTATAATTATTTTCCCATTTATCGAGGTTCCTCCAAAAACCTCAACATTTTTTAACACTTCAAAAATTAAGTCTTAATTCAAACCCATTTGAAGTAAATTCAAATATGTTTGAATTATATCTTTCAATCATGCCCACTTCTATTTTTCCTGGGATCAAACTCATTTTTATGAGTTCAGGAAAATTAACCCCGTGCAGAAATTATTTCCCTATCTGTCTTTTTCTTTTTCTTCTCTCTAATTCCTTTTGTGCTAAAGAAATAAGAGAGAGAGAGAGAGAGAGAGAGAGAGGGAAAGGAGCCCAGCCCGCTGGACCTGCAGCCAGGCCCAGCCGTGGCCTGACCTAACTGGTCGAAGCCCACCTAACCTAACCTACCCTAGCCACTCATCGAGCCCTCTGCTCGATCCCTCTAGTCCCTTAGCGCACCGCCACCCATCGCATCGAGCCATCGAGCGAGGGGCCGATCCCCTCGCTCGTTCCATCCTCCTCCCGTCCTCTCGCTCGCCTCCCTCTCCTTCCTCACTACCTCATCGCCAAGCCCACGCCGCCGTGCTTCTGCGCCAGCCGCGCCCCAAGCGCCGCCCCGAGCGCCAGCCGTGCCCTCAAGCTGCGCCTCTTCCTCCCCTGGGCGGCCTCAAGCTCGCCGCCTTCCACCTTGCGCCCGCGTCGTCCTCGTCGCCCCACGACCACCGCCGTCCGAGCTGGCCTCATCGCCGATTCCCTCAGGCGCCCGCGACGTACAGCTGCACGACACCCGCGCCTGGCTCGCCTCCTCCGGGGCCTCTCCGCGCGTCGCCTCCTGGATTGCGCCCCGCCACCGCACATCCTGCCGTGCCGCCGCGGGCAGGAGCTCGCCGGAGCCAGCGCCACCGGCTCCAGTACCCCGCACCATGGCGCTGGCCTGCTCCGCCCCTCCGACCTCCCCGCAGTCCAACCGTGCGCCGGCCCTCCGCCTGACCTCCTTCCTCTGCCCCGCGATGACCTCGGGGTCCCGTGCACGTCCGGTGCTATTGCTCGCCGCGGGATCAAGACTGCCACCGGTCTGACCATCCCCACGACCAGCACTGGTTTATGCCTTTTGTCGTTGCCAAGTTCCTCGTCCGGACGCCAAGTACCACGTTGTGCCAAGTACCAGGATGTGGAGGTTTATCTACCCATAAAGTACGTCTTCGAAACGAGTACGACTACACTTGGTGGATGCGACAAGTACCTCTACCGTCGACCCCGTGTACGACTACATGATGTGACGCGTCATGTACCACTACGTCCGATGCCGCGACAAGTACCTCTATGGAATCATGAACATCTACGAAACAAGAACGACTACATCCTCTACCATCGACCTCGGAGACCCGTGGATGCGCCAATTACCCCTTCGGTCCAGAACATGGCAAGTACCACGAGACGATAACATGAACGGCTACAAAACGTGTACCATGACCCGCGAGTACCACTACTTCTCTTGACGACTCGAACCCCTCCAAAAAGCTCGCTCCAAAGGTATACCCCGAGTCGAATGCTGATGTGGTGAACGAATGCTTGTTGTGTTGTATGAGATGTATCGAATGTTTGCATCGTGTCCGTTGTGCCCTCGTTTGCCTTGGCGGCAACCCGTGGGAACCCGGTGACGGGATCACCCCACCTTTCATCTTGTTCGACTCGCTCACGCCACCTTTCTTTTGCACCGGTCTCTCCACGAGTTACCGGTACCGATATGTTGCATGGCATCATTTTCGGATTCGTCGCCGTGGCCCCTTTCTTTCACCACGGTGACAAATACTTCATATCTCTCATGTCATCCTTTAACTAAAAATTGCATAAAACTTGATCATGTCATCCGCATCATGATAACAACCTTTGAATGTTAAATTGTTGTTGCATTACTAATTGCTATATTGGTCATGGGGATTTTCCCGGAATTGTTGTTGTTATTTCCGGCTTCTTTTAAAATGCCTAAATAGTGTAGTTTTATTATGCTTCACCTCTTGCCATGTTAACAAACATTTAATCTTGTCTTGCATCATACCTTGCCATGTTTTGCTTCCTGTATAGTCTTGTCATGCATCATACCTTGCCATGTATTCCATCATATATAGACTTGTGTTGTTTTTCTGTGCTTCCTACCTTGCCATGTTTTGCTTCCTGTACATACTTGCTGTGCATCATGCGTAGACTTGTTTTGCATCATACTTGATTGAGCATATTGTCATGTCTCGTGTGGTGCATTTATCGGGTTGCTTGTTTCTTTCCGGTTTGCTTCCCTCGTTAGCTTCGGATTCGTTCCGGAGTTGTGAGGATTGTTCGACTACTTCATGGACCCGTTCTTCTCCCTTGCGGAATCCCAGGCAAGATGATCATACCCTTGGATACCTTTACTACCATTGCCATGCTTAGTTGTCTCGATGCTATCGTTACATGTCGCGCTACCCATCTTTTATGTCAGCCTCTCCTTGTTGCCATGAAACCTCTAACCTTTTGACACCTTCCTAGCAAACCATTGTGTGCCTATGTTACCCGCTTGCTCAGCCCCTCTTATAGCGTTGTTAGTTGCAGGTGAAGATGAAGATCGTTCCATGTTGGAACTTGTTGTTGGAATATCACAATATGTCTTATATATATTAACACACCTATATACTGGGCATGGGTGGAAGGCTTGGCCTTTTGCTCGGTGTTTTGTTCCACTCATGCCACCTTAGGCGCCGAGAAACCGGCATTATGTTCCTTGATTTTGCGTTCCTTACACGGTTGGGTATATGGGGACCCATTGACACTTCGCCTTTGAATAAAACTCCTCCAGCAAGGCCCAACATTGGTTTTTAATTTGCCTCATAATGACAACTTAATTAATTAATTAAATTTGCATAGGGGGTCGCGCCCTCGGGATTCTTTTCTACATAGCAGGGGGGCCAGTGCTGATGGTGTCGGTCCCAAACGGGGGTCCTGCAGGGCCACCTTGGGGAAACCCGAGGGCTGGTTTTACCTGTAGCATCGCTTATACGGACGTGGCCTGAGACGAGATACGCGCGGCTACTATCAGGGTGTCGGCACGCTGGGAGGTCTTGCTGGACTTGTTTTACCATTGTCGAAATGTCTTGTGCACCGGGATGCCGAGCCTGATCGGATTTACCTAAGATAAGGGGTGGTAATATTATATTTATCACTTCAGCTGATCGTGAGAGCTTGTGATGGGCTAAGTTGGGACACCCCTGCATGGTTATGATCTTTCGAAAGCCGTGCCCGCGGTTATGTCGCAGATTGGAATTTGTTAATGTCCGGTTGTAGAAAACTTGACAGAGGATCCGAAGTAAAACACACAACTGTGTGAGTAACCGTGACTGTCTCTCTTCACTTTGAGAAGAGAACACGGTGGGGTTATGTTTGACTCGTAGGTAGTTCAGGATCTTTAGCGATCACTACTAGTTTGCGACCGTTTGCGTAGATGCTCATCTTATTCTTGTACTCGTAAGTTAGCCACCATATTATGCTTAGCCGCTGCTGCAACCTCACCACTTTACCTCTTCCTACCCATAAACCTTTGCTAGTCTTGATACCCATGGTTATGGGATTGCTGAGTCCTCGTGGCTCACAGTTACTACAACACCAGATGCAGGTACCGCTGAGAACAGTGCAGGAACTGGTTCAAGTACTTCACTGGGAGCTCGATGAAGAGAGTGGCCGTATGTATGTGACGTGTTTCGACGATCAGTAGTGGTTTCTACTAGGGGTGATTCGGACCTGTGGCTTTATGTTTTTTGGTATCTTTCTTTTGGATCTTCGCCCGTAGTCGGGTTGTGATGTTTTGATGATGATTTGCATATGTAATGTATTGTGTGACGTGGCGAGTGTAAGCCAACTATCCTTTTGCAATTTCATCCCTATTTTTGCATGAGTCGTGCAAAGATACCAAACTTGAGATCATTCTAGAATGGGCTTATACCTTTAAGTCGTGCCTCGACACGTAGGAGGTATAATCCCGTCCTGGGCATTACACCCATGTCAAGAGTCATCGTATCAGGATCTATCCTCAGGTATAAAGCTCCCATCGGAGGGCGGGAAATGATAGACTTCACCTTCCACTTGAAGATAGAACCAAAACCAGCTGCATGAACCCTAGCCACATGGCGAGTCTCAAGCAATTCAGCACAAGCTTCAACCCCTCCCAACGAACATCGCACCGTGAAGTTCGATCGCTGTTGGTCACCTTCATCCTAAGCAAATTTTCCGGCATTGCCTCCCACCGGCTTGACCGGACTCATAACGCTAACAGGCTGTAAATGAAAATAAAGAAGACACAGCTTAAATAAATGAATATAGAAAACAAAACAAGCATATGAAGGCAAGTAGAAAAAAATAAAAGATTGCACAAGTTCAACTCTTAAAACAACATCAGTACCACCCTCAATTGATGCAAACAATGACCAACCTCACCTGGCCAGCATACCAGCCCAGAAATAATTAAATCATTACAAGTACAACTAGTAAGTCACATACAGTACAAACACGTACCACTAGAAATTCATCTTCAGAATCAACTTCGATATCATGTTCTTCAGATATAGCATCTTCAGCATCGACATAAGCACACTTCTTCACACCTTTGTTCACCTTTGCAGGAGCAACTTTACGCTTCTTATTTTCTTTCAACAAAGAGCGCTCTGGAAGAGGAGACGAAGAAGGCTTCTTATTTGTCAAAACTCTTGGGCGCCGACGAACAGGGGAGCCACCAAGTGTGCTTGGACCAATCTTCACAGCAACACTATCCCCATCAGCTTTGCTATTACCAGCTTGGGAACCATCTTTCACACGTGGGCTACGCCTCTGTGTGCCATCAGGATTTCGATCTGACATCTTCCTCTTAAAAAAACTTTCTTCTCCTTAACTGCATCACGAGTAAACACTTCCGTCAAACGAGTCTGCAACAGGTTTGTCTTCACAGGCATGTCAGTTCCATGAGATCCAGCATCAACAGTTGAAAAGGCCGCGTCACCACCTTTATCAACTACACCTTTAGGATCTTGAGTAACAACCTCATTGCTTCGTTGCACGCAAGCAGCCTTTTGACGCCATTCCAACTCCTTTCTCCTATGGAAATCATGCTTCTTATTTCTTATCCTTTCATCCAAGCTGTAACTGCATAGGAACATCCTCAGCCTGAGTAACAGGCTCAGTGCCATCAACACTCTGTGACTGAGTAACAGATAGCTGCAAGCTGCCATCACCATCATCAATGTTAGGAGAATACATTCCATCATTAATATCTTTGCCAACATCAGCAATGTCCTCAGGAGTACCATGGTTGTCATTAACTGCATAAACCAATAACATAAGCACACACATATAAAATAAAAACACAATAACATTGCAGAGACAAGATAAATAAAGCGCATAGCATCAGACACAAACAAAAGGAACAACTGATGTAGCTAAGCATATTTATGTATTCAAGGCTGATAAAAAAGAGCAAATATAAGGGAAACACCAGCAACATTCGCAAGTTCTTCTAGAGGATTTGGTGTCTCAAAAATAACATTCACAAGATCTTGAAAGTGTTCTAATTTGTTAGAATCAGGAGGCACCGGCGCTCCAACATCTGCAACAACATGATAATTAGCAAAAAACGTACATGAACAAGCAATCAGTTCAACTATATGAACACTACAAGTGCACCTAATAAAACAATATAAACCCACCACTAGCACAACAAACTTCAAAATGACAACTCTTTCAACATCATAGTAGTTCTTCACTGACTACTACAACATATTCAAATGCCAGGACATCAGTTTAAACAACACATGGTGATCAGTACTACAACCTGTCTGCAGGTCACATCATCCGCCAAAATTATACACACCACAGTTTCAAGGGCAAAATTAACACATATCAAAATACATACAACTTATAAAGTCGATACAACTTAAAAACCAGATCTGTTAAAACATCATCCAAATTACAGGGAAAACTACCTGCATTCAACTTGTCCGGACTGGATGACGTACCCATTGAGATTTGCAGTACTGAAATCTGCTGAACCAGATCTGCAAGACAGATGAACACAAATTAGGGCTCCAACCTATTTCAGAAATGAAGCACGCCATACAAAGCAAAAATCTTTCCAACAAACACAAAAATCCGCCACAAAATCCAGTATCACTGTCGCAAATCACTCGTTCAAGAGCAAAGGAACCCTAGCGAATCAAACCTGAGACAGGAAGAGAGCAATAGCTTAGAAATAGAGGGACAATCTGTACACAATGGGATGCAAGGGCAGCCGATGGCAGAGCAAAAGGAGCAAATAGAGCACCTAGACATCCGCCCCTGGGATTCAACTCGCCGGCCGACGCTCCCACGGCGAAACAGGAGAAGCAAATTATATGCGAGAAGAGAAGAAGAGGGGAACGAAGAAGGAATCTATTTGTGGAGGGGAGCGGAGCGGAACAGGGGAGAGCGGAGGTTAAAAGGCGAGTGGGAGAAAATCGATGGCTAAAGCCCACAATCGTGGCAAAGCCCACTATCTCTGGGCAGTTACCAACGATAATAGCAAAAATTAAATACGAAAAAAATAAATACAATAAAAAAAATAATTAAAGGGAGAAAACAAACTGCTAGAGTACAAATAATAAGTCA
>LR738713.1:225322925-225358869 GCA_902687465.1 Secale cereale | reverse complement strand
CCCCCCCCACACACACAAGCACCACGCCACACACCCACACACCCCTAAAAAGAGAAAGATGTTCTTCAGTCCATACAAAAAATCTATCAGTACAAAAATGCCACTCGGTGCGGTCCCGTCATATCTCACCTAGATATTCATTAAAAAACCCAATTTTTTCAAGAAAGAATGACAACAAAGAGAAAGCGAGGGAAACACACTATAAAAAATACATCAGTTCAAGTAGAGGACAACATTTAGTACCTAAAAAAATGCTTATACTAGGCAAAAAAATCATAATAACTAGAAAGAAAAATTCCTGAGAATCAAAAATATTATAAATTACACTTACGCAAAAACTCACAAGAACTAGAACAAAAAGTATCGGTCCAAGTTACTGGTGGAGTCAAGTACTAGATCCAAACAAACAAAAAAGAAAAAATTCACCGCCCAAAGACAGGCGCAGGCCTTGTCGCGGCCAGATACTTGAACTCGAGCCCGCGGGCGAATCCCTAGTAATCCGCACAACGCAGGGTCGGCCGACCAGGGCCCACAGGTCATGAAAGAGGGCGAGCACCGTGTATAAGCACGCAGGTAAGTATTCAGAGGTGTTCGACCAGTGAGCCTCAGCTACACTTATAAACAAGTCTAGAGCACCCTCGACTAGCGAGGTGGGACTAAATGTATAGCGCACGCACACGCCGCACATCACAGCCGCGCGAACGAGTTATCTCGGCCGAAAACAATGACTCAGGTGGATGGCCCAACACAGTAGTTCACCCCATTACAAAATTCCTGCCGATTTGGAACGACCAAATAAAAAACCTAATGCAGATAATTTTTAAAAAACCTCAGAAGAAATCAGTTCAAAGCAAATAATGTAAAAAGTTCAAACACATGTTAATTGTAAGAACTAAAAAAAAAAAAAAGATACTTTTTTTGCAAAATTAAATGTAGAAGATTGTAATAAAAAATTCAGAAATAAATTTATAAAAATTTGAACTTCTAAAATTCATAAAGTTCAAGTAAAATTAGTATTGTGTAGCAAATATTAAATTCTTTTTATTTTAAAAAATACTAGAACTATCATTATTCAACTAGAAAAAGAAAAATTATGCTCTAAAATTCATGTAAAAAAGTAAGAAAAAATGCTATACAACAAACAAATGTGATTGGCCATTGACAACCTAAATAGTTCATTACTATCATTAACAGCATGTAAGTCCAGCAAAGTAAAAACCCAAAAGGGGCCCTACAAACATCATCAGTATATATTTTCTATGTACATGAAAATATTCCAGTCAAAACAAAGGATACCCATCAGTTAAACTATAATTGTTCCAGTTCAAATATAAAGAATTTATAAAAACAGTTATGCTGGAGCAAAAAAATAGGAAAGCATTACATAAATTGTTCCAAACCATCTGATAATACCATAGAATTCAACCATCTCACATGCAAATGTTTTAAAGAAAAAAAACTGCACCATAATCAAACACACGGAAATCTCACTACCGGCGTCATTTGCCACATTTAAACCTACAACACATAAATTCCGAATGTCAAAGAATCATCTTCCCTGGAGAACATAACCATAACCACAGCACCATCCTCAAATCCAGACTCTGCCACAAACTCCTTCCACCCAGTAGTTAGGTTGACGCAACCATCAAAGTCAATGTGGTAGGCAACTTGCATCAACTGATACCCATTTTTGTCTGAAGTCTCCATCTTCAGTATCCCCGAACTAGGAGCAACAATCCTGATCCTGGGTGACATATTCTGCAAATGGGCATGGGAGTAGAAAACAAAAGTGAACACCTGACAGAACTGATTTTTTTCACATATCTAGGAACGGTTGGATAACAAACTGAAAAGAAAAAATCTGAACCAAAACAAAAACAACAAACTAACTAGTCATATGAACTGACTAAACCGAAGAAATATACATATCAATACACCTATAGTAAAAAGATCTGAGAAAAAATAGATCCAAGATTACACAAAAATGGATAAAAAACTGTTAAGTAATGAAAAAACACACACACAAATACCTATCGTTAAATTCTGACAAAACAAAATAAATATTATAGACAGACTATTGATAAAACTAAACTACAGATTCAGTCCATGTGATTCGAAATGAGACCTACAAAAAGAAGAAAACAAACGAATAGAAACACATACCCATGAGTCCTTCAAGTCCCCAACCGTTAGGTGACAAACATAGGGTGCACGAAACCCATGGTTGTTGTACGGCATACACGAAAGTTGCCCACGACGATGAGTCTCGGTGAGCTCCAAACCAGATTCATACACACAGCCATCCGCTATGCGCACCATCTTTGCCAGACATCCGCATGAACAATCCTCCATGGAAAGCACAGGAATAGGGAAGAAAACAAAAGTGAGAAGAGGGAGAACCTAGATCTGATTCTGGAAGAAGGAAGAAAAAGGAGGGGGAAAGTGAGCCACACACCACACATAGATGGATAGAATTTATAGCCAGGGAGACTCGCAGATTATAAAATAATAAATAGGCAGGTGGGCAGCCAGCTGGTAGGAAATGGTTATTATACAAGTCATGCAACATTTGGCCGCAAATCAGTTCAACTTCAAATAAAACAGCTGTTCAAAAGTGCACATAACAAACATATGCAGATAAAACAACACATTCATAGGTAGACATTAGAATTCATTTAGTCATTCAACCATCTGCTCCCTCACAACACAATCTTAAAAACATAAAAATTCAGTAGTTCAGTCATAACGATCAAAGAAACGACGCCATTTGGCCCTGGTGGATGGATGTGGAGCCGTGGCTACTCTCGCCCTAGCCCAACTAATGATCTGAATATGGTTCCTTCCCTTGCTCTCTAGGAAAAGTAGCTCCGGTTCATTGGAGTTGCAAGTATCCATCACTTCGCGCGCAAGGCGTCTCTTGAACTCTGCCTCCACTTCCTCCTCGGCAACACGTGGTGCCCTCTGCCTGCGCCTGCGACTCCTCCTCCTCCTCTGCTCCGCTAATGCAGCCCTCAGATCAACGACATCCCCCTCCTCCTCTGTGACCTCTCCCAGCTCAGGATCCATCTAGCTTTTCTTTGGTCGCAGCTGATGGAATAAAAGTGACAGAGGGCTCGGGCTTTATACTCAAAGTGCAGAGGTATGGGTAGGCAGTGATACGTCCATTTTGCATCAAGCTTTTATGTTGATATTTATTGCACTATGGGCTGTTATTACATGCTATGTCACAATACTTATGCCTTTTCTCTCTTATTTTACAAGGTTTACATGAAGAGGGAGAATGCCGGCAGCTAGAATTCTAGGTTGGAAAAGGAGCAAATATTGGAAACCTATTCTACACAACTCAAAAAGCTCCGAAACTCCACGAGACACCGTTTCAGAAAATAAAAAAAAATCTAGCGAAGGAGATTCACCAGGGGGCCACCACCTGTCCACGAGGGTGGGGGGCGCGCCCCCCTGCCTCGTGGGCCACCCGATGACCCCCCGATGCCCATATTCTCCTATATGTGGTGTTTTGACCTAGAAAAGAAATCATAAGGAGGCTTTTGGGACCAGACACCGCCGTCTGGACGCGGAACCTTGGCGGAACCAATCTAGGGCTCCGGCGGAGCTGTTCTGCCAGGGATACATCCCTCCGGGAGGGGGAAATCGTCACCGCCGTCATCACCAACAACTATCCCATCTTGGGGAGGGTTATCTTCATCAGCATCTTCACTAGAACCATCTCCTCTCCAACCCTAGTTTATCTCTTGTATCCAATCTTTGTACCCAAACCTCAGATTGGTACCCGTGGGTTGCTAGTAGTGTTGATTACTCCTTGTAGTTGATGCTAGTTGGTTTACTTGGTGGAAGATCATATGTTTAGATCCATTATGCATATTAATACCCCTCTGATCATGAACAATATTATGTCTTGTGAGTAGTTACTTTTGTTCCCGAGGACATGGGAGAAGTATTGCTATAAGTAGTCATGTGAATTTGGAATTCGCTCGATATTTTGATGAGAGGCATGTTGTGTCTCCTCTAGTGGTGTCACGTGAACGTCGACTACATGACACTTCACCATTATTTGGGCCTAAAGGAAGGCATTGGGAAGTAATAAGTAGGTGATGGGTTGCTAGAGTGACAGAAGCTTAAACCCTAGTTTATGTGTTGCTTCGTAAGGGGCTGATTTGGATCCACTTGTTTCATGCTATGGTTAGGTTTAGCTTAATACTTCTTTTGTAGTTGGGGATGCTTGCAATAGAGGTTAATCATAAGTGGGAGGCTTGTCCAAGTAAGGAAAGCACCCAAGCACCAGTCCACCCACATACCAAATTATCAAAGTACCGAACGTGAATCAGATGATAGTGATGAAAACTAGCTTGACGATAATTCCAATATGTCCTCGGTAGCGTTTTCCTTCATATAAGAGTTTGTTCAGGCTTGTCATTTGCTACAAAAAGGATTGGGTCATCTTGCTGCACCTTATTTACTTTTACTATTTGTCACTTGCTACCAATTACCTTATCACAAAACTATCTGTTACCGGTAATTTCAGTGCTTGCAGAAAATACCTTACTGAAAACTGCCTATCATTTCTTTCTGCTCCTCGTTGGGTTCGACACTCTTACTTATCGAAAGGACTACGATAGATACCCTACACTTGTGGGTCATCAAGACTCTTTTCTGGTGCCATTGCCGGGGAGTGAAGCACCTTTGGTAAGGAAAAATTTATATAGTGTGCTGAAATTTATTGTCACTTGTTACTATGGCTCATAATACTTTCAGGGGCTTGTTCAGGGTATCTTCACCCCAACCTGAAGAGCAAAGAGTTGCTCCTCTACCTACTAAACCTACTGAAAATGTTTGCTTTGAAATTCCTTCGGGTATGATAGAGAAACTGCTAGATAATCCCTTTACAGGAGATGGAACACTGCATCCTGATTTACACCTAATCTATGTGGATGAAGTTTGTGGATTATTTAAGCTTGCAGGTATGCCCGAGGATGTTATCAAGAAGAAGGTCTTCCCTTTATATTTAAAGGGAGATGCACTAACATGGTTTATACTATGCGGTGATCTTGGATCATGGAACTATAATTGACTGAAGTTGGAATTTCATCAGAAGTTCTACCCTATGCATCAGGTTCATCGTGATCGTAATTACATATATTATTTTTGGCCTTGCGAAGGAGAAAGCATCGGTCAAGCTTAGGGGAGGCTTAAGTCAATGTTATATTCATGCCCCAGTCATGAGCTCTCAATAAAAATGATCATTCAAAATTTTTATGCTCGACTTTCTCTCAATAATCGCACCAAGCTCGATAATTCTTGTGCTGGTTCTTTTATGATGAAGACTATTGAATTCAAATGGGATTTATTGGAAAGAGTTAAACGCAACTCTGAAGATTGGTATCTCGACGAAGGTAAGGAGTCAGGTATTACCCCTAAGTATGATTGTGTTAAAGCTTTTATGGATATCGATGTATTCCGTGAGTTTAGCACTAAATATGGACTTGACTTTGAGATATTAGCTTCTTTCTGTGAATTATTTGCTCCTCATGTTGATCTTCCCAAGTAGAAGTGGTTTAAATGACATCCTCTCATTGAAGTAAAAGTAGTTGAACCTGTTAAAGTTGAAGAAAAAACTATCACTTATAATGTTGATCCTATTGTTCCCACTGCTTATATTGAGAAACCACCTTTCCCTGTTAGAATAAAGGATCATGCTAAAGCTTCAACTATGGTTCGTAAGAGTAATACTAGAACACCTACACCATCTGAGCAAATTAAAGTTGAACCTAGTGTTGCTATGGTTAAATATCTCTTGGTTGAATATTTAGATGGACATGTTATTTACCTCCAAGAGGAAGCTGCTAGAATAGCCAAACTCGATACTAGGAATAAACATAGACCAGTTGTAGGCTTGCATGTTATTTCTGTTAAAATAGGAGATCATTGCTATCATGGTTTATGTGACGTAGGTGCTAGTGCGAGTGTAATACCTATTTCCTTATATGATGAAATTATGCATGATATTGCACCCGTTGAGCTAGAAGGTATTGATGTCACTATTAAGCTTGCTAATAGAGACACTATTTCACCAATTGGGATTCTTAGAGATGTTGAAGTCTTGTGTGGGAAAGTTAAATATCCTGCTGATTTTCTTGTTCTGGGTTCCCCACAAGATGATTTTCGTCCCATTATATTTGGTAGATCCTTTTTGAATACTGTTAACGCTAAGATAGACTGCGTAAAAGATATTGTTACTGTTGGTTTAGGGGATATGTCTCATGATTTTAACTTTGCTAAATTTCGTCGACAACCCCTTGATATAGAATTACGTAGTAAGGATGAAATTATTGGTCTTGCTTCTATTGTTGTACCTCCTAACAATCCTTTAGAACAATATCTGCTAGACCATGAAAATGATATGTATATGAATGAGAGAAGGGAAATAGATGAAATATTCTTTAAACAGGGACCCGTATTGAAAGACAACTTGCCTGTTGAAATCCTAGGGGATCCTCCTCCACCAAAGGGTGATCCCGTGTTTGAACTCAAACCATTACTTGATAATCTGAAGTATGTTTATCTTGATGAAAAGAAGATATATCCTGTTATTATTAGTACTAACCTTTCAGAGCAGGAAGAATAAAAATGATTGAAAACTCTGAATAAGCACCGTGATGCTATTGGATATACTCTGGATGATGTTAAGGGCATTAGTCCCACTTTATGCCAACACAAGATAAAATTGGAAGAGGACGCTAAACCGGTTATTTATCATCAACGACGGTTAAATCCTCAGATGAAAGAAGTGGTAAGGAAGGAAATACTGAAGCTTCTAGAGGCAGGTATAGTCTATCCAGTTGCTGATAGCCAGTGGGTAAGTCATGTCCATTGTGTCCCTAAGAAGGGAGGTATGACTGTTGTTCCTAATGATAAAGATGAATTGATCCCGCAAATAATTGTTACAGGTTATAGGATGGTAATTGATTTCCGCAAATTAAATAAAGCTACTAAGAAATATCATTACCCTTTGCCTTTTATTGATCAAATGCTAGAAAGGTTATCCAAACATACTCATTTTTGCTTTCTAGATGGTTATTCTGATTTCTCTCAAATACCTGTGCCAAAAGGGGATCAAGAAAAGACCACTTTTACTTGTCCTTTTGGTACCTGTGCTTATATGCATATGCCTTTTGGTTTATGTAATGCACCTGCTACCTTTCAAAGATGCATGATGGCTATATTCTCTGGTTTTGTGAAAAGATTGTTGATGTTTTCATGGATGATTTCTCCGTTTATGGAACTTCTTTTGATGATTTATTGAGAAACCTTGATCGAGTTTTGCAGAGATGTGAAGACACTAATCTTGCCTTGAATTGGGAGAAGTGCCACTTTATGGTTAATGAAGGCATTGTCTTGGGACATAAAATTATTGAAAGAGGTATTGAATCTGACAAAGCTAAGGTTGATGCTATTGAAAATATGCCGTGTCCCAAGGACATCAAAGGTATATGAAGTTTCCTTGGTCATGACGGGTTTTATAGGAGGTTCATTAAGGACTTCTCCAAAATCTCCAGGCCTCTGACTAATCTCTTACAAAAAGATTTTGTTTTGTCTTTGATGATGATTTCTTAGAAGCATTTGAAATACTTAAGAAAGCATTGATCTCTGCACCTATTGTCCACCCTCCTGACTGGAATTTACCTTTTGAGATTATGTGCGATGCTAGTGATTATGCTGTAGGTGTTGGTTTAGGACAAAGAGTTGATAAGAAATTGAATGTTATTCAATATGCTAGTAAAACCCTAGACAGTGCCCAGAGAAACTATGCTACTACTGAGAAAGTATTTTTAGCAGTTGTATTTGCTTGTGATAAGTTTAGACCTTATATTGTTGATTCTAAAGTAACTATTCACACTGATCATGCTGCTATCAAATACCTTATGGAAAAGAAAGATGCTAAACCTAGACTTATTAGATGGGTTCTCTTACTGCAAGAATTTGACTTGCATATTATTGATATAAAGGGAGCCGAGAACCCCGTTGCATATAACTTGTCTAAGTTAGAGAATATACTTCATGACCCACAACCTATTGATGATAGCTTTCCTGATGAATAATTAGCTTTCCTAAATACTTCTTATACTACTCCTTGGTATGCTTATTATGCTAATTATATTGTTGCTAAGTTTATAACTCCTAGCTTCACATACCAACAAAAGAAAAAATTCTTCTATGATTTGAGACATTACTTATGGGATGACCCACATCATTATAAAGAAGGAGTAGATTGTATTATTAGACGTTGTGTACCTAAGCATGAACAGGAACAGATCCTACGCAAGTGCCACTCCGAAGCTTATGGAGGACACCATGCTGGAGATAGAACAACACATAAGGTATTGCAATCTGGTTTCTATTGGCCTACTCTCTTCAAGGATGCTCGTAAGTTTGTCTTATCTTGTGATGAATGTCAAAGAATTGGTAATATTAGTAGACATCAAGAAATACCTATGACTTATTCACTTGTTATTGAACCATTTGATGTCTGGGGCTTTGATTATATGGGACCGTTTCATTCCTTTAATGGGTACACACATATTTAGTTGGTGTTGATTGCGTTACTAAGTGGGTAGAAGCTATTCCAACTAGTAGTGCTGATCACAACACCTCTATTAAGATGCTTAAAGAAGTTATTTTTCCGAGGTTTGGAGTCCCTAGATACTTAATGACTGATGGTGGTTCACACTTCATTCATGGTGCTTTCCGTAAAATGCTTGCTAAGTATGACGTTAACCATAGAACTGCATCCCCTTATTGTTGGGGAATGTAGTATTTCAAAAATTTCCTACGATCACGCAAGATCTATCTACTAGATGCATAGCAACGAGAGAGGAGAGTATGTCTACGTACCCTTGTAGACCATAAGTGGAAGGGTTTATCAACGCAGTTGATGTAGTCGTACACCTTCACGATCCGTCCTGATCTAGTACCGAACGTACGGCACCTCCGCGTTCAGCACACGTTCAGCTCGATGACGTCCTCACCTTCTTGATCCAGCAAGACGGGTGAAGTAGCAGATGAGTTCCGGCAGCACGATGGCGTGGTGACGGTTGTTGATGAAGAACATTCTCTGTAGGGCTTCGCCAAGCACTACAGAAACTAGACGGAGGATAAACTAGAGGGTCGGGGTTGCCGGCACACGGCTTAGTGTATCTTGATGTGTCTTGGGTGCTAGCCCTACCCCTCTATTTATATGTTGAGCCTTGGGGTCGAAACATGGAGTAAAAGCCTTAACAAAGTCGGTTTCACCCGAAAGGCAAGAGTCCTTCTCGGACTCCAGGGCCAGACGCCAGGGTTCCCGGCGTCTGGACCCAGACGCCAGGGGCCCTGGCGTCTGGCCCTTGGACTCTGCAAAACTTCCTTTTGCACTTTCCAAAAACCTTGTGGGATTTCCCCTTTGGCCCAAATAAAGTGTTTTCGTACCCAAACATTTTGGGAAATATCCGGAACCCCTTCTGGTGAATTCCGGAACCCTTCTGGAGGTCAAACACTATTATCCCATATATCAATCTTTATCTCCGGACCATTCCGGAGTTCCTCGTCATGTCTGTGATCACATCCGGGACTACGGATAACATTTGTTCACCAACATACATAACTCATTAAATACTATATCGTCAACAAACGTTTAAGCGTGCGGACTCTACGGGATCGAGAACTATGTAGACATGACCGAGACATCTCTCTAGTCAATAACCAATAGCGGAACCTGGATGCCCATATTGGCTCTACATATTTATGAAGATCTTTATCGGTCAAACGGCATAACAACATACGTTGTTCCCTTTTGTCATCGGTATGTTACTTGCCCGAGATTTGATCGTCGGTATCAGTATACCTAGTTAATCTCGTTACCGCCTAGTCTCTTTACTCATTCCGTAATACATCATCTCGTGATTATCTCATTAGTCATTTGCTTGCAAGGCTTATTATGATGTGTATTACCGAGGGGGCCCAGAGATACCTCTCCGACACTCGGAGTGACAAATCATATTCTTGATCTATGCCAACACCACGAACACCTTCGGAGACACCTGTAGAGCATCTTTATAATCACCCAGTTACATTGTGACATTTGATAGCACACAAGGTGTTCCTCCGGTATTCAGGAGTTGCATAATTTCATAGTCATAGGGACATGTATAAGATATGAAGAAAGCAATAGCAGTAAAACTAAACGATCAAGTTGCTAAGCTAACAGATGGGTCTTGTCCATCACATCATTCTCCTAATGATGTGATCTCATTGATCAAATGCCAATTCATGTCTATGGCTAGGAAACATAACCATCTTTTATCAATGAGCTAATCTAGTAGAGGCATACTAGGGACATTATGTTTTGTCTATATATTCACACATGTACTAAGTTTCCGGTTAATACAATTCTAGCATGAATAAAAGACATTTATCATGATATATGGACATACAATTAACATCTTTATTATTGCCTCTAGGGCATATTTCCTTCAGTCTCACACTTGAACTCGAGTCAATAATCTAGATTACATAGTAATGATTTTCACACCCATGGAGTCTTGGTGCTGATCATGGTTTGCCCGTGGAAGAGGCTTAGTTAACGGGTCTACGACATTCAGATCCGTATGTATCTTGCAAATTTCTATGTCTCCTTCCTTGACTGGATCGCAGATGGAATTGAAGTGTCTTTTGATGTGCTTTGTTCTCTTGTCAAACTTGGATTCCTTCGCCAAGGCTATTGCTCCAGTGTTGTCACAAAACATTTTCATTGGACCCGATGCACTAGGTATTACACCTAGATCGGATATGAACTCCTTCATCCAGACTCCTTCATTTGCAGCTTCCGAAGCAGCTATGTATTCTGCTTCACACGTAGATCCCGCCACGACGCTCTGCTTGGAACTGCACCAACTGACAGCTCCACCGTTCAATAAAAATACATATCCGGTTTGTGACTTAGAGTCATCCGGATCAGGGTCAAAGCTTGAATCGACGTAACCGTTTACGATGAGCTCTTTGTCACCTCCATAAACGAGAAACATATCCTTTGTCCTTTTCAGGTACTTCAGGATGTTCTTGACCGATGTCAAGTGATCCACCCCTGGATTACTTTGGTACCTCCCTGCTAAACTTATAGCAAGGCACACATCAGGTCTGGTACACAACATTGCATACATGATAGATCCTATGGCTGAGGCATAGGGAATGACTTTCATTTTCTCTCTATCTTCTGTAGTGGTCGGGCATTGAGTCTTACTCAACTTAACACCTTGTAAGACAGGTAAGAACCCTTTCTTTGACTGATCCATTTTGAACTTCTTCAAAACTTTATCAAGGTATGTGCTTTGTGAAAGTCCAATTAAGTCATGATCTATCTATATAGATCTTGATGCGTAATATGTAAGCAGCTTCACCGAGGTCTTTCATTGAAAAATTCTTACTCAACTATCCTTTTATGCTCTCTAGAAATTCTATATCATTTCCAATCGACAATATGTCATCCACATATAATATCAGAAATGCTACAGAGCTCCCACTCACTTTCTTGTAAATACAGCCTTCTCCAAATGTCTGTATAAAACCATATGCTTTGATCACCTCATCAAAGCGTATATTCCAACTCCGAGATGCTTGCACCAGTCCATAGATGGATCGCTGGAGCTTGCACACTTTGTTAGCACCTTTAGGATCGACAAAACCTTCTGGTTGCATCACATACAACTCCTCTTTGAGATATCCATTTAGGAATGCAGTTTTGACATCCATTTGCCAGATTTCGTAATCATAAAATGCAGCAATTGCTAACATGATTCGGACAGACTTAAGCATCGCTACAGGTGAGAAAGCCTCATCGTAGTCAACTCCTTGAACTTGTCGAAAGCCTTTCGCAACAAGTTGAGCTTTGTAGACAGTAACATTACCGTCTGCGTCGGTCTTCCTCTTGAAGATCCATTTATTTTCGATGGCTTGCCGATCATCGGGCAAGTCAACCAAAGTCCACACTTTTTTCTCTGCTACCTCTTGAGCTTGCGTTGTATTCCCTCGAAGAGGAAAGGGAGATGCAGCACAGTAGCGTAAGTATTTCCCACAGTTTTTGAGAACCAAGGTATCAATCCAGTAGGAGACCACGCGCGAGTCCCTCGCACCTGCACAAAGAAATAAGAACTTCGCAGCCAACGCGATAAGGGGTTGTCAATCCCTTTACGGTCACTTACGAGAGTGAGATCTGATAGAGATGATAGTTTATATTTTTGGTATTTTTAGTTTAATAAAACAGCAAATAAAAGCGGTAAAAGTAAAGTACATGTAGATTGATATGTTGAGAATAGACCCGGGGGCCATAGTTTTCTCTAGTGGCTTCTCTCATGATAGCGATATTCTACGGCGGGTAAACAAATTACTGTTGAGCAATTGATAGAAAAGCGAATAATTATGAGACTATCTAGGCATGATCATTGTATATAGGCATCATGTCCGAGACAAGTAGACTGACTCCTGCCTGCATCTACTACTATTACTCCACACATCGACCGCTATCCAGCATGCATCTAGTGTATTGAGTTCATAAGAACAGAGTAACGCCTTAAGCAAGATGACATGATGTAGAGGGATAAACTCAAGCAATATGATGTAAACCCCATCTTTTTATCCTCGATGGCAACAATACAATACGTGCCTTGCTGCCCCTACTGTCACTGGGAAAGGATACCGCAAGATTGAACCCAAAGCCAAGCACTTCTCCCATTGCAAGAACTATAGATCTAGTAGGCCAAACCAAACCAATAATTCGAAGAGACTTGCAAGGATATTATGAGCACACATAAAAAGTTCAGAGAATAACCAAATATCTTTCATAGATAACCTTGATCATAAACTCACAATTCATCGGATCTCGACAAACACACCGCAAAAAGAGATTACATCGAATAGATCTCCTCGAAGACCGAGGAGAACTTTGTATTGAGATTCAGAGAGAGAGAGAGAAAAAGCCATCTAGATACGAGCTATGGACCCGAAGGTCTGTGGTAAACTACTCACAACTCATGGTGAGGGCGATGATGATGATGATGAAGGCCTCCGTGATGGATCCCCCTCCGGTGGAGCTCCGAAACAGGCTCCAAGATGGGATCTCCACGGGAACAGAAGCTACGGCGATGGAATTAGGTTTTCTCTCTGTCCTGGGAGTTTCTGGGGTACGTGGACTTATATAGGAAGAAGGAGGGCACCGAGGGACGCTCGAGTGGGCCTCGAGGCAGGGGCGCGCCCTGGGAAGGGGTGCGCCCCCGCCCCTCGAGGGCCACTCGAGGCTCCCCTGACGTGGTTCTCAAGTTCCTCTGGTGTGATTTTCTCCAAAAATATCTCTCGCAAAGGTTTCATTCCGTTTGGACTCCATTTGATATTCCTTTTCTGCAAAACCCTGAAATAGGCAAAAACCAACAATCTGGACTAGGCCTTTGGGTTAGCAGGTTAGTCCCAATAATGATCTAAAAGTGAATGATAAAGCCCATTAAACATCCAAGACTTCATAAATAATAGCATGGAACAATCATAAATTATAGATACATTGGAGACGTATCATTCTCATACATGGATCCCATCTCAAATTTCATGGCCTCAAGCCATTTTGCGGAATCTGGGCTCATCATCGCTTCCTCATACTTTGTAGGTTCATCGTGGTCTAGTAACATGACTTCCAGAACTGGGTTGCCGTACCACTCTGGCGCGAAACGTACTCTGGTTGATCTACGAAGTTTAGCAGTAACTTGATCCGAAGTTTCATGATCATCATCATTAGCTTCCTCACTAATTGGTGTAGGAATCACTAGAACCAGTTTCTGTGATGTATTACTTTCCAATTCGAGAGAAGGTACAATTACCTCACCAAGTTCCACTTTCCTCCCACTCGATTCTTTCGAGAGAACTCCTTCTCTAGAAAGGATCCATTCTTAGCAACGAATATTTTGCCTTCGGATCTGTGATAGAAGGTGTACCTAACTGTCTCTTTTGGGTATCCTATGAAGACACATTTCTCCGACTAGGGTTCGAGCTTATCAGGTTGAAGCTTTTTCAAATAAGCATCGCAGCCCCAAACTTTAAGAAACGACAACTTTGGTTTCTTGCCAAACCACGGTTCATAAGGCATTATCTCAACGGATTTAGATGGTGCCCTATTTAATGTGAATGCAATTGTCTCTAAAGAATAACCCCAAAACGATAGTGGTCAATCGGTAAGATACATCATAGATCACACCATATCTAATAATGTATGATTATGACGTTCGAACACTCCATTACGCTGTGGTGTTCCGGGTGGCGTGAGTTGTGAAACTATTTCACATTGTTTCAAATGAAGACCAAACTCGTAACTCAAATATTCACCTCCACGATTAGATCATAGAAACTTTATTTTCTTGTTATGATGATTCTCTACTTCACTCTGAAATTCTTTGAACTTTTCAAATGTTTCAGACTCGTGTTTCATCAAGTAGATATACCCATATCTGCTCAAATCATTAGTGAAGGTCAGAAAATAACGATACCCGCCACGAGCTTCAACACTCATCGGTCCACATACAACAGTATGTATGATTTCCAACAAATCTGTTTCTCGCTCCATTGTTCCGGAGAATGGAGTTTTAGTCATCTTGCCCATGAGGCATGGTTCGCAAGCACCATGCGATTCATAATCAAGTGATTCCAAAAGTCCATCACTATGGAGTTTCTTCATGCGCTTTACACCAATATGACCTAAACGGCAGTGCCACAAATAAGTTGCACTATCATTTTTAACCTTACATATTTTGGCTTCAATATTATGATTATGTGTATCACTACGATCGAGATCCAACAAGAACAAACCACTCTTCAAGGGTGCATGACCATAAAAGATATTACTCATATAAATAGAGCAACCATTATTCTCAGATTTAAATGAATAACCGTCTCGCAATAAACAAGATCCAGATATAATGTTCATGCTTAACGCTAGCAACAAATAACAATTATTCAGGTCTAAAACTAGTCCCGAAGGTAGATGTAGAGGTAGCGTCCCGACAGCGATCACATCGACTCTGGAACCATTTCCCACGAGCATCGTCACCTCGTCCTTAGTCAACGTTTAATCCGTAGTCCCTGTTTCGAGTTACAAATATTATCAACCAACCCGGAATCAAATACCCAGGTACTACTACGAGCATTAGTAAGGTACACATCAATAACATGTATATCACATATACCTTTGTTCACCTTGCCATCCTTCTTATCCGCCAAATACTTGGGGTAGTTTCGCGTCCAGTGTCCAGTCCCTTTGCAGTAGAAGCACTCAGTTTCAGGCTTGGCTCCAGACTTGGGTTTCTTCATGGGAGTAGCAACTGTCTTGCTATTGTTTTTGAAGTTCCCCTTCTTTCCCTTGCCCTTTTTCTTGAAACTAGTGATCTTGTTAACCATCAACACTTGATGCTCCTTTTGTTTTCTACCTCCACAGCTTTGAGCATAGCAAAAGAGCTCGGGAATTGTCTTCTGCATCCCTTGCATGTTATAGTTCATCACAAATCCTTTATAGCTTGGTGGCATTGATTGAAGAACTCTATCAATAACACTATCTTCATCAACTTTGCATCCAAGGTGAGTCATATGATTGTAATACCCAGACATTCTGAGCAAGTGTTCAGTGATAGAACTATTCTCCTCCATCTTGCAGCTGTAGAACTTATTGGAAATCTCATAATTCTCAATCTGAGCATTTGCTTGAAATATTAAATTCATCTCCTGGAACATCTCATATGCTCCATGATGTTCAAAACATCGTTGAAGTCCTGGTTCTAAGCCGTAAAGCATGGCCCACTGAACTATCGTGTAGTCATCAGACCGCGTCTACCAGACGTTCAAAGTGTCTACATTAGCGGGAGGGGGCTTGTCACCTAGTGGTGCTTCAAGGACATAATTCTTATGTGCAGCAATGAGGATAATCCTCAATTTTTGGACCCAGTCCGTGTAATTTCTACCATCATCTTTCAACTTAGCTTTCTATAGGAATGCATTAAAATTCAATGGAACGGTAGCACGGGCCATTGATCTGCAACAACATAGATATGCAAAAAAACTATCAGGACTAAGTTCATGATACATTAAAGTTCAATTAATCATATTACTAAAGAACTCCCACTTAGATAGACATCTCTCTAATCATCTAAGTGATCACGTGATCCATATAAACTAAACCATGTCCGATTATCACGTGAGATGGACTAGTTTTCAATAATGAACAAATTATGTTGATCATATCTACTATATGATTCACGCTCGACCTTTCGGTCTCCAGTGTTCCGAGGCCATATCTGCATATGCTAGGCTCGTCAAGTTTAACCCGTGTATTCTGCATGTGCAAAACTGTCTTACACCCGTTGTATTTGAACATAGAGCTTATCACACCCGATCATCACGTGGTGTCTCGACACGACGAACTTTCGCAACGGTGCATACTCAGGGAGAACACTTGTACCTTGCAATTTTGTAAGGGATACTCTTATAATGCTACCGTTGTACTAAGCAAAATAAGAAGTATAATAAGATAAACATCACATGCAATCAAAGTATGTGACATGATATGGCCATCATCATCTTGTGCTTTTGATCTCCATCTCCAAGGCACCGTCATGATCACCATCGTCACCGGCATGACACCTTGATCTCCATCGTAGCATCATTGTTGTCTCGCCAACTATGGCTTCCATGACTATCACTACCGCTTAGTGATAAAGTAAAGCAATTACATGGCGATTGTATTTCATACAATAAAGCGACAACCATATGGCTCCTACAAAACATGATCATCTCATACAATAACGTATAACTCATCACGTCTTCACCATATCACATCACAATCATGCCCTACAAAAACAAGTTAGACGTCCTCTACTTTGTTGTTGCAAGTTTTACGTGGCTGCTACGGGCTTAGCAAGAACCGTTCTTACCTATATACAAAAACCACAACGATATTTCGTCAAGTATGTGAGAGAGACAGACACCCGATTCAACTAAAGTGAGAGAGACAGACACCCGCCAGTCACCTTTAAGCAACGAGTGCTCGTAACGGTGAAACCAGTCTCGCGTAAGCGTACACGTAATGTCGGTCCGGGCCGCTTCATCTCACAATACCGCCGAATCAAAGTATGACATTCTGGTAAGCAGAATGACTATTATCGCCCACAATTCATTGTGTTCTACTCATGCATATCATCTACGCATGGACCTGGCTCATGATGCCACTGTTGGGGAACGTAGTATTTCAAAATTTTCCTATGATCACGCAAGATCTATCTACTAGATGCATAGTAACGAGAGGGGAGAGTATGTCTACGTACCCTCGTAGACCGAAAGTGGAAGCATTTATCAACGCGGTTGATGTAGTCGTACACCTTCACGATCCGTCCCGATCTAGTACCCAATGTACGGCACCTCCGCGTTCAGCACACGTTTAGCTCGATGACGTCCTCTCCTTGTTGATCCAGCAAGACGGGCGAAGTAGTAGATGAGTTCCGGCAGCACGACGGTGTGGTGATGGTTGGTGATGAAGAACAATCTTTGCAGGGCTTCGCCAAGCATTTCAGAAACTAGACGGAGGATAAACTAGAGGGTCAGGGTTGCCGGCACATGGCTTGGTGTATCTTGATGTGTCTTGGGTGCTAGCCCTACCCCCTCTATTTATATGTTGAGCCTTTGGGTCGAAACTTGGAGTAAAAGCCTTCACAAAGTCAGTTTCACCCGAGAGGCAAGAGTCCTTCTCGGACTCCTGGGCCAGACGCCAGGGTTGCCGGCGTGGCGTCTGGCCCGTGGACTTCGCAAATTTTCCTTCTACGCTTTCCAAAAACCTTGTGGGCTTTCCCCTTTGGCCCAAATAAAGTTTTTTTGTACCCAAACATTTCGGGAAACATCCGGAAACCCTTCCGGAGGTCAAACACTATTATCCCATATATCAATCTTTATCTCCGCACCATTTCGGAGTTCCTCATCATGTCCGTGATCACATCCGGGACTCCGAATAACATTCGTTCACCAACATACATAACTCATTAAATACTATATCGTCAACGAATGTTTAAGCGTGCGGAACCTACGGGTTCGAGAACTATGTAGACATGACCGAGACATCTCTCCGGTCAATAACCAATAGCGGAACCTGGATGCCCATATTGGCTCCTACATATTCTACGAAGATCTTTATCGGTCGAACCGCATAACAACATACGTTGTTCCCTTTGTCATCGGTATGTTACTTGCCCGAGATTTGATCGTCGGTATCACTATACCAAGTTAATCTGGTTACCGGCTAGTCTCTTTACTCGTTCCGTAGTACTTCATCTCGTGACTAGCTCATTAGTCATTTGCTTGCAAGGCTTATTATGATGTGTATTACCGAGAGAGCCCAGAGATACCTCTCCGACACTCGGAGTGACAAATCCTATTCTTGATCTATGCCAACACCATGAACACCTTCAGAGACACCTTTAGAGCATCTTTATAATCACCCAGTTATGTCCTAATGTTTGATAGCACACAAGGTGTTCCTCCGGTATTCGGGAGTTGCATAATCTCATAGTCATAGGAACATGTATAAGTCATGAAGAAAGCAATAGCAGTAAAACTAAATGATCAGGTTGCTAAGCTAACGGATAGATCTTGTCCATCACATCATTCTCCTAATGATGTGATCTCGTTGATCAAATGACAACTAATGTCCAGGGCTAGGAAACATAACCTTCTTTGATAAACGAGCTAGTCTAGTAGATGCATACTAGGGACATTTTGTTTTGTCTATATATTCACACATGTACTAAGTTTCCGGTTAATACAATTCTAGCATGAATAAAAGACATTTATCATGATATAAGGAAATACAAATAACATCTTTAGTATTGCCTCTAGGGCATATTTCCTTCACTTATCACCCACAGACTAGTGGTCAAGTAGAATTAAGTAATAGAGAGCTGAAATTAATTTGCAAAAGACAGTTAATAGGTCTAGAAAGAATTGGTCCAAGAAACTTGATGATGCATTATGGGCCTATAGAACTGCATACAAAAATCCTATGGGTATGTCTCCATATAAAATGGTTTACGGATAAACATGTCAATCACCTCTTGAGCTAGAACATGAGGTATATTGGGCTATTAAAGAGCTCAATTATGATTTCAAACTTGTCGGTGAGAAGAGGTTATTTGATATTAGCTCTCTTGGTGAATGGAGAACCCAGGCCTATGTGAATGCCAAGCTGTTTAAAGAAAAACTTAAAAGATGGCATGACAAAAGGATACAAAAGCGTGAGTTTAATGTATGTGATTATGTCTTGCTATACAACTATCGTTTAAGATTTTTTGCAGGAAAACTTCTCTCTAAATGGGAAGGTCCTTATGTTACCGAGGAGGTCTATCGTTCCGGTGCCATAAAAGTCAACAACTTCTAAGGCACAAATCCAAAGGTGGTGAACGGTCAAAGAAATCAAACATTATATCTCAGGTAATCCTATAAATGTTGAAACCAATATAATTGAAACCGTAACCCTAGAGGAATACATAAGGGACACTTTCCAGAATGATTCAGGCCCCGAAAAGGAAGAGGTATGTGTTACGGTAAGTAAACCGACTCCAAAACAGTTCTAATGACAAATTTTCACCATTTTGGAATATTTAGAAAAATAGAAAAATAAGACGCAGTCCGAAAGAGACACGAGGGTGGAGGGCGCGGCCCCCTTCCCCTAGGCGCGCCCCCTTGCCTCGTGGCCATCTCGTGTGCCTCCCAGACTCCAATTTCTTACACATTACTCCCTTTGGTCGGTAAAAATTCATTATATATATTCTCCCGAAGGTTTTGACCACCGTATAACGCAAAAATACTCTGTTTTTGTTTCGAACTGTTGTTTCTGACAGATCTAGATCATCATGGCGTCTTCCAACACCCCCAAGGACAAGTTTTTCGAGAAGGTCATCAACCCCTACCTCACGGAGGTGCTGCATCACTCTCAAACCATGGAGTTGCGTGAAGGGGTGCTGCACATCCGCGATGTTGAGGGGCCAAGGAGGACCGGAAACATGGAGACGAGACTCGAAGCAACGCTGCAGCAAGTTTTCAAGTGCCAAGGTATGGTGGAACGAGGACTCAACGCTAACCACATGATGATCACAGAGCTCGCTAACAACCACAACCTGGACGCAAGGATCTCTGGGGAAGCCATCTCCAATCTCCAAGAGAAAATCGAACACCTCCAGGCCCAGATCTATGACCTTCAAAACCAAAATTGTGAGTATGAATATAGATTCAAGAAGATGAGTTTGGCTGCAGATTTGAGTATCCCGGAGACTCGATCATCCTTCTATGATGGTGAGCCCATGCCTTGGAAGATGAACAACAAGCCTACATCATCAACAACTCTGTAGAAGGAGACATAATCACATTGGTATGGGCACTCCCCTTGGCAACTGCCAAGCTTGCGGGAGGTGCCCCGGTATCGTATCACCATCACACTCCTATCTTTACCTTTTTCTTAGTTCGTCCTTTTGGTACTATCTTGATCTAGTAGAATAAAGTTAGCATGATCTAGTTGTGAGCTTTTGCTTTATGATCTTTACCTTTGTAATCGAGTCCGTGAGCTATATAATAAAGATTAGTGTTGATTCAAGGGCTTGATTTCCTCACTTTGGTCATGTGAGAATAAAAGAAAATATAAATATAAAAAGTATCAAAGAGATCGTATTGATCTTATGGAAAGTAATGACTTCACATATAAAGAGTATGATGAATAAGAGTTTTTGAGAGTTGACAAACATAGTTTTGGTCATCGTTGCAATTAATAGGAAGTAATAAAGAAAGAGAGGTTTCACATACAAATATACTATCTTGGACATCTTTTATGATTGTGAACACTCATTCAAATATGACATGCTAAAGAGTTGATGTTGGAAAAGGAAGACAACATAATGGGTTATGTTTTCTTATATTCGAAATAAAGTATATTGTCATGGATCATCCAACATGTTGAGATTGCCTTTCCCCCTCATGCTAGCCAAAACTCCTTGCACCAAGTAGAGATACTACTTGTGCTTCCATACATCCTTACACCCAGTTTTGCCATGAGAGTCCACCATACCTACCTATGGATTGAGTAAGATCTTTCAAGTAAGTTGTCATGTTCGCAAACTCTCTAAAATATGTATGATTTATTAGTGTGGAGGAAATAATCTATATAAGATCTTGTGATATGGAAGTAATAAAAGCGACAGACTGCATAATAAAGGTCCCTATCACAAGTGGCAATATAAAGTGACGTTCTTTTGCGCTAATACTTTGTGCATCTAACAATAAAAGCACATGACAACCTCTGCTTCCCTCTGCGAAGGGCCTATCTATTATTCTTGCCTTATAAGAGGTGAAAATCACCTTTCCTTTTTCACATTTTATCCTTTGGCAAGCACAATGTGTTGGAAAGATCCTGACATATATACCCACTTGGATGTAAGTTATCATGGTCTATTACTGTTGACATTACCCTTGAGGTAAAATGTTGGGAGGCAATACCATAAGCCCCTATCTTTCTCTGTGTCTGATTAAAACTCCATACCCATAAGTATTGCGTGAGTGTGAGCACTTGTGAAAGACTATATGATAGTTGAGTATGTGGACTTGTTGAAAAGCTCTTATAATGACTCTTTCCGATGTTATGATAAATTGCAATTGCTTCAATGATTGAGATCATAGTTTGTTGGTTTTCAATGAAGTTTCTTGTCGGTGTACAAAAAGAGGGGTACACTTTTTGTACCCCTATGACTGTGCACGGGCAGTCTGTGCCACGTGCACCACCACACCAAGCATGGCAAGGGAGGTGAGCCGGGGTAAGACCGAAGCTTGATGGAGACTGGAACAACGCCAAGAACAAGACCACAAAGAGCAAAGGGACGAAGCGGCTTCCCCCGGCAAGGTCCTTGCCGGGAGCCGGCTCTGGCAGCCCCGGCAAGACCCTTGCCGCGGCAGCTCGCCCCACGCCTACGGAGCGGATCACCCTTGAGTCCACCGCCCCCATGGGGCGAGGATTCGGGAGATATCCCCGTGGTGGTATGCAGATCTTTGTGAAGACATCCAAGATCAGATACAAGTTAAGAAAGACGACGACCCTTGGCGGGATCCCAGCCAAGGAGAACTACAAGGCCCACGGCAAGCACCTTGCCGGGGATGACAGCAGGCGCCACGGCAGGACCCTTGCCGGAGCCCCAGCAAGGCCCTTGCCGAGGACACCCGCAGGGCCACCGTCAGGCCCGCATCAACCGGGTTTCCACTGACCCACGCAGCTGCCGACCCGACCAGCTGGACAGGCTCCTGCGTGGCAACCCACAGATCTTCGTGGAGACCCGCCGTTGCGCCACCTCAGCTGCCTGTCTGCCTACATGGCACCTCAGACACCGCTGGCCAGGGCGCGTGTCAACACGAGGAGGGGCGGCGACGGACAAGACGGACGTCTCCCCTCGTCCCCGATAAAGCAAGGACACCTAAGCTAAGCGCATTAAATGCGCCTTGTCCTGTAATGCGAGGGATAACCTCGCATCACTGTAACCTTTCCACCTCCTGTGTGCCACTGTGGCGACCCCTTTTTCCTATAAAAGGAGGCCCGAGGCGACCAGGAGGAGGATTCGGCTTTTTAGAACTCCTCACGACTCTCTTGGAGCTCCTCACTAGCTGAAGAACACAAACATATAATCCACCAAAGCAGGAGTAGGGTTTTACGCATCTTTGCGGCCCGAACCTGTGTAAAGGAACCGTGTCCTGACTGTTAGATCCGCTCTTCTCTCAACCCCGCGCCCCGCAACCGTAGTAGGGATTCTTGTGATCCCATAGGTGTCGATCCAAATACACCGACATCTTTGGCTCGCCAGGTAGGGGGTCGCAGTTGTGAGAATCGGCTTTGGCAGTCAGTTCGACGCTTCTTCATCGTCATGGCGCCCAAGAAGAAGACGATGGTGGCGGTTGGCCAGTCGGAATCCGGATTGCCCGTCCCGACGCGGGCGAGCATCGGGCCGGTCACGGAAAGAACCCGGGGCGCTGCTCGCGAACACCAACGCCATCCCGGCAGCCGGAGTTTGGGAGGTGGCGACGTTTGTGCGCCTGGTAACGGGCCACACACCGCCAGTTCCAAAGATGGAGCCCGGCCCTCCACGGGTGGCACGGGGCCTTCCAAGGTCACGGCCGCATCACCCGATGGCGACGCAAGGACCTCCAGAACTCCCACGCCGGTGCCAACAGCACGCTCTTCTCAAGCAGCGCGCGACGAACGGTGTCGTCACCCCAAAGATCCCGGGCGTCGCCATGGGAAGAGCCCCGAGTGCCACTCCCGGGACGTAGAAGACCTTCCCGCTCGCCGAAACACTGGTGCAAACGGTATGCGACCGCGGGATCGTGATGAAGCTCCTCCTGACACGCTCAGGGGTCGAAGCATGTCGCGATCCGTGCAGGTTTCGCTACCATTGACCCCAGCCGAAGCCTTGGCGCGCGCGCAGTTGCTCCTCGACTTTCCACCCGTTACGGGGAAACTCGATGAATGGAGAGCCACCATCCGAAGCCTTGTCGCAGTCGCCAACAAGGATGAACCAAATCCAGCGGAGCTCCCAGGTTGACACTCCGATGGAGTCCCACGCACTGGCGGCGGGAGGACCGGCAGCGCCGTGGCTACGATTCATTCGCCTCCTCCTCGCCAGATACCGCGTGTGTCGACTCGTCAGGATGTCGCGGGCGACGCCATCTCCATCGTGTCGTCCGACCCGCGGACACACGGCGACCAGCTTCGAGTTCTTCAGGAGCGAGCTCATGAAGACGCTCGAACCACCATCGAGCGCCGGCGCGGAGCGCGCCACCAGTCGGACAGGCGAGCAGGGCTTGCTGCGGACCGCCCAGCACCGGAGAGCCCTGGAGGTCTACCTTACGAGGTAGGTTGTCCAGCTTTCACCCGTGAGCTACGGCAGAAGTACAATGGCAAGACCCACCCGTTAGAGTTCCTCAGCATCTACACCATCGCAATGCAAGCTGCCGGGGCCCGCGACGATAAGGTGCTTGCAAATTACTTTTCGTTGGCTCTTAAACCTAATGCCATGTCGTGGTTGATGCACTTGCCAGTAGACTCTATTTCCTCCTGGTCCGACTTGTGCCATGAGTTTGTTGGCGCCTTTACTGGAGGCCACCAAGCCCATGGCCAAGCAAGTGACCTGCATGTCATACCCCAGAAGGAAGGCGAGAGTCTGCGCAAGTACATACAGAGATTCAACCGGGTACAGTACAATATCCCCGATGTTCAACCTGCCGCCATCATCAGCGCGTTCCACCAGAACATGCGCAACCGCAAGATGCGTGAAGAACTGGCGATGACCAAGGTGAAGGATGTGGCGGAACTCTACGTTCTTGCTGACAGATGTGCCCGGGCTGAAGAGGGAAGGAAGTACCCCGGCGAAGGCGTCGGTGCGGAAACCGACTCATCAGACGAGGATACTGCCGCCCCAGCGAAGAAGTGCCGGCACCGCAACAAGAAGCGCAAGGGTAAAGCCATACTTGCCGTCGAGGGATCTGATGACGCCGCCTCCACCATGAAAACTAGGGTGGGTGACCCCGACAAGGAGATTGCCGGGTGCGTCGCCTGCCGGGCCTTGGCGGCTGCCGAGAAGCCAGGAAACTCCGGCAAGCGATACTGCAAGATCCATCGCACCAAAGGCCACGATCTCCAGGACTGCCACCAGTTGAGCTCCTTGCTGAGAAGCAAAGGGCTGAATACGAGAGGCGGGACAAGGAGAAGGGCCAGGACGGCGCTGAGGGGTCCGGCTAGAAGCGTGATAGCCAAGCGGGCCGTCGCTGCAAGGAGAAACAGCAGGAAAGGCCCGCCCGGGGCCGCGACAGAAGGCCCGAAGATGACGATCACGAAGAGGATGACGAGTCCGGCGACCAAGAGTTTCATAAGGCTACGGACGCCATGTGCGTCGATGGCGGCGCCTCGCTGCATACTTCTCACCGCCAACTTAAACAGTGGGCGCGTGAGATTATTGCGACGGAGCCATCATCCGGTGCCCAGAAGGCGCTGAAATGGTCCAGCACACCTATCATCTTTGACGCCGAGGATCACCCTGATCACACAACTGCGATCGGGTGCTTGCCATTGTTGGTTTCATCAACAGTACACAACCTCAAGGTAACAAAGATGCTAGTCGATGGCGGGGCCGGTCTGAACCGTGATCGAGAAGCTGCAAGTTCCTGATGGAGACCTCGAAGAGACGGGCATGTTTCAGGGGGTCAACCCAGGGAGAAGTCAACCGAAGTGGAAAGTCACGCTGCCCGTGACTTTTGGAAGTGATCTGAACTATAGGACAGAGAGGATCGTATTCGATGTTGCCAATATCCCCTTGCCCTACAACGGGATCCTTGGCCGCCCAGCGCTGGCCAAGTTTATGGCAGTGTCACACTACGCCTACAACATCCTGAAGATGCCAGGGCCTGTGACGATCATCACCATCCCCTCCGACAAGAAGGATGCGCTGGTTTGCTCTGACCAACTGTACCAGCAGGCGGTCGCAGCAGCTACCGCTACAAGGGCACTTGCTCCTGCCACTGGAGCCCCGGGAGGGAAGAAGAAGAACACCGGTGAGACCTCGGACACCCACTCCGGCAAGCACACCTCTTCGGAGTGCTGTGCTCCCGTCGAGGACGTGCCAGAGAGCTCCATCGGAAAGAACAAGGCCGGCGAGACCTCGGACACCCACTCCGGCAAGCGCACCTCTTCGGAGTGTCGCGCCCCCGTCGAGGACGTGCCAGAGAGCTCCACCGGCAGGAACAAGAGATCCAGGGCCACACCGCCAGGAACCAAGAAGGTTTTTGTCAAGGAGGACGACACGGGAGGGGCTTTTACCATAAGCTCAGCCCTTGACAACAAATAGGAAGACGCGCTCATCACCTTCCTGCGGGCGAATGTCGACGTGTTTGACTGGCAAGCATCCGACATCCCTGGTGTTCCCAGGGAGGTGATTGAGCACCACCTTGCTGTCTGTCCTCATGCGCGGCCCGTCAAGCAGAAGGACAGAAAGCAAGCTTTGGAGCGGCAAGAGTTCATCATCGAGGAGATCAGGAAACTGGAGGTTGCGGGTTTGGTAAGAAGAGTGCTCCATCCAACGTGGTTGGCCAATCCAGTGGTACTGCGCAAGGCGAATGGGAAGTGGAGGCTGTGTATTGATTACACAGATGTCAATAAAGCTTGTCCTAAGGACCCCTTCACGTTGCCGCGCATAGACCAGATTGTTGACTCCACGGCAGGGTGTGACTTGCTGTCATTCCTCGATGCCTACTCCGGCTACCACCTGATCTTCATGACAAGAGAAGACGAAGAGAAGACAACATTCATCACCCCGTGTGGTACGTACTGTTTCGTACAAATGCCTTTCGGGTTGAAGAGTGCTGGCTCGATGTTTGCAACGGCAGTCCAGATTGGTTTTGAACCCCAGCTCCATAGAAATATGGAGGCTTATATGGATGATATAGTGGTCAAAACCAAGAACAAGGCAATCCTTGTACCGGATTTACAAGAAACATTTGTAAACCTACCCAAGATCAACCTCAAGCTGAACCCTGAGAAGTGCGTCTTCAGCGTCCCGTCGGGCAAGCTTCTCGGTTCGTTGTGTCGCAGCGTGGGATAGAAGCCAATCCGAACAAGATCAAAGGTATAGAGCAGATTTAAGAACCCAAACGGGTCAAGGATGTGTGTCAGCTTGCTAGCTGCATTGCCGCCATGAGCTGATTCATTTCCAAGTCTGCCGAGCGTGCCCTCCCCTTTTTCAAGATTTTGAAAAAGGTGGGCCCAATGGAGTGGACGCCAGAAGCCGAAGCAGCATTACAAGATCTGAAGAGGTATCTTTCCTCCACGCCAATACTGGTTGTGCCTAGACCACAAGAACCGTTGCTGCTATACTTAGCGGCAACAAACCAGGTGGTCAGCGCCGCACTGGTGGCACAGAGAGAAATCGATGATGAGGTGAAAGCAGCAACAGAGCCTGATGCCACTGGTGCAGAGGCGACACAGCCGGTTGGAGTGCAGCCGAAGAAGAAAATGATGCAGCACCTGGTCTACTTCGTTAGCTCCCTCTTGCAGGGGGCTAGATCAAGGTACTCCGGTGTGCAGAAATTGCTCTTCGACCTTCTTATGGCCTCGAGGAAGCTGCGTCACTACTTCCAGGCGCACGAGATCACTGTCGTCCCTCGCCTCCCTCTACAACAGATATTGCACAATCCAGACGCGATGGGAAGGATTGTAGAGTGGGCACTGGAGCTGTCCAGCTTTGGCCTCAGGTTTGAAAGTACCTCGACAATTCAGAGCCGAGTCCTGGCAGAGTTCGTTGCAGAATGGACCGCAACGCCTAATGAAGAAGTCCAGGAAACTGCTCTCCCCGGAAAAGAGGCGAGTTGCAACTGGATCATGTACTTTGATGGAGCTTTCTCCTTGCAGGGCGCCGGGGCTGGCGTACTGCTAGTCGCGCCCACTGGAGAGCGCCTCAAGTACGTGGTCCAGATGCACTTCCCTAGGGAGGTATCAACGAACAACAGTGATGAGTACGAGGGGCTGCTTGCTGGTCTTAGGATCGCGGCAGACCTCCGAATCAAGAAGCCCATTGTCAGGGGCGACTCGCAGCTTGTCGTCAAATAAGTAAACAAGGATTACCAGAGCCCGTTGATGAAGGCCTACATCGATGAAGTGAGAAAGTTGGAAGAGCACTTTGATGGTATACAGGCGGAACACGTTCCCCGAGCGGAGAACGACATCGCCGACTACCTGTCAAATCGCGCTGCCCTCAAGCTACCTGTGGAACCAGGTACCTTTGTGCTTCAGCTTTCTCAGCCATTCGTTGATCCATTAACAGGGCAGAACAAAAGGAGGAAATCAGGGCCCGGCAAGTACTTTCCCGCCGAGCTCCCCGGAGCCGCTGGCAAGGATGTTGCCGGAGACACTAAGCCCGCCACCGGAGGGCTAACTCCAGCGGAGCATCAAGCTTTTGCCGTCGAGACGGCCGCTCCCTTGGCGGAGGAAATACCTTTGGTCCTTGCCGTCGAGCCCCAGGCTCCAGCATGGGCGCAGCATACCGTCTGATTCCTTCAGACTGGGGAACTTCCTCAGGAGCAGGAAGAAGCGGAGAAAGTAGCCCGTCGGTCTGCCATGTATCAGTTCGTCGATGACGTCCTGTACAGAAGGAGACCGAACGGTGTGAAATTGAAGTGCATCCCTCGAGAGGAAGGACTGGAGCTGTTGGCAGAGATACATGGAGGCATATGTGGATCACACATAGGGTCGAGAGCCCTTGCCGGCAAGGCATTCCGGCAAGGCTACTTCTGGCCCACTGCCCTCCAGGATGCGACGGCACTGGTCACCAGGTGTGAAGCGTGCCAGTTCCATTCAAAGAAACTTCATCAACCAGATCAAGCCCTTCAAACCATTCCTCTCTCCTGGCCCTTCTCGGTCTGGGGGCTCGACATACTGGGCCCTTTCCCCCGCGCTGTCGGGGGCTTTGAGTACTTGTACGTTGCAATCGACAAGTTCACAAAGTGGCCAGAGGTGGAGGCAGTAAGGAAGGTCACAGCTCAGTCAGCCGTCAAGTTCTTCAAGGGACTAGTGTGCCGTTTTGGTGTGCCCAACAGGATCATCACCGACAACGGCACACAGTTTACAAGCCGCGCCATCATGCAATATACCCAATACCTCGGCAGCAGAGTCTGTTTCGCTTCCATTGCTCACCCCCGAAGCAATGGTCAAGCTGAGAGGGCAAATGCTGAAGTGCTGTGAGGATTAAGGACAAACACCTTTGACAGGCTGCACAAGAGCGGGAGGCGCTGGATTGATGAATTGCCGGTGGTTCTTTGGTCGATCAGAACGACGCCAAATCGAGCCACCGGCTAGACGCCCTTTGCCCTGATATACGGGGCAGAAGCAGTTCTCCCCACAGAAGTCATATACGGGTCACCTCGAGTGCTCGCTTATGACGAGCTTGAGCAAGAGCAACTGCGGCAAGACGACGCAATGCTCCTTGAGGAAGATCGTCTTCAGGCGGCTGTGAGAGCAGCACGCTACCAGCAAGCCTTGTGCCGCTACCATAGCCACAAGGTCCGTGCCCGAAGCTTTGAGGAAGGCGACCTTGTTCTCCGGCGCGTTCAATCGGCCAGGAATACGAACAAGTTGACACCGAAGTGGGAAGGCCCTTATCGGGTATATGAGTCACCAGGCCTGGCGCTGTCCGTCTGGAGACCGAGGATGCCGTTCCGGTGAGTAATTCCTAGAACATCGAGCATCTTCGTAAGTTTTACCCATAAGGCGCGGCTTGCCGGGCCGGCAAGCCACCCTTTTGTACAAGCCTTGCCGGCAAGGCATGTAACTCTTTTTACAAATCCAAGCGCAGACCCTAAGCATAAATAAATGAAGCGCCGGCGCCCTAAGTTATAGCATGCATGCTGGGTCGAGTCTCGTCCTAGGTTAGGGTTGATAGTGCTTAGCGGCGGCTAACCCCTAGCTTAGATGTCGAGTCTTTGTCTTTCCTCTATCTTCTTTGGTTCACAGGACGCGCAGACATCCTTGCCGAAGGCACTTGGGGGAAAGAAAGAAGAATAGACCAGCACCTAGGCCCCGGCGAGCCAGTGTTGCCAGGGGCTACAAGGGCAAGGATTCACCCACGGCAGACCAGGATTGCCGGGGGCTGCAGCCTCAGATAAGTTCTTTATCCCTTATCATGCACTCCATTATGGACTGAGGTATGTGAAACCTCGTTCTTTTCCTTAAGCTACCGTGCTCCCATAACTCTAGGCCCTAGGGCTCATTCCTGGGACTAAGTTTGGTCGTAGTCGCGGCAGCAGATAGATGAAACGAGGAGCCTGAGCCCACTTCATCCCTGCCTCCGCCAAAGGCGTGAGAAAGGTCGAGCGAAGTAGGGAAACAGCAGGGCCTGTTGCCGGGCGATAAAATGTTTATCTTAAAGATATCAGGGATTTATTCCCTGTTGTGGGTTTTTACCTACGAACAAATAACCCGACAAACATTCCTTTTTCAGTAAAAACATTCCATTCAGGTACAGTCCATAGGGAATGAAAAACATGAACAAGGAGATTACAAGTTTTAAACTCAACAGATGCCCGAAGGCTTACAGACTAAAAAGAGATAAGATGCCCGTAATGCCTTTCTTGTCCCTCTCCTCAGGAGGTAGGTCAAGGAGGCGAGAAGGGCAAAAGGGGCGCCTAGGCGAGCTATGGGTGGCAGAAGACACCGAGAAGGCATCTCGGCGGCCTCCCAAGGGCTGGACAATGATGACGGCGCCGGAGGCAGAGCTCGAAGACGAGGCGGCAGGACGTCAGTACGCGTCGAAGGCGTCAGTGCCCGCGTACTCCGACATGACGATCTTGTCGCCCGCCTTCTTCCTCTTCCTCTTCCGCAGCCTCCCTACGCCAGCCGCCAAGGAGACGGCCCCGAGAAGTTCAAGGAGCCGGCGACACGGATGATGGGGTCGCCGGTGGCACCAGGAGCGGCGCCCGACACCTAGTCGGACCCGTCATCCTGCCGTCCACCGCCCTCGTCGTCGCTGCCGCTGTCCTCCTTGTCACCCTCGTTCGAGGAGGAGTCTTCGTCATCGGAGGAGCTCTCCACGCAGCACCTCGTGCGAGTCCCGAGGTGCCCGAAGACCTTGACAGAGAGGTGGCCGTCCTCCATCAACTTGAAGTGGAGGGTGAGCCCATCCGTCAGGCTGTGGATGCGAGCAAACGTCTTCCATCCTTGGCGAAGATACATCACATGAGGGGCAGGGAAGTCGACGCGGACCCGCGTGCCACTAATCCCGCAGCCCCTCATTTGCAGCCACAGCGACTCTGGAGGATCCACCTCCATCTCCCGCGCAAATGGAGTCGGGAGACGAAGGCGACGGCGCGGCTCCCCCCGCATCCTAACGAAGAACTCACAAGGGTCATCGCCAATATGACCTTCCATTGGAGGAGGAGCTGCTGGCGGGGGCGAGGCCGGCTGGCCGCCCCGTCCTCCTCTTCCCCGAGCGCCCCAGCCTCGCCCACGGCCCCGCCCTCTCCCTCTTCCCCTCGTGGCTGGTTCGGCCACTTCAGGTGCAGGAGAAGGGGGGACGCGTTGTCGAGGAGCGACCCTCGCCGCCACTGTCGAAGGGCCAGGATTTCTTCTCTTCATGGTGAACAGAAGGGAGGAGCAGAAGCAGAGGGAGAAAGAAGATGGAGGAGTGCGGGGCGCCGTCCCTTCCCTCCGCCCTTTATAAAGGGGCGGGGCTGGAGCTCGACCGCCTCGCTCGGCCAATCAAGACGTAGAAGGTGAGGGGGGCCGGGACCGACCCGCCGCCCCAACTAGCGACGGCTCGGTTTCCCGCCTCCACCGCTCGCCACCTCGAACGCATGGAAAGCACGTGGCGAACGTGCAGGACCGAAGGGACGGGTGAGGCGACCTCTCCCCACCCCGTGATCGTGGGGAATGGACGCCTAGACGACCGCGCCTTGGCCCCATCCAGTAAGCGGGCCGCGCCTCCACGCTTCCCCCCGTTTACGGGGAAGACGCGCGCCGCCTCCTTTCGCATTTACTACGACGTGACGCATGCCTGCGGAAACTGCCCCACGCATGCCGCCCACGTCACGCACGCCCCACCACCCCATGCCGCGCGCGTGGGTCGTGGGAGGCGCAACGCGCGGAAATTTTTACCACGGTGAAAACCACCCCGCCTGCCCGCGCACCGTTCTGGGCTTGGCCCAACAACGTGTCGCGCTTATGTGTGGCCCAGGCCCGGGGGCTCCTGTCGGTGTACAAAAAGAGGGGTACACTTTTTGTACCCCTATGACTGTGCACGGGCAGTCTGAGCCACAAGCACCACCACACCAAGCATGGCAAGGGAGGTGAACCTGGGTAAGACCGAAGCTTGATGGAGACTGGAACAACGCCAAGAACAAGACCACAAAGAGCAAAGGGACGAAGCGGCTTCCCCCGGCAAGGTGCTTGCCGGGAGCCGGCTCTCGCAGCCCCGGTAAGACCCTTGCCGCGGCAGGTCGCCCCGTGCCTACGGAGCGGATCACCCTTGAGTCTACCGCCCCCATGGGGTGAGGATTCGGCGATATCCCCATGGTGGTATGAAGATCTTTGTGAAGACATCCAAGATAAGATAAAAGTTAAGAAAGACGACGACCCTGCGGGATCCCAGCCAAGGAGAACTACAAGGCCCCCGGCAAGCACCTTGCCGGGGACGATAGCAGGTTCCACGGCAGGACTCTTGCCGGAGCCCCGGCAAGGCCCTTGCCGAGGACACCCGCAGGGCCACCGTAAGGCCCGCACCAACCGGGTTTCCACCGACCCACGCAGTTGCCGACCCGACCAGCTGGACAGGCTCCTGCGTGGCAACCCGCAGATCTTTCTGGAGACCCGCCGTTGCGCCATCTCAGCTGCCTGTCTGCCTACATGGCACCTCAGACACCGCTGGCCAGGGCGCGTGTCAACACGAGGAGGGGCGGCGACGGACAAGACGGACGTCTCCCCTCGTCCCCGATAAAGCAAGGAAACCTAAGCTAAGCGTATTAAGTGCGCCTTGTCCTGTAATGCGAGGGATAACCTCGCATCACTATACCCTTTCCACCTCCTGTGTGCCACTGTGGTGACCCCTTTTTCCTATAAAAGGAGGCCCGAGGCGACCAGGAGGAGGATTCGGCTTTTTAGAACTCCTCATGACTCTTTTGGAGCTCCTCACTAGCTAAAAAACACAAACATATAATCCACCAAAGCAGGAGTAGGGTTTTACGCATCTTTGCGGCCCGAACCTGGGTAAAGGAATCGTGTCCTGACTGTTAGATCCGCTCTTCTCTCAACCCCGCGCCCCGCAACCATAGTAGGGATTCTTGTGATCCCATAGGTGTCGATCCAAATACACCGACATTTCTGATTCATACTTCACATTATGAATGAATTATTACTTTAGCATAAGAATCACATCACAATATATGTGTGTTGCTGTTATAAAAATGATCATGATGCCCTCATGTCCGTATTTTATTTTTATCGACACCTCTATCTCTAAACATGTGGACATATTTTTCGATATCGGCTTTCGCTTGAGGACAAGCGAGGTCTAAGCTTGGGGGAGTTGATACGTCCATTTTGCATCATGCTTTTATGTTGATATTTATTGCACTATGGGCTATTATTACATGTTAGGTCATAATACTAATGCCTTTTCTCTCTTATTTTACAAGGTTTACATGAAGAGGGAGAATGCCGGCAGCTGGAATTCTGGGCTTGAAAAGGAGCAAACATTGGAAACATATTCTGCACAACTCAAAAAGCTCTGAAACTCCACGAGACACCGTTTCAGAAAATATAAAATATATCTAGCGAAGGAGATTCACCAGGGGGGCCACCACCTATCCACGAGGGTGGGGAGCGCCCCCTGCCTCGTGGGCCACCCGGCGACACCCCGATGCCCGTCTTCTCCTATATGGGGTGTTTTGACCTGGAAAAAAAATCATAAGGAGGCTTTCGGGACCAAACGCCAATGTCTCGAGGCGGAACCTTGGCGGAACCAATCTAGGGCTCCGACGGAGCTGTTCTGTCGGGGATACTTCCCTCCGGGAGGGGGAAATCGTCACCGCCGTAATCACCAATAACTCTCCCATCTTGGGGAGGGTTATCTTCATCAGTATCTTCACCATCACCATCTCCTCTCAAACCCTAGTTCATCTCTTGTATCCAATCTTTGTACCCAAAGCTCAGATTGGTACTTGTGGGTTGCTATTAGTGTTGATTACTCCTTGTAGTTGATGCTAGTTGGTTTACTTGGTGTTATATCATATGTTCAGATCCATTATGCATATTAATACTCCTCTGATCATGAACAATATTATTTCTTGTGAGTAGTTACTTTTGTTTCTGAGGACATGGGAGAAGTCTTGCTATAAGTAGTCTTGTGAATTTGGTATTCGTTCGATATTTTGATGAGAGGTATGTTGTCTCTCCTCTAGTGGTGTCATGTGAACGTCGGCTACATGACATTTCACCATTATTTGGGCCAAGAGGAAGGCATTGGGAAGTAATAAATAGATGATGGGTTGCTAGAGTGACCGAAGCTTAAACCCTAGTTTGTGCGTTGCTTCGTAAGGGGCTGATCTGGATCCACTTGTTTCATGCTATGGTTAGGTTTACCTTAATACTTCTTTTGTAGTTGCAGATGCTTGCAATAGATGTTAATCATAAGTGGGAGGCTTGTCCAAGTAAGGACAGCACCCAAGCATTGGTCCACCCACATACCAAATTATCAAAGTACCGAACGCGAATCGGATGATCTTGATGAAAACTAGATTGACGATAATTCCCATATGTCCTTAGGAGCGTTTTCCTTCATATAAGAGTTTGTCCAGGCTTGTCCTTTACTACAAAAAGGATTGGGCCATCATGCAGCACCTTATTTACTTTTATTATTTGTCACTTGCTACCAATTACCTTATCACAAAACTATCTGTTACCGATAATTTCAGTGTTAGCAGAAAATACCTTACTGAAAACTGCCTATCATTTCCTTCTGCTCCTCGTTGGGTTCGACACTCTTACTTATTGAAAGGACTACGATAGATCACCTACACTTGTGGGTCATCAGGCAGCTAGTAGAAAATACTTACTCTGATGTCAACGCATAGTAATACAACTTTGACACGAAGCAGTCCAACTACACATACGGTAGCAATTCAAACAACACTGAAAAACACGCAACTTAATTTACACAGTTTGACCATATTACAAGAAAATCATAGGCTACAGTCATCCACCACACACCACCTCCGCCAACGACCAAATAACATGGGAATCCGGGGTAGAAACATCTCAAAGAAGAAAAATTGACCACACAAATCTTTTCATACAAACCTCATCTCTCTCCCTGCAACGCCAATTCGAAACTAAAACATCAGAAAAAGAAGAACACAATGCATGGCGGACATGGAAAATAACCAAGAACACCAAAACTTGTAATCAGAAATTACAAATGGAAAAAATCTCCAAAAACTCTAACACATCGTTATTTCTCACATCCAAAACAACACATAAAACAACAAAACCGGACGTAAAACTGACGGCTACGAACACCACGGAAAACACCAACGGCTACGAACACCACGGAAAACACCAACGCCCAAAACACGTCCGCCGCCAAATGCCCACGCCGTCACCTCCGGTGACTTGAGATCGCAAAACATGACCAGGTGAGCGCGCGCACATGCGGAACCCCATACACGTCTCGTTTGGCAACGAATGGCCTGCAGCACCGCGCTGGAGAACCCCCGGAAGCTCCCCGTTGCATCCCCTGTTTCCGCCCGTCGTACACGCAAGAAGTTCAGTTCAAGTAAAAAACCACGTCAGTCCAACCTGAAATAACATCAGTTCAAGTAGGGTAACAGAATAATGTTCTATTACGCGAAACAGAATATATATATATATATATATATATATATATATATATATATATATATATATATATATATATATATATATATATATATATATATTTATATATATATATAGGGTGGGTCTATTCTCATAACACCCCTTAAGACCTTATTCTCATAACACCCACACTTAAATAGGTTTCTAGCGCGGAGCGCCCCGAGGAAAGCAACCACTGCCCCGCCTCCTACCCCCGCACTGCCGCCCCGCCTCCTTTCCCCAGCACCGTCGCGCCGGCTCCTACCCTGATGCAGTGCGGTTTTCTTGTGTAGTTCGGAAGCGCAAAAAAAACGCTCGCTGCCATTATTCGTCGTTCGCACCGTGCGGAATCTCGAAAAGTGTTCAACATGGCAAAGTTGCGTCTACTCCATAGCTTTTCAACGG
>LR738713.1:225309920-225322632 GCA_902687465.1 Secale cereale | reverse complement strand
CCGTTTTTAAAACTGCTCTTAAACCGTGCGGAATCTCGAAAAGGTTTCAACATGGCGAAGTTGCGTCTACTCCATAGGTTTTCAAGGATATATTACACGCATAATTCCGATAAACGGTTAAAAAACTAGAGCAAAAAAGGTACCGAAAAAACAATACGTACAATTTTTTCAAACATGCAGTTCACCGTTTTCAAAACTGCTCTTAAACCGTGCGGAATCTCGAAAAGTGTTCAACATGGCGAAGTTGCGTCTACTCCATAGATTTTCAACGCTATATTACACGCATAATTCCGATAAACGGTTAAAAAACTAGAGCAAAAAAGGTTCCGAAAAAACAACACGTACATTTTTTCAAACATGCAGTTCACTGGTCTAAGAAACAAACAAATACAGTGCACTTTGGTCTAAAAAATTAAATTACAAAGGACTCTTTGAAGCTCATTTTGTTCTCTCACGAAGTTGGCCATAAAAAACCTTTGTGGTTCACTTGGTGATCCAAAAACAAAAATACATCGGAAAACAGCTCACTTCTCAACACTTCTCAACGCGCGTAAAAAATTAATTAGTACGAAAAAGGACAACAGCAAATCATGAGGTTCACTTTTGGTAGTGTTCCGCTTCAATTTCGGGAGTGTTGCGGTCCACTTTCCTTAAAAAAAAGTTGGAAAAAAGACAACAAAACTCCTCTGAGAAAAATCTACGTCCAACAAAATAAATCATGAGGTCAATTGACTGTCTGATGCAGTGCGTTTTTCAGATTGAAGCAGTGTGCTTTTCTGTCCGATGCAGTGCACGCATCGATTTTGTTGTCGCGAAAAACAAAGTTTCCGCGTTTTTGTAATTTCAAAACTGCTCTTAAATCGTAATGAATTAGACGGAGTGTTCTACATGAAAAAGTAGCGTCTCGACGATATCTTTCCAACGGTGTATCATTTGGATCATTTCGACCAACGTTTTGTAAAAAATTCATGAAAAAACGACCGCTGCCCTTCGTAGTCAGCCGCACGATTTTCAAATTTAACTAAAAACCGTAAGGAATCTCAAAAACATTTCAACATATGAAAGTTGCGCCTCGTTCGTAGCTTTCCAACGGTATATTACACGCCTTGTTTCAACAAACGGTTAGAAAACTGGAGTGAAAACAGTACCGAAAATTTCAAAAAATTCGAAAAACACAATTCCGCGACTTAGTAAATTCAAAACTGCTCTTAAACCGTAGCGAATTAGAAAAAAATAATAGATATGAAAAAGATGCGCGCCGACGATATCTTTCCAACGGTGTATCATATGTTTCATTCCGACGAGCGGTTTAGAAAAAAAGGCCAAAAAACGCTCGCTGCCATTCGTTGTGAGCCGCACGATTTTCGAAACTGCTCTTAAACTATGATGTATTTTGAAAAGTGTTCAACATGGCGAAGTTGTGTCTACTCCATAGCTTTTCAATGGTATATTACACGCATAATTCCGATAAACGGTTAAAAAACTAGAGCAAAAAAGGTACCGAAAAAACAACACGTACATTTTTTTTCAAACATGAAGTACGCTGGTCTCTGTGGTGCAGTGCGTATAGCTTTCCAATGCAATAACACAAAGCAGTTCGGAAGTGTTATGAGAATATTATACTCATAATGTTATGATAATAGACCGGCTGTATATATATATACAGCCGGTCTGTTCTGCTAATATTAGCAGAATAACTATGCTGATAACACTTCCGCACTGCACGCATAACGTGAGGGCACTGCATTCTCAGTAGCAGAGGTACTGCAACATAGTGACCAGTGAACTTCATGTTGAAAAAACTGCACATGTTGTTTTTTCGCTCTAGTTTTTTAACCATTTGTCCGAACAATGCGTGTAATATACCATTGAAAAGCTATGAATTATGCGCTACTTTGCCATGTTGAACACTTTTCGAGATTCCTCACGGTTTAATAGCAGTTTTAAAAATGGTGCGACCCACGAATAATGCCAGCGAGCATTTTTTGTGTTTTTTTCTAAACTGCTCTTCGAAATGAAACATATGATACACCATTGGAAAGATATCGTCAAGGCGCATCTTTTTCATATCTACTATTTTGTCTAATTCGTTACGGTTCAAAAGCAGTTTCAAATTTACTAAATCACGGAATTCTGTTTTTCGAGTATTTTCAAATTTTCGGTACTGTTTTCCGTCCAGTTTTTTAAATACCGTTGAAAATCTATGGACGAGGCACAACTTTCATATGTTGAAATGTTTTGAGATTCCTTACAGTTTTTAGTTAATTTTGAAAATCGTGCGGCTAACTACGAAGGGCAGCAACAATTTTGGCGAACTTTTTACAAACCGTTAATTGAAATGATTCAATATATACGCCGTTGGGAATATATCTTCGAGACACAACTTTTTCATGTAGAACGCTCTCTCTAATTCTTTACGGTTTAGGAGCAATTTTAAAAATACTGAAATGCGGACACTCTGTTTTTCGGAACATCCAAATCGTCGTGTATACTACATCTGTCACGCACTGCTTCAGACCGAAAAAACGCACTGCATCAAACATTCAAGTGAACTTCATGTTTTCTTTTGTCGAACATACATTTTTCTCGGATGAGTTTTTGTTGTCTTCTTTTCAACTTTCCTTATGAAAGAGAGTGGACCACGGATACGGGGACAAGTGAACCACGATATATATTAAAGTGAACCACATTAATATCTTGTTGTTTCGCTAAATTTTCACACTTTTCATGTCACTCTCAAAAGTGAACCACATCGGAGGACAAAACGCACCGCGGCACCAAGCTTTGAAACACACACACTTTTCATGTCATTCTCAAAAGTGAACCACATCAGAGGACAAAACGCACTGCGACACCAAGCTTTGAAACACACGAGCGAAAAAGAGCACACTGTCTCATATGAAAAATAAATGCGGCTATGTGACATCGAGGCAAGGCAAGTGTACTGCATCTTTTCCTCTTTGCATTGCAAACACATAGAAATAGCGTCAAGCTGATACATTAAAAAATGCATTCACAAGTCACAAGCGAACTGCACCCATGGTCTGGCCGAACTGTTGGGGATCGTTGCAGAAAAACAAAAAAAATCCTACGCATCACCAAGATCCATCTATGGAGTTTACTAGCAACGAGAGGGAGGGAGTGCATCTTCATACCCTGAAGATCGCGATGCGGAAGCGTTACAAGAATGCGGTTGGTGGAGTCGTACACGCAGCGATTCAGATCGCGGGCGATTCCGATCTAAGCGCCGAACAACGGCGCCTCCGCGTTCAACACGCTTACAGCTCGGGGATGTCTCCTCCTTCTTGATCCAGCAAGGGGGGAGGAGAAGTTGAGGAAGAGCTCCAGCAACACGACGGCGTGGTGGTCGAGCTTGCAGTTCTCCGGCAGGGCTTCGCCAAGCTCTACAGATGAATAGGAGGAGTTGGGAGGGGAAGAGGGCTGCACCAGGGAAGGGGTGCGGCTGCCCTGTCTCTCCCTCACTATATATAAGGGGAAGGGGGAGGAGGAGGCGCCCTACGGTTTCCCTATGGGAGGGGCGGCGGCCACAGGGGAAACACTAGATGGGTTTGGGCGCCCCCACCCCTAGGAAACTTGCCCCCAAGCCGGGAGGGGCGGCTGTCCTAGGGATGGCACCCCCACCTCTCCAGGTTACCTGAGATGGGGTGGGAGGGGCGCTCAGGCCCTTAGTGGGCTGATGTGCCCCTCCCCTTGGCCCATAAGGCCCCCCAACGCTTGTCGAGGCCTCCGAAACCACTTTCGGACACGCTGGTCGTCACCCGGTACCCTTGGAACAATTTCGGACTCCAATACCCTTTGTCCAATATGTCGATCTTCGCCTCCGGACCATTCCGGAGTTCCTCGTCACATCCGGGATCTCATCCAGGACTCCGAACAACCTTCGGTAACCACGTACTATTCCCATATCAACTCTAGCATCATTGAACCTTAAGTATGTAGACCCTATGGGTTCGGGAACCATGCAGACATGACTGAGATACCTCTCCGGCCAATAACCAATAGTGGGATCTGGATACCCATATTGGCTCCCACATTTTCCATGATGATCTCATCAGATGAACCACGATGTCGGGGATTCAATCAATCCCGTATACAATTCCTTTTGTCTACCGGTATAGTACTTGCCCGAGATTCGATCATCGGTATATCGATACCTTGTTCAATATCGTTACGGCAAGTCTCTTTACTCGTTCCGTAACACATCATGCCGTGACCAACCCCTTAGTTACATTGAGCTCATTACGATGATGTCTTACCGAGTGGGCCCAGAGATACCTCTCTGTCATATGGAGTGACAAATCCCAGTCTTGGTTCGTGCCAACCCAACAGATACTTTCGGGGATACCCGTAGTGTACATTTATAGCCACCCTGTTACGTTGTGATGTTTGGCACACCCAATGTACTCCTACGGTATCCGGGAGTTGCACAATCTCATGGTCTAAGGAAATGATACTAGACATTGGAAAAGCTTTAGCATACGAACTACACGATCTTTTGCTAGGCTTAAGATTGGGTCTTGTCCATCACATCATTCTCCGAATGATGTGATCCCGTTATCAATGACATCCAATGTCCATGGTCAGGAAACCGTAAGCATCTATTGATCAATTAGCTAGTCAACTAGAGGCTCACTAGGGACATGTTGTGGTCTATGTATTCACACATGCATTACGACTTCCGGATAATACATTTAAAGCATGAACAATAGACAATTATCATGAGCAAGGAAATATAATAATAACCATTTTATTATTGCCTCTAGGGCATATTTCCAACAGTCTCCCACTTGCACTAGAGTCAATAATCTAGTTACATTGTGATGAATCGAACACCCATAGAGTTCTGGTGTTGATCATGTTTTCCTCGTGGAAGAGGTTTAGTCAGCGGATCTGCGACATTCAGATCCGTATGCACTTTACAAATATCTATGTCTCCATCTACACATGTAGGTGCCGCCACGACGCTTTTCTTGCAACTGCACCAGCTGACTGCCCCACCATTCGAAATATACACGTATCCGGTTTGTGACTTGGAGTCATCCATATCTGTGTCGAAGCTAGCATCAATGTAACCCTTTACGACGAGCTCTTAGTCACCTCCACAAACGAGAAACATATCCTTAGTCCTTTTCAGGTACTTCAGGATGTTCTAGACCTATAGCGACCCGACCCAAATGGATCAAGTCTCTGTGCTTAAGTGTCATCCCTGGATTGGTATGCTGACACACACAGTACTCGAGGATTTATAACAGAGGTAAATCACATGTATTAAGTAACGTAAATACTATTACCTCAATCGATCATAGCGAAAGTAGCAACAAAGTTGTGGTCTCCCAGCAACACCAATGGAAAAGTTGAGTGTAGACAGCGCAACCCTAACGTAACACTTACTCGTCGAATAATTCCTGCAACATGAGACATTGCAGCCATGTAGGTCAGTACATTGAATGTACTGGCAAATTCACACTGTAATGAGTAATGATGAACAAGTCCTACAACTACATGCATATTTGGCTGGTGGAGGCTGTAAGGCTGATTTTACATAAAGCTGATTTTTCCCTACCACAAAGGAATGCATTTAGTTAACTACTTTGTTAAATTTAAATCATGAACAATTGAGAATGGTTCCTCCATCTCAATCCCAAACCAAAGTATTAACCCAACAAATTAATTAAATAGTGTTGAGATCAACAAATAATCCACTTCTAGATACTCAAAGATGTCCATAACCGGGGACACGGCTACTCATGAATAGTTTGTACACTTTGCAGAGGTTTGTGCACTTTTCCCCACAAGACTCGATCGCCTCCGTTTAATTTCTTGCACTGCATGCTGTTTGAGAAAAGGATAACCGAGACACAGTCTTTCCGAAGCATTAAATCTTTACCCCGAGGGGACCCGTACACCTACATCCGCTACATCTGCTAGTCCACCACTGAAAGAGCTCACACAACTTAGTCATACTATGCCAGAGCCCATAATGGCATGTGGCTGCACATGGAAGTTTCTAGGCATGAAAATATTATATGATCCCTTTGAGCCTGGGTGGCATTCCAATAGGACAATCACACGGAAACCCCAGGATTTCCTAGGACTACACTGGCAACCCCAGGTGTCCGAGCAATCCACTGGTTCACTCCCAGGGTGCCCCAACCACTACTAGGAAAAGGCCTATTAATGGCGCACCTAATTTGGCCATTAATGGCGCATTAGTGGTGCGCCATTACTAGCACGCCATTAGTATTTGATACTAATGGCGCACCTCTGGTGCGCCATTAGTATCTGGTATACTAATGGCGCACCACAGATGCGCCATTAGTGTGCACCGTAGTGCGCCATTAGTATGCCTCCCAGGGGCCAGGTGCTATGGCATACTAATGGCGCACTAAGTATGATTCGCCATTAGTAGTGTCCGCATAGTAATGGCGCACTGTCTGATAATGCGCCATTACTATGCTTTGGCATACTAATGGCGCACTTTTCTCTGATGCGCCATTAGTATGAATATTAGTTTTTTTTAATATTATTTTTCTGTTTTTTTGCACAGATTACAAAATGTATAATTGCACAGAATATAGACAGCACACATCAACAACACATTCATCGAATACAATAGAAGATTAATCTCTGAATACAATTCATCATATTAGTCTCCGAATTGAAAAGACCGAACAAAGATAGAACAATATATTACAAGTCTCGAGACCACGAGTAGCGAGTTTGTCTTCACATTACAAGTCGATATCGATCATCTAAACTACCATCACATAGAAGAGAGCTGCGGTCGTCACGATGAGCATCATCATGATGAAACTCGTTTTCATCCGGTTCCTCCAACGCTCCCTCCCCTCTCCCGCTAGATAGCGGGCGTATCTAGATTCGGCCTCGGCCCTAGTGGTGTACCCTTTGTAACTGTTACCGCTGAATCGGTGAACTTGTCTCCGACACTCCTCCCAGTCGTCGTAGACTCCGGGAACCTTACCCTTGTACATGACATACAACGGCATCGCTATATATATGCACTAGCCAAACGAAACGTTAGTATCAATTCACAGACAATTCATAAGCAATATATAAGTATGCAACAGAACGATCGAAAGAGAAAAGCAAGACATTAATAGCATCGATTACATATAAGTTGAACGACTCTCGAAACCAAAGAGACATACTACAAGTTCATTAAAGTTTAATTACAACAAGAGCCAATCGATGTTTCAGAACTAGACACAGCATCACTGCTTTCGACTCGACTCAATGCACCGGAGCGTGGATGAAGCCGCCGTCTATCGTGGGAGTCATGAAATCACGGGCGTTGTCAGCCTGCATTTGTAGCATTGTGTCGATGTCACTGTTCGACGGTTGATTTCTGAGGTAGAACTGCCCCGAGGTACGAAGGACATCTTGATGGATGATTTCCGCAAACTCCGACTGGATGCGAAAGAAATCTTGTCTGATGTCCGCGTCCTGGATTGCCGACACGCGCGTGGCCCAATCTTTGAGCTTACTCGGTAGCAGAAGTTGATGATGGTCCCGTACGATCGCCCGCATGTGATGGATGGCGTAGTAGGCACCCTTCTGACCGCCAAGCGGCTGCTTGACGCAGCAGAACGTCGTGTTGTGGGAGAACACGTGCTTGCCGTACTTACGAGTTGTCCTGGTGAAGGTGCCTCCAGATTTGGCGTAGCCGGCGAGAACATCATCAAGAACCTTCTTGACATTTGTGTAGTCTACAGCCGACTTACGGTCCGGGTCGAAATACGTGGCCATGGAATATTTGGGGCTTAGTAGGATGAGCGTGCACTGTGTGTCACTGCAGAAAACATGGAATGTTAAAAGAAGAACGATCGAAATCTATGAATTCATATGTTACGGGGCGGTTGAGGCGGAGGACTTACTCGGGAAAGTAAGGCACGAGGAAGTTATCCTTATCTCGGTTTGCCAGAATGACGCCTTGGAGGTAAGAACTCGTGACTTGCCGGTCCCCAGCGCTGCCCAAGATCTTGGCACGCATGTAGAAGGGGTCGTCTATCACGATGTCCGGGGTCTTGTCGCGAATGATCCGCATCTCCATACTCAGCGAAAATAGCCGAACGAAGGTGTAGTGCAGCGGATGAAGGTTCAACATAGCGTGGATGTCATCAAACCGCAGCACGATCGTACCCTCGATGGAGTTATCCACAAAGCCCTTGCCCTCCGACACCTTGGCCGCGAAAACCAGGTACGCCACATCCTTCTCTGTGAGACGCCGCTTCTCCAAAGAAAGAACACTGTCATGCAGACTCCGCATGGCACCGGTTGCAGCATCGAGCATATTTGTCGGTAGCATCGGCCTACCCGCCACATGCACCCTCCTCATTACATCCTCAGGTGAAGGTGGCCAGTCCTGAGCACGGATCGTACTCGGTGCCGGCTGGCTCGCACCCTTGTTAGTTTTTCTTTTGCGTGCCTTCTTCTTGATCTCCTGAATTGGGACCAAGTTCTGCTCAGAGACCGCCTTCTTTAGTGTGTTGGGGCTGATCATATTTCGCACCTCGCCTATCTGAGGCTCGGTGAAGTCGGCAGCTGGAGGCGTCTCCTGAGAGCTGAACGGCAGACGACGCCTGTTGCAACTTGGCTTCTCCGCGGTACCGGCTTGATCGCGCACGTCTTTTGTTGGGTTGGGTTCTTGAGAAGGAGCCCCCATGAAGTCGTCACCGTACCCATGATCGGCAAAGTACTGATCGACGTTGGCAAATGTATCGTCGTCGTCGTTCTGATCCTGTGCCATATGCATGTTTGGATCCAGTGGCATAGGGATGTCCGGCACCGTTGCGGCGGACTTGCCATGGGGACGACTTGGCGCCGGCACGACTGGCGGTGTTGTCTTTGGTGTGGTTTCCCCCGCCCCCAAACAAATCTGGCTCTTCGGCCAAAGCAGGGGCCAGCTCAGGCAGGCGCTGAGGGTCATGACGTCATCATCGTCGGCCCCGACGGGTCGAATCGGAGGTAACACCTCGTCCCAGCCTGGCAGCACCCGAACCAGTTGAACCCTAAACAAGTTGGGTGGCATCTGGGTACCGTGGAACAAGGGCTGGCCCGGTTGAACGATTTTTCCCTTGGCGACATCGACCAACTCGTTGTTCACGAAGTGCAGGAGAGTGCACGGAACGTCGGCGGCGCCCTGCGAAAACATGTAGGGCGTCAGGGATGCCCAGTCAAAGGCAAGGAGATGAAGTCCTCGGCCGAGAGAGGCTTAATTAGTTACCGTGATGATGGCGTCGAGCTCGGCTAATGTCGAGGCACCGCCAACGGCGGGCGTGCAGTTGACGGAGGGGCCGCTTGCTGCAGAGGTGCCGGCCGGCGTACACACGGGTGCATTAAGCTCCCGTGCCGGCGTCGGAGACACCAATGCCGCCTCCGCCGGAGACACCAATGGCCCCGCCATCGCGTTCTGCGAGTTGCTGGCCGTGAAGCTGGGAATCGGGGGCGGCCCCTGTTGGCCGCCAGCAATCCACGCCTGCAACCCCTCGATCAAGCTAGGCACAATGGCGGTGATCGTCGCTCCGATCTGTTGTTGCACTTGCTCTTGGACAATCTCCGGAATCCGCGCCACCTGTGCCTTGAGTTCTTGAACCTCGCGCGCCTGGCTTTCCGAGCTGGTCTTTTTCTCCTTTCGCCCACCAACGTTATAGTATGACGACCATTTTTTCGACAAGCCTTTGCCGGCCACACGACCAGCTGACGTCGGCTTCTCGAGCTTATCCTTGTTCTTCATTACATTCAACGCCCTATTTAGAGTCGTGTCCCAAGGGCCGCTCTTAGTCGACCCCGCGCTACTGCTTTCAGTCGCCTGCGGAAGGAATGTGAATCATTTAGAAATTTGGCTTCATTAATTAGAATGCAACCATATGGAGCTAATTACGCGGGGGTGTATTCCTTACCAGAACAAGCTCAAGCGCCCTGGTCTTCGAATCCGTGGTCAGCTCCTTTGTTTTCGGGTCCTTCTTGTACCGGGCCCTGATAAAGTTCCTGGTCTGCTTGTCATCGTATTTATCGAAGAGGGGCGGTAGGCCATGCTCGGCACGGTCCGCCTCCTCCTTGTCCCATTTAGGCTCCGCCACTCTGTAACCGCCGGGACCGAGTGTGTGTTCCCCTAAGTTGAGCTCCCGCATTTCTTTCCCCCACTGACTTGATTCGGAGTGTGCGGCGCTCAAGCAAGTGATCTTGAATTTGTTGTAGTCATCTTCGGTGATCGAAGGATGTTTCTCCTTGATCGTCTCATAACTCTCACCTTTCTTGATCATTATCTTCACATTGGTTTTCCAAGTAGACAGAGCCTTGCTAATCTTCGTGAGGGCAGCATTGTTCACTTTATTCCCTTTGAGGCTTGTGTTATCAAATTGAGCGGGGAACTTGTATCGTTCGTGCAGATTCGTGAAGAGGAGGTTGCAGTAATTCCCGTTGTCAGGATGCCTCAGGTTCTCGCTGTTGATCGAGGCGGTGCTCCGGAGAATGCACCCGAGCTGAAGCGAGTACCCCTTGACTACTCGTTCGGGCGCCATTGGATTCCTGTCGTCGTCCACTTCAGTAACTTCCTCCTTGAGGGTGCGGAGCACGGTCGGGCGCCGGTCCTTCCGTTGCCTCTTCGGTTGGCTGCCATCTGTGCGTGCGCCGCCATTATCAGTGGTGGCATTCTCGGCGGCACCATTAGTGGTGGCATCAGTGGGGTCATCCTCCGCGGTACCATCAGTGGTCTCAGGATCGATGTGGAAGGCGGCGTCCTCATACAAGTGAGGTTGTTCCTCCATCTCCTGGGACAGCTCCCAGAATGCCTTCCCGCCCGAACCGCCGGCCTCATCGTTGTTGGCCATGTTTCTCTCTAAATAGGAACAAAGTTTGGTCAAAAACTTGGTTATTGTCAAGGAACAAGATCATGGTCTCATCATTTAGGGTTTGTCGACACCGAGGCATCCTAAAAGCTAAGCTTTTATAATTGAGGGTTTTTCGACGCCCAGGCACCCTAAAAGCCTAAGCTTTCATCATTTCGGTGTTTATCGACACCGAGGCACCCTAAAAGCCAAGGTTTCATAATTTATGGTTTGTCGACACCGAGGCATCCTAAAAGCTAAGCTAGGAAGGAGAATTGTAAGTTGGGCCTAATCACTTGGCTCTATTGCCGCCTATGGTTTAATGCAGCTAGAATAAAGGGGCACTTTATCCTACCTAATTAACCACTAAGATACCCCGGCCCATGCATTAGTCACAAGTACCCTATATGTCCTATTTTTAGCAAAGTCATGCTAAAATTCACGGAAAATTTCAGCATGACCTTTGCTGAAAATAGGACATATGGAGTACCCGAATTTGCCGGAACGGAAGTTAATCAACATTCCAGCAAACTCAAAGGCCTCTCGGGGTACCTGCAAAATCATCACAATGTGCTCACAAGTCTTTCTCAATGTGATCATCATCTTTACAAGTCTTTATCAATGTGATCACAAGCATCACAAGGCATTAGTAGTTCAGTACATGAACATGTTTTACAACAAAAGCTGTAAGCCAGAGTTGGCAAACTTAAAACACATGTTGTGGAAAAACTTAAAACACAAAAGCTGTATACAACTAGGAGGATGTATACAACTAGGAAAATGTTCTAGGAGGATGTATACATTGCTCCAGCCTTGCCAGGGGATAATAACAATTTAAAAGGATAATACTCAGTTACTCTCATCAACATATGTCCAAACAGGAACCTATTAATTATTTATGCTCATCAACCAATTGGCTGGCCGAAGCCTCTGGGTATTAATTAATTTAAATCATGTAATGCAGAGTTGCACACACAATCAGTACCATTTTCTTTCTAGAACTCCATAAATGAACTGGTGATATATGATGAACACGAAGAACACAATTTCAGACAAAAAAAACTTGCCGTGTTTGTTATTTCTAGCAAGCTTCTATAAATAGCTGATGTACACCCACAAAGTTTGACCTCACAGTTTCAAGAAACAAGCACAAGGTCCCTTTGTACATCTAGTCAGGGTCTAATGATGTTCTTGTGAAACCCAAAAGAAAAGAAATTGTGTTCTTAATGAGATAACTATATTTACTGTATTTTTGGAAATTGTTATCATTTTTGTAATATGGATAGTAGAGGCTGTTCCAGAAAGCAATAAGCTTTATAATATGCTTGTTTTATTGGCTAGATCATATTTTCAACGTGCATGGCATATGTCAGCTACTTGCCTTATAAGCTATATGTACTTATCTAGTTATTTTTATCTTTCTTGCCATTGGTGGCTTCATTGTTTTTTCTTGCAGTTAACTATCTAAGTCATGTACTTGGATTGGGTAGGTGTTGCCGCATAAAACTTACTTTCTTTTAGCAATCATGTGTTACAAATTTATGCAATGATGCGACAATGGTTATCTATTGTGTACTAGGGTTTAGGCCAGGCTTATGCCCCTAGAGGCAAGATAGTAGACCTATTCTTTTAATTCCTGCTTGATATTCCTCACTGGGGGTGCTCTTTATATAGAGACCTAACAATCTGATCTAAGTAACAAATTGGGGATCTGGTTGGTCCTCTATTTATGCAAACTGTGACTAATTACAGGACAGAACACTTCCTTTTCTCCAATCATGCTGCACTTTTAGATGAATAAAAATATGATGATTGAATATGTTGGGACTAGATAGTCAATGGAC
>LR738713.1:225260204-225304601 GCA_902687465.1 Secale cereale | reverse complement strand
GCTGTCCAAAATATCTTGTTGCTGCCCGCATACTAATGGCGCACCAACTACAAATGCGCCATTAGTAATCAAGGTTACTAATGGCGCATTTATAGTTGGTGCGCCATTACAAGTTTTGCAAAAAAAAACATACTAATGGCGCACTGTCGCATAGTGCGCCATTACTAGTTCAAACTAGTAATGGCGCACTCTGGGACAGTGCGCCATTAGTAGTTTTGTATAAAAAAATTATAAAAAATATCATAAAAAAAAGAGAATTAATGGCGCACTTTACTGCAGGTGCGCCATTACTGTTTACAACTAGTAATGGCGCACTATGCACGCATGCGCCATTAGTATGTTTGGACAGGTGCGCTAGTTAAAAAAAAACTTCTTGATACTAATGGCGCACTCCGGGCAAGGTGCGCCATTAGTACTTCGAACTCTAATGGCGTATCCGTTACTGGTGCGCCATTACTATGTACTAACGGCGCACTGCCTGCCTGGTGCGCCATTAGTATCAATTCCATCTATAGCCCTTTTCCTAGTAGTGAACCAATCCTCCCAGATGTGTATTAAATTACCACCTTAAAGTTTCCCTTAAATAACACTCACAACTTTCATGAAATTCTCATACCAATCCACGTCTACAAGCATGGCTAAGCAATAAGTAACAAAGCGTATACCCTCCTTTGGTTGTTCTGAAGTCATTGGGTTCCTACCTCATGAACTACAAAGCATCATATTATGTAACCAGTCCTACTCATGCAAGTGTTTGAGGAAAGAACTAATGCAATGAAAACTTGGTAGTGGAAAGTATGATCAAAGTGTGAACTTGCCTTGTAGTGACGATGTAGAAGATTCGCACTCAGAACTTGTGATAGATCTACTCGTCACACTCCGATCAATCTATCGTAAGCAAGCAATAGTAACCACACATAAGCAATCACTCAAAAGATCGGACAGAGCGAATAAAACACTTTGGAAAACTTCGAAGACAAAAGAATGACTATTTAAACATAAAACAATTTCCAACATTACCAAAATTATGTGAATTTGGCCTTATCATAAAGTTTAGGTCAAGAGCTTCGATCTGCAAAAAGAATCAACTAAATCGGAGTTTTAAAACTCAAGTTATGATCAAAACAAGTTTGAATCTAAAAGTAGTTGAATACAAATTTTAAAAACTTTCAAAAACAAGATTAAGTTTTTTTACTGGAAAGAGGTGATCGTAATGAAGACGTGGGCGTTGGTTTCGTTGGATTTGGACCAACAGGTAAAAAGTTATGTCCGTTTGAAGGGTAGGGGCTAAACTGTGAGATTTTTTTACAAAAAGTACCCTGGCTAAAAGAAACAGAGAAAGAAAAACTTAACGAACGAACGTTCGTTTTCTAACCCTAACTAGTGAACGTTCACTACATATATCTAACCTAAAAAAACAAAAAACCAATCTAAAACAATACCGAACTTTTAAAGATGCTTCAGTCCCATTGGAATTGTGCAATTTAATCCTTGAAATCATCACTCTTTTGCTCCATCCTATTGGTTGTGTGCTTCATCTCCATCATCTCTGCATGCATCCTACTCAGGCATTCCTGGGTGTAACGAAGTCTTGCTTCGAGTATTTCTCCAATCTGACGTATGGCCTCCATAGCAGCTTCACGAATAGATTTGAAGAATGTTGTTCGTGGTACTCGGGAGATGAAAAAGTATTGACCCATAGTCTTTGGGCAAACTCCTTTCACACGACGGAGGTGGACCTCCATGTACCAAAGTTCAACTCCATTCTCCATGAAGGGATAACCCTTGTAAACTGCATCTCCTTCCAGGTGAATATGCTTCATCATGTCCTTCAGGATCTTTGGGTAATCCTGATCACTAGTCAGGGTCATGATCGTTTCCGGGCCTTTGGGAAAAGACTCGTAAAGGGTTGTCATCTGTGGGTATAAGACAAAAGGGGTTCTTAGGAAAACATATGGACATCCTTGGGTAAAATGGGGTCTTTTGTTCGAGAAAGGTTTGGGGTCAACTGGTCCATGGGTTCTAGGTCTTGGTCTGGGTGAGATAGCAAGAGAGGCACTCACAATCATCCAACAACTCATAACATCTCCTTCTTGGATTCCAAAAGTATCAACTTCTATTGCTTCACAAACTATTACAATGTTATTTCCATAACTCATCTCAACATTGTAATAACGGTGTATTCCACATTTAGCTACATGCTTCATTCTAATATCTAGATCTCAACTACTCTGATCCATCTTTCCTCCGGTCTGAACCTTCTCTTGGCAAAATGCTCTACTTCCTTCTAATATAAACTAATGTCATCAGACAAATCTAAGGACTTCATGGTGACTATCCTGGTTCACTGGGTTCTACGCTTCCTGGTTGGGTAATGGTTAGCATAATGACCTAAATCCTTGCACCGGTAACATGTGATGTGACTCAGGTCCTTTTTCGCAGAGATTGGGTTCTTCTGGGGACACACGCTCTGTCTCTTCTTCGACTTCCTTGTTCCTATCAATTCTTCTATCTTTTGTGGATCAAACTCCACTTCTTCTGTCGGGAAGTCTCCTAGATTCTCATGGCTTTGCTTCGTGCAATGCTGTGAAAATTGTCCTTCTTTTCCGCATGAATAGCGCACGTGAGTAATATCTGTTTAGACCTTCTCCACCAGGGTCGTCAATATCTTCCTCCATTGCGGATTCCTTTGAAATTACCTTGAGGACTTCTTCCATAGCTTCTTTCTTCTACTGGACAGTTTGTTGTACTATGGGGTAAATGTGACACTGAGCAGGGTAGTGGGTAGTCCCTTCACACAAGAAACAAGTAATCTGCCTAGTTGGGCATTCTTCAGCTAGGTGACTTCCTTCACAATTGGGGCATTCATCCTTGTGCTCCTCCTGGGTGTGTCCTATTTCTCCACAAATCCTGCTGGCACAAGGTTTCTTCTTCGGGTTGTCACCACGCTCTTGGATGAGACGGGATCTTAACAGAGTCTTCTTGAATTCCTCCCAACTTCCTGCTCCATTACATCCTGGTATGGCTTGATGCATTTTCCAGCATGTTGTAGCACTTTTTGAAAGGTAGTGAAGAGCGTATGGAACCTCATACTTCCTTGCAACCAAATTTTTCATGAAGTGGTCCTCCATGTGTTGTATCCATAGTTCTACCTCCGGTTGGGTCATTGGTCTAGAGACTTCAAGTCTAGCTTCAGTCATCCTCTATTGGGTTCAAGGGTTTTTGGGATCAGAGTTGGGAGAAGGAGAGAGATACACTCAATACAAACAAAAGTTTTGAAAAGACGGGTTTTATTTTGTGCCCGTCTGAAAAACATCAAACAAATGATGGCTCACAATCGTCGCATCTAACGTAAGTACATAACCGGGGTTTCTGGTCTTCCAGAAGTCAACATCACCCTCAAAGTCATCAACTCTTCAAAACTTCGGAGTATCCATTGTTGTAGCTTCAACACTTCCAATGCATAGTGAAATCCTCTTTACTCCGAAGTGATCCAATGGAAAAGGGTATTATCTAACTATTTAGGGTAAGAGGGAAGATTTGACAAAACTAGGGAAAAGAAGAGAGGTAAGAATCTTTTTGAAAATAAGGTTTTAGAGAAATCCTCTCCTATGGGCTTCCTAGTTTCTAGGGTCACGTCCTACATTCAACATGTGCTCTGATACCATCTTTTAGCGACCCGACCCGAATGGATCAAGTCTCTGTGCTTAAGTGTCATCCCTGGATCGGTATGTTGACACACACAGTACTCGAGGATTTATAAAAAAGGTAAATCACATGTATTAAGTAACATAAATACTATTACCTCAATCGATCATAGCGGAAGTAGCAACAAAGTTGTGGTTTCCCATCAACACCAACGGCAAAGTTGAGTGTAGACATCGCAACCATAATGTAACACTTACTCATCGAATAATTCCTGCAACATGAGACGTTGCAGCCATGTAGGTTAGTACATTGAATGTACTGGCAAATTCACACTGTAATGAGTAATGATGAACAAGTCCTACAACTACATGCATATTTGGCTGGTGGAGGCTGTAAGGCTGATTTTGCATAAAGCTGATTTTTCCCTACCACAAAGGAATGCATTTATTTAACTACTTTGTTAAATTTAAATCATGAACAATTGAGAATGGTTCCTCCATCTCAATCCCAAACCAAATTCATTATTAACCCAACAAATTAATTAAATAGAGTGTTGAGATCAACAAATAGTCCACTTCTAGATACTCAAAGATGTCCATAACCGGGGACACGGCTATTAATGAATAGTTTGTACACTCTGCAGAGGTTTGTGCACTTTTCCCCACAAGACTCGATCGCCTCCGTTTAATTTCTCGCATTGCATGGTGTTTGAGAAACGGATGACCGAGACACAGTCTTTCCGAAGCATTAACTCTTTACCCCGGGTGGACCTGTACACCTACATCCGCTACATCTGCTAGTCCACCACTGAAAGAGCTCACACAACTTACTCATACTATGCCAGAGCCCATAATGGCATGTGGCTGCACATGGAAGTTTCTAGGCATGAAAATATTATATGATCCCTTTGAGCCTGGGTGGCATTCCAATAGGACAATCACACGGAAACCCCGTGATTTCCTAGGACAACACTGGCAACCCCAGGTGTCCGAGAAATCCACTGGTTCACTCCCAGGGTGCCCCAACCAATCCACCCAGATGTGTATTAAATTACCACCTTAAAGTTTCCCTTAAATAACACTCACAACTTTCATGAAACTGTCATACCAATCCACGTCTATAAGCATGGCTAAGCAATAAGTAACAAAGCGTATACCCCCCTTTGGTTGATCTCAAGTCATTGGGTTCCTACCTCATGAATTACAAAGCATCATATTATGTAACCAGTCCTACTCATGCAAGTGTTTGAGGATAGAACTAATGCAATGAAAACTGGGTAGTGGAAAGTATGATCAAAGTGTGAACTTGCCTTGTACTGACGATGTAGAAGATTCACGCTCAAAACTTGTGATAGATCTACTCGTCACACTCCGATCAATCTATCGTAAGTAAGCAATAGTAACCACACATAAGCAATCACTCAAAAGATCAGACAGAGCGAATAAAACACTTCAAAAAACTTCGAAGACAAATGAATGACTCTTGAAACATAAAACAATTTCCAACAGTACCAAAGTTATGTGAATTTGGCCTTATCATAAAGTTTAGGTCAAGAGCTTCGATTTGCAAAAAGAATCAACTAAATCGGAGTTTTAAAACTCAAGTTATGATCAAAACAAGTTTGAATCTAAAACTAGTTGAATTCAAATTTTAAAACTTTCAAGAACATGTTTAAGTTGTTTTACTGGAAAGAGGTTATCGTAACGAAGACGTGGGCGTTGGTTTCGTTGGATTTGGACCAATAGGTAAAAAGTTATGGCCGTTTGATGTGTAGGGGCTAAACTGTGAGAAAAAGAATTACAGAAAGGTCCCTGGCTAAAAGAAACAGAAAAAGAAAAACTTAACGAACGAACGTTTGTTTTCTAACCCTAACTAGTGAACGTTCACTAGATAGACCTAACCTAAAAGAACAAAAACCGATCTAAAACAAAACCGAACTTTTAACACAAAACGAGGGGTTTTTATACCTCGCGGTTTTTTTCTTCGAAAACCGTGGGTTCGGGCAAAGAAAACCGGGGCGGATCGGGACTTCGGCGGACGTCGACCGGCGGCGAACTCCGGCGACTCCGGCTGAGGCAGTGGGCGGCGCAGCTTGGGGCGGCTTCGCGCAAAGCGGGGCGAGGCGGTGCGGCGCGGGGCGCAGGAGGCAGCGGCGGCAGCAGCAGCAGCTTGCGACGGCGGCGGGCGAAGCGGCAGCGGCGAGATGTGCGGCGGCGGCGGCGCGAAGCGAGGCAAGGGGAGGAGGGGCGGCTGCGGGGCCGGGGCTCCCGTTTTTAGAGGCGGAAGTGGGGACAAGGCGTGGGCAAAGGGGCAGCGAGGCGTCCGTTCGCACCACTGGCGACGGTGTCGTGACCGCTCGGGATTTCGTCCCAAGCTGGAAGATGGGCGGCGACAAGCTGGGCTGGGCCTTGGCCTAGCCCGATTGGTTGGGCCAGCCCAGTTCGGCGGAGGAGAACTCTTTTTTTTTGTTTAACAGACAAAGAAAAACGAATAATACAAAATAAACTAAAATATTATATAGGCATATAATATATCAAAATTTTCAGAAAAAGATTTCCTACAAATTTAACATTTTTCTACTGTCAAATAAAATTCTCACAAATTCTAATAAACCAAAAAGTGCTACTGTTGCAATAAAATCCAATAAAAACCATTTTTTAAAATACCAAAAAGACTTCAAATTCATTTCTCTCCAATTATCTGCTGTAGGGAATCATGTTACCCTATTTTCCATATAGTTTATTTTTGGAGAAAAATAATTTGAATAAAACCCAAATAACTCAATTTTTGAAGATGAGTTATAGAAAATTTCTGAAAACCTCCAACTCATATTTCCTATAATTTGAAGAAGTCATTTTATCTTCTCTCGGGAAAATCATTGAGTTGCTTAAAGTTTCTGAATTGGAAACAGTTCGAGAATGAAATTCAAATCCTTTCAAAGCCCTTTATCATTTAAAATAAATGGAAGAAGTCATATTATCTTCACTCCAGGGTTTTGTGTTGAAAAGAATTTGAATTCCCACAGATCAAAAGGCAAGGTGAAAGTTTTGGGAAAGTCATTTTATTTCCTGCCATTTAACTTTCAAAAGTTTCAAATTTCACTCAATTTCACACAGCACATCAAGCAAGCAATCAACTCTATCTATTTATTATAACATTCCAAAATTAAAATTTTGGGATGTTACATGGCCGCTGTCTAGTGTTCCATTCCGGGATCACTTTGGTACCTCCCCACCAAACTTATGGCAAGGTTCACATTAGGTCTGGTACACAGTATGGCATACATAATAGAACCTATGGCTGAGGCATAAGGGATGGCAATCATCTTTTCTCTATCTTCTGCCGAGGTCGGGCTTTGAGCTGTGCTCAATCTCATACCTTGCAATACAGGCAAGAACCCTTTCTTGGACTAATCCATATTGAACTTCTTCAATATCTTGTCAAGGTATGTGCTTTATGAAGGACCAATGAGGCGTCTTGATCTATCTCTATAGATCTTGATGCCTAATATGTAAGCAACCTCTCCAAGGTCCTTCATTGAAAAACATGTATTCAAGTAGGCCTTTATGCTTTCCAAGAATTCTACATCATTTCCCATCAGCAATATGTCATCCACATATAATATGAGAAATGCTACAGAGCTCCCACTCACTTTCTTGTAAATACAGCCTTCTCCCCAAGTATGTATAAACACAAACGCTTTGATCACCTCATCAAAGCGAATGTTCCAACTCCGAGAAGCTTGCACCAGCCCATAGATGGAGCGCTGGAGCTTGCATACCTTGTTAGCATTCTTAGGATCGACAAAACCTTCCGGCTACATCATATAAAGTTCTTCCTTAAGGAAGCTGTTAAGGAATGCCATTTTTACGTCCATTTGCCATATCTCATAATCATAGAATGCGGCAATTGCTAACATGATTCGTACGGACTTCAACATCGCTACGAGAGAGAAAGTCTCATCATAGTCAATTCCTTGAACTTGTCGATAACCATTAGCGACAAGCCGAGCCTTATAGATGGTAACATTTCCATCTGCGTTAGTCTTCTTCTTAAAAGATCCATTTATTTTCTATGGCTTGCCGATCATCGGGCAAGTCAACCAAAGTCCATACTTTGTTATCATACATGGATCCTATCTCGGATTTCATGGCTTCAAGCCATTTGTTGGAATCTGGGCCCACCATCGATTCTTCATAGTTCGAAGGTTCACCGTTGTCTAACAACATGATTTCCAGGATAGGGTTGTCGTACCACTCTGGTGCGGAACGTGTCCTTGTGGACCTACGAAGCTCAGTAGTAACTTGATCCAAAGTTTCATGATCATTATCATTAACTACCTCTTTAGTCGGTGCAGGCACCACAGAAACATCTTCATGCGCTGCGCTACTTTCCGGTTCGGAAGGGGTGACAATCACATCATCAAGTTTCACTTTCCTCCCACTTACTTATTTCGAGAGAAACTCTTTCTCCAGAAAGGATCCATTCTTGGCAACAAAGACCTTTCCTTCAGATCTGAGGTAGAAGGTATACCCAATAGTTTCCTTAGGGTATCCTATGAAGATGCATTTTTCCGATTTGGGTTCGAGCTTTTCAGGTTGAAGTTTCTTGACATAAGCATCGCATCCCCAAACTTTTAGAAACGACAACTTTGGTTTCTTCCCAAACCATAGTTCATACGGTGTCGTCTCAATGGATTTAGACGGTGCCCTATTTAAAGTGAATGCGGCAGTCTCTAAAGCATAACCCCAAAATGATAGCGGTAAGTCGGTAAGAGACAACATATATCGCACCATGTCCAACAGAGTACGATTACGACGCTCGGATACACTGTTACGCTGAGGTGTTCCAGGCGGCGTCAATTGTGAAACAATTCCACATTTCCTTAGGTGCATGCCAAATTCGTGACTTAAATATTCTCCTCCACGATCTGATCGTAAGAACTTTATTTTTCTGTCACGTTGATTCTCAACCTCATTTTGAAATTCCTTAAACTTTTCAAAGGTCCCAGACTTGTGTTTCATCAAGTAGACATACCCATATCTACTTAAGTCATTAGTGAGGGTTAGAACATAACGATAGCCATCGTGAGCTTCAACACTCATTGGACCGCACACATCGGTATGTATGATTTCCAACAAGTTGGTTGCTCACTCCATTGTTCTAGAGAACGAAGTCTTGGTCATCTTGCCCAAGAGGCATGGTTCGCACGTGTCAAATGATTCATAATCAAGAGACTCCAAAAGTCCATCTGCATGGAGCTTCTTCATACGTTTGACACCAATATGACCAAGGCGTCAGTGCCACAAGTATGTGTGACTATCATTATCAACCTTACATCTTTTGGCATCCACACTATGAATATGTGTAACATCACGTTCGAGATTCAATAAGAATAAACCAATGACCAGCGGGGCATGACCATAAAACATTTCTCTCATATAAATAGAACAACCATTATTCTCAGATTTAAATGAGTAGCCATCTCGCATTAAACGAGATCCAGATACCATGTTCATGCTCAAAGCCGGTGCTAAATAACAATTATTGAGGTTTAAAACTAATCCCGAAGGTAGATGTAGAGGCAGCGTGACGACGGCGATCACATCGACCTTGAACCATTCCCGACGCGCATCATCACCTCGTCCTTCGCCAGTCTCCGCTTATTCCATAGCTCCTGCTTTGAGTTACAAATGTGAGCAACTGCACTGGTATCAAATACCCAGGTGCTAATACGAGCACCGGTAAGGTACACATCAATAACATGTATATCACATTAGGTGATATACATGTGATATACATGCTCAGAGCCTACTACTACCCAGGAGCTACTACGAGCGCTGTGACATTGCCGGCCTTCTTATCTGCTAAGTGTTTGGGGCAGTTCCGCTTCCAGTGACCCGTTCCCTTGCAATAAAAGCACTCAGTCTCAGGCTTGGGTCCATTCTTTAGCTTCTTCTCGGCAACTGGCTTACTGGGCACGGCAACTCCTTTTCCGTCCTTTGTGAAGTTCTTCTTATCCTTGCCTTTCTTGAACTTAGTGGTTTTATTCATCATCAACACTTGATGTTCCTTTTTGATCTCCACCTCCGTTGATTTCAGCATTGAATACACCTCGGGAATGGACTTCTCCATCCCTTGCATATTGAAGTTCATCACAAAGCTCTTGTAGCTAGGTGGGAGCGACTGAAGGATTCTGTCAACGACCGCGTCATCTGGGAGATTAATTCCCAGCTGAGACAAGCGATTGTGCAACCCAGTCATTTTGAGTATATGTTCGTTGACAGAACTATTCTCCTCCATCTTACAACTGTAGAACTTGTTGGAGACTTCATATCTCTCGATTCGGGCATGAGCTTGGAAAACCATTTTCAGCTCTTGGAACATCTCATATGCTCTGTGCTGCTCAAAATGCTTTTGGAGCCCGAATTCTAAGCTGTAAAGCATGCCACACTAAACCATGGAGTAATCATCACTACACGACTGACAGGCGTTCATAATGTCTTGAGCTGCTGGGAAAACGGGTGCATCACCTAGTGGTGCTTCAAGGACATATTCTTTCTTGGCAGCTATGAGGATGATCCTCATGTTACGGACCGAATCCGTATAGTTGCTACCATCGTCTTTCAGCTTGGTTTTCTCTAGGAATGCATTGAAGTTGAGGGCAACATCAGCGTGGGCCATTGGATCTACAAGACATATTGTAAAGATTTTAGACTATGTTCATGACAATTAAGTTCATCTAAACAAATTTAATGAACTCCCACTCAGATAGACATCTCTATAGTCATCTAAGTGATACATGATCCGAATCGACTAGGCCGTGTCCGATCATCACGTGAAATGGACTAGTCATCAACGATGAACATCTTCATGTTGATCGTATCTTCTATACGACTCTTGTTTGACCTTTCGATCTTCCGTGTTCCGAGGCCATGTCTGTACATGCTAGGCTCATCAAGTCAACCCTAAGTGTATTGCGTGTGTAAATCTGGCTAACACCCATTGTATGCGAACGTTAGGACCTATCACACCCGATCATCACGTGGTGCTTCGGATTAACAAACCTTAGCAACGGTGCACAGTTAGGGGGAACACAATTGTTGAAATTTTAGTGAGAGATCATCTTATTTATGCTACCGTCGTTCTAAGCAAATAAGATGTAAAACATGATAAACATCACATGCAATCAAATAGTGACATGATATGGCCAATATCATTTTGCTCCTTTTGATCTTCATCTTCGGAGCTCCATGATCATCATTATCACCGGCATGACACCATGATCTCCGTCATCATGATCTCCATCATCGTGTCTTCATGAAGTTGTCTTGCCAAACGTTACTTCTACTACTATGGCTAACGGTTAGCAATAAAGTAAAATTATTATATGTCGTTTTCAATGACACGCAGGTCATACAATAAAAATAAGACAACTCCTACGGCTCCTGCCGATATTCATACTCATCGACATGCAAGTCGTGATTCCTATTACAAGAACATGATCAATCTCATACATCACATATATATCATTCATCACATCCTTTTGGTCATATCACATCACACGGTACATGCTGCAAGAACATGTTAGACGTCCTCTAATTGTTGTTGCAAGTTTTTTTTACGTGGCTGCTATAGGTTTCCAGCAAGAACGTTTCTTACCTACGCCAAAACCACAACATGGTATGCCAATTTTTATTTACCCTTCATAAGGACCCTTTTCATCGAATCCGATCTGACTAAAGTGGGAGAGACAGACACCCGCTATCCACCTTATGCAACTAGTGCATGTCCGTCGGTGGAACCTATCTCACGTAAGCGTACGTGTAAGGTTGGTCCGGGCCGCTTCATCCCACGATGCCGCCAAATCAATATAAGCCTAGTAGCGGCAAGTAAATTGACATGATCTACGCCCAGATCAATCTTGTGTTCTACTCGTGCATAGTAACTACGCATAGACCTAGCTCATGATGCCACTATTGGGGATCATTGCAGAAAAACAAAAAATTACCTATGCATCACCAAGATCCATCTATGGAGTTTACTAGCAACGAGAGGGAGGGAGTGCATCTTCATACCCTTGAAGATCGCGATGCGGAAGCGTTACAAGAACACGGTTGGTGGAGTCGTACACGCAGCGATTCAGATCGCGGTCGATTCCGATCTAAGCCCCGAACAACGGCGCCTCCACGTTCAACACACGTACAGCCCGGGGACATCTCCTCCTTCTTGATCCAGCAAGGGGGAGGAGAAGTTGGGGAAGAGATCCGGCACCATGACGGCATGGTGGTGGAGCTTGCAGTTCTCCGGCCGGGCTTCACCAAGCTCTATGGAGGAAGAGGAGGAGTTGGGAGGGGAAGAGGGCTGCGCCAGGGAAGGGATGCAGCTGCCCTCTCTCTCCCTCACTATATATAGGGGAAGGGGGGAGGAGGAGGCGCCCTAAGGTTTCCCTAGGGGAGGGGCAGCGGCCACAGGGGAAACCGTAGATGGGTTTGGGCGCCCCCACCCCTAGGAAACTTGCCCCCCAAGACGGGAGGGGCGGCTGCCCTAGGGAAGCCGCCCCCACCTCTCCAGATTACGACAGATGGGGTGGGAGGGGCGCTCAGCCCCTTAGTGGGCTGATGTGCCCCCTCCCCTTGAACCATAAGGCCCCCAACGCTTGCCGGGGCCTCCGAAACCACTTTCGGACACGCTCTTCGTCACCCGGTACCCCCGGAACAATTCCGAACTACAATATCCTTCGTCCAATATATCGATCTTCGCCTCCAGACCATTTCGGAGTTCCTCGTCATGTCCGAGATCTCATCCGGGACTCCAAACAACCTTCCGTAACCACATACTATTCCCATAACAACTCTAGCATCACCAAACCTTAAGTGTGTAGACCCTACGGGTTCGGGAACCATGCAGACACGACCGAGATACCTCTCCGGCCAATAACCAATAGCGGGATCTGGATATCCATATTGGCTCCCACATGTTCCACGATAATCTCATTGGATGAACCCTGATATCGGGGATTCAATCAATCTCGTATACAATTCCCTTTGTCTACCGGTATAGTACTTACCCGAGATTCGACCGTCGGTATACCGATACCTTGTTCAATCTTGTTACGGCAAGTCTCTTTACTCATTCCGTATCACATCATCCTGTGACCAACCCCTTAGTCACATTGAGCTCATTATGATGATGTCTTACCGAGTGGGCCCAAAGATACCTCTCCGTCATACGGAGTGACAAATCCTAGTCTCGATTTGGGCCAACCCAACAGATACTTTCAGGGATACCAGTAGTGTACCTTTATAGCCACCCAGTTACGTTGTGACATTTGGCACACCCAAAGTACTCCTACGGTATTCGGGAGTTGCACAATCTCATGGTCTAAGGAAAGGATACTTGACATTGGAAAAGCTTTAGCATATGAACTACACGATCTTGTGCTAGGCTTAGGATTAGTTCTTGTCCATCACATCATTCTCCTAATGATGTGATCCCGTTATCGATGACATCCAATGTCCATGGTCAGGAAACCATAACCATCTGTTGATCAATGAGCTAGTCAACTAGAAGCTCACTAGGGACATATTGTGGTCTATGTATTCACACATGCATTACAATTTCCGGATAATACATTTAAAGAATGAACAATAGACAATTATCATGAGCAAGGAAATATAATAATAACCATTTTATTATTGCCTCTAGGGCATATTTCCAACACAAACCTCGTGCATACTCTAACCAAACTTCATGCCGTGGCCGTGTCCGCAAACTGAATGGCTGGACTGCAAGCATCCGTGAGGTGAACGCGCGGTCTGGGGCCGTTCAGACCGGACGTTTTTAATGTGTTTGCCCCGTTCAAACAAAGAAGGGAACCACGCCTTACAAGTACAACAATACAAAAACTGAAGAGCCAAAAAACATGAATTACATAGGGGTACCCCAGGTTGAAGTGCACCACACTGCCGTGCAAATCTGAACAAACCAAAAAAACTTTGAAGTGCACGCACCCAATGCAACAACACCGCTATGGCATCACCAGAGTACTGCACGACCATGAACTGAAAGGTCAGGGGGGAGGTGATGTAGCTTTCTCGGATAAATGGACTGCATCGTAGCTTCTCTGTTTCTGCAAAAAAAACTACGATGTAAACCGACTCGCACATAGCAAAGTGGGGACAACTATAATAAGATGAACTTATGAACATCCTGCCAAGTACCAACTGAAGTCCACTTGATTTTTTTCACAACAATAGAAAGGGAATTTGTACAGCGAACTGCATGCAGAAGCTGGCCGTGCTGCACCCGCCGCGCAACCGAGCTGCACTCCCATCTCGAGATCAATGCTCACGTGTTTTCCTGTTCATCAGTGGGGAACAAAGAAGGATCATCACCTGGCCGGGACGATGGACTGCAAGGGTGTGGACCGCGGGAGAGGGAAGGCGAGGCGAGTCGTGGCCGGGACCGGAGATGAAGCCAGCACATTTGTCACCGCCGTGACGAGGAAGGGGGGCTGGGCAGACGAGCGCCGCCGTGGACCGGTTCCTCGTCATCGGATGTCACAGGGGATTCACGCGCGCGGATGCAGGAGGTGGAGAGGACCGTCGGCGTCGCGCATGGTGGGAAGGCCCCTAGCTAGATCCGGTGATGGCGCGTCGTTTTGTACCCATGGCTGGTCAGATCCGTGAGGCTGCGGGAGGGTGCCTGAGTAGCAGGGTTGGTGGCGGCTCGACGGTGGTAGGTGGTGGGGTGATCAGGCGCGGCCGGCCGGTGGGAGGAGGAGGCAGGGCGGCGCCGGCCAGTGGGAGGAGGAGAAGGGGCGGTGCCGACCTGGAGGAGGGGGTGGGGTGCTGTGGGTTGGGGGAGGGAGGCGCGCGCGGACCTGGAGTGAGAGGGAGCGGTGGGGTGGGTGCCGTGGTGGTCGGGGCCATCCCCGTGGTCGCCGACCGCCAAGCAGGTGGTGGACGACGGCGGCGCTGGAAGCAGGTGGTGGTCGGGTGGGGTATTGTGGAGGGAGGTTTGTGGAGGAGTGGAGTTTATGGGAGAGTGGTGGGCAGCCGTGGGTGGAAGGGTGGATTTTTCTATTCGCTAGGTCAGCGCGTGTCAGGTGGCTACTGGGTAGGGTGTTAGCAGAATAAGAAACTGATGTGCAGAATAAGTCTTAAGGGGGTGTTACCATAATAGACCCACCCTATATATAGGGTGGGTCTATTCTCATAACACCCCTAAAGACCTTATTCTCCTAACAAAAGGCCTTATTCTCATAACACCCCTGCCCCTAGAGACCTCCTAGCGCGGGAGCGCCCAGGGGCCAGCGGCGAGCGGAGTCCCCTCCCGTACCGACCTCCTAGCGCGGGAGCGCGCCGGCGGCCGGCGGCCCGCGGCGTCCCCCTCTCTCCCCGCCTCCTAGCGCGGCAGCGCCCCGTGGCCGGCGGCGTCCCCCTCCCGTCCCCGCATCCTAGCGCGGCAGCGCCCCTGGCGACCGGCGGCGTCCCCCTCCCCTCCCCGCATCCTAGCGCGGCAGCGCCCCCGATGGCCGGCGGCGACCCCCACCCCTCCCCACATCCTAGCGCGCCCAGTACCGCAGAGCGCACGCCGAGTGGCCGACGATGCAGTCCGTCGGCGAGGATACTTCCGCGACGGCGTTTAGGAAGCGACGCCGCACCTCACCTTCGCCCCAACACCACCTAGGGGATCCGCCGCTGAAGCATCCAGCATCGGTTATGCATGACAAGGGAAAGAGAACTGCAAGGATGCCTTCTCCATCGCATTCGTCGTGGATGCGAACTGCAATGGTGCACATCCAGCCTTCTCCCGCAACAATGGCAAAAGTTGAAAAAGCCCATGAGTTCCTGCAGCGGAGGTGGACTGCACGCCAACAGCAGCCAGAGCTACATCTGTAGAATGAGAGAACTGCATATAATGTAAGAAAATCACATACCCCAACCCCCACATCCAGTTTGCAGTGCCGTTTTTATCCTCATGCAGTGCCCCTCTTGAGTCGACTGCAGTCACATGTATCTCCTAGTAGAAAACAGAAAAAGATACTTCGAAAAATAAAAAATGCTATATGGCTCAAAATTGCAGTCAACCATGACTTACATATGTGGAGCGCTGTGCCTAAAACTTAAGTGCATTGTTTCTTCGTGTTAACTAAGAGTGCCCCTGCTATAGAATGACAAATTGAAGTGCAATTTCTTACAGTTGCAAAATATAATGATATATAGTACGAAAGATGCAGTTCATTTCACTGTTGACGTGCATAAAAAGCTTCGGCTTAATACTGTGAAGGAGATTAATATGCCTGCAAAACAGAAGATGCCTCGAATCATTTACGACCCAAAGGCCCTGAACTGCATTGGAAGAGAAGAGTAGGAGATGCCTGGATGGATAACACCTGAAATACCTAGGGGTTTCTTTAACACAACAAACAGAACTGCGTACTCCGTGGAGGAAGATGTAGAGGATAAAGATGAAAACAGTGAACCAAACATCATTCGAGATGGAGAAGGCAGTGAAGCAAAAAACCCGCAAGATGAGGAGGAGGACGACGACGATCTGGTCTTCATGGGGGAGCACGCGCAGAAAGATGAGGAGGAGGATGATGATGAAGAGCAAATCATAACAGTTATGCAACCATAGTACACGCGTGTCTTTGAAACATTTGGCCAGTAGATCAGAACGGATGATATAGCACCTCCACAAGCCAATGTTGAAACCCAACAAGTTCCGCAAGTTCATGAGCAAACGATTCGTCGACAAAGAGACAGTGGAATTCCACCCAGGCCGCCTACTGCCCAACAAAAGAATCGGAAGCAGAATCAAGGAGAGCCGCAAGCAACCAAAAAAGTAAAGTTCTCAACACTTCTGCCTCCTCGCGATCCTAAATTACACAGATCTGTTGTCACCCCTCCATGCCCAATAAACATTGGTGAGCTGCAAACACCGTTAGAGAAAAAAACAGTACACGCATGTAAGCATCCTTGCCTAACTACTGCAGTTCACTTACGCATTCTTTCAGCTTGTGCATTCTCATTAACAAAAAAAGCATTCCATATTGTGTGTGCAGGATGAGAACATGCTCCAAGAACTTGTGCCTGTGAAAGGTATGCAGTTCACATCACATGCTGCGACGCAAGAATTCTACAACACGTATGCGAGGCATGCAGGCTTCGGCACACGCAAAAACGGCGGATACAGAACAAACAGATACATAGTGTGCTCAAAGGAAGGCAGAAGCAAAGAAACTGTCACTGATTATGACAGAAAGCGAGATAAAACATCAAAGAGGACTGGCTGCAAGGCGGGAATGAGACTGAAAAAAATCAAGGATGTGTTTGTGATAGCAGAGATTGAGCTCAATCACAACCACATGATGATTGACAGCCCGGCTATGCTTCTGCACATGGACTCGCATAAGACGGATGATCCGTTACTTGATAAACTAGTGAAGGACATGCAGAGCGACAACCTCACGCACACGCAGATGATGTCAACCCTGTCAAGGATGTCAGGAGGGCTCCACTTTAAGGGGCGCACCAGCCGTGACTGGGTGAACAGGTACGTTCACTAAAACAAAAAACGATATCTCCTTTATTTCATGCAGTTCGCTTGTCCATTTTCTGTATGTCCCTAATGCTGCAAGTATATTACTATTTCGAACTGCAGGAAGCACCAATTCGCGAGGGAGGAAACAGAAGACGACGTGAAGAAACTCCTGGCTTTCTTTGAGAAGATGCAGCAAACAAACCCGGAGTTCTTCTATGATTACGACAAAGATGTCGATAACCGTGTGCGGAACATATTCTGGGCGAACGCGAGCTGCAGGGGATCGTACGAAGATTTTGGAGATTGTGTCACATTTGACACGACCTACAAGACCAACAAGTTCCACATGCCTCTGGCCGTCTTCGTTGGAGTCAACCACCACCTCCAAAGTACAATATTCCATGTGGCTCTCATCAGAGACGAAACAATACCGACTTTCAAGTGGGTGTTCCGGACGTTCTTGCGTTGCATGAACAACAAGCGGCCAATCTGCATACTCACAGGTATGCTGAAAAAAAGAATGGGTTTGAATAACAATGCAGTTCACTGCCAAGTTTTGTAGTCCATTTCTTCCATCCAATGAAAAAAAAGAAAAAAGCAGAAAAAGGATATGCAGTTCTCTCAATAACTCACTACTTGGTTTTTTTCAAAAACATGCAGATGAATGCCCCTCCATGGATGCCGCGATAAAAAGTACGCTAATAGGCACGCTGCACAAGTTATGCCGTTGGCATATACTGAAAAAATACAAGGATCACCTGTCCTAGCTGTACAAAGCGTATGAGAAATTCAAGGATGAGCTGACCTCCGTTGTCAACCACCCGCTGATGCCATCAGTGTTTGAACGCGCTTGGCATGAGCTCATGGAAAAGTATAACCTGCAAAATGATGAGATTATGAAGGCGCTCTGGACAGACCGAAAAGAATGGATATCAGCTTACTACAAGGAGGTGTTCTGTGCACGGATGACGTCGACACAGAGAAGTGAAAGCATGAACAGGATCTTGAAGAGGAACTTTGTCAAGGAAAGACACGACCTACACATTTTTGTGTCGCAGGTGGACAGGTGCATCCAGACAAGGAAGGGCGTCGAGCACGCCGAGACCATAGCTAACGAGGTATATAACCAGAGCAAAGTTTTGAAGTTGGATGAGCAATTAATAAAACACTACTCGCTTTCTTGATTTTTGCTGCGAAAAGACAACTACTTAACTGGTTTTCTTTGTTTCACATACGGAAATAAAGACTACTACTCAGTTTGGTTTCGAGGTTCAGCTCTCCAAGATTTACACCAGGGCGGTCTTTGCTGACTTCAAGCAAACTCACTACCGCAACACAGCATTCAGATCAGAGCAGTCCACTGACAACCCGACGAAATATTTGGTGCGCCACTACAACCGGTCTAATGATTTTGATTGGGCAAGACACGAGTTCCAGGTAGTTGCTGGTGTGATGAACGGTATCTACGAATGCGAATGCAAGCTGTGGACACACACAGGTCAGTGAGACAGGAAAAAAAATAAGCACACAGAAAACATAATGAGGTTCACTTATTGCTGGTAGCAAAAAAGAGATGAAAACAAAAAAGACTTAGTGAAGTTCACTAGAGCAGTAGACCCAGGACCTATTTATAATGCAGTTCACAAAAACCAAAAATTGAAAAAATGTTGCTTATTTATGTGAAGTTTGCTGACACGAATAACCAAAAAAAATCTTTTACTGCAGGCCTGTTCTGCGTGCACATCATTTGCATGTTGGATCAGCTGCGGGTGGACAAGATACCTGAAGAGTACATATTGAAGAGATACACACGGAACGCACGCCAAAATCCAACTTTTGACCGCACAGACTATGAGCAAATTGCTCCAGATGGGAGTTCGATGTTCTGCCGTAGGAGACTACTTGCAGAAACTGCTATGGACCTGGCGAACAGGGGTGTCAAATCGGATAGAGGGTACAACAGAGCTTTAGCTGGGATGAGAGAACTCATACAAGAAGTGAACGTAATAAACGAAGAAGAAGAGGCAGAGAAGATCATGGATGCGCGGGGTGAAGAACAAGGAAAGGAGCGCGAAAATGCTGCTGATGGTGCAGCTCATAATATGGATGACACAATTCTTCCCCCACCTGTTTCAAACACAAAAGGGAGAAAGAAAGAGAGCAGATCAGCCAATAAAAAAGCTGCAGCAAATGAAAAAAGCCCTGAAAAAAATAGCAGGCCTGAGCCAGAACTGGATAGCGGAGGAAGACCATTGGGGGTAAGGATGTGCAAATCATGCAATAAGATTGCGGGACACAACTCAAGAACATGTAAGGAGCGGCTGAAAAAAATCCAGGCTGAAAATGCCTCCACAGATCACCAACCTGACCAACAAGATGATACGACAAAAAGAAGACTATGTAGCGTCTGCAACAAGAGAGAGAAGCATAACGCGAGAACTTGTCCAAATAGAACAGAAGAAAAAGATGAAGAAGATGACGAAGAAGATGCTGACAGAGAAGAGAACGAGGAATCGAGCGAAGCTGATGAAACCGAAGAGGAAGATGAGGAAGAAGAATAAGAAGACGAGGAAGAAGAAGAAGAAGATGAAGACATTGAAGAACCATCATCAAAAACGAGGGGGAGAGACATAACGTAGAATCCAGCACGTAGGCAAGCATCGCAATCACACGGTCGCGTTACGAGGGGTAATGCGAACAACAAGAGCAAGACAAAAGCAGCAACAACCATTGAAACAAATGCAGTGCACAATCTCAGAAGAAGCAGCAGGAAAACGACATAGATACACACATATGCCGTTTTACATTTTAAAAAGTATATTAACTTCATCCTTTATATATATCGTATCGTATATAATATATATAGCTTGTGTTCAGTGGACTGCAAAAAAAAGAATTCAACATGTAATACTGAAGTTCAAAAATGAATTGATATAACATGTGTCATACATACTTTGTGACCAATGTGCTGCGGGGGGGTATGCTTGATAAAATGCAGTTCTCTTCTATATGAAAAGAAATAAGATGAGAATGTCATTCTCAGAATGCGATTCTCTTATGTATGAAAACCCTAAGATCAGAATGTCATTTTGAGAATGCAGTTCTCTTCGTCGTATAGAATCTGACATTACCGTGAATCAATATAGAATGCAGTTAGAAAAGAAAAAAATGTAGAGTCAGACTAGGCTTCACGTACAATGCAGTGCGTGCGTGGTGCGTTTAAAGCTTACAGTGCAGTACGCTTCGAGTACACAGTGCAAAAAAATGTAAAATATTGAACTCTCGCTTAGCAGATACGGTCGATTTTCTGTCTTCTAATACAATTTTTCCAAAATTTTGAAACTCGACAACAAACACGTTGAATTCGTCTTTGCAGTCCCATGTGATAAGGTGAGATGCAGTGCGGATGCGTATATTTAAAAAAACTTGGCTGCTACTCATATGAGAGAATGCAGTGCGCTACGAACATTTTACAACTCACAAGGAGGAGTTGGCTGAAAGCTCCATTATGTACATATTTGACATTGTCACTGTCTGCCACGAAAAGAAAAACACAAAAACTAACTAGACCGGTATATACAAAAGCACATAGCATGGTGTTAACAGTTTTGCAGATCGAGAACTACACATAGCGACCATACATTACTGTTTACAGAAAAGTTCTGGAGCACACAAGAAAAAGACATCAACACACATAGAAAAAGATCTGCTATCATTTATGCCTCATCCTGCTCCTGCGAATCCAGTTTTGGAGAAAAGCCAAGAGAAATGCAGAGATTTCTTAGATCCTCCGAGAACTCGGTGACTACGACCATGTTTTCTGGGTGGAACAAAATTTGGAACAAAAACTCAGCCTTCCAATCCTGAAAAACAGCTTCCTGCGATGAAGAAAAAAAAACAAATATACAACATCATCTACAAAAAAGAAACTGACAAAAAAAATATCAAGGAATGAGGGGTTATTATGGGGTTAAAAAGAAGATACTTACATTACGCTTTGCTAATTTCACAACAACTGTTTTGCCGTCATAAAACTGAGCCATCTTCAGAACAAAAAAGCCGCACTCATTGGGGCCCTGCTCAGGGGTGCCCAAAAAGCTAGCTTTCTTTGAAACATCGACCCAGTCTACCGACTCCTTTCTCTTGTACTCCTTTTCTCCATAAACCTTCTTCAACAATGCAATCATCCTGATCATCTGGTGGAAATAAAAAAAACAAAAATACACATCACAACAAATATTGTTCAACACGCGCACGCATGAAAAAAAAGAAGAAAGGTGAAAAAGGAAATTTTTTACCATTTCAGTGCGGTCGCTGTGGTACTCAGACTTATGCCACCTCGTCGTTTGATCAACCGGTCCTTTGTACCTCCTAGTGTCATGAATGTCAAGGGTCTCGCGGTGCCTATTCATCGTGTATAGCGAATAATGCAGGTCTTTCATCCGTGGTAACAGAATCTGATATTGTTTCATCAAATTTGTTATGGGTTTGATGAGTGAAAAAGGATTACTGGAAAAAATTGGGAGAGAAAATAAATACAAAAGGCTGAACAAAAGCAAATCTGATAACTTACTAATTTGCAATCAAGAAGGTTCTCGTCATCACGAACATAAAGTTCGAACTGCTTTGCTGCATCTTCAACGTTAAACTTGCCGTGGACAAAAGGCAACACAACATTTCCATCTTCATCTCTATCCGCGTGATCATTCATTTGAAGCACATACTGCGTGTGGGTAATTCACAAAAGAACGTTAATGCAGTTCCCCTTAAGATGTTCGCTCCGACGCTTAATAAAAAAACGGATCACGCTTCTCTAAAAATAGTATGCAGTTCACAAATTCTCCCCATAATTTGTTTCATTTAAGATGCATAGGTTAAACACAAAAAAAATGTAAGCAGTTCAGTACATTCTAAAACAAATTATTATACACTATTTACTGCAGTTCACTCGAGCAGAAAAAAAGGAAAAAATAAGAAAAAAGAGAAATACCGTGATAAACAAAGGGGACGGCAGAACGCGTTCGCCAGATCGATAAACCACATTCATATGCTCGTCATTCTTCCAGTACCTGATGATATGATCCATCAATTCCGAGTCCATAAAACCACCTTTGGTGAAAGTTAAGAACATGTAGTCCACAGTCACGGTGTAGACTTCGATAGGATTCCTGTGCATGAAAAGCGCGCACTTGCACAAAAGAAACGGCGAAGGTGGGGGGGGGGTTAGCAACACAAAAGCAAAAACACAGAAGAACATTACACACATTAAAAATCAAAAAGCGAAAAAACAAACGAAAAAAGAACTAACTCGCTGTATTTCTGCCTGAATTGTGTGCTCGTGATGAGTTGCAAGACTTTCCTCATCTCCACAAGATAGCTGAATCTCACAGGATTCAACTTCTGTACAGGAGATCGGAACTTTGATGGCTTCTGCACAGGCCTGTTATTTGATAGAATTAGTGCCTCGTTGACCGTCGGGCGTTCCACAGCTGCGCTCTTGGTCCTCCTAGGCACTGGTGGTGGCCTCTCAAAATCATCATCACTATCTTCAGCGTTAGGAGGGTTCACTGCTTTCTTCCCATGCTTGACATTGACAGGAGATTTCTCAAGAGCTTTTTCATTCGAAGTGCCGGCGCCACTCCTCAACCTCTTACACACAGGTTCTTTCACAAGCTTAACGGGGGGTTCATCAAGGACAAGTTTTTGAATCGTAGGAGTGTGAACGTGAGTTTCAAACAAGGAAATACCACCTTGGTGTGCGCCTTCGTCAAAGCCTGCACAAAAAAATGGATAATGAGCAAAATGAAAAATAATCATCAAGTTCACTAAGGAAAGTCATTTTAAACATGCGAATGGGGTTCTACTAAAAAGCTTAACAAAAGTAGTGGACCTCCCCTCTCTGTACCAATGAAGTTCACTTAATAAAAAGGGTGTGTGACTGAAAAAAAAATGTAATAACCTTCTTTAAAAATTAAAAGTGATGTCAGGTCCAGACAGCAATGCGACGAGGTCAGCCAACTATGGAGCATCGCCTTCCCAAACTTGGCAATCGTTTCACCATCCCAGGTCTGCATGAATTGGAACATGTAAAATCCACAATCATGCCTGCAAGAAAACCAACACAAAACACATTACTAATGCAGTTCACTCAGTAATGAAGTGCTACTGATGTTAGTAAAACAATGCAGCTCCATACACACAAAAAACCGAGGGAGAACAACCAATAACACATTAGTAATGCAGTTTGCTCGAAGGGAAAAGGTGCTTCTAATTTAGTAAAAACAATGCAGCTCACTTACACAAAAAAAACTGAAGGAGGAAAAAGAAAAAAGGAGAACAAGTACAAACCTGTTTCCCTATTGCGGGACATTAATATGAGTCAGCGCAAAGCCGTCAAGGGTGGGAGGGTACAAACCCGTTTCCCTATTGCGCTGCCATCTTTCTAGACTTTTTTGATGTTCCTGACCATTTTCGTGAAGACAAGATTTGCAGGAGCGCTGTCGGCCTCGTTCAATGAGTCGAAAAGCTCAAAATGCTTCTCTCGCAGGTTCAAAGTGACCAAGTAGTAGTGGCCTATCGCGTCCTTCATTGTTGCGGGAGGAGGGTCAAATGTTGCAAACATAATCTGAAATAAAAAAACAGAATAAAACAAACCAGATGAGAAAAAATAGAAAAACAGAAAACTTATTTTCAAGATGACGAAAAATGGTAAAGATGCGTCACCAAGTTTTTCTTGTCCACACGTTCCTCTGCGCTTGAAGAAAACATCTTTTTCAAAGCCCTATTCGTGGCACCGCCGTTCCAAATGGAATTATGCAAAAAAGACAAAACCGGAGAGTTAATGAAAATGCTTATAGCACAAATAAAAATTGGACGAGGGGATAAAATATAAATTAATGAAAATGCTTACACATTGGTTGTACGGGACAATCATCGTTTGAGGTCCTTTGAACCTCTCAGCTAGCATGGAGACGCCAATGTTTGCGAGGTGCGTGCTCAGCGTTCCATACGACCAAAAAGACTCGCCAACATGACCGATAGTAATATCACCAAACTCGCCCTTGAACGCAACTAGATGCCTTCAGACAAGAAGAAAAAAGCACAGCAAAAAGTGATAAGATGGGTGTCCCTGAAAAAATAAAATATTAAATAACCGGGGCGTAAGACAAAAAATGTCATACTTCTTCTTCTTGTCCCTCCTAACCCTCGTAACAGCGTCATATAACTCATTGTATCTTCTCATAAGAGCTGGATCAACACTTGAAGGAGTAACAACAGGTAATTCCTCATCTGCATACAGAATGGGAACGATATCAGATGATAAAACATACACGGTGCATTTCGCCCCCGGGGGAAAGAACAAAAATAATGCAGTTCGCTTACCTTCGGTTTCAGAATAAACTTCACGTGGCTGCTCATATACATCTTCGCTGAGCGTCGAGTGCTCCAGCCCGATAATATCATCGTCAAGCGGTGCTTGATTGCTCATGTCCTGAGAGAGTCTTGGCTGTTCCTCTTCAGAACCAATCGAAACTGTCTCAGCTGGGACTTTGGTTGTATCGGCTGGGAAAGCCAGATTGCCAACAGATTGCTCGGGGGCGCGAGGGACGACACAAAATTTCTCAGGCACCTAATCGCCAAGCAACAAAACAGTAGGCCCAACAACACCATCAATGCCAGCGGATGTCCCCGCATCGTCAAATCCGACTCTAGGAGTTCCTTCTGTCTCTTCTGCAATTTCAACTGTAACACCAGGAGCTCCTTCTTTCTCTTCATGCTTATCACAATCCACGATATCCTCCCTTCCTTCTCTCTCTTGCGCCTTATCAGCCTCAACAGGACACTCCCCTCCTTCTCTACCTTCTGCCTTATCAACCTCCGCATCATGCTCCTCCCCTCCTCTCCCTTCCACATTATCATCCTCAATGTTGCGCTCCGCTTGGATTTCAACATTTAATCCACAGTTCTGATGAGTTCAAAAATAAAACACGTTACACAAAAAAGATAGAATGCAGTTCACTAATAAAACGGGCCATGAAGCTCCCATGAAAAATAAAAAATAAAACACAAAATGCAAAAATTCTCTATACTCACCAGGGAAGCGTCGCCTTCCATCTCTTTACACTTGTCAGCCTCCTCGTCCTAGCCAGTGTCACCCTCTGCCTCCTTCCCATGTATTTCCACATTTGATTCGGCATCCTAAAAAACATTAAAACATAAATAAAACTATTATCCAAATCTGCAGTTCTACAACGAAAAAACCAACACCAGATCATGCAGTCCACTGCTAAAAAACATGATGCTTCTTCTCTAAACAACAACTGCAGTGCACTACCACTACTGGTGCACAAAAATACAAAAAAAGTTAAAAACTACAGTTCGCTGCAACTACTGGTGCAAAAAATATAATTGTTTGTTTTGGACACTACAAAAAATCAAACAATGAAGTTCACTGTAACAAAAAAGAATAGGAAGAAATCAAACCTTGTCGATGACGCCTTCGTCAATAGGATTGTCTTTGGCAGCTTCGTCAACGGGGGACAATGCCTTGTCAAACAAATAATCAGAATTAACACCGTCATGGTCCTGGTGGTAATCATCACGACAAGCATTAGCCTTAGAAGATTCTCCTCCACGCTGCGTAAAGAACAAAAGGATGCGAAAAACAAATAGTCAATGCTACAAACACAAAAAAAATAGATAACAGATATGGGTAAAAAAACTGTTCACACATGAAAAAAAGACATACATGCACATCTGCGGGGTCAGGCAAGGAAGGCCGAACAACATCTTCATGCCTGTCCATTTCCTTCACAATTGCATCAGCTTCCTGCTCATACCTAGCACACTTGTCGTCCTGAGACTGCTTAAACTGAACGAATGAAGACCTGATATTCGTAACAGTCTGCTTAAGGAATTCAAGCTGCCCACGGTCAAAGTTATGGGCGGCCTCGATTTCTGCTTCAGAAGGGCCTTTGCCTTCAGGAAACAATCTAGCAATATTCCTCATCCTGGAACCGGATGTTGGGAAATAACTAGTTATATTGATGACCCCGTCGAGAAGCTCATCGACCTGAACAAATTTATTGCGATCACCAGAAGCCTGGCCAGTAAAACCTCCAGCAGCCTCCCTAGCAAAACCACGAGCCCGTCGAATTGGAGCCGCCCTAGCAAGAGGCTCACAAAACATTTCAGGCGCTTCGGCAACTGCAGTCTGCTTGTACACAATGTCCGCTTCCGCCTTCCACTGAAAAAATTAACAAAAAAAAAGAGATGCAGTTCACAAAAAAAATTACATAAGAGGTTCACATTTAGCATGCGCGAAAAAAAGGAATAAAACAAAAACAAAGGCTGGCTATGCACTCACCGGCAGCTTGCCAAACTTGTAAGAGTCCAGGTGTATCTTTCCCCTGACAATGATGCCGGCGTTGTGAATCTTCTTCAACTGCACATGGGACAGTAGTGCGGCGCGTGGCGTGCGTTTATCCATAACCGATACTTTTCGAAGATTCAACGAATCCAGGTACATGAACAGGGGCACGATGGTGCAACCCTCAGCGCAGTTCTGCTTGCTCCCTTTAGAATTCCACTTGTACACAGCGGCATGCAGCTCGTCGACAACAAGCTGACAAAAGTCCATGCTAGCCATAGATGAAATATCCAAGTTTTCAACCATAGCAGCTACCCTGGACAACTGAGTTGCAGGGCTGGGACAAAGCAAGAACTTGAAAACAATGAGAAAAAAACCTTCACCGTCTTATTAACCTTCGCAGGGTCCGCAGCCAGCGTGCGAAGTAAAATAAGCAGGTCCTTCACATCTATGCTCCGAGAACGGTTGAAACCAAGTTCATCCTTCAGATTAGTCAGCGAATCATCATGGCCGCTGGCAGCAGGCCTGGGAGCAGTGTAAGAACCCATAGGGAAATCAAAAATGTGATGGACAGCCTCGCGATTGATTTCCAGAACCTTGTTTGGCCCGCAGTCCAATCTCATCGTGTCAGGGTCGATCTTTCCCATCAGCTGGCACATCAAAACACGAGAAACATTCTTCTCTAATTTCTGGTCAAAGACAATGCCAAAACCTGCTTGCCGCACCAAAGTTCTGTGCGCCTCACCCAACAAAGCGACAGCTTTGATTACGTTTGGAATGGACAGCCGAACAGTCTTGTTAAAACGCCATTCATGCGCAACATCATCTTCAGACCTCTTCCTCTTGGTGCTCTTAGCAGTCTACAAAAAAAACAAAGAATAAAAAATGCAGTTCACATCAGCAAACTCATGCCAAACAACTTAAAAAACAGAAGAAAAAGTAAATAAACAGCGTATACCTAACTAACATCAACATCCTCCTCATCAGAATCACTGTCCAGCGCTTCTTCAGCTACATTTTACCGCGCAAGCTTAGATCGACGCTTAGAATCAACACCAGAGTGATCGTCCGCGTGTCTCCGCTTTCCTTGAATCCCACCCACATCAACCTCGGCATAATTAGGTCTCTTTGAGTAATCAACACGCGGGCTCCGGCGTGGAGAACTTAAACCTTGCTCTGCAACAGTGTTGAGTTTTCTCTTCACAGGATTCTTTGCGGAGGCAAACTAAGCAGACTTCTTTGAATCTGCAATCCTCCTTCCTATCTCCTTACCCTCCTCAAACTTTACTTGCTTTGCCCTATGAGCCTTCACGAAAGTATTACCGAGCGCAATCACTTTCTGCCTTCTCCTCTCAACATCAGCTGCAATCTGATCAGGGACCATCCAATCCTGTGTAACTGGCTCTGTGCCATCAACAGATTGCGACTGGGTTTCACTCAATTCAGGTGGAATGCTGCCCTGATCAGATGTACCGCCACCGACAACATCGACTGTGAAATAACGGGTAATCAAATAATTAACACCACCACCCCCGGACACACCAGGAGATAAAACTGTGGGTGACAAAAACATAAGAAAAGATATGTGTGTGAGAGGGAGACCTAAACTTAATGCAGCTCATATCAACTTGCAAAACACAAATGTAGAAATGCAGTTCTCTTTTTCAGCAGTTTATGTTTAACAATTAAAACATAACAGTAAACCTAAAATGCAGTTCATGTCGCTTGAATATCATATTGACGCATGTCTGAAAATGGACATTTGTAAAGGGATATATGATGCAGTGCACTAATTCGTTAAATGACCAATTGACCACATATAAAAAAGAAGTGCGCTTAGATACACAAAACAAAACAAATTCATGCAGTTCTGTCAGAGGCAAAAACTAAAACTTAATTCAGCTCATATCAATTTGGCAACCGCATAGTGGATAGACAAAAAAAATACAAAGCAATATCCAAAATGTAGTGCTCTTTTAGCAGTTTATGTTTAACAATTAAAACATAACAAGTAACTTAATGTCATTCCAAAAAAGTAAAAACAATTAACTTGAGGCAGTTCATATCAGTTTGCCACATGTCTGAAAAAATAGGCTCTGCTAAAAAGGAATCTAAGATGCAGTGCACTATTTCGTTCAACAAAGAGAAGTAAATTGACCCTGTATGAAAAATGCAGTTCACTTTGATGTAGTTACCAGATGGGGAAGCCGTTCTAACTTGTGACGCATCAATTGGGGAGGAAGAAGCCATGTTGTGTCTGCAATCAGCAAGGGATAATAATTAAACCCTAGACAGCAAACCCCAAAAGCAGGCAGAGAAAAAACTTTCAATCCATAGGGCGTTGCAATTTCAAGCATACAAAACAACCTTATGAAGGGGATGCTGGCTCGAAAAATAACCCTAGCACAAGATCTGGAACGGGTTGGGGGCTATTCGGGGCTCACCGTGAGACGATGTGACGGCCGGACGAGGCGGGTGCGCACGGCGACGGCGGAGGAAGCGCCCTACGGACGGCGGCGGCTGCGGGCGTCGTCGCTGTCCACCTCGAGAGAGCCCCTACGGACGGCGGCGGCTGCGGGCGTTGTCGCTCTGCACCATGAGAGCACGAGGGCGGGGGATTTCTGTGCAGGTGCGGGGGAGAGGAAGGGGAAGGGGCCAAGGGGGGCAGCAAGAGAGACTTAATGAATAAAAGGCCGACAGGCCCACAGGTCATAGACAAAAAAAATGTCTCGGTTGTAACACGATGCAGTTCACTTATGGAAAACGACTCAGCTTCTGAAGCGATGCAGTTCGCTTACGGAAAACGATTCCGCTTCTGAAGCGATGCAGTTCGCTTACAGGGAACGATTCGGTTCGCCTGTCCTAAAATAAATGCGCCCACTATCGCCCGAAGCGCCGCGCCCCCGCTCCTCTATCCGGCCGGTTGCAAGCCGCACGAAGGCCACGATCATCACAAACCCACGATCGCCAACATGGTTGGGGGACGAGATCGTGGCCTCGACAGAAGTTGCTGCCGCTCGGCTTTAAATCCCGTGCTCCATCAACCTGACCGTCCGCACAAAACACACGACGCTGCCCTTCCTCCTCCTCTTCCTCCTCTTTGCAGCCATGGGGTTCACCAAGACCTACGACGAGGTCCATGCGCACGGGAAGACGAAGCTGAAGGTGATCTACACCACCGACGTGGACGCCATGGCGACGTACGTCGAAGAGTACAAGACAGTTCTCCAGCGGCGCCGCCAGAGGATCGTCAGCATCGACGTCGAGTACACACCCAACAAGACCAGAGCGGCCCTGATTCAACTATCCATCGGCAAGTACCACCCAGTGCTTCTTTTCCAGGTATGTGGTACATTGGGCGAGAGATGCATCGCCTTCGACAGGTTCCTCGGCGACCCAAGGTAAGCAATTCTGTCTGCCGAGTATGGGTTGCAGTTCTATATGCAAATGTATGCAGTTCCGAAAGGTATAACTTGCGGTTCACTTTCCTTAGGTTCGTGTTCGCTAGCTTCTCCATCGAGCAGGACAAGGAGAAGATCTCACGCTGCAACCTCCACATCCCCAACTTCATAGACATCCAGACGAACTGGAGGGTGCCTGATGGAACGAAGCCACTAGACTCGCTTGGCGATGTAGCTGCTGCCATCATCGACGACGAGTACGCCGACATGAAGACAAAGATGATAGACCACGACCACAGCCTGTGGACTTCGATTCTCAGCACGAGGCACGTCAAGTATGCTGCCAAGGACTCCTACACTGCGTTCGAGGTATGGAACCGAATCACCACAATGTAGAAAGGCCTCGTGAGCGCTGAAAAAGAGAAGCCCAGGAAGCGCCCGAGGTCATCCTGGAGGGTGGGGGGCAAGGGGGGATCAACTTCCACCTCCACGTCCAACGGGTGAAACTGGTGAAGCAGGCCAGATGCTGATAGCCAAGGATTCCTGTCGCAAGTGCTCGATTTGTTTCCTTCTGCTTATGTAGATTAGTTTGCTTTCGTTGCAGTTTGCTTTGGCACAATGTTTGCTTATGTTGCGTTAGTTTGCTTGATGATGTACTTTGTTAATTATGAGCGCAAAACCTTGGTTTGTATCTATCAACAATATGCAGTTCTCAGTAGTCTGTTTTCAGTATGTATATTGCTTCAAACTGCTGCTGTAACTAGGATACACATAAAAACAATCTATCAAAGCAGTTCACAAAGAGTATTCTTTCACAAAACTGCTGCTATTATAATGGTTGATGCAGTCCTCTTTTACTAAAAAACTCTAGTTCCGTATGTGGATTAAAAAAAAAGCTCGTTGGGTGTTTCCAGTATGTATGTTCTTCAACTGCTGCTGCTGATAGGATGCACATGAAAAACTATATGTCAAAAGCAGTTTATTTATACTCAGAATTCTTATAGGAAATACACTAAAGCCACACAAAAATGTCAAATTATTACAAACAAAAATGTCTCATGCTGCTGCTGCTCAAGCAAGACTGATCTAAAGCAAATGTAACTTGATTTCCAAACACTTTGCATGCCTATAAAACATAGCCATGACAACATCCCCAGCCTGAAGACCAGCTTCCTCCACAAATTCCTTCCAGCCATCTTTGAGAACCAAACAATCATCAGAGCCAACAGAATACATAACATCAACATCATGATATCCATTCTTGCTAACCAAGACCAAATTAACACAGCTTTCTGTTACCCTGACTAGACCAGAAGGGAATTTCTGCAAGCAAAACAACAAGAACAGAAAAAAACAAATAAGAAAAAGATTACAATCTTCAGAAAATAAATTGCTGCTACAATCTTCACAAAAAATATTAATGTCAACATATAATAATATTGACTAGACAAAATTGCTGATGCTCCTACAATGTTCATAATAAAACTTCTGTGTGAAAAGGAAGTTCACTTATACTTAGTGCACTTATACTGCTACAAAAATTTAGATAGTGTTAACTACAAACAACACATGAAAAAGAATATGCAAGAAATACATACCCATGAATCACTGACATCATCGTCAGTCATCTGATGGACGAATGGAGCCCGAAATCCAATACCTGAAGAATAGAGAAGGGAACAGAGGGCGCTGTGCCACTGCCTCTGGTTCAGAACCAAACCTTCAGAAAAAACGCATGTCTCCAGCATGGGCTCCAACCTTGCCAGGCAGCCGCACGCGCAATCCATTGCTAGGCGTAGGGATCTGGTTGGGAGAAAAACAGATCGAGGAAGAGTGGCGCCGCCAGGGATAAGGTGAGATGGGAGCCGCCAGGGATAAGGTGGGAGGGGAGCCAATTGACCCACCAATATATATATGTGTAAAGACACAACACAAAAAAAAACGACAAATAAAGCAGTGCGGTTACATAACAATGTGCATTTCGCATTGCATATTACTGCAGTCCGCCGCGCTTGACCAAGCAAAAAAACTTATCAAACTAGTCTCGCACACCCCCGTGGCTGTAATGCAGTTCATACAGGCTCGCATTGCATATTAATGCAGTTCACCGCGCTACAAAATATTCACCGCGCATTGCATATTACTGCAGTCCACCGCGCTTGATCACGATTCGCAGACGAAAAACACAGCCTGCAATGCAGTTCTAACAACTATATAATGCAAAACAATCTCAAAAAACATCTTGAGTAACGACCAGAGCTAGTGACGCCTGCAAAAAACATGGACAAAAAGTTAAATTCTTAAAAATTAACAACTTAATCCGCTCCAATTCATAAGGATAGGATCAAAGGCAGCACATAATTGCCGAAAACAACAGAAAATTACATACAAAACACAACAATTTCGATCCGGACGGGGAAGGACAGAGAACTGACGTTTTTGCGCTAGAACAGAGAGATACTCGACCAATTATACTAAAATTTCAATCCTATTAGCAAATTAATCTATCGCGGAATAACAAAAACGTGAACGCGAAATTGGTAACACACTAGGACCACGCTATAAAATCGAATACGAACAACCAGCAGCAGGATGCGAAACTCCTTCACGAGCGGAAGAACGGACGCAGATCCGCCAAATCAAACGATTTCCGTCGTTTTCTCGCTGAATTCAGTGTTTAATCACATATTAAATTAGCGCACACACAAATAAACCAATAGAAATCGATCAAACTAGCCAAAAACGCTGCTCCATGAAGGTTTCCTACTGCCCCTCTATGTGGTTCGCAACAGAAGAAGGAAGCAGTGCGCATAGCTTTCCAATGCAGTATTTCAATGCAGTTCAGAAGTGTTATGAGAATATTATTCTCATAATGTTATGAGAATAGACCGGCTGTATATACATATATACGGCTTCTGCACAACATCTCCATCATCATTATCAGTACATCATACGCAGGTGAGTTAGGATGCACCTGATCCCAGGGTCCGCATAACATTATGACCACCGTTAGTTGAGAATAATATTATGACCAACATCTCCATCATCATGACCACCGTTAGTTGAACGAGCGATAAACCACCACCCATTGACTTGTATATTTCCAGGTCCTGGAATTATGAAGGCCAACACATTTGCTCTACTGCAACAAATCAAATTGGAGACCAAAAGGACAAAAATAAGCAATCATGTTCAGAGTATGTGTGGAATTAAAATTATTATAACAATGACTCAGATCATAGATAGAGAATTGCATTGCCGTGGTCATAATCATACCCCAAGTTAATATCTATTCTAACAATCATTAGATGCCAATTATTCTCATATCAACTCCAACAGTAAGATGTGTGGTCATAAAAATCTTGGAAATGAGAGGAACATATAGCAATGATGTGGTTATAGACATACTATCTATTCTTAATTTCAAACAATCAACAGGCAGTCTTATTCATAATGTAAAGATGAGATGAGATAGAACAAGTACACGACGATAGATTCCACCAGTATATGCAGCCAATATGTGCGTCGACAGCGTAAACGATGCCATCATGCACTATACAATCAGACATGAATGCAGGGTCAACACGATTGATGATGAGCCATAACCAGGTATGGCGACCGGATTCCAGATAGAACAATCCCATGTCAAATAAGGCAATGAGCATCTAATCCATATAGACTTCTGATGGTGTGGGCACTTCACAGATTACAACCTTTAGCAAACGGAGGTCGCACCAAAAGCTCGACGCGTCTTGTGCGTAGTAGGAAGGAGTGTCTGGCGGGCCTCGAGCCTCAATGCCGGCGGTATCTAATGATGGAAGGGTGATCTCTTGTTGGGTGTAAATATCCACGGGACGCCACGGACTACCGGATTGGTGGATGAGGACGATCCAGTTGGCCTTCATACACGCACAGTAGTGGCCGCACATGAAGGACAGGTGGACGGGTAGTGGTAGCACGTCGAGGGCCACCACGACAATCTCCGTACGACCGTCAAGTCGGTGTCTGGGCCACCTGCGAGGATCGGGCATCAGGAAACAGGGTGTCTTGCAATGGGCCGGCCGGTTGCAGATGAGTAGACGGTACAAAGACACCGAGCATGCGGCCAGACACACGGCACTAAGAAGGTCCATACAATTACACATCTGCTCCAAGAGAACATCACAAAGGGAATTCCCATCGTGGCTCTGCGTGTCAGTCGGTTCTGCCATAGGTTTTTTTAGGGCGCTGAGTGATTGGGTTTTTCGGTGCCTGCGAGCGAGCAAGGAAGTGGATTCGGGCAGGAGAGCAAGGAAGATGGCGTGTGTGGCCGAGCAGTGAGAGGGGGGGGGATATGGTACGCGTGAGCTACCAAGGAAGATGGAACGGGCGGACGAGTAGTGAGCGGGGGGAAATGGTGTGCGGCCGATGATGGGGAAGACAGGAGGAAGAAGAAGACAGAAGGAATAAGAGGGAAAGACGGGTAAGAAAGTGAATCCTCGTAATCTCAATTCTACTAGTACTACTACCAGGAAATACCGTCCTCCAAAGTGTAAATATTTAAGCCAATGACATGTGGGTCTACTTCAAGAGGGCCCATATATCAGTTAATGGAAGAGAGAGGTGCGTAGGCATTTTTGCGGAAGCGTGCTCCACTGGCAAACATGATGTCAGTACTGGGTAAAGCTAATTTAGTAACACCAACATGCTGGTTCAGCTTATTAATTAAGTGTCCCATCTGCTCCAGCATGTACTGTCACTTCACTGTCAATACTAGTTGAATAGTTCTCTCTGACCGAGATGGGGAATAATGGATCGCCAAGAATTCCTATCTACAGTATCCCTATACCTCTACTCTCATCCTGTCCAACAAGATGAAACATTGGCCAAGGCACCCGACGCCAATAATGTAGGAGTACTAGTAGTATATTGTGTCAAATTGTGACCATCTATTTAACTAACAAAATTTTAATGCATGTCACCAAAAATCGTATCACTGGATTCGTATTTGAACATAGTTTTTAATGGTATAGTTTTTATGACATGCATGGACACTTCGTTAGTTAAATTTACGGTCAAAATTTTACACTAAGTACAAAGGGGACCAATAAACCAGTACGGAGATTTATATATAGGTCAATAAAATAATCACCAACCAAGGTAGTACAATACAACTTACAAATGGGACTAATAAACAAGGACGAAGGTAGTAAATGATTAGTGCCCGAAGATTTTTTTTCCAAAAATGTATGTTACTCTCCACTATCTAGTTTTGCGGTGATTTACACTGGTGGTCAATGTATTTTTCTCATTTCAAATTAAGCCATATTAATAGCAAGTATAATAGGATGATGTAGGCGGGCTGTAAGACATAAAATAGTAAATTTGTGCTGAGTTGGAAGGAAGAGAAGAGGAGAGAGAGAGAGAAGAAGCGGGCTACTAACTAATAGGAAGCTATAGCACGTGCTCATTTACATCTGATTAATAGTATATTTGTGAGAGTGCAGAGTGGGCCATGTATCAATAAATTAGTACTTATTTACATCTAACTATTATACTTGCCGGCTATAAGCTTGGCTATAGATGACGTGTCAACTCTATATAGCCAACAACCGGCTGTACTATTAACCATGCTCTAACCAGAAATAACGCAATATGGACTAATATTACTTTAATGTGTCATGTCAACTCGCTGAACGAGGAGAAGCTTGCTTACTATGCCCTCTCCCTCGCCCACGCGCGGTGGCTCATAGGAGGAGAAGCTTGCTTACTACGTACGCCTACGCTCTCTCGCTCGTCCATGCGCACGATGGCTCGCAGGATGAGGAGAGGGTTTTGAGTACAGCATCCTCTCCCTCTCCCTCTCCCTCGCCCTCGCGGTGGACGTGCAACAGTTCATTTGGTATCAGATTGCTAGAAGCATATTGTACTGTAGTATCATCATTGTTGGACCTTCCGAATAGGCGAAGAGCCAAATGCAAGGTTCACAGGAGTACGAACTGTTGAACCTCCCGAAGAGGCAAAGATCCAAGCGCAAGGTTTATAGGAGTTGTCGTCCTAGTACAACAACTATAGCGAACGATCCCTACTGTATGATGCCACCATGTCACCTATATCCGAAGTTGTGCCACCTTTTTATTATCAGAGAGCGTGTTGGAGCCCGTGCAACAGCCACAAAAGTTGCACGTACACATAACACATTTACAAGTAAATAAATTCTAAAGGACAAATGCCAGTATGCCACACAAGTTCATCTCCACTTCATGTGATAAATTTGTGCATGACTAGTCTACATATATTTACAACGCTACCATTCACAATTTTCCACACTCCACTTATATGTTATAGATGGGCTCCATGTCCTTCTCCGGGTTCCAGTCCCAGGCGTTCTTCATAGATGGCACGATCCATAGCAGTGGGCCATGGGAATCATTGTCGCAGCTTTCTAGTCCGGTTCCACACGATGGACACTTATCCAAGATGAAGCGGCATAAATCAGGAATAACGTGTCCCAGCATGTCGTTCATCCGGCGGTGCGCACTGAAGACACAACCATGCTTCATGTACGGTAGGCCTTCAGTGTCGTGCACAGAAGGTGGCATCCGCTTCACAATGGGGTAGCTGTCCCCAATGAAAAGCGAGCACTCTCCAAGAGTGTTCCTCGGCACCTACATACCATCACGGGGGTCGAACTCGGCGCCGTTCATCTGGCACATGTGGCATCTCAGATCTGGACACATGGTGACGTACATGGTCAATGTCCATGAATAATAATTTTGTGCTCAAATATGGCAGTCAGCAATATTGTGTAGAAAATAGCACTACTCCGGTATAGAGGAAGTAAAATAACCGGCTTATTATATATAGCCACTCTTGGTTACATGGATGAGATAGTAAGACATGGAAAAAATGGTGGGAGCTAGTGGGTTCAAGTCTTCAAGGGCCTAGCTAGCTATACGCGTCCTCCAAGTAAAAAGTACTAGTACTAGTAAGTAGTACTACAATGAAAGAGAAGACGAGTGGGCTAAAAAATCTAAGACTAAAATGTAGTACTAGTACAGGAAACATGTCCCAGTCAAGAAAAGAAAATAACTAACAAGTTACTACTACTCGAACACACAACAATGAGGAAATGGAATACCTGGGTAGATGGTGACGGTCCGATCATGATAGATCGTGTGACCATGTTGCACATCAGTGGTACCATGGGTAACGACTACAAAGATATTTGATCCCAATATGCCAAAGTCAACTACAAGGTTCTAGGTTAGACTGAATCGCGGATGCAAATGCACATCGAGGATCAGCGATCTTATTTTTATTGGGGGATGACTGGTCCCTGCAAAATAATGGAGTACCGATAGGGATGGAAATGATTATTTGTGCATTCTGTTTGTAATCTCCCATACCGTACAATGGCAACCAGATGAAACAAGTCCCCTGGATTGTCACAGTGAAGATGCATCCTACATGGCACACGACGTCTTCAAACGTGTAGGGGTAGAAACCTGCCGCGACCAACATGTGCCAGCCTCTGCCGTTACTGCCTCTTTGTAGGATTGAAAGTGTGTCTAGATGGGGGTGATTAGACTACTTGAACAAATAAAATCTAGTCGTTTCCCAATTTTAAATCTTGCCAGATTTTAACAACTTAGCACAATTCAAGCAATCTTCCTACACATGCAATTCTAGAGTTGTAGCAGCGGAAAGTAAAGCATTACTTATGAAGGTAAAGGGAGGGGATTGGTGAGTACAATCGCAATGGAGGCACGAATGTTTTTGGCGTGGTTCCGATAGGTGGTGCTATCATACATCCAAGTTGATGGAGACTTCAACCCACGAAGGGTAATGGCTGCGTGAGTCCATGGAGGGCTCCACCCACGAAGGGTCCACGAAGAAGAAACCTTATCTATCCCACCATGGCCATCACCCACGAAGGACTTGCCTCACTAGGGTAGATCTTGACGAAGTAGGCGATCTACTTCCCCTAACTCCTTGGTTCAACTCCACAATCTTGGCAGAGGCTCCCAAGTGAAACCTCTCCAAAAGGTAATAAATGACGTGTTGATGATGAACTCCTTGCTCTTGTGCTTTAAATGATAGTCTACCCAACACTCAACTCTCTCTCACAGATTTGGATATGGTGGAAAGATGATTAGACTGGAAAGCAACTTGGGGAAGGGTAGAGATCAAGATTCTTATGGTAGGATTGGAATATCTTGGTCTCAACACATGAGTAGGTGGTTCTCTCTTAGAAAATCAGTAGTGGAAGTGTAGGCACATTCTGATGGCTCTCTCTCAGATGGAGAATGGGTGGAGGGGTATATATAGCCTACACACAAAATCTAGCCGTCACACACAATTTACAAAACTCGATGGGCCCGAATAGTGAAACCCGATGAGACCGACCTGGTTCAAAATGTGAACGTTAGGCTTTTTGGTGGGACCGACAATAAAACCTCGGTGAGACCGATGCGCTAGGGTTAGGGCGAAACCTCATCTCGGTGAGACCGATCACATGAACTCGGTGAGACCGATTTCAGTAATAAGCAAACAGAGACTTGGTCAGGCAAACTCGGTGGGACCGATCGCTCATTTCGGTGAGACCGAAACATTATGAAAAGGAAACAGAGAGTCTGTAATGCCAACTCGGTGGGACCAATCGCTCATCTCGGTTAGACCGAAACATTATGAAGGTAAACAGAGAGTTTGCAATCCCATCTCGGTGAGACCGAGATCCCTATCGGTGAGACCAAGATCCCTATCGTGAGATCGAAGTGATTAGGGTTTCTGGAAGTGGATATGTCAAGTGAACTCGGTTGTGCCGGATAGATCAAGTCGGCGGGGCCGAGTTTGACTTTAGGTTTAGTACATATGTGGAAATGAGAAAGTGGTTGAGGATTTTGGAGCATATCACTAAGCATTTTGAACAAGGAAGCCATTAAGAAACACATCATCCTCTTTTAATAGTATTGGCCTTTCCTATGGACTCAATGTGATCTTGGATCACTAAAATGAAATTTAGAGTCTTTAGATTTTGCTAATATGTGTCCTTAGCATTTAGAGGGGTCCACATCTCTAGTCCATGCCATGCCAATCATTGAATTTTCTGAAACATTAATCTTGAATGGATATTAGTTCAATGAGCTATATGTTGTTATGAATTACCAAAACCACCCGAGGATTAGTTGTCTGGTGCGCCATTAGTATATACTAATGGCGCACCACCCTCTGATACGCCATTAGAGTTCAAACTACTAATGGCGCACCTGGCCCAGGGTGCGCCATTAGTATCAAAAAGTTTTTTTTTGAACTAGTGCGCCTGTCCAAACATACTAATGGCGCATCCAGACACAATGCGCCATTACTAGTTGTAACTAGTAATGGCGCACCTGCAGGAAAGTGCGCCACTAATTTTCTTTTTTTAATATATTTTTTATTCTTTTTTTTGCAAAACTACTAATGGCGCACTGTTCCACAGTGCGCCATTACTAGTTTAAACTAGTAATGGCGCACTAACTGAAGATGCGCCATTAGTAACCTTGATTACTAATGGCGCATTTATAGTGGGTGCGCCATTAGTAAGTGGGCAGCACCAAGATATTTTGGACAGCCTCTCCTACCCACACTCACTTTCTCCCCACTTCATTCTCTCCACCTCCTCCTTGTCTCGGGTCCCTCCTCTTTTTCACCTCATTTCCACCATAGATTCATTCAAATTAAGTGGTTAAATTACCTTGTTTTGATAGGTAAGTAAGGGGGAAGCTATATTTATGTTGTTCTCCCTACAACAATGTGCACATGCACTTTTTATGGCCTAGCTAGATCTATGTATGTTCGTGGTGTTGCATATGTTTGTTGTGTTGCATATGTGTTTGTGTTTGGAGGTGTACCGGTATTTGAAATGCGATAGTTGCCAATATTTTCCCGGAATGTTGATTCATTTCCGTTTCGGTGAGAATTTTGGCATTAAGCATTCTTTTTTGTCCTATTTTTAGGGAAAGCCATGGCAAATTTTTTCTTGGTTCTAAAATATCGTTTTGCTCTACCCCGCAGGCGACCATGGTGTGCATGATGACCGAAGGCATCGTGAATAGGTTTTTGAGGTCCGCAAAGGCCGAGATGCTTCAAAAGAACGAGACGGAGATAAGATGTCCGTGTCGAAGATGCAAGCTGAAGAGCGTTATTGCGGACCCGGATTCCGGGCAGGTGCGGGACCACTTGCTCTTGCATGGTTTCATGGATGGCTATCGGTGGCAAGGTGATGAAGATGACTACGAAATCGTCCATGGGGGCCTGGCATGAAATGAGGAAGGGCAGCAAGACAACCATCGTGGCTCGGGCAGGCGAGAAGACGAAGAAGCCCCAGGAGACGATCACGACGGTGATGCTGTACACAATCATCATGTAGAAGATGCAGGACATGATGATGAGGAAGATGCCGGAGCAGACGAAGGGCATGATCATGAAGATGATGATGCCGGCGGAGCAGACGACGCTGGACCATCGATGGGCTGGGTGCAGGACCCTCATATTCAAGAGCCGCTTCTCAAGCAGACCTATAACGCAAGAGCTGCCGCCCGAGAGAAAGCCAAGATGGATTAACTTGAGTTAGACGCGGTTACTCCATTGTATGAAGGATGCAGGCCCGAGGATACCCGCCTGAAAGTAACGCTCATGGCTCTGGAGATGAAGGTAAACCACAAAATGACCGACGCATGCTTCGACGAGAACATATCATTCTGGCACGAACGTCTTCCCAAGGGGAACAAGTGCCCGACCAGTTTGGAGGAGGCGAAGAAAATCGTGTGTCCTCTGGATTTACCGCACGTGAAATACGATGTGTGCATGAACAATTGCATCATTTATCGGGACGAGCTCGCGGAGTCTACCATATGTCCGGTGTGCGGCGTCACTCGATACAAGAAGAAGAAAGCTCCTCGAAAAGTGGTGTGGTACTTTCCGATCACTCCTCGTCTGCAGCGGTATTTCGCGGACCCTAAGGTAGCAAAGCTCCTGTGTTGGCATGCGGATAGGGAGGAGAAGAAGCGAGAAGATGACGCAAATGATCCGGAGATAGATAAAAAAGACAAGATGCTGAGTCGCCCTAAGGATGCGAGCCAGTGGCAAGCGTTGAACTTCGAAGACCTAGAATTTGGGAACGATCCAAGGAACATCGTGCTGGGCGCGAGCACCGATGGAGTCAATCCGTTTGGCAGCCAGAGAAGCACACATAGCACCTGGCCTATGTTTGTGTGGATGTACAACCTTCCCCCCTGGTTGTGCATGAAGAGGAAGTACATTCACATGAGTATGCTAATTGAAGGACCGAAACAACCAGGGAACGACATCAATCTGTATCTGGGGCTGCTGAAAGAGGAGCTTGACACGCTGTGGAAAACGCCAGCCAATACGTGGGACGCCGCAGAGAAAGAATATTTCCCTATGAGAGCCGCGCTGCTCACGACGGTGCACGACTATCTCGATTACGGATATGTCGCGGGGCAGGTGGTCCATGGATTTTCTGGATGCGTCAGGTGCATGGATGACACAACGTATCGCCAGCTAGATAGAGATCCCGGGTCTTCGAAAACTATGTTCATGGGACATCAAAGGTGGCTTCGCGACGATGACCTATGGAGAAAACGCAAGGATCTGTTCGATGGTGAAACCGAACCCCGAGGACGCCCGCGTACGAGGAGCGGCGAGGAAATAGACGAGCTGTTGAAAAATTGGAAATATTGCCCACTGCCGGGAAAGAAGCAAAAGGCGCCAGAGCCGGGAAAGAAGCGAAAGGCGCTAGAGCCGCTGTTGAAGGTATGGAAAACGAGGTCTGTTTTCTGGGACTTGCCATAATGGAAGATCCACCGTGTGCCTCACAGCCTTGATGTAATGCATATCACGAAGAACGTGTGCGAGAGTCTGCTTGGTACCCTGCTCAACATGCCAGAGAGGACCAAAGATGGGCCGAAAGCAAGGGCAGACTTGAAATCAATGGGCATCAGGCAGGAGATTCACGCTATATATGATGATGATGATGATGAGGCGAAGAGGACACGGAAAGTCGTCGCAAAGGCAAAAATGCCAAGAAGACCGGAAATGACTACCCTCCCGCGTGCTTCACTCTAAGTCAGGAGGAGATCGAGCAGTTTTTCACCTGCCTCGTAGGAGTAAAACTTCCTTACGGTTACGCGGGGAAGATAAGCAGATACCTAGACCCAGCGAAGCTGAACTTCAGCGGGATGAAGTCTCACGACTGTCACGTGCTGATGACGCAGATACTTCCAGTTGCAATCCGTGGGATCATGGATGCGCACGTCCGTGAAACCCTATTTGGCCTATGCAACTTTTTCGACGTCATCTCTCGGAAGTCTGTTGGCGTGAGGCAACTCAGAAGGCTACAGGAAGAGATCGTGGTGATACTATGCGAGCTTGAGATGTACTTCCCGCCCGCATTCTTCGACGTTATGGTGCATCTGCTGGTCCATATCATGGACGATATCATCCAACTCGGGCCGACGTTCCTGCACAGCATGATGCCGTTCGAAAGGATGAATGGTGTCATCAAAGGATACGTTCGCAACATGTCACGTCCAGAGGGAAGCATAGCCAGGGGCTTTCTGACCGAAGAGTGCATCTCCTACTGCATGAATTATCTAGGCATCGAGAACCCCGTTGGTCTGCCCGTCAATAGGCACCTCGGCAGGCTCGCTAGATGGGGTCACCGTGAGGGTCGCCGCGAAATGCATCTCGACTTCGAGGGTCGACTCGCCGACTTTGAAAGAGCAAACCTAGTCGCGCTACAACACATAGACGTGGTCGATCCTTGGGTGGTAGAGCACAAAACCTTTACTGAGAAGACGTACAATGACCGAGGCCAACAGAGGACGGACGGAGATATAATCAAAGAGCACAACTCATGTTTCATGCGTTGGTTCAAGCAGAAGCTTCGGTCGTACCCTTTACATGAGGATTCTTCCGCGGAAGAACAACTCATATTCGCCTTGTCACAGGGCATCGAGCACAACCTGATGACCTATGAGGCGTACGATATCAACGGCTACACATTCTACACCGAGGCCAAGGACATGAAGAGCGATGGTTATCAGAACTCCGGGGTAACGATGGAATCCTACACCGGTAATGACAAGGACAGATACTACGAAAGGATCGAGGAGATCTGGGAGCCGAGCTACGCTGGAGAGAAGGTCCCGATGTTCCGTGTCAGATGGTCCAAGAGCGTCCTAAAAGAAGACCGGTATTTCACCACCATAGTTATACCCGAAGCCAAATCCAAGACCGCGGGCGCAAACGTCACCACGAAAAATGAGCCATGGGTACTGGCTTCCCAAGTTGACCAATGCTTCTTCACTACCGACCCGTCAAAGCCCAGTCGTGTTGTCGTGAGGAGAGGCAAAAGGAAGATCATCGGAATGGATGGAGTAGCCAAGAGGATCGAACATGACGACGATGATGAAGTAGCAGCATACACCACAAGAAGAAGCAGGACCACCCTACCTAAAGGACGTCCGTTCCACAGAAGAACTCCATTTGCGAAAAAGAAGGGCAAGAAGATTGTGAACAGATAGCTAGCTAAGATCGATTGTATTTAAATCGTAGCCTTCATTTCTCGATTGTATTTCATGGGCACTTTTTGAACTCTTGAATGTTTTTAAATTTCATGGACACACGATCTCGATCCCCCTCCATCTCGATCGCTATCCCACCTCGCCAGATCCGGTCCCCCTCGCCGCCGAGCACCCCCCGCTCCACCGGCCTCCACCGCCGACCCCCCGCACCCTCCCCTACTCAACCGCCGCCGACGACCCATCGCACCCTCCCCCGCTCCACCGGCCACCACCGCCGACCCATGAACTCATGATATATTCAAAATAATAAATTTGATGATATTTTTTCATATTCATAAATATTTTCATATAACAAATTTGATGATATTTTTTAAAAAATTATTACTGTTATGATTTAAACAAGTTTGAACATATTTAAACACAAATAAGTGTCAAACAGCATTTTAAATGCATAAAAAAATTTGGGGAGCCTGGGAATCGAACCCAGGACCTCCTGGTGGGTGTGCTGCGTGCTGACCAGTCGGGCTAGTGGGTGTGTTCTGATGGGTAGTGGGTTAGGTGGGATATAACCTGACCAGTAGGGCTAGTAACTAGAACACAATACTAATGGCGCACCAGGGGGTGGTGCGCCATTAGAATCTCCATACTTATGGCGCACTAGGGGGCGGTGCGCCATTAGTAATCTCCCCCATCCATATCGCCCCCCGCCGCACCCTCCCTCTCTCTCCCTCGTCAGATCTCCCCTTCCCTCTCCCTCCCTCCAGCGCCCCGACGTCGCTACCCCCGCGCCACCCCCGCTGAGCCGAGCGCCGCGCCCCCGACGCCATCGACGGTCGCGCCCCCGACGCCCCCGACGTCC
>LR738713.1:225187906-225260194 GCA_902687465.1 Secale cereale | reverse complement strand
CGACGCCCCCAATGCCACCGACGCCTCCCCACCCCCCCGGGCGAGCCCCTCGCCTCTGCCGCGGCCTCGCCACCTTCGTCGAGCAGCAACGCCGCCGCCCGGAGCTACGCCGGCGACCAATCCATACGCAGGTAGCCATCACTCCTCCCTCCTTCCTCTCTAATCACCACCACAAAATTTTAGGTTTAGACATTTGAAGAAAGTCATGGTTTAGACTCTGGTTAGGGGATTTTCAATTAGTTAGTTGCAAGACCTGTATTTGCAAGGCCTAGTTGATTACAAAATAAATATTCAGTTAGCAGACAAAATCAGTTTCTTCTTCCTCTGAAAGCATGCACCCAAAACTGACACCAAAAAATTAAGAACATAGTCCTACTTTGATCAGTGGCAGTGAAACAAGCAAATCTCAGGCATCATTTTCAAAACACAAAGAATGGTCGCAAGGGCTTCACTGAAACACTTACTGAAGCATATTTCTCGAGTTTAACATAGTCCTACTTCGCTCCTGAATCTTGTTTAGCAACAACAAAATCAATCATTTGTCTCTTGTTCATTCAGAACACATGTACTCCACGATGAGTCTGCATGCTAAATAATTCAGAATTAATGAACATGCTAAATACAGTATTTAAATTGGCTCAAAGAATTCCTAAGAATTGCCAATTTAATGAGCACATGGGTGAACTTTTTGATGGAACGAAAAAGAACATTGCTCTGCTTAACAATTGTATTGTAGTTTTAATAAACCAGGAACAGTGGCTGTGAATCAAGCAGATCTCAGGCATCATTTCCTGAAGATAATAGATTGGCTGCAAGTGGTTCATTGCAGTGTCTACTAAAACAAATCAGACAGACCGAAGTGGTCAACTGTACACTTCTCATGCTTATTAATCTTCTCAACACATGTATACCTCACACTGACACTAAATAATTGTGAATGACTGAGCACACTAAAATCTAAAAGATGGCTTAATAATTCCTAAGAACTGTCCAAATCAATTCTACAGTTGTAATGTTTGTTAGAAGGAACCCAAAAAGGGCCTTGCAATTCCTAGGTTCAATCTGGGCCAGCTTTCTTGAATAAAAGTCATCTGGCTCCAGAGTCGTCTCGATAGCACTTGGTTTGGTGTTGCGAAAGAGCTCGTTAGTTTTTATCTCCTTCTATCTTATTGGAAGACATGTTAGTGCTTGCTGTCATACTTTGGCATGCCATAGTCGGTGACAATTTCATCTTTTTCAGAACCCCTTTGGCTCTAGCCTTTACTAGTATGGTAGTCATGCTTGTGTCGCGATACTAGCATGTCTGGTCATCTAGATCGGGGAGAGCAGATAGCAGTTAGCGGGAGCCACCCCGCGATACTAACCTTTATTTGCAAGGCCTAGTTGATTACAAAATAAATATTCAGTTAGCAGTTAGAGCGGGAGCCTTACGAATAGACTTGCTACTTTTAATCTTTTGTTAATTCAAAACAGGCTTACAAGGGGCTAGTCCTAGTTAGTATTTCTCAGACTAAGCTAAGACTGATCTGGTTGTTGTGCTCTTACTCTCAGCTAGCAGCCTGTTCCATTTGACTCATTTTAATTACTACTGCATATATGGCAATTCAGACCTGGCATAAGTTACACTTGACAAGAGTATCTAGCACAATTTCTGTCTTTTGTGTTACTGTTCATTTCTGAATCTGGTCTCAGTCTCAGGCATGGTTTACGGTTTATAGTCTCATATATATTGTATTTATACATCTCTGTGGAGCTTAATTTGATCCTAAATAAAAGATGCTTGAACATTGGTGGACCCTTACCTAATGCGCTTGTTCTCTTGTTTACGAGCTTCAACTCTAGTTAATTTGGAGTTAGGGTTGGTTACGTTTATTCGTTGTCATCCCAAGTGAGATCTTTAGTTCGTTTAGCCGGTTGGTGGGCTTGATGTTCTGTTGGGGTTTTAGGTTTTAGGTTTTTTTTTCATGTACACTAGTACTACTTGTATGTCACACTAGCACAATGATAATAATGGTGGTCATGTATTTGGTTCCTTGTTGTAAATATTTGAACTTCAAAGTATTGTTTTACAAGCTTCTGCAACTTTTTCTTAACTGTTGATGCTGCTGTTATGCCTGTATTCACTACTGTTGCTGCTGTACTTGTGATGATGTTGTACTTGTGATGATGCTACTTGTGATCTTCTGAAATGACCCATTGGCGACTTCATTAGGCGGGGATAATGATTTTGCAGGTATCCCGAGAGGCCCTTGAGTTTGCTGGAATGTCGATTAACTTCCGTTCCGGCAAATTCGGGTACTCCATATGTCCTATTTTCAGCAAAGGTCATGCTGAAATTTTCCGTGAATTTTAGCATGACTTTGCTAAAAATAGGACATATGGGGTACTTGTGACTAATGCATGGGCCGGGGTATCTTAGTAGTTAATTAAGTAGGATCGCCCCTTTATTCTTGCTGCATTAAACCATAGGCAGCAATAGAGCCAAGTGATTAGGCCCAACTTAGAATTCTCCTTCCCAGCTTAGCTTTTAGGATGCCTCGGTGTCGACAAACCATAAATTATAAAACCTTGGCTTTTAGGGTGCCTCGGTGTCGATAAAAACCGACATGATGAAAGCTTTGGCTTTTAGGGTGCCTCGGCGTCAAAAACCCTCAATTATAAAAGCTTAGCTTTTAGGATGCCTCGGTGTCGACAAACCCTAAATGATGAGACCATGATCTTGTTCCTTGACAATAACCAACTTCTTGACCAAACTTTTTTCCTATTTAGAGAGAAACATGGACAACAACGATGAGGCCGGTGGTTCGGGCGGCAAGGCATTCTAGGAGCTGTCCCAGGAGATGGAGGAACAACCTCACTTGTATGAGGACGCCGCCTTCCCCACCGATCCTGAGACCACTGATGGTACCACCGAGGATGACCCCACTGATGCCACCACTAATGGTGCCGCCGAGGATGCCACCACTGATGATGGCGGCGCACGCACAGATGGCAGCCAACCGAAGAGGCAACGGAAGGACCGGCGCCCAACAGTGCTCCGCACCCTCAAGGAGGAAGTTACTGAAGTGGACTCCGACGAGAATCCAATGGCGCCCGAACGAATAGTCAAGGGGTACTCGCTTCAGCTCGGGTGCATTCTCCGGAGCACCGTCTCGATCAACACTGAGAACCTGAGGCATCCTGACCGAGGGAATTTGCGCAACCTCCTCTTCACGAAGCTGCACGAACGATACAAGTTCCCCTCTGAATTTGAAAACACAAGCCTAAAAGGGAATAAAGTGAACAATGCTGCCCTCACGAAGATGAGCAAGGCCTTGTCTACTTGGAAAAGCAATGTGAAGAGAATGATCGAGAAAGGTGAGAGTTATGAGAAGATCAAGGAGAAAAATTCTTCGATCACCGAAGATGACTACAACGACTTCAAGATCAATTGCTCGAGCACCGCAAACTCCGAATCAAGTCAGTGGGGGAAAGAAATGCGGGAGCTGAACTTAGGGGAACACACACTCGGTCCCGGCGGTTACAGAGTGGCGGAGCCTATATGGGACAAGGAGGAGGCGGACCATGCCGAGCAAGACCTACCGCCCCTCTTCGATAAATACAATGACAAGCAGACCAGGAACTTTGTCAGGGCCCGGTACAAGAAGGATCCGAAAACAAAGGAGCTTACCACAGATCCGAAAACCAGGGCGCTTGAGATTGTTCTGGTAAGGAATGCACCCCCGCGTAATTAGCTCCATATGGTTGCATTTTAATTAATGAAGCCAAATTTCTAAATGGTTCACATTCCTTCCGCAGGCGACTGTAAGCAGTAGCGCGGGGTCGACTAAGAGCAACCCTTGGGACACGACTCTAAATAGGGCGTTGAATGTAATGAAGAACAAGGATAAGCTCAGTAAGCTGACGTCAGCTGGTCGTGTGGCCGGCAAAGGCTTGTCGACAAAATGGTCGTCATACTATAACGCTGGTGGGCGAAAGGAGAAAAAGACCAGCTCAGAAATCCAGGCGCGCGAGGTTCAAGAACTCAAGGCACAGGTGGCGCGGATTCCGGAGATTGTCCAAGAGCAAGTGCAACAACGGCTCGGAGCGACGATCACCGCCATTGTGCCTACCTTGATCGAGGGGTTGAGTGCGTGGATTGCGGGCGGCCAACAAGGGCCGCCCCCGATTCCTAGCTTCACGGCCAGCAACTCGCAGAACACGATGGCGGGGCCATTGGTGTCTCTGGCGGAGGCGGCATTGGTGTCTCGGACACGGCACGGGAGCTTAATGCACCCGGGTGTACGCCGGCCGGCATCTCTGCAGCAAGCGGCCCCTCCGTCAACTGCACGCCCGCCATTGGCGGTGCCTCGACATTAGCCGAGATCGACGCCATCATCACGGTAACTAATTAAGCCTCTCTCGGCCGAGGACTTCATCTCCTTGCCTTTGACTGGGCATCCCTGACGCCCTACATGTTTTCGCAGGGCACCGCCGACGTTCCGTGCACTCTCCTGCACTTCGTGAACAACGAGTTGGTCGATGTCGCCAAGGGCAAAACTGTTCAACCGGGCAACCCCTTGTTCCACGGTACCCAGATGCCACCCAACTTGTTTAGGGTTCAACTGGTTCGGGTGCTGCCAGGCTGCGACGAGGTGTTAACTCCGATTCGACCCGTCGGGGCCGATGATGATGACGTGATGACCCTCAGCGCCTGCCTGAGCTGGCCCCTGCTTTAGCTGAAGAGCCAGATTCGTTTGGGGCGGGGGACACCACCCAAAAGACAACACCTCCAGTCGTGCTGGCGCCAGGTCGGCCCCATGGCAAGACCGCCGCAACGGTGCCGGACATCCCTATGCCACTCGATCCAAACATGCATATGGCACAGGATCAGAACGACGACGACGACGATACATTTGCCAACGTCGATCAGTACTTTGCCGATCATTGGTACGGTGGCGACTTCATGGGGCCTCCTTCTCAAGAACCAAACCCAACAAAAGACGTGCGCGATCTAGCTGGTACCGCGGAGAAGCCAAGTTGCAACAGGCATCGTCTGTCGTTCAGCTCTCAGGAGACGCCTCCAGCTGCCGACTTCACCGATCCTCAGATAGGCGAGGTGTGAAATATTATCAGCCCCAACACACTCAAGAAGGCATTCTATGAGCAGAACTCAGTCCCATTACAGGAGAAGAAGAAGGCATGCAAAAGAAAGAATAACAAGGGTGCGAGCCAGCTGGCACCGAGTACGATCCATGCTCAGGACGGGCCACCTTCACCTGAGGATGTAATGAGGAGGGTGCATGTGGCGGGTAGGCCGATGCTACCGAGAAATATGCTCGATGCTGCAACCGGTGCTATGCGGAGTCTGCATGACAGTGTTCTTTCTTTGGAGAAGCGGTGTCTCAGAGAGAAGGATGTGGCATACCCGGTTTTGGCGGCCAAGGTGCCAGAGGGCAAGGGCTTTGTGGATAACTCCATCGGGGGTATGATCGTCCTGTGGTTTGATGACATCCATGCTATGTTGAACCTTCATCCGCTGCACTACACCTTCGTTCGGCTATTTTTGCTGAGTATGGAGATGCGGATCATTTGCGACAACACCCCGAACATCGTGATAGTCGAACCCTTCTACATGCGTGCCAAGATCTTGGGCAGCGCTGGGGGCCGACAAGTCGCGAGTTCTTACCTCGAAGGCGTCATTCTGGCAAACCGAGATAAGGATAACTTCCTCGTGCCTTACTTTCCCGAGTAAGTCCTCCCCTCAACCGCCCCGTAACATATGAATTCTTAGATTTCGATCGTTTTTCTTTTAACATTCCGTGTTTTCTGCAGTGACACACATTGCACGCTCGTCCTCCTAAGCCCCAAATATTCCATGGCCACGTATTTCGACCCGGACCGTCAGTTGAACGTAGACTACACAAATGTCAAGAAGGTTCTTGATGATGTTCTCCCCGGCTACGCCAAATCTGGAGGCACCTTCACCAGGACAGTTCGTAAGTACGGCAAGCACATGTTCTCCCACAATACGACGTTCTGCTGCGTCAAGCAGCCGCCTGGCGGTCAGAAGGGTGCCTACTACGCCATCCATCACATGCGGGCGATCGTATGGGACTATCATCAACTTCTGCTACCGAGTAAACTCAAAGATTGGGCCGCGAGCGTGTCGGCAATCCAGGACGCGGACATCAGAGAAGAATTCTTTCGCTTCCAGTCAGAGTTTGCGGAAATCATCCATCAAGATGTCCTTCGTACCTCGGGGCAGTTCTACCTCAGAAATCAACCGTCCAACAGTGACATCGACACAATGCTACAAATGCAGGCTGACAACGCCCATGATTTCATGACTCCCACGATAGACGGCGGCTTCATCCACGCTCCGGTCCCTTGAGTCGAGTCGAAAGCAGTGATGTTGTGTCTAGTTCTGAAACATTGATTGGCTCATGTTGTAATTAAACTTTAATGAACTTGTAGTATGTCTCTTTGGTTTTGAGAGTCGTTTAACTTAGATGTAATCGATGCTATTAATGTCTTGCTTTTCTCTTTCGATCGTTCTGTTGCATACTTATATATTGCTTATGTATTGTCTGTGAATTGGTACTAACGTTTCGTTTGGCTAGTGCACAACGATGCCGTCGTATGTCGTGTACAAGGGTAAGGTTCCCGGAGTCTACAACGACTAGGAGGAGTGTCGGAGACAGGTTCACCGATTCAGCGGTAACAGTTACAAAGGGTACACCACTAGGGCCGAGGCCGAATCTAGATACGCCCACTATCTAGCGGGAGAAGGGAGGGAGTGTTGGAGGAACCGGATGAAGACGAGTTTCATCGTGATGATGCTCATCGTGATGACCGCAGCTCTCTTCTATGTGATGGTAGTTTAGATGATCGATATCGACTTGTAATGTGAAGACAAACTCGCTACTCGCGGTCTCGAGACTTGTAATATAATGTTCTATCTTTGTTCGATCTTTTCAATTCGGAGACTAATATGATGAATTGTATTCGGAGACTAATATGATGAATTGTATTCAGAGACTAATCTTCTATTGTATTCGGTGAATCTGTTGTTGATGTGTGCTGTCTATATTATGTCCAATTATACATTTTGTAACCTGTGCAAAAAACAAAAAATAATAAAAAAAAAACCTAATATTCATACTAATGGCGCATCACATCACAGTGCGCCATTAGTATGCCAAAGGATACTAATGGCGCATCATTAAACAGTGTGCCATTACTATGCCGAAGTTACTAATGGCGCATCTTGTTGTTGTGCGCCATTAGTATGCCAAAGCACCTGGGTATACATGCCCCCCTGGGAGGCATACTAATGGCGCACTGCTGTGTATACTAATGGCGTATCTGTGGTGCGCCATTAGTAAAATATACTAATGTCGTGGCACTAATGGCGCACCACTAATGCGCCATTAATGGCCAAATTAGGTGCGCCATTAGTAGGCCTTTTCCTAGTAGTGCAATCTCCCCCTTTTTGGTAATTGATGACAACATATAGATCAAAGCTTCGACAAATGATAATATAAATGAAGTACATCATCGCTTTGAGAAGTATGTGGTAAACAAGAGCTCCCCCTAAATTTGTGCATTATTTAAAATTTGCTTTTGAATGCAAATGCACAATTGACTAGGATCATGGGTTACTCTTCCATGTCACATACATCTTGGTGGAGTGCTCAAAATGATGGAATATGAAATATGCACTCATTACCAAGACAAGATGTGAATGATCATACATGAGAGATATAATATCATCATTCAAGCACGAGCATTTAAGTATGATATGATCAAGCACATGAACATATAGGTATCTCACACACACATAAGTAGAGTATCAACCAAACAAGCAAGCAAATAAAGAAGCAAGAGAGGCATATAAAGCAAAACACACTCTCTCTCCCTCTCTATCTCTCTCTCTCTCCAAGCCTATGATCTATAGTTGGAGGGGTTGCCACTGGAGAGACAACTGAGGTTGTGCTTGCAGGAGCTGAGGTTGTGGCTCTAGTGTCAATCACTAGTACTGCTGCAGACCTCTGTCTTCTAGGCACCCTCTGATAGGAATATGTGGTGATCCTGTCACTCCTTTCCAAAGATCTTCTTGTATCTTCTCCACCGAAGTCTAAATCTCAGTGACTTTGACATCCAAGTCATGTAGCTTTGTCTCAAAGATCGTCTCAAGGCTCTCTTGATTTCGAGTCAGGGTAGCTAGTCCTTTCTCTATTCTCACAGTGGCCTCAAGAAGATAGCTGATCTGGTCCTGATTGGTCTTGAGATTGACAGCAGAAGGGCCTGGGATCTTTGAAGCTTTCCCTGCATGTGCCTTCTCTCTCTTCTCTGGAGCCTCTACTGAAGTAGGATGTGTAGAATCCATGACAACTTCATTGTCCCCGAACTCAGGCAACAAGGGAAGGTGCTCTCTGTCCAACAAATATGGGCCTATGCCCATCTTGGAATTTATGAGCATCTGAATGTGTGGAGCATAACAACATGATCTCTTTTGATCTGCTGTAGTTCTCTTGATAGTTTCAACAATCAATGTCATCACTTTGAACTTCTCTGTTATGTCAAACATGTGCAGCAAAATGATGGAATGTCCTCTTATCATCCTGTCATCTCCAGAATTGGGCAATAATGTGTGCCTGAGGATAGTGTTTATTGTGGGAAAACTAGACAACAGATAGTAGACAGAGCCAAACTTGTGAGTCAACAGGGTAGCATCAGGAATCTCCTTGTACATGTGTGCCATGGAGTTGTGATCTTACCTTGGCTTGGCATACACATCTATCTCATCCTCTTGCTCTTCAAGGGCATTGATAAGCTGGGCTCACTCAGCAACTGTAGATTGGTACCTAGTACCCTCAGTCATCCAAACAATTTTACCATCTAGGTAAAAATATGTTGTGGAGAAGAACTACATCACCATCTCATCATTCCACTTGGTGAGTTTCTGGCCAACAAAATTTTCAACTCCATTGAGTCTGAAGCTATCATGAACTCCAGCAAAGTGATCAACATTGTTGTCAATGTATTCCCAGTCAACCCATTGATACGTACATTTTGCATCATGCTTATATGTTGATATTTATTGCATTATGGGATGTTATTACGCGTTATGTCACAATACTAATGCCTTTTCTCTCTTATTTTACAAGGTTTACATGAAGAGGGAGAATGCCGGCAGCTGGAATTCTAGGCTGGAAAAGAAGCAAACTCTGGAAACCTATTCTGCACAACTCAAAAAGCCCCGAAACTTCACAGGACACCATTTCAGAAAATATAAAAAATATCTGGTGAAAGAAGATCACCAGGGGGGCCACCACCTGTCCACGGGGGTGGGGGGCGTGCCCCCCTCTCAGGGCGCGCCCCCTGCCTCGTGGGCCCCCCGATGCCCATCTTCTCCTATATGAGGTGATTTGACCTGGAAAAAATCATAAGGAGGCTTTCGGGACCAGACGCCGTTGTCTCGAGGCAGAAACCAATCTAGGGCTCCCATGGAGCTATTCTGTCGGGGATACTTCCCTCCGGGAGGGGGAAATCGTCACCGCCGTCATCACCAACAACTCTCCCATCTTGGGGAGGGATATCTTCATCAACATCTTCACCAGCACCATCTCCTCTCAAACCCTAGTTCATCTCTTGTATCCAATCATTGTACCCAAACCTCAGATTGGTACATGTGGGTTGCTAGTAGTGTTGATTACTCCTTGTAGTTGATGCTAGTTGGTTTATTTGGTGGAAGATCATATGTTCAGATCCATTACGCATATTAATACCCCTCTGATCATGAATATTATTATATCTTGTGAGTAGTTACTTTTGTTCCTAAGGACATGGGAGAAGTCTTGCTATTAGTAGTCATGTGAATTTGGTATTCGTTCGATATTTTGATGAGATGTATGTTGTCTCTCCTCTAGTGGTGTCATGTGAACGTCGACTACATGACACTTCACCATTATTTAGGCCTAGAAGAAGGCATTGGGAAGTAATAAGTAGATGATGGGTTGCTAGAGTGACATAAGCTTAAACCCTAGTTTATGCGTTGCTTCGTAAGGGGCTGATTTGGATCCACTTGTTTCATGCTATGGTTAGGTTTACCTTAATACTTATTTTGTAGTTGCGGATGCTTGCATTAGAGGTTATTCATAAGTGGGAGGCTTGTCCAAGGAAGGCCAGCAGCCAAGCACCGGTCCACCCACATACCAAATTATCAAAGTACCGAACGCAAATTAGATGATTGTGATGAAAACTAGCTTGACGATAATTCTCATGTGTCCTCGGGAGTTTTTTTCTTCATATAAGAGTTTGTTCAGGCTTGTCCTTTGCTACAAAAAGGATTGGGCCACCTTGCTGCACCTTATTAAATTTTACCTTTTGTCACTTGCTACCAATTACCTTATCGCAAAACTATATGTTACCTATAATTTAAGTGCTTGCAGAAAATACCTTACTGAAAACTGCCTATCATTTCCTTCTGCTCCTTGTTGGGTTCGACACTCTTAATTATCGAAAGGACTATGATAGATCCCCTATACTTGTGGGTCATCAAGACTCTTTTCTGGCGCCATTGCCGGGGAGTGAAGCGCCTTTGGTAAGGAAAAATTTGTATAGTGTGCTGAAATTTATTGTCACTTGTTACTATGGCTCATAATCCTTTGAGGGGCTTGTTCGGGGTATCTTCACCCCGACCAGAAGAGAAAAGAGTTGATCCTCAACCTACTTCACCTACTGAAAATGTATGATTTGAAATTCCTTCGGGTATGCTAGAGAAACTGCTTGATAATCCTTTAACAGGAGACGGAACACTACATCCTGATTTACACCTAATCTATGTAGATGAAGTTTGTGGATTATTTAAGCTTGCAGGTATGCCCGAGGATCTTATCAAGAAGAAGGTCTTCCCTTTATCTTTTAAGGGAGATGCATTGACATGGTTTAGGCTATGTGATGATATTGGTTCATGGAACTATAATCGCCTGAAGTTGGAATTTCATCATAAGTTCTACCCTATGCACCACGTTCATTGTGATCGTAATTATATCTATAATTTTTGGCCTTGCGAAGGAGAAAGCATCGCTCAAGCTTGGGGGAGGCTTAAGTCAATGTTATATTCATGCCCCAATCATGAGCTCTCAAGAGAAATGATTATTCAAAAAATTATGCTCGGCTTTCTCTCAATAATCGCTCCGTGCTCGATACTTCTTGTTCTGGATCTTTTATGATGAAGACTATTGAATTCAAATGGGATTTACTGGAAAGAATTATACATTACTCTGAAGATTGGGATCTCGACGAAGGTAAGGAGTCAGGTATGACCGCTAAGTTTGATTGTGTTAAAGCTTTTATGGATACCGATGTTTCCATGAGTTTAGCACTAAATATGGACTTGACTCTGAGATAGTAGCTTCTTTCTGTGAATCATTTGCTACTCATGTTGATCTTCCCAAGGAGACGTGGTTTAAATATCATCCTCCCATTGAAGTAAAAGTAGTTGAACCTATTAAAGTTGAAGAAAACACTATCACTTATAATGTTGATCCTATTGTTCCTACTGCTTATATTGAGAAACCACTTTTTCCTATTAGGATAAAGGATCATGCTAAAGCTTCAACTGTAGTTCATATGAGTAATACTAGAACACCTACACGCCCTGAGCAAATTAAAGTTGAACCTAGTGTTGCTATGGTTAAAGATCTCTTGGTAGAAGATTTAGATGGACGTGTTATTTACCTCCAAGAGGAATCTGCTAGAATAGCCAAACCCGATGCTAGGAATAAACTTAGACCTATTGTAGGCTTGCCTGTTATCTCTGTTAAAATAGGAGATCATTGCTACCATGGTTTATGTGATGTGGGTGCTAGTGCTAGAAGGTATAGATGTTACTATTAAACTTGCTAATAGAGACACTATCTCACCAATTGGGATTGTTAGAGATGTTGAAGTCTTGTGTGGGGAAGTTAAATACCATGCTGATTTTCTTGTTCTTGGTTCCCCACAAGATGATTTTTGTCCCATTATATTTGGCAAACCCTTCTTGAATAATGTTAGTGCTAAGATATACTGCGTGAAAGATATTGTTACTGTTGGTTTAGGGGATATGTCTCATGATTTTAACTTTGCTAAATTTCGTAGACAACCCCTTGATAAAGAATTACCTAGTAAGGATGAAATTATTGGTCTTGCTTCTATTGTTGTGCCTCCTAATGATGCTTTAGAACAATATTTGCTAGATCATGAAAATGATATGCATATGAATGAGAGAAGGGAAATAGATGAAATATTCTTTAATCAGGCACCCGCATTGAAAAACAACTTGCCTGTTGAAATCCTAGGAGATCCCCCTCCACCCAAGGGTGATCCCGTGTTTGAATTTAAACCTTTGCCTGATAATCTTAAGTATGTTTATCTTGATGAAAAGAAGATATATCATGTTATTATTAGTGCTAACCTTCCAGAGCAAGAAGAAGAAAAAATATTGAAAACTCTGAAGAAGCACCGTGCTGCTATTGGATATACTCTAGATGATCTTAAGGGCATCAGTCCCACTTTATGCCAAAAGAAGATAAAATTGGAAGAAAACGCTAAACCGATTATTGATCATCAAAGACGGTTAAATCCTAATATGAAAGAAGTGGTAAGGAAGGAAATTCTAAAGCTTCTAGAGGCAGGTATTATCTATCCAATTGTTGATAGCCAGTGGGTGAGTCCTGTCCATTGTGTCCCTAAGAAGGGAGGTATGACTGTTGTTCCTAATGATAAAGATGAATTGATTCCGCAAAGAATAGTTATAGGTTATAGGATGGTAATTGATTTCCGCAAATTAAATAAAGCTACTAACAAAGACCATTACCCCTTGCCTTTTATTGATCAAATGATAGAAATGTTATCCAAACAAACTCATTTTGCTTCCTAGATGGTTATTCTGGTTTCTCTCAAATACCTGTGTCAAAAGGGGATCAAGAAAAGACCACCTTTACTTGTCATTTCGGTACCTTTGCTTCTAGACGTATGGCTTTTGGTTTATGTAATGCACCTGCTACCTTTCAAAGATGCATGATGGCTATATTCTCGGATTTTTGTGATAAGATTGTTGAGGTTTTCATGGATGATTTCTCCGTTTACGGAACTTCTTTTGATGATTGCTTAAGCAACCTTGATCAAGTTTTGCAGAGATGTGAAGACACCAATCTTGTCTTGAATTGGGAGAAGTGCCACTTTATGGTTAATGAAGGCATTGTCTTGCGACATAAAATTTCTGAAAGAGGTATTGAAGTTGACAAGGCTAAGGTTGATGCTATCGAAAAGATGCCATGCCCCAAGGACATCAAAGGTATACGAAGTTTCCTTGGTCATGCCGGGTTTTATAGGAGGTTCATAAAGGACTTCTCCATAATCTCTAGACCTCTGACTAATCTCATACAAAAATATATTCCTTTTGTCTTTGATGATGATTGTCTAGAAGCATTTGAAATAGTTAAGAAATCATTGATCACTGCACCTATTGTCCAGCCTCCTGACTGGAATTTACCTTTTGAGATTATGTGCGATGCTAGTGATTATGCTGTAGGTGCTGTTTTAGGACAAAGAGTTGATAAGAAATTGAATGTTATTAATTATGCTAGTAAAACCCTAGACAGTGCCCAGAGAAACTATGCTACTACTGAGAAATAATTTTTAGCAGTTGTATTTTCTTGTGATAAGTTTAGACCTTATATTGTTGATTCTAAAGTAACTATTCACACTGATCATGCTGCTATCAAATACCTTATGGAAAAGAAAGATGCTAAACCTAGACTTACTAGATGGGTTCTCTTACTGCAAGAATTTGACTTGAATATTATTGATAGAAAGGGAGCTGAGAACCCCGTTGCATATAACTTGTCTAAGTTAGAGAATATACTTGATGGCCCACAACCTATTGATGATAGCTTTCCTGATGAATAATTAGCTGTCCTAAATACTTCTCGTACTGCTCCTTGGTATGCTGATTATGCTAATTATATTGTTGCTAAGTTTATACCTCCTAGCTTCACATACCAGCAAAAGAAAAAAATTCTTCTATGATTTGAGACATTACTTATGGGATGACCCACATCTTTATACAGAAGGAGTAGATGGTATTATTAGACGTTGTGTACCTAAGCACGAACAGGAACAAATCCTACGCAAGTTCCCCTCCGAAGCTTATGGAGGACACCATGCTGGAGACAGAACTACACATAAGGTATTATAATCTGGTTTTTATTGGCCTACTCTCTTCAAGGATGCCCGTAAGTTTGTTTTATCTTGTGATGAATGTCAAAAAATTGGTAATATTAGTAGACGTCAAGAAATGCCTATGAATTGTTCGTTTGTTATTGAACCATTTGATGTTTGGGGCTTTGATTATATGGGACCGTTTCCTGCCTCTAATGGGTACACACATATTCTAGTTGTTGTTGATTACCTTACTAAGTGGGTAGAAGCTATTCCAACTAGTAGTGCTGATCATAACACCTCTATTAAGATGCTTAAAGAAGTTATTTTTCCAAGGTTTGGAGTCCCTAGATACATAATGACTAATGGTGGTTCACACTTTATTCATGGTGCTTTCCGTAAAATGCTTGCTAAGTATGATGTAAATCATAAAATTGCATCCCCTTATCACCCACAGACTATTGGTCAAGTAGAATTAAGTAATAGAGAGTTGAAATTAATTTTCCAAAAGAAAGTTAATAGGTCTAGAAAGAATTGGTCCAAGAAACTTGATGATGCATTATGGGCCTATAGAACTACATACAAAATCCCATGGGTATGTCTCCATATAAGATGGTTTATGGTAAAGCTTGTCACTTACCTCTTGAGCTAGAACATAAGGCATATTGGGCTATTAAAGAGCACAACTATGATTTCAAACTTGCCGATGAGAAGAGGTTATTTGACATTAGCTCTCTTGATGAATGGAGGACCCAGGCCTATCAGAATGCCAAGTTGTTTAACGAAAAAGTTAAAAGATGGCATGATAAAAGGATACAAAAGCGTGAGTTAAACGTAGGTGATTATTTCTTGCTATACAACTCTCGTTTAACATTTTTTGCAGGAAAACTTCTCTCCAAATGGGAGGGACCTTACGTTATCGAGGAGGTTTATCGTTCTGGTGCCAAAAAATTCAACAACTTCAAAGGCACAAATCCGAAGGTGGTGAACGGTCAAAGAATCAAACATTATATTTCAGGTAACCATGTAAAGGTTGAAACCAATGTTATTGAAACCGTAACCCCGGAGAAATACATAAGGGACACTTTTCAAAATGATTCAGACTCCAAAAATGAAGAGGTACGTGGTACGGTAATTAAACCGACTCCAAAATAGTTCAAAAGACAATTTTTCACCATTTTGGAATATTTAGAAAAATAGAAAAATAAGTGGCAGTCCGGAAGAGACACGAGGCGTCCACAAGGGTGGAGGGCGCGACCCCCCTTTCTGGGCGCACCCCCTGCCTCGTGGGCACCCCGTGTGACTCCCGGACTCCGATTTCTTGTATGTTACTCCTTTTGGTCGGTAAAAAATCATTATGTATACTCCTGAAGGTTTTGACCTCTGTATCACGCAAAAATCCTTTGTTTTCGTTTCGAGCTGTTGTTTTTGTCACATCTAGATCATCATGGCGTCTTCCAACACCCCCAAGGACAAGTTCTTCGAGAAGGTCATCAACCCCTACCTTGCGGAGGTTTTGCATCATCCTCAAACCATGGAGTTGCATGAGGGGGTGCTGCACATCCGCGATGTTGAGGGGCCAAGGAGGACCGGAAGTGTGGAGACAAGACTCGAAACAATGGAGCAGCAAGTTTTCAAGGGCCAAGATATGGTGGAACGAGGACTCAAGGCCAACCACATGATGATCTCGGAGCTCGCCAACAACCTCAAGCTGGACTCAAGGATCTTCGGGGAAGCTATCTCGAATCTTCAAGAGAAAATCGAACACCTCCAAGCCCAGATCTATGACCTGCAAAACCAAAACTGTGAGTATGAATATAGATTCAAGAAGATGAGTTTGGCTGCAGATTTGAGTATCCAGGAGACTCGATCATCCTTCTACGATGGTGAGCCCATGCCTTGGAAGATGGAAAACAAGCCTACATCATCAACAACTCCAAAGAAGGAGACATAATCATATGGGTACAGGCACTCCCCTTGGCAGCTGCCAAGCTTGGGGGAGTGACCCCGGTATCGTATCACGATCACTCCTATCTTTACCGTTTTTCCTAGTTCGATCCTTTTGGTAGTATCTTGATCTAGTAGAATAAAGTTAGCATGATCTAGTTGTGAGCTTTTGCTTTATGATCTTTACACTTTGTAATCGAGTCCGTGAGCTATATAATAAAGATTAGTGTTGAGTCAAGGACCTGATTTCCTCACTTTGGTCATGATAAAAAGAAAGAAAATATAAAAAGTATCAAAGAGATCATATTGATCTTATGGAGGTAATGACTTCACATGTAAAGGGTATGATGAATAGAAGTTATTGGGAGTTGACAAACATAGTTTTGGTCATTGTTGCAATTAATAGGAAGTAATAAAGAAAGAGAGGCTTCACATACAAATATACTATCTTGGACAACTTTTATGATTGTGAGCACTCATTTCAATATGACATGCTAAAGAGTTGATGTTGGACAAGGAAGACAACATAATGGGTTATGTTTTCTTATATATGAAATTAAGTATATTGTCTTGGATCATCCAATATGTTGAGCTTGCCTTTCCCCCCTCATGCTAGCCAAAACTCCTTACACCAAGTAGAGATACTACTTGTGCTTCCATACATCCTTAAACCCAGTTTTGCCATTAGAGTCCACCATACCTACCTATGGATTGAGTAAGATCCTTCCAAGTAAGTTGTCATGATGCAAACTCGCTAAAATATGTATGATTTATTAGTGTGGAGGAAATAAGCTTTATACGATCTTGTGATATGGAAGTAATAAAAGCGACGGACTGCATAATAAAGGTCCTTATCACAAGTGGCAATATAAAGTGACGTTCCTCTGTGCTAAGACTTTGTGCATCCAACCATAAAAACACATGACAACCTTTGCTTCTCTCTGCGAAGGGCCTATCTATTATTATTGCCTTATAAGAGTCAAGTTGAACTCACCTTTCCTTTTTACATTTTATCCTTTGGCAAGCACAGTGTGTTGGAAAGATCCTGACATATATACCCACATGGATGTAAGTTTTCATGGTCTATTACTGTTGATATTACCCTTGATGTAAAGGTTGGGAGGCAACACCATAAGCCCCTATCTTTCTCTATGTCCGGTTAAAACTTCATAACCATAAGTATTGCGTGAGTGTGAGCAATTGTGAAAGACTATATGATAGTTGAGTATGTAGGCTTGCTGAAAAGCTCTTATATTGACTCTTTCTGATGTTAGGATAAATTGCAATTACTTCAATGACCGAGATCATAGTTTGTTGGTTTTCAAAGAAGTTTATGATTCATGCTTGATATTGTGAATGAATTGTTACTTTAGCATAAGAATCATATGACAATATATATACCTATTGTTGTTATTAGAATGATCATGATGCCCCCATGTCCGTATTTTGTTTTTATCGACACCTCTATCATTAAACATGTGGACATATTTTTCGATATTGGCTTTCGCTTGAGGACAAGCGATGTCTAACCTTGGGGGAGTTGATACATCCATTTTGCATCATGCTTATATGTTGATATTTATTGTAGTATGGGCTATTATTACACGTTATGTCACAATACCTTTTCTCTCTTCTTTTACAAGGTTTACATGAAGAGGGAGAATGCTGACAGTTGGAATTCTGGGATGGAAAAGAAGCAAACTCTGGAAACCTATTCTGCACAACTCAAAAAGACCTGAAACTTCACAGGACACCGTTTCAGAAAATATAAAAAAAAATATGGCGAAAGAAGATCACCAGGGGGCCACCACCTGTCCACGAGGGTGGGGGGGGGCGCCCCTGCCTCGTGGGCCCCCCGATGCCCCCCCAATGCCCATCTTCTACTATATGAGGTGTTTTGACCTGGAAAAAATTCATAAGGAGGCTTTCGGGACCATACGCTGCCGTCTCGAGGCGGAATCTTGGCGGAAACCAATCTAGGGCTCCGGCTGAGTTGTTCTGCCGGTGATACTTCCCTTCGGGAGGGGGAAATCATCACCGCCGTCATCACCAACAACTCTCCCATCTTGGGGAGGGCTATCTTCATCAACATCCTCACCAGCACCATCTCCTCTCAAACCCTAGTTCATCTCTTGTATCCAATCTTTGTACCCAAACCTCAGATTGGTACCTGTGGGTTGCTAGTAGTGTTGATTACTCCTTGTAGTTAATGCTAGTTGGTTTATTTGGTGAAAGATCATATGTTCAGATCCATTACGCATATTAATACCCCTCGGATCATGAACAATATTATGTCTTGTGAGTAGTTACTTTTGTTCCTGAGGACATGGGAGAAGTCATGCAATTAGTAGTGATGTGAATTTGGTATTCGTTCGATATTTTGATGAGATGTATGTTGTCTCTCCTCTAGTGGTGTCATGTGAACGTCGACTTCATGACACTTCACCATTATTTGGGCCTAGAGGAAGGCATTGGGAAGTTATAAGTAGATGATGGGTTGCAAGAGTGACATAAGCTTAAACCCTAGTTTATGCGTTGCTTCTTAAGGGGCTGATTTGGATCCACTTGTTTCATGCAATGGTTAGGTTTACCTTAATACTTCTTTTGTAGTTGCGGATGCTTGCATTAGAGGTTAATCATAAGTGGGAGGCTTGTCCAAGTAAGGATAGCACCCAAGCACCGGTCCACCCACATACCAAATTATCAAAGTATCGAACACGAATCGGATGATCGTGATGAAAACTAGCTTGACGATAATTCCCATGTGTCCTCGGGAGCGCTTTACTTCATATAAGAGTTTGTTCAGGCTTGTCCTTTGCTACAAAAAGGATTGGGCCACCTTGCTGCACCTTATTTACTTTTACCTTTTGTCACTTGCTACCAATTACCTTATCGCAAAACTATCTGTTACCTATAATTTCAGTGCTTGCAGAAAATACCTTAGTGAAAACTCCCTATCATTTCCTTCTGCTCCTCGTTGGGTCCGACACTCTTACTTATCGAAAGGACTACGATAGATCCCCTACACTTGTGGGTCATCACCCATCCCATATCACTGACTATGGGCTTCTTGTCCAGGAGCACAGTCTCATAGAAATCCCGTTGTTCCTTAGTGTGAAACCTGTAGTCCACAACAGTCCTCCTTCTGGTGACATATGGGTCTGTCTGCCTCTATAGCCTGAGACCTGCGTCCTTCCTTAGCTTCATGTTCTCAGCTACAAGATGATTGTCATCATGATCAAGAATCTTTGGCTTCAATTTTCTAAGCACTTGGGCTTCTTCTTCTACATCCACTTCAGGCACTGGGGCCTTGTTCTTCTTAACTGCTGGTATGTTCCTAGTTGATCTCTTGGTTGCTGCAGGCCTAGAAGCTTAAGCAGCAGCAGCCATGGGGGCAGTCTTGGGCTTTGTTGGAGAATCCTTGGATTTGATGGCATCCCCCATCAACTTCGGAGTCTTTGCAATGCAACAGGCTCATCTGCATCCTCCTCATCATCAACATTATCTCTCATAGTTGGCCTTCCAATCACTTTGGTAGCAGTCTTCCTAGCTCTCTTCTTTGTTCCAAAAGGCTCATCATCTCTTGTTTCAAGAGTACATACCATCGTGTCTTGTGTGGAAGTTCTGGCTTTGGACATTGGCACTCTCTTGACAAGAGCTTTCTTATGCAACCTAGGCTTGGTTGCAGCAGCAGTGCCATACTCTATCTTGACAACCTTTTTCCTTGAAGTGACTTTCTCATTAGTCGCAAAATCTTCATCTTCTGAATCTGAATACTTTTCCTCCTCTGCCTAGTAGCAGCCTTAGGCAAGTTGCTTAGAGTACTTCTGCTTCCATCATCATGGCTGTTAGAGGGACTAGTGCCCTCACTTAAGTTAGCCTGTTCCTTAGACCTATTTTGACCGTCACTGTTGTCTGACATAGCTGAAACTGCAAGCTAACCCTGAAAGTTGACCATGTGAATAGATATAGTTGAGATAGAGTGAATGAGCATCACAAAGTGCAGAGATTTTACAAAACAATTGAGTCAAAAACTTAGTTTTAGTTTTCTACAGAAAGCCTTTCGGAGCTACTGATTTGTTAAACTCGGCGACACCAAAGCAATATTAGAGTCTAAACTAGTGGAATCGGTCAGATCGAGACACAATTTGGTAACTCCAAGATTGCAAGGGTTTCACTAAGAACCGAACTCGGTCAGACCGATTTGTAAGTTTCGGTCAGACCGAAAATCACAAGTGCAATGGCCTAAGTCAAATCGGTGAGACCGATTTCTACAACTCGGTCGTTCCGAGATGAATTCGGCGGAAACCTAACCCTAAGATTTTGGATCAAATCTAATCTAAAAGAAGTTTTTGCTGGATAGAATAATCTCAAACATGGTAAGATTCATGGCATTGACCTAAGTGCAGGAATTAGAGGTAAAGATTGCACAAAGGGGTCGAACTCATACCCTAACTGGGCGATGAGCTCGCTACAATGACAACAGCGGCAGAGACCAGCGGCAGGGGGTCGCTGGTGACAAGGAGACAATCCGGAGACCTCGAGTCGGCACAGCTGGACAGGCACGGGTGAAGGGTTTCGGAGAAATTTTCAAAAATTGACCCATGGGTATATATATCCAGACCCTGTCGGTGTGACTGAGTGAAACGGCTCGGTGGCACCGAGATGCAGAATCGCAAGCGGTTGCTGCAACTCGGTGAGACTGAACTGTTCAAATCGGTTGCACTGATATTGAAACCTAGATGAACTTAATGAACTTGGCATGATCGAAAGGAATGAATCTGTCAGACCGAAATATGCTAAGAGGTTTCGGAAGTTTAAGTCTATGACGAATCAGTGGCTCCGAGTGCTCCTCACCCAAAGGGTCAAATCTGACTTGATCAAACTTTGTGATGTAGCATGAATAGAGTTTGAGACAAGAAAAGCATTGATAGCTATAGGAAGTTCTTAGGCATTCTTGTCTATCCATTTGGCGAAATAAGAAAACCAAACAATCAAAGCAACAAATGGATGTCCACGAATGAGACAAATATGCACTCAACATGCTCACGCAGTAAGATGGCAAATAAAATATGTGGAAAAGCATGCACAAACACCCTAGCATCTATCAAGCAATTGGTGATGACTAGGTCATCTATATATGAGTATATTGACTTAGGAGTCAAATGAGAACATTTGATCATAGGTCATACTCATCGTTTAAGCACAAGTGGGTTACCACTTTTACATAAAGCATTGTTGTGTTAACACCATTAGAGTTGCTTTTGCTCAGTTCTTAGAGTAAAGCTCCCCCTAGATGTGATACCCCCCTAAGAGGGATGAACTAACCTTGATTTTTGTCGATGATGACTTCATGTAGGTGTTGAAGATGTATATCATTTGGAGCAATCCATTGGAGTGAGTTGCACTTTTAATACCTACATGAGTTAGTCCAACAAGGAACAAACAAGGATAGCCTTGGACATAGAGTGAAGTACACACAAGATGATCTCCATGAAAGCATTAGGTTACCTTGTCCCTTGACTTACCAACAAGAGGGTTTGTGAATCCTTGAACTAGTGCAAGATGTGGAAGTTGCTTGCACTCGTCCTTGCCAATATGAATATGAGTGAAGTATGTTGGCGGAGTCACCCTCAAGAACTCTCTAGTTGTTCTTCTTCGGTATCCACATCATCTTGACGGGAATCCTTGGAGTTGTAGTCGTACTTGATGAAGTAGAACTTCACGTAGTCTTGGGAACCCACTAGACCAAGGCCTTAGGAGCTTCTTCAAATGTGTCAATCACCTCTTGAAGCTTGTCCTTTCCTTTTAGCTTGTGGTCATGTGGTGGAAGATCATCTTGAGCTTGTGTCCCCTTGAAGGAAGTAGGATCATACTTCTCTTGTTGAGGAACAAACTTCGTCTTGGGGTATTGATCTTCTTTCCACTCAACTCCATTGGCATTGAAATTTCGTTCAAAACCAACACCTTGATTCTTCCGGTGCCTTCCTTGCTTGCCTATAATTTCCTCAAATTGCTTACTTCCAGCAAGGCTCTTATAAACACCTTTCTCTATAATTCCCTTCAATAAGCTATTTTCTTGCTCAAGTGTAACTTGGCTAAGAGAATCATTAGTGGAATCAAGAGAACTACTAGAAGCAACAATATTGGATTTAGCATGATTATTGTTACTACTAGAAGAACAATCTTTCTTACTCTTGTTGCTAGATTTCACTTGTGGCATGTAAGTATACAAGAGTAAATGCTTGGCATGTAAGAAGAACTTTTCTTACGAAGATCATCATTGATTGCTTTTAAGAACCCATGTTCTTGCTCTAGGTTGAGCTTTTCAAAGTGTAGCTTCTCATGAGTTTTTAAAAGCTCTCGATGATCCTCTAAGGTAGTTTCATGAGCTAACTTAAGAGTGTTTAGTTATTTAGTTAGATGCTCAATTTCCTTCTTATCATTATCATTCGTTTCATCTTGATTACCAAGATTAATAGCAACTTCATCATAGTTTTCGTCATAGTTTTCATCACTAGTGCTACCTACAGGTAAAACATCATCTCCTAAAAAGTCATCTTCATCACTATTGAAATCAAGATGATCCGGGTGTGATACCTTAGGGCCTTTAGCCATGAAGAATCTTCCCATTCCTTCATTAAGTGAGTCGAATATATCGTAGGAGTTGGATGACACAAGAGCAATTCCGGCAACACCTTCATCTTGAGTATCTTCGGAGTCGGAGTAGTAGCTTCTCTCGTAGTGGTCATCGGAGTCGGAACCGGATACCCATTCACCAACATGAGCTTGATGTCTTTGTCTTGTATAGCTCCTTGATGATTTGTCCTTCATTTCCGAATCCTTGCTTCTACAAGAGGGTCTTCGTTCATAACGATCATCTCTACTCCTTCTCTCTCTTGGTGGTGATTCATATCTTTTACTTCTCCTTTTGGGTGAATCTTCTCTTCTCTTCTCTTGTGTGGAGCTATACACTCATTTGAGTAGTGTCCGGTCTCCCACAATTGTAGCAATTGCGATCGCGACTAGAAGATCTTTTGTCATTGTAGGACCTTGACTTGGAACTTCTCTCTTTGCTTCTATTCTTGTCGAACTTGTTGAAGTTCTTCACCATTAAGCTCAATTCTTCATTGAAGACTTGTTTCTCACTTGATGATGTAGGAGCATCACATGAAGCTTTGTAAGCGCCACTAGACTTGTAGTGAAGCTCTTCTGTATCCTTAAGTGACATCTCATGAGCAACAATTCTACCAATGACTTCCATTGGCTTGAGATCTTTGTAATTGGGCATCATTTGGATCAATGTGCACACGGTATCATATTTTCCATCAAAGGCTCTTAGGATCTTCTTGATGATGTTTCTATCGGTCATCTCTTCACTTCCTAAGCCGGCAATCTCATTTGTGATGAGAGCAAGCCTAGAGTACATTTTAGCGACACCTTCACCATCCTTCATTTTGAACTTGTCAAGTTGACTTTGAAGCAAATCCAATTTGGATTCCTTGATGGAGTCAGTACCTTCGTGCATATCAATCAAGGTATCCAAATTTCCTTTGCATTCTCAAGACGGCTGATTTTGTTGAATTCTTTGGGACACAATCCCTGGAATAGGATATTGCAAGCTTGATCATTGTATTGCAACATCTTCAATTCTTCAGCGGTAGCTTCACGATTCGGCTCTTTCCCATCGAAGAATTCACCTTGCAAACCAATGCACACAATAGCCCGAACGACGGGGTCATGTCCAAGAATATGCATTTTCATCTTATGCTTCCAACTAGCAAAATTAGTACCATCAAAGTAAGGACCTCTACGGTGGTAACTTCCCTCGCTAGACGCCATACTCTCCTAGGTTGTGAAACCAAGGCTATGATCACCAAAGCTATGGAAATCAAGGCAAATTGAGACCAAATCTCTAATACCACTTGTAGGATTGAAAGTATGTCTAAAGGGGGTGATTATAGGACTTGAACAAATAAAAATCCAGCCTTTTCCCAATTTTAAGTCTTGGCAGATTCTAACAACTTAGCACAAGTCAAGCAATCTTCCTACATATGCAATTCTAGAGTTGTGGCAGCGGAAAGTAAAGCATTGCATATGAAGGTAAAGGGAGGGGGCTGGAGAGTGAAAATGCAATGGAGACATGGATGTTTTTGGCGTCGTTCCGGTAGGTGGTGCTATCATACATCCACGTTGATGGGGACTTCAACCCACGAAGGGTAACAGCTGCGCGACTCCACGGAGGGCTCCACCCACGAAGGGTCCACAAAGAAGCAACCTTGTCTATCCCACCATGGCCATCGCCCACGAAGGACTTGTAGATCTTCATGAAGTAGGTGATATCCTTGCCCTTACAAACTCCTTGGTTCAACTCCATAATCTTGTGATAGAGGCTCCCAAGTGACACCTAACCAATCTAGGAGACACCAGTCTCCAAAAGGTAATAAATGGTGTGTTGATGATGAACTCCTTGCTCTTTTGCTTCAAATGATAGTCTCCCCAATACTAAACTCTCTCTCACAGATTTGGATATAGTGGAAAGATGATTTGAGTGGAAAGCAACTTGGGGAAGAATAAAGACCAAGATTCTTATGGTAGGATTGGAATATCTTGGTCTCAACACATGAGTAGGTGGTTCTCTCTTAGAAAATGAGTAGTGTAAGTGTAAGAACATTCTGATGGCCGTCTCTCGGATAGAGAATGAGTGGAGGGGTATATATAGCTTTCACACAAAACCTAGCCATTACACACAATTTACTAAACTCGGTGGGACCGAATAGTGAAACTCGGTGAGACCGACCTGGTTCAAAATGTGAATGTTAGGCTTTTCGATGGGACCGACAGTACCAACTTAGTGAGACAGATGTGCTAGGGTTAGGACAAAACCTCATCTCGGTGAGACCGATCACATGTACTCGGTGAGACTGATCACATGAACTCGGTGAGACCGATTTCAGTAATAAGAAAACATAGACTTGGTCAAGCAAACTCAGTGGGACCGACCGCTCATTTTGGTAAGACCGAAACATTACGAAAAGGAAACACAGAGTCTGCATGGCCAACTCGGTGGGACCGATCACTCATCTAAGTTAGACTGAAACATTACGAAGGGAAACCGAGAGTTTCCAATCCCGTCTCGGTGAGACCGAGATCCCTATCGGTTAGACTGAACTGATTAGGGTTTCTGGCAGTGGCTATGTCAAGTGAATTCGATGGCACCGGATAGATCAAATCGGTGGGGCTGAGTTTGACTTTAGGTTTAGGACATATGTGGAAATGAGAAAGTGGTTGAGGATTTTGGAGCATGTCACTAAACATTTTGAGCAAGCAAGCCATTAAGCAACACCTCATCCCCTTTTAATAGTATTGGCTTTTCCTATGGACTCAATGTGATCTTGGATATCTAGAATGAAAATGTAGAGTCTTGAGATTTTTCCCAAAGGATCGGCATCTCTAGACCATTCTGAGGGGTCCACATGTCTAGTCCATGCCATGCCAATCATTGAACTTTCTGAAACATTAATCTTGAATGGATATTAGTTCAATGAGATATATGTTGTTATGAATTACCAAAACCACCCGGGGATTAGTGGCACTTTCACTCTTGTATTGATGGCAATCCTTATGTCGACACCGCGATGAGATAGTAATCATCGTAGCCGCGTCGCTTTGTCGGCGGGTCCGCAATTGCTATCTTCTTCAATCTCATATAGGCATCATCATACGTATTCAAGCCCAGCTAGACCGGAAGGCCGATCCCAATGGCGGAGAAGGGGTCTACGGGAACGGTTGCGCTGATGTGGATGTTGTGCAAAATGATGGTGGTATCCGGCCGGACGTATGCAAGCCAATCTTCGTTGGCACGAACCCATACCTATATATAAGATCGGTGGGCTGCAGAGAAATTACGGGATGGAATAACTAGGTACAATACTATATTTAGAATATACACTACATGATCAAACTCAATGACTGACCTACTCATCGGATAAAATCCGACTACCTCTCAACGTCGGCATCTCTAGTGGAGTCAACGTGCAACCATGGCCAGGGAGCGGTAGACTGTTTGATGGACTGTCCCATAAAATAACATTCTCCTTGTAATGCCCCGGATGTAATACTTTCCCTTTGTGGCAATATATATATCTTTGGCTCCATCTATTCCTTTCCGAGTTCTCTATCTTTTCGGGTTTTCGTCGTTTTGTCGTGTTGCGTGTGTGCATTCATCCATATCATGTAGTCATGTGCATCGCATTGCATTTGTGTTGTCGTTTGCATCCGGTTCCACTCGTTCCTTTCCGTTGTCCGTTTCGAGTTCCGGAGCTCTCTCACGTGCCCGTGGCATCCCCGAGGCCTACTTTGGTGTTTGGCCGTGTAACGTTTCCAGTTTAGCGTGAGACTTGTCGTGTGTTGTTGTTTTGATGTGTGTAACCCGCCTGTCGAATCTCGTCGCGTTTGGAGTTCGTTTGCTACCCCAACAGTTATTCTCATGGGCTGAAAGTACCCCCCCCCTCCTCTTTGAGGCCCAAGACACCCCTCCAACAGCCCACCAAACCAACTCAAACCCCTCCCTTCATCTAGGCCATCTAATTGTGATCATGTGGCTGCAAACCTCACCTCATTTGGACAACCCTAGCTCCTTGTGCCTATATAAACGTCCATCTTCCCCAAAATTTGCGTCCAGAAAACCCTATGCTTCCACAGTGCGCCGCCGGTGCTTCCACCGTTGATCCGCGGTGCTTCCACCGTTGAAAATTCGTGCTTCCGACGTCCAGAAAACCATGCTTCCGAGGTTCGCGGTCATGCTTCCGTAGTGTCGCGGCCGTGCTTCCGTCCAACGGGTGGGCCCCGCCCACCTCTTCTTCAACCTCCGGCTGCGCCTCTCTTCCCCGCCGCCGGCCACCTCGCCACCTCGCCGCCGCCGCCGGATCCGGCGCCTCCCGAGCCGAAGCTCCACCGCCGGCCTCCGCCTCCGCCGCGCCGGTTTCCTCCGCCGCCAGGCCGGCGCCGTCGCCTCCTCAGCCCGCGCCGCCGCCACTCCGCCGGCCGGCGCCGCCTCCGCGCCGGGACGCCGCCTCCCGGCCGGCGCGGGTCCCTTCCCGCCGCGCCACCGGCCCCGCCGGCCCCTGCCCGGCGGGGCAGCCGCGCCGCCGCACCGCATGAGGAGCAGGAGGCTCCTCCCGATCTCCCCTCGCCCCGATCCGATCTGGCCTGACAGGCCGGGCACCGGGCCCGCGACCCGTTAGCCCGCCAGCGGCCGCTCCGCTCCGCGAGCCCGACCCGATCCGCACCGCCAGATCCGATCCGCCAGCCTCTGCGTTGACTCCGGCCCGTTGACCCGTTTGACTACGAGGTAGTCCCTCGTTTTTTTCTAAGTCTGTAGAGTTTTGTCTGATGCTGTTTTGCAACGTGGATAACTTTTTGTGTGGTGGTCCGTTTTGAGCAAATGATATGTCAAAATGATCGTGGAGACTTGTACTGTGTTTTGTTCCATTGTGCCATGCATGTTTGAGATCATCTAGATGTCTTAATCTTCATGAGAAGAGTGCTACTTGTTATAAACTGCTGTTAGTAGTTGTTTTCATGCCATCTTTGCAATGTGATAACTTGGTGCATGTTTATCCAAATGATGCAAATGATATGTCCACATGTTCGTCTTGAGATGTCTACATGTTGATTGCTTTAGCTTGCATTATAGATTTCATCTTGCCATGTTTATCTCCTTTGCAAAGTGCTATGTGGCTGTTATGTCGTTAAACTTGTTACGAGTTTCCTCGTAGAGGAGCTCGTTGCTATTGATGTGTTTGTCCCCTTGATGCATGCTTAGATGTTTTGGACTCCTCATCATGTGTACTTTGCTGTGGTGCTTACCACTTGCCATGTTTTTCTTTGAGGTGACTTAAACTTGCTCACAAAGATGCCATGATGTAACTGTTGTTTAACACTTAGTGAAATTTCACTAAGTCTGGAATCTGTAATTTCCAGATGCCATGTTTGCTTGTTGTTCTAGACCAATCCATGATAGTTTTGGGGTGACTCTTGATGGTTCCTTTTAGTATATATTGTTGGCTATCCATTCATGCTCTCACATGCTTATTTGAGTGGATGTAGCATATTTAACTCTTGCTCCCAAGTTGCAACAAATTACTGCTGTCAGGATTTTGTTGTCAAGTTCAATATGTCATAGCTTGTTGCTATTGATCCATGGCTCCTTTGGGGATGCTCCAATAGAATTGTTTGCTATAGGATATGTCTAGTTTATGTCCATGCTCCTTGCCATGATGTTTGAGTGCTGTAGACCATTTATCTATTGCTCCGAAGTTGCTATGTGGCTGTTATTTTCAGCTTGTGCATGTTTATTGTTTCGGGTGTAACTTTTAGCCCGTTGCTCCGTTTTGAGCAAGTCCTATATGTAACTTGCGTGTTTTTGCATGTAGATTCATATTATCCTATTGTTAACATGTTTTGAAACATTTTGCTTGATGCATATTTTCGTGTTGTAACACTGTGCTTCCTAAGTAGACTTTCTGTGCTTCCATAGTGCATCTGTTTTGCTTCCATAGTGCATCAGTCATGCATCCAGTAATTTTTCTGCGCATTGCATCTTGCTTGATTCGTTGCCTTGTGTTCTTGTGTTTGAGTAGAGCTGGAAGCTGAGACCGAGTACGAGTACGAGCATGAGGTTACTACCGACGTTGAGAACGAGGACCCCTCTTACGATCCCATCGACAACTCTTCAGGCAAGATGACCGAACCCCGATAACATTACTATCTTTGCCTATTGCTAGAAGTCTCGATCTATAGTTTTGCCTCGATGCCCATGTTTTTCCTGTCAGCCTCCTATTGTAACCATGAACCTGTTTAACCACCCTACCTATGCAAACCATTGATTGGCTACACGTAGGCTTCGCTCAGCCCCTCTTATAGCATTGTTAGCTGCAGGTGAAGATTGAAGATTCTTGCTTCTTGTTGAAGCTTGTTGGGATATCACACTATATTAATTATTAATGAAATCATCTATATATTGGTAATGGGTGGAAGGCTAAGCCTTTTGCTTGGTGATTTGTTCCACTCATGCCGCCCTAGGAACCGTATAAACCGGTGTTATGTTCCTTGATTATGCGTTCCTCACACAGTTGGGGTTATGGGACCCCCTCGATAAACTGGTAGGTGCTAAGTCTTTTCCAGCATGTCCCAAAATTGGTACTATTCACCTAAACAACTAAAAACTTACCGAGGGAGTAATTAACCCGAGGATTAATTAATCAACCCCTCTGGGCCAGTGCTCGACTTGAGTGTTGGTCCAAACTAGAGCCACTTGCGGTGCCACCCAGTTCGCTGGGATCTTCGGTATCTGTACGTAGCGCTCATCCGGTCATGGCCTGAGACTAGATACGCGCGGCTACTATCAGGGTGTCGGCACGCCGGGAGGATTTGCTGGATTAGCCTTACCTTAGTCGGAGTATCTTGAGCACGGGATTCCGAGGATACTCGGGCCTTCCCACCTTGGAGTTGCGACTCCGCGGATCGTGGGCTTGTCATGGGCCAAGTTGGAACACCACTGCAGGGTTATGAACTTTCGAAAGCCATGCCCGCAGTTATGTGGCAGATGGGAGCTTGTTAATATCCGGTTGTAGAAAACTTGACACCATGTTCCAATACACTACCAGCGTGAGTACCGTGACGGTCATTTTCCGAAAGGGATTCGGAAAGTGAACACGGTGGGGTTATGTTTGACTTGCTTTAGTTAGGATCACTTCGTGATCATCTCTCGACCGAGGCACCTTCTCTTCTCGCTCTCTTTTACGTAAGCTAGGCTAGTGCTGCTGCAACCTCTTGTTCTTTCTTCAGCCTTGTTCCACACCCAAGGCTGGGATAGTCGTGTTACCCGGGAACGGGATTGCTGAGTCCTCTGTGGCTCACAGTTACTTCAACACACCAGATGCAGGTACGATGGTGAGCTACACAGGCGATGGCACTGAGCTAGACTGGGAGTACGACGAGGAGCGTAGTCGTTACTATGTGAACTATCCGGTTGATCAGTAGAGCTTCTACTAGGATTCGATCTAGACCTGTGGTTTAATGTTATGTTTGGTATCTTGTCATTTGGATCATTACCCTTAGATGGACTCTGATGTTTATCTGAATGATGTTTGAACATGTAATGTATTTGTGTGACATGGCGAGTGTAAGCCAACTATCTTTTCAGTTTTACATCCCTATTTTTACATGAGATGTGCAAAGGTACCAAACTTGCGATCATTCTAGAATGGGCTTATATCTTTAAGTCGTGCCTTGACACGTAGGAGACATAGTCCCATCCTGGGCATTACAAGTTGGTATTCAGAGCCTTCTCCGACCTAGAAGCCCCCACTGATTGATCGAATCATTGACGGTCGAGTCTAGGCACACACTGAAAATGTTTTGAGTCCTATATTTATATCGGAGAGTAGGATTTCTTTGCTCTTCATCCCCTTTCATTCTGGTGAGGACTCCTGACGACTACTCTTGCCTCTTATTCTTTCAAAATTTGCACCAATTTTTTTTTAGGAATCTCGCGAGTATTGTTGGATTGTTTCGATGTCTTTGTGACGAGAATATTGTTCTCGATGCCTCCTGACATTAGGGGTTGTGGCAGTGTCCCGGGGAGTTGAGCTTCGGGGTATTGTCGTCACAAGCATATCGCGACAGTACTAGAATACTTAAGACGGCCGACATCGAAAACTCTCCTATACGGTTAGTGGCAAGATAACCCCGACATCACCCAGTACTGGGGAGGTAGTTCGGGAGTATTGCCATAGCTTTGTATAGTGGATGCTTTTCGAAGGTCCGAGGTAGACGGTTTCCGAGAAAGACTGGTTATGTGTTGAAGGATGGATACAGCTGGATGTAGGTTTAGAGTTGATTGCGCGGTGCTTCCCCTGTATCCCCAACACCTGATTGCATAACTAGAAACTTTCGGAAATTAATAGGTGGGTTTATCCAGTAGATCGTAGGCATTCTTCCAACGAATGCAGGTTAGCGAGTTCAGGGTTCTACATTGAGTGAAGTGGTTTTATGGCCGATGTTCCGATCGGGAGTTGCATCTTAAAGGATCCTTGGCTATGCTGATCCGGGGATTGCAAAACCCTTTCGTAACGCGTTCATAAGCTTGCTGCACAAAGATGTCGACCGAAGCTCCTATCTTGTGTTTGTTCCATCTGTACCTTGTGTTTTTCTTATTTGCCTTTTGTTTCCCAGTGGCTTCTCGTGAAGATTGTTGTTATCATTAAACTGAGAATTTCATTCGTTCCTCTTGTTCGAATGATTCTTGTGAAGACTATGTTGCATTCTATCCGTTGTTTCAGCTTATGTCTTCTTGCAATCAAATTGCTGATTGGTGGTCATCTCTTTCAGGATGGCTCCGAAACGGGTTCCCAACGCAAAACTAGAGGGTGAAGAGGTTCCAGATCGTCCTCCTTCCCCTCCTCCTCCGTCTGAGGCTTGGAGAGCGATTATGCAGACTACAAATCAAAACACCCAGATGTTGATGCAGATGATGCAGCAAATTCAAGCAAATCAAGCAAATGAGGGTGCTCCAGGGAACCAAGGCAATTTCTTCAACCAACAGTACCATGCTACACTCAACGAGTTCTTGGCCAATCAACCAAAGGCTTTCAGTTACTGTGTCGACCCTCTCGATGCTGAAGATTGGATTACCGATATCAAGAAGCATTTTGAGTGCAGCAACGTAAGGCCTGAGGACTATGTGAGATTTGCAGCCTTCCAACTCAAGGACCAAGCAGCTGACTGGTGGCAGCAGTACAAAGATTCAAGAGAAGGGCGTGTGATCTCTTGGGATGATTTCTGCAAGGACTTTCGCTCTCACCACATTCCAACAAGTGTCATCGAGGGTATGTGTGAGCAATTCCGCAACCTGAAGCAAGGCTCTATGACTGTCTACCATTATAATGTCAAGTTCCAAAACCTCGCCCGCTATGCCAAGCAAGACATACCAGATGCCAAGAGCAAGATCTATCAGTTCCGTGGAGGTCTCAAGGATGAACTTCAACTAGCTCTCACCTTGTTCGAGCCCGATGAGTTCGACAAATTCTATAACATGGCGCTTAAGCAAGAGGCAGCCCAGCTCAAGATGGAGGCTTCTAAAAAGAGGATTCGAGATGCCGTTCACTCCTCCTCATCTTCTCAAGTGGTCGCGAAGCAACATAAATTTTGGCTTCCTCCTCCTCTAGTGATCTGAGCTCCCTACAACAGCAACAAGAACTCTGGTGGACGTGGTTTCTCCCACCCACCCAACCCGAGCAACCAGTCGAAGAATCAGTTTCAGTCTCAAGGTTCCAAGTCAAGTGGTTCTCATTTCCGTCCTCTCTCAAAAGTGGTGTGCAACAAATGTGGCCAGAAGGGTCATTATGCTAACAGATGTCCGAACCCAAGGCACCTTTCGCCTCCTCCACCTGTCAGCACAGCTACTGTCAAGCATAATCCAAAGTCTGCAAGGGTGAATCTGATGAATGCAGCGCAAGCGGAGAATTCTTCTGATGTGATTTTGGGTAACCTCTCAGTTAACTCTTTTCCTGCAAAAGTTTTGTTTGATTCGAGTGCTTCGTTGTCCTTCATTTCAAGACCTTTTGTTGCTACGCATGAATTGGCTCTGGAGAGCATTCCTAGACCATTGAAGATTATTTCTCCGAGTTTGCAAATGACTTCCAACTCAGTTGCTCCGAATGTATCTATTCGCATGGGTGATTATCGCTTTCTGGCTAATCCGGTGGTTCTCGGCAATTCTGACATCGATCTTATCCTCGGAATGGATTGGCTTTCTCAGCATGATGCTCAAATTGACTGTGCACAGAAGGAAGTCAAGATTACTCATTCCGATGAAGATGTGATTATCTTCACCTCCAGGGATAACACAATCAGCCTTTTCTCTCTCATTGACAAGGGCGAAATGAATGCCATATCTCAAATTCCTGTGGTTAACGAATACGAAGACTTCTTTCCTGAAGAACTTCCAGGCATGCCTCCACACCGTCAAGTGGAATTCGTCATTGAACTCGAGCCGGGTACTGAGCCAGCATGCCGGCGTCCGTACAAGCTCTCTCCTAAAGAGTTGAAGGAGTTGAAGAAGCAGCTTGATGAACAGGAGCGTATGGGTCTGATCAGGCCTAGTACGTCTCCTTGGGGTTGTGGTGTCTTTTTTGTCAAGAAGAAGGATGGCACGGAGCGTCTCTGCGTTGATTACCGGCCATTGAACAAGAAGACAATAAAGAACAAGTATCCGCTCCCCAACATCAACGAACTGTTCGAGCAGCTCAAAGGAGCTAAAGTGTTCTCAAAGCTCGATCTCCGAATGGGCTATCACCAGATTCGCATTCGAGAAGAAGATATCCCAAAGACTGCCTTCAGAACGAGCTATGGCTCATATGAGTATACAGTCATGTCCTTTGGTCTCGCCAATGCTCCATCTACCTTCTCTAGAATGATGCGCTACATTTTCAACCCCTACACCGGCGAGTTTGTGCTTGTGTATCTGGATGATATTTTGGTTTTCTCCAAAAATGAAGAAGATCAGGAAAAGCACCTCCGTCTCGTTCTCGACAGACTCCGTGAACATAAGTTCTATGCCAAGTTCTCCAAGTGCGAATTTTGGCTCGATAAGGTCTTGTATCTGGGCCATATCATCTCCGCTGACGGTATTGCGGTAAACCCCGACAAAGTTGAAGCAATTGTCAACTGGGAAGCTCCTCAGAACGTCAAGCAACTCCGAAGCTTTCTTGGTCTTGCCAGCTATTGCAGAAGGTTCGTTGAGAACTTCTCCAAGATTGCCAAGCCTCTTTCCAACTTGCTGCAGAAGAATGTCAAGTACTACTGGTCTCCAGATTGTGAAGTGGCATTCAAAACTCTCAAAGAAAAGCTCGTCTCTGCTCCAGTTCTAACTCCTCCAGATGAGTCCAAGCCCTATGAAATATTCTGTGATGCCTCTCTTCAAGGACATGGTGGTGTGCTTATGCAGGACAAGAGAATTGTGGCATACACTTCTCGTCAACTGAAGCCAAGTGAGAAGAACTACCCCACACATGATCTTGAACTAGCAGCTGTGGTACATGCTTTGATTACGTGGAGACACCTTCTGTTGGGCAGAAAAGTCGACATCTTCACCGATCACAAGAGCTTGAAGTACATCTTCACACAGCCGAATCTTAACCTCCGCCTGAGTCGTTGGGTCGAGATGATCCAAGAGTATGATCCCAGCATCGAATACACACCTGGCAATGCGAATGTGATTGCAGATGCTTTGAGCAGAAAGGCATATTGCAACAGTCTTCTTATCAAGCCGTTCCAGCCTGAGCTTTGTGAAGCATTCAGGAAGCTCAACCTCCAAGTTGTTCCGCAAGGTTTTCTTGCAAATCTTCAAGTTGCTCCTACCTTGGAAGATCAGATCCGTGAGGCCCAACTCAGTGATGCTATGGTGCGGAAAGTGAAACATGGTGTTGCAAAGGGTACTCCAAAATACAAGTGCTATCGCGTTGATGAGAGAGATACCTTGTTCTTTGAGGACAGACTCGTGGTTCCTAAAGGCGATCTCAGGAAGCTCATAATGGAAGAAGCACATGATTCCCTCCTTTCCATTCATCCTGGTAGTTCCAAGATGTACCAAGACCTCAAGCAATCTTACTGGTGGACTCGCATGAAAAGGGAGATTGCCCAATTCGTGAATGAATGTGATGTCTGCAGAAGAGTGAAGGCAGAGCATCAACGTCCAGCCGGTCTTCTACAACCTCTTCCTATTCCCGAGTGGAAATTCGACCACATTGAAATGGATTTCGTCACTGGCTTTCCTAAGTCCAAGAGAGGGAATGATTCTATCTTTGTGGTGATTGACAAGCTTACCAAAGTCGCTCACTTCCTTCCAGTCAAAGAATCCATTAATGCAGCTCAATTGGCAGAGTTGTACACTTCTAGAATTGTGTCCTTACATGGCATCCCTCAAGTTATCTCCTTAGACCGTGGAAGTTTGTTCACTTCTAAGTTCTGGGACTCCTTTCAGTCTGCCATGGGCACAAAGATCAGGTTCAACACTGCATTTCACCCTCGGACTAGTGGTCAAGTCGAGAGAGTGAATCGGATTCTAGAAGACATGCTCAGAGCCCGTGTCATATCTTTTGGCATGAAATGGGAAGATTGCCTTCCATTTGCCGAGTTCTCTTACAACAACAGCTTCCAAGCAAGTGCCGGCAAAGCTCCGTTTGAAATCCTCTATGGCAGAAAGTGCCGTACCCCTCTCAGCTGGCCCGAGACAGGCGAACGTCAACTTCTTGGCAATGACTTGATCTCAGAAGCCGAAGAAATGTGCAAAGTCATACGTGAGAATCTCAAGGCCGCTCAGTCGCGTCAGAAGAGCTACTATGACGGCAAGCATCGTGATTTGGCTTTCAACATTGGGGATCATGTCTATCTCTGTGTTTCTCCGATGAAAGGAACCCAAAGATTCGGTATCAAAGGAAAGCTTTCTCCTAGATACGTTGGGCCTTTCAAGATCCTTGGCAAAAGAGGCGATCTAGCCTATCAACTTGAGCTCCCTTCCAACTTCGCCAATGTTCATGATGTGTTTCATGTGTCTCTACTCCGCAAGTGCTTCAAGACTCCTGAACGCATGATTCCGTTTGAAGAGATTGATCTTCAAAAAGACTTGTCCTACCGAGAGCATCCCGTTGCTATTCTCGAAGAAACCGAGCGCAAGACCCGCAACAAGTCCATCAAATTCTTGAAAGTCAAGTGGTCACACCATACCGATCGAGAAGCTATGTGGGAACGAGAAGATCTCCTTCGTTCCGAGTACCCTTCCTTTTTCCAGTCCTAGATCTCGGGACGAGATCTTTTTGTAGTAGAGGAGGGTTTGTAATGACCCGGATGTAATACTTTCCCTTTGTGGCAATATATATATATCTTTGGCTACATCTATTCCTTTCCGGGTTCTCTGTCTTTTCGGGTTTTCGTAGTTTTGTCGTGTTGCGTCTGTGCATTCATCCATATCATGTAGTCATGTGCATCGCATTGCATTTGTGTTGTCGTTTGCATCCGGTTCCACTCGTTCCTTTCCGTTGTCCGTTTCGAGTTCCGGAGCTCTCTCACGTGCCCGTGGCATCCCCGAGGCCTACTTTGGTGTTTGGCCGTGTAACGTTTCCGGTTTAGCGTGAGACTTGTCGTGTGTCGTTGTTTTGGTGTGTGTAACCCGCCTGTCGAATCTCGTCGCGTTTGGAGTTCGTTTGCTACCCCAACAGTTATTCTCATGGGCTGAAAGTACCCCCCCTCTTTGAGGCCCAAGACACCCCTCCAACAGCCCACCAAACCAACCCAAACCCCTCCCTTCGTCTAGGCCATCTAATTGTGATCATGTGGCTGAAAACCTCACCTCATTTGGACAACCCTAGCTCCTTGTGCCTATATAAACGTCCATCTTCCCCAAAATTTGCGTCCAGAAAACCCTATGCTTCAACAGTGCGCCGCCGGTGCTTCCACCGTTGATCCGCGGTGCTTCCACCGTTGAAAATTCGTGCTTCCGACGTCCAGAAAACCATGCTTCCGAGGTTCGCTGCCGTGCTTCCGTAGTGTCGCGGCCGTGCTTCCGTCCGACGGGTGGGCCCCGCCCACCTCTTCTTCAACCACCGGCCGCGCCTCTCTTCCCGGCCGCCGGCCACCTCGCCACCTCGCCGCCGCCGCCGGATCCGGCGCCTCCCGAGCCGAAGCTCCACCGCCGGCGTCCGCCTCCGCCGCACCGGCTTCCTCCGCCACCAGGCCGGCGCCGCCGCCTCCTCAGCCCGCGCCGCCGCCACTCCGCCGGCCGGCGCCGCCTCCGCCGCCGGGCCGCCGCCTCCCGGCCGGCGCGGCTCCCTTCCCGCCGCGCCACCAGCCCCGCCGGCCCCTGCTCGCCGCGTCGCGGCGCCGCACGAGGAGCAGGAGGCTCCTCCCAATCTTCCCTCGCCCCGATCCGATCTGGCCTGACGGGCTGGGCAGCGGGCCCGCGACCCGTTAGCCCGCCAGCGGCCGCTCCGCTCCGCGAGCACGACCCGATCCGCACCGCCAGCCTCTGTGTTGACTCCGGCCCGTTGACCCGTTTGACTACGAGGTAGTCCCTCGTTTTTTTCTAAGTCTGTAGAGTTTGTTAGTGTCTGATGCTGTTTTGCAACGTGGATAACTTTTTCTGTGGTGGTCCGTTTTGAGCAAATGATATGTCAAAATGATCGTGGAGACTTGTACTACGTTTTGTTCCATTGTGCCATGCATGTTTGAGATCATCTAGATGTCTTAATCTTCATGAGAAGAGTGCGACTTGTTATAAACTGTTGTTAGTAGTTGTTTTCATGCCATCTTTGCAATGTGATAACTTGGTGCATGTTTATCCAAATGATGCAAATGATATGTCCACATGTTCGTCTTGAGATGCTCTACATGTTGATTGCTTTAGCTTGCATGATAGATTTCATCTTGCCATGTTTATCTCCTTTGCAAAGTGCTATGTGGCTGTTATGTCGTTAAACTTGTTACGAGTTGCCTCGTAGAGGAGCTCGTTGCTATTGATGTGTTTGTCCCCTTGATGCATGCTTAGATGTTTTGGACTCCTCATCATGTGTACTTTGCTGTGGTGCTTACCACTTGCCATGTTTTGCTTTGAGGTGACTTAAACTTGCTCACAAAGATGCCATGATGAAACTGCTGTTTAACACTTAGTGAAATTTCACTAAGTCTGGAATCTGTAATTTCCAGATGCCATGTTTGCTTGTTGTTCTAGACCAATCCATGATAGTTTTGGGGTGACTCTTGATGGTTCCTTGTAGTATATATTGTTGGCTATCGATTCATGCTCTCACATGATTATTTGAGTGGCTGTAGCATATTTAACTCTTGCTCCCAAGTTGCAACAAATTACTGCTGTCAGGATTTTGTTGTCAAGTTCAATATGTCATAGCTTGTTGCTATTGATCCATGGCTCCTTTGGGGATGCTCCAATGGAATTGTCTGCTGTAGGATATGTCTAGTTTATGTCCATGCTCCTTGCCATGATGTTTGAGTGCTGTAGACCATTTATCTATTGCTCCGAAGTTGCTATGTGGCTGTTATTTTCAGCTTGTGCATGTTTATTGTTTCGGGTGTAACTTTTAGCCCGTTGCTCCGTTTTGAGCAAGTCCTATATGTAACTTGCGTGTTTTTGCATGTAGATTCATATTATCCTATTGTTATCATGTTTTGAAGCATTTTGCTTGATGCATATTTTTGTGCTGTAACACTGTGCTTCCTAAGTAGACTTTCTGTGCTTCCATAGTGCATCTGTTTTGCTTCCATAGTGCATCAGTCATGCATCCAGTAATTTTTCTGCGCATTGCATCTTGTTTGATTCGTTGACTTGTGTTCTTGTGTTTGAGTAGAGCCGGAATCTGAGACCGAGTACGAGTACGAGCACGAGGTTACTACCGAGGTTGAGAACGAGGACCCCTCTTACGATCCCATCGACAACTCTTCAGGCAAGATGACCGAACACCGATAACATTATTATCTTTGCATATTGCTAGAAGTCTCGATCTATAGTTTTGCCTCGATGCCCATGTTTTTCCTGTAAGCCTCCTATTGTAACCATGAACCTGTTTAACCACCCTACCTATGCAAACCATTGATTGGCTATACGTAGGCTTCGCTCAGCCCCTCTTATAGCATTGTTAGCTGCAGGTGAAGATTGAAGATTCTTGCTTCTTGTTGAAGCTTGTTGGGATATCACACTATATTAATTATTAATGAAACCATCTATACATTGGTAATGGGTGGAAGGCTGAGCCTTTTGCTTGGTGATTTGTTCCACTCATGCCGCCCTAGGAACCGTATAAACCGGTGTTATGTTCCTTGATTATGCGTTCCTCACACGGTTGGGGTTATGGGACCCCCTCGATAAACCGCTAGGTGCTAAGTCTTTTCCAGCAAGTCCCAACATTGGTACTATTCGCCTAAACAACTAAAAACTTACCGAGGGAGTAATTAACCCGAGGATTAATTAATCAACCCCCCTGGGCCAGTGCTCGACTTGAGTGTTGGTCCAAACTAGAGCCACTTGCGGTGCCACCCAGTTTGCTGGGATCTTCGATATCTGTATGTAGCGCTCATCCGGTCATGGCCTGAGACTAGATACGCGCGGCTACTATCAGTGTGTCGGCACGCCGGGAGGATTTGCTGGATTACCCTTACCTTAGTCGGAGTATCTTGAGCATGGGATTCCGAGGATACTCGGGCTTTCCCACCTTGGAGTTGCGACTCCGCGGATCGTGGGCTTGTCATGGGCCAAGTTGGAACACCCCTGCAGGGTTATGAACTTTCGAAAGTCGTGCCCGTGGTTATGTGGCAGAGTGGGAGCTTGTTCATATCCGGTTGTAGAAAAGTTGACACCATGTTCCAATACACTACCAGCGTGAGTACCGTGACGGTCATTTTCCGAAAGGGATTCGGGAAGTGAACATGGTGGGGTTATGTTTGACTTGCTTTAGTTAGGATCACTTCGTGATCATCTCTCGACCAAGGCACCTTCTCTTCTCGCTCTCTTTTACGTAAGCTAGGCTAGTGCTGCTGCAACCTCTTGTTCTTTCTTCAGCCTTGTTCCACACCCAAGGCTGGGATAGTCGTGTTACCCGGGAACGGGATTGCTGAGTCCTCTGTGGCTCACAGTTACTTCAACACATCAGATGCAGGTACGATGGTGAGATACACAGGCGATGGCACTGAGCATAGGATTACGACGAGGAGCGTAGCCGTTACTATGTGAACTATCCGGTTGATCAGTAGAGCTTCTACTAGGATTCGATCTAGACCTGTGGTTTAATGTTATGTTTGGTATCTTGTCATTTGGATCTTTACCCTTAGATGGGCTGTGATGTTTATCTGAATGATGTTTGAACATGTAATGTATTTGTGTGACGTGGCGAGTGTAAGCCAACTATCTTTTCAGTTTTCCATCCCTATTTTTACATGAGATGTGCAAAGGTACCAAACTTGCGATCATTCCAGAATGGGCTTATATCTTTAAGTCGTGCCTCAACACGTAGGAGATATAGTCCCATCCTGGGCATTACACTCCTCAAGGACGCATGGAATACCAACAAGCATGGCCTTTTCCCAAGCATGTTTAAGCATTGTCTTAAAATAGTTGGTGTAGGAAACACCGAGTCTTGCGGCGGTGAAGCCGTCGGAGCAGCGTGCGATTTCTCCCAAAGGATCGGCGTCCAAGGTCTCCCAGCCCCGACGAGGAGGAGATCCGCCTAGCGAATCCGTGGGAGCAGCGACGAACTGCCTTGGTCTCTTTGGGGGAAGGGGAACATGCAAGGAGGAGATAAGAGCGTAACCGCAGGGCGTTAAGGAAGTTATGCGGGCACGCATAGTGGTAGTGCCTAGTGCCCTGGATGGTGAGGTTATTATTTACTACTTGTACTCTAGCACTAGTAGTACTAATTTCTCAACTAGTAGTGCGATGTACTGTACTTCTATAGTGCATCAGTTTTGAACTCTTGAATCTCAAGGCCAAAGAGCTACAGTTGCAAGTGGAGGGTACTACTGTTCTTTAGAACCATTGTTGTACTATCAATGTAGGAGAAGTACACCTTTGTAGTGCGTAATCTCCATGCTCTATTAGAGCGCGTAGCTGGCCTACTCAGCCGCTCCTCTCACGCACACACTAGCAGCTTGTTTATCAGCGACGGTTACTGCGGGGGCAGAACATTTGAGTTCTTTGATACGCAAGACTAGGCTTTTCGCTTCCATTTCGGGAGGTGTAATGGATCTCATCAAACTTTGTTTGTTCTATCTTTACGAATGAGACAAGCCAAAGCTTTTGCTTCCGTTTCAAAAAAAATCATGTCAATAAGATTTTTTTATAGAGTTTAGAGCCGATAATGGAGCGAAGTCCGTGGTGCAACGCCACAAGCTACACAGTAGCACTTTACGTACAGAGCCATATTGCACAGCTCCCAATGCCGTGCCAGGATTTTCCGGCTCCTCGGGCTTAATTGGTAGGCGCTAGTTTAAATATGGTAGCTGATGAGGAAGTTGCAAGCGAGGTGCATCTAGGGCGAGCACGCAAGCGATAAACTTTGCATGGTGTGAAATGATATATAGGAGTGCTACTCTAGTGGGCGAGCCACGAGATGATGGGAGGGAAACCCGTGCATGTGGCAGGGCTATCCAGTGCACCCAGATTGTGGTGCGACACGTCCGCTCGACTTCAAAAAAGGCCGTCGTGCGTTCGGCCGGGATCGAACCCACAAAACGAGCTATACACTCCCGCGATCACTAGTAATACTCGTTGGAGTACAACGCAACCTGGAATCGCCTTTTGACGCTAGTACATTGTTCCTTACAAGAAACCACTACCAAGAAACTACCACCTACCAGCCAGCCCTACCAAGAAACCACTACTCTACAAAAATTAGCAAAAACATATCGAAATTTTCTGAATTCATCGCAATAAACTACCAAGTACCGTTATAGGCACGTTTCAACCCATGTCGCCCCTTAAGTCAATGCCTTATATTTGACCGGCAAGTTACACATTATGACTTGTGGGACCTACATGCCAGTCTTGACAAAAATCCTCGAGTGACCTCCTACCTTTGGCCCGTCCACCTAGTCATCCTCGGCCATGGGACGCAACTACCGCCATCCGCAGAAGACGAGGTCAAAAGAGCCAGCGGCGCGGAGCTGTATGATCGAAAGTATGTCTAGAGGTGGGGGTGATTAGACTACTTGACCAAATAAAAACTTAGGCTTTTCCCAATTTTATGTTTTGACAGTTTTTAGCAAATTAGCACAAGTCAAGCAATCTTCCTACACATGCAATTCTAGAGTTGTAGCAACGGAAAGTAAAGCATTGCATATGAAGGTAAAGGGAGGGGTTTGGAGAGTGCAAACGCAATTGGAGACACAGATGTTTTTGGCGTGGTTCCGATAGGTGGTGCTATCGTACATCCACGTTGATGGAGACTTAAACCCATGAAGGGTAACGGCTGCGCGAGTCCACGGAGGGCTCCACCCATGAAGGGTCCATGAAGAAGCAACCTTGTCTATCCCAGCATGGCCATCGCCCACGAAGGACTTGCCTCACTAGGGTAGATCTTCACGAAGTAGGCAATCTCCTTGCCCTTACAAACTCCTTGGTTCAACTCCACAATCTTGTTAGAGGCTCCCAAGTGACACCTAACCAATCTAGGAGACAGCACTCTCCAAAAGGTAATAAATGGTGTGTTGATGATGAACTCCTTGCTCTTGTGCTTCAAGTGATAGTCTCCCCAACACTCAACTCTCCTGCACAGATTTGGATATGATGGAAAGAAGATTTGAGTGGAAAGGAACTTAGGGAAGGCTAGAGATCAAGATTCTTGTCTTTGGATTGGAATATCTTGGTCTCAACAGATGAGCAGGTGGTTCTCTCTCAGAAAATGAATAGTGGAAGTGTAGGCACATTCTGATGGCTCTCTCACTGATGTAGAAGAGGTGGAGGGGGTATATACAGCCTCCACACAAAATGTCGTTACACACATTTGACCCAACTCGGTCAGAACGAATAAACGAACTCGGTCAGACCAAAGCAGTTCAAAATGTGAATGTTAGACATTTCGGTGGGACCGATACTATTAACTCGGTGAGACCGATGCATTAGGGTTAGGGTAAAACCTCAACTCGATTTGACCTATTACACAAACTCGGTGAGACCGATTTTGGTAATAGGCTAACAGAGGTCAGGCAAACTCGGTGGGACCGATTCGCTCATCTCGGTGAGACCGAAACATTACGAAGAGGAAACAGAGAGTTTGCAATGCCAACTTGGTGGGACCGATTCACTCATCTTGGTTAGACCAAAATGTTACGAAGAGGAAACAAAGTGTTTGCATTCCCTTCTCGGCGAGACCGAGATCCCTATCGGTGTGACCAAACTGCGTAGGGCTTGTGGCAGTGGCTATGTCATGTGAACTCGGTGGGGACGGATAGATCAAATCAGTGGGGCCGAGTTTGAATTTTAGGTTTGGGACATATGTGGAAATGAGAAAGTTGTTGAGGGATTTGGATCATATTACTAAGCACTTGAGCAAGTAGACCATTAAGCAACACCTGATCCCCTTTTAATAGTATTGGCTTTTCCTATGGACTCAATGTGATCTTGGATCACTAAAATGAAAATGTAGAGTCTTGAGCTTTCACCAATGTTTGTCCTTTTCTTTTTGAGGGGTCCGCATTTCTAATCCATGCCATGCCAACCATTGAAATTCCTGAAATATTTATCTTGAAAGGATATTAGTTCAATGAGCTATATGTTGTTATTAATTATCAAAACCACCCAGGGATTAGTTGCACTTTCAGGAGCCCATCTTGCTGCAGCCCGGGTGACAGCTCCGTTCGGCGCTCGCGGCCGCTAGCTAGCCAAGCTAGCACACACCCTCCTGTATGCATCCAGCTGCTTGTCCGCAAGGTTTCCTAGCTAGGTTGGTACGGCGGTGCAGCGGCTTGCTCGCGCATGCCGCGGTAAGGCCAGCCATCTGGCTCGAGCGAATTCCAGCGTGGTGACTTATATCGCCCATGAGCCAGGCTTGGGCCAACTAGCCAACCCGTGCGGAGGCCAGCGCGGCGTCCGACCCGTCCGGCGGAGCAGCGGCCAACTCGCTCATCACCGGTGCCACCGACGAACACGCATAAGAACTGTTTGAAGTAATGTTAAGGAAAAATAATGATTGGAGGAGGAAGAACATGATAGAAGGTCAAATGTGGGTCCCTTGTGTCAACAGTCAAACAAAATGTGTTGGTTTAAGCTGTCTCGGCAGCACGGACGTGTGGGCCCACCCTATCATAAATGGGTTTAAACGAGCCTAATCGGCACTAGGTAGTACTTTTTTGGCGCGGATTAAAAACATTTGGGTATATTTTTGCTATTTTTTGTACAATAGTTTCTTCCTAGGGCTTGTTGAAAGTGGTTGTTTTTTGTTAAACACTCTACATACTGTAAGTATGAATGAAAGTTAAGATTTGGAACGAAGCCGTGTATCCGACCACCATGGCAGATTATTCTATAGGCTTCCTTTTTTAATGCTCAACAATGAAGTTGTGGGAGATAAGGATCAACGAGGGAAGGCCTTGTCTGCAAATGTGGAGAGAGATGCTGGTATCTTTTAGTTTAATTTATTTCCGTCAGATATAGATCGGACGGTCTATATTCCAAGATGGTAGGCATACCATCATCACCAACTTGGTTTTTTATAAGAAGAATATTGGAGATGCAAATGTATTACCGATACTTGTTTCCATAAACTTGGATCTACATTCTATTCAACGACTGAGCATGTGGGGCCTTAGCACGATGACTTCTCGATGGTGTAAAACAAAGGTTTTCCCATTGTCGATAACGAGGGGGTGATGGCAGCGCGCTTTTGGCTCGCTCTAGTCCTAGTAGTCATACTAGGTGGTCTATGAATGTGTAGATTTATTCTTTTTCACTTCTCATGTTCGTCGTACTGCCAAGACTATTGATGAATAGACGATAAGTTATTCACGAGAAAACCTTTTGGTTGAGCGTGTGTGCGAGAGACAGACAACACGTGTGTGCGTGATATGTGTAGAGACTGATTGTTGTCTCTCTTTGTGTGGAGGATAGAGAGGGATATGTGCATGGGGCTTTGTGTTGTGTAACGTGGAGACACATAGACATAATCGGAGAGTGACTGTGTGAGATACACATGCGGACATGGGAGAGATGTGTGCGTTAGAGAGATGGAGATTTTTGGTGTGCATGTGAGCTAGAGAGAGAGGGGGATATATACATATATACCAGAGCTGGAGAGAATATGCAAGGGTGTGTCTCTTAAAAGAAGGATCGATATAGGTGGGTGTTTGTGCCTGTCTGTGTGTGTATGTGCGTGGGTGTCTGTGTCAGAGGGGGTGTGTGTATGTGGAGAAGAGAGACCACTAATGATGTAAACCTAGTAAGGAAGGGTGAATGGTGTGCATGTGTGTCAAAGAGAGAGAAAGACATGTGTAGTAGCGGGATAGCATGGGTGCGGGCGGGGGGCAGACTATTTGGAAGAGACATCGGTGTGTGTGGGAGAGGGGTGTGAGAGCGAGAGAGAGAGAGAGAGAGAGAGAGAGAGAGAGAGAGAGAGATAGCGAGGGAGGGAGAGATGTAGAGAGGGGGTAGAGAGGATTCGTTTGTGTGCGGAAGTGGCGTATAGATAGGGAAACAAGGTTGATGTTGTTAGAAAGTGGCCTATGTACGGAGACGCAAGGGACGCAAGTCATCGTGTGTGTGATAGAGACTTCATGAGAGATCTAGAATAGATGGTGAAGAGAACAACATGCGAGACTGAAAACGATGGTACGTTAGGGAGGTATGGAAAGAGTCACGACATATATGTATATAGGGAAGGAGCTGGGTCGGGTCGGCATGTGGGAGAGATAGAAATAGGAGAGTGGTGCGCAAGGAGACAAAGGGTGCTTGTCTGTAGTTGGTAGTGGAGAGTGAGGTGAGTGTGTGAGAACCACATAACTAGGGAGATAGACATTTGGGGGCGACGTTTGTGTGTATGGGCAAGATACATTTTATATAGTGCGTGCGTTTGGGAAAGAGAGATGCTGGGAGACCTAGAGAGTGGGGGAAGAGATGTGTGCATGTCCGAGAGACATAGTGATAGAGACCCATATTGGGGTTCCGACTTAGAAGAGAGAGGGGGATTAATGTGCTCCTGTGTTCGCCTCCGGGGGAGAGAACGACTTTTGTGTGTGTGTGTGGGGGGGTGGCTTCAGATAAAGAGTGAGGTGTCTATATCTGAGAGACTTTAGCGTAATTGAGGTGTCTATATATATGGTCAATAGTGTGTGCACTCATGGTTGATCAATTTGTTTCACAGTTTGGACTATGAGATAACGATACTTTTGAACATGCGTGATATATTTTGAAGTACAAGAATTACAAACCTAAGATTGAAATTTTGGAATTCGACTCCATCATTGGCTTTTGTAATTCATTTAAATGGAGGTACATTTTTTAAGCCGGGATTTCGTGATTTCAAATTCATCTATCGAACCTAGAGATATACACATACGACCATGTTCAAACCTTATAATCATCCACTTTATTCATACACATAAACATTTTTGTTTTTGTCATTATATTTAGGATAAACACATTCGGAATTTCATTTGAGTACCATATGATGGTATTTGCTTCCACTTGCTCAATGATCCATATTTGAATTGAATGAACAATCTAAGTTTCGAGTTGGAGACATTAATTTTCGAAACTTGCACATTTTTTCATGCAGAACAAATAAATTCTCGGCCATGATATCATAGTCGACCATACAAGAGCAGAATACTTAATTTCAGCCGCCAAAAGCTTTCAAACTTCCCGCTCACATCGAAATATCTCGTGCCCGAAAGTTTAGCCTTGCGATATTCCTGTTTTACCCCTCCCACAGGAACGGAAAAGGGTTGCTTTGGTAACTCCATTACTTTCCCCTCTTTGCCCCGAACATTCTTCCCTAGAGCCCCCCCTTCCCCTCCGCGCCTCCTCCCCCCAACCATGCCAAGCCGCCGAATCTAGTCATCCGCCACAGCGGTGGACCTCACACCATGCCGGATCTACCTTCCGCACCTTGGTACCCCCAACCGCCAACTCACCACTTCACCGGAGCCGCTTCAGCGACTGGCTTGTCCAGCGCTCCAGATCTCCTTAACCGCCATCATGGTCCACCGCACCGAATCTTCTTCACCGGAAACCTTGTCCACCATAGTGTAGGCCCTCACCAACTCCCTCGTCCGCCCCATCGCTGGCCCTTCATACAAGCCCTCGTCCGCCACAACAAATCCGCCTCACTGAAAGTGTTGTACACCACGCCAGATGTGCTACGCCGACACCTTCGTCCACTACACCAGACCAGCTCCACAGACGCCATATTCAACTCCACAGGCCCTGCTTTACTGATGCCGCAGCATCATTAGGTTATTTCGATTTGTACTCCTTCAGTTTTTCTCTTCTTTATCGTGGAACTATTCACTTACCACACATGAGCTTACTTGTAGGTCGACAGGCGCCACAACCTAAGCACCGGAGCCGCTTCAGCAACGGCGACAACCAGCCCAAGCTCAATCGCAACACGAGCACCATCGATGATCCTTAGCTATCAAGTATGACAACAATACCCATACACCATCGAGAATCAGGTACTATTATCCAACGGCCGGTGCGTGCATTCACTTTCTTAGCATAAGCACCGCACCTTCGAATTTCTTCAGGGCATCATTCCATTTTCATGAGACGCGTTATTCTACTTGCACCTGTATGGCCGTAGTTCTGGCAGTGAACATGTTACATGTGCTAAATTACAAACCAGTGCACATATAGTTACAATGCTTTTGTTTTGTCCTAAGTATTACTGTACTTCCTAGATATCAATGCCTACTATTTTACTTCTTGCATGCTATATTTACAATGAGATTTGGCAACCAAATCTCTACTATCTCTACATATATCTATATGTGCATTGGTTTGTAATTTAGCAAGATCTATATTATACAAGCAAGAGGCCCATGCGTTGCACGGAACATCAAGATGCATTTATATGAGTTGTTTATCTTGTGGGAGACAAATATGAACAAGGTAAGGCCTTATCTATAAATGTGGAGGGGGGTGAGGGTATCGTTCTTCTTAAGTTCAACCATGGAGTCTTCTAGATTGTACACGTGGCCAAATTTGGTGGAATGTTGATGATATCCAATGGGCAGTAGTGCTCGGATTTGCCATCTCTGCACCATCGGATTCGTTTCATCCAACAACCATCTTTCAAAGTTATTCACACACTATATAGGGATATATATATAGATATAGATGATAATGGTGTTGTTCTGATGCCTCCTGTTGGTTACATCAGACTGCTCCATGTTTTCTATGCTTAATTACACAACAACAAACTAGCTTGTGGTTCCGCTGCTTTTTGTTCATTTTACCCTACATTTTCCGATGCTAGCTATTACATCATTGCTCCAAGGCTATGTTCATTACTTTTTTGTGCGTTCTTGATCTTCCCAAGTTGCATGACTAATTCGATGCTTCTATTAATTATGGAGCTTCCAACACCGTCAAGCAAAATATTTGTTCTTTTGGGGCTGGCACTTCGAACAAGCATAAGAATAGAGTGAGGCACATATATTGTCTTGTAAGCACACAACCTTCTTTCGTTAGTTTAGATTAACCATTGATGATCCATTCGAACCAATGCATGCGATTAAAATTAACTTTACCTAAATAGAGGGTGCAGAATAAACTACAACAACTAGATTTGCAACCAAGAGATGCTGACGATATCTTCAAAGAACATTGCAACAGCAGCGAGGCTTCACAACAACATATGGTAAGCCAATGTGTTTTAGTAGATGCGAAATGTAATGCGTGTGGGCTGATTTCTTGGCTTGTGCCCTCAACCTGTAATCCTGCATAATTACAAAATTGTTTAATTGTCTACTTTGCTGTATTGCTTGATTCAAATGCTTGTTTGTTACTTGTTAGGCTATACCTAAGTTGGCCAATATGTCAGCAGTGCCTGATGTACTATCATAAAGAAATGCATGCCTAGTTCATCTGAGTCCTAAACTTTTCCTATGAACTTCATCAAAAGACAGTCTTCGTAGTTTATATGAGGCCACACTATTAAGTGCTTTCTCAGATTATTTCAACTTCTTAGATGTCTGGGCAACTTATATATAGTAGTTGTACACAACCTTTCATCTAGGGATGTCAAACTGGTTCCCATTTAATCCTGATTAAAGTCCACTCATGGTATGATAGTTCAAAAGAGTTTTTGTCTTTTTAAGAAAATGAACTAGAGAGCTAGCAAAATAACTAACTAGATGGGACTGGCAGATGCCATTTATTTTCCACTTACATCCCTATTCATCTTTCCATTTTAATTTGTTTTCGGCTGATGCCCATTCGAACCATTTAAATATAGCTTGCCACACTTGGAAATAATTCGTACGTCGTTTACCATGTAAGCTTAGTGCCTGGATCATGCGATAACTATATCTTACTTATGTCCAGCGGAAACCTTTCAGGATGTCATTCACACTAGGACACAACGTACAACCCGATAATCTATTTGTGGAAGAAGTGTGACATCCATGCTACCAGATGGTAGCATTTCAGAGGCAACATCGTTGGAGAGCAGTCTCAGCACATATATTATAGTTCTTGAGGCTCTACTAGAGGCAGAAAGAGATGGTGTGGCTTCCATGAATGAGGTAATCTTGATCTTGAGGCTGGAAATTATGCAATTAGCTGCACGCGTTATGCAAGCAACCCAAGAATTGGAGGAAGTAGGAATGTTGCATTTGAAGACGGGGGAGGTCCTGCTGCTTCTGCTATCTGAAGCCCAGGGTAATCCCAGTTCTTCTTTATATACCAGTTGAAATTGTCATTACCTTAGTATACTTGCATGTTGTGTCATGTCTCTGAATGGATTATGTTGTAAGACCCCCTGTGTTGTCCATGTGTTTTAATTATCTGAATTTTTTAGGTGAGATAATCCTCGGTACTTGTATGATTGACATAACGTGAACTATTTTTCGTGAGAGCATAATGTATTGGATGAAATAACTATTTGACTCAGCGTGTATCCAACCTACTGAATTCTAAGATCACGACATTTATAAATCATATTCATATATAAAGGTGGAATAAATCTTTGTCGTGGTTTTGAAGAAATGAATAACAAAACGTAGAATGATGTATGGATATTCGTAATCGAATACAAATTGGATTTGAATTTAGTTGCCAGGGCCCATGGTAAGCATGAATGCTAATTCTTCCAAAATTTGAACTAAGCTGCAAAACACCCACTACCATTTGTCGGCTGCCCGAAGAAAGTGTTTGCGAGATGGAAATTACTGTCTACCCCTGACACTTCACATCCTAATCGACCCAATTTCCACTGCCGTCGATAGGGGTAGATAAGTAACTTCAATCAGATGTGACACGACTCCCATTAAGCCCATACAGACATGGTCGGCGCAAAACATGGGTGGCAAAACACATTTGATTAAAGCTCGTCCGAAAGACTGGTCACTCTCCCTTCATTTCCCCATTCATAGACGGTGGGCGACAAAACAAAGTTTTCTCGTCCGAAATCGATGTCGATAAATATTTTATAGGGGAAGATGTGTAATTTCCCTCAGACGTGACACAACCACCCTACCTGTTAGCCCCGTTCATACATCGTCGGCGCCAACCGTGGGCGGCAAAACACCCTCTCCTCGCCCTAAATCGCTATCGACAATTATTGGGGAGATGGGAGATAACTGTCCTGTCCCCAACTGACGAGATGTACAAATTTTAAACGGGGGCTAAGTTTGTGACTTTACGACATTTCAGGCAAGTGCATCCCAAACAGTGAGATCCCCCCTCCCCCTCCATTTCCCCATTCATACACCTCGGCTCCAAAAGAACCTCACCACTCCGGCCAACCTCCTCCATCCGCCACCCCATCCTCCACCTTGCCGGAGCCCCTACCCCTACCCCATTGTCCACTTCAAGAGATGGACATCTCTCATCTACGGCGCCGGACGAGGATCCTTTCATCGCGTCCTCTCGCTTCATCGGTACCGTCATCAACCTTTCCTTTGTCGTTCCTACGACCACCTCGTCCACGGCAACAAGCCTTATCCCCCGACCCAGCCGTCTGCCGTCTAAAGTCTTCTTCCTCGCTGCCGACAGCCATCGCACCCGCATCACCCTCAACATATCAGTAGGGGCCTACACGGCATCGCAAGAGAGGTGGTACTCTTTCATTTCTGCTTAAGTTATTGATCTCACCCGGAAAATAGATCGTAACTTTTTTACTGTACTTTTCTTGTCCGTACCAAATCGTAGTGGCTAGTTGACAGCAAACATTGGTTGCGAAGTAGCCTTTGTCCGGTTTGCACCTTCAAATCTGCCATGGCATGGTCACTATACTCGTAAGGCTTACGGTTTTCCCCCTTTATATTCACTACCATCATCATAGGTGCTTTGCGTCGTGCTAGCAATGCTCCTCAAGATCTGAAGGCATCAAGCAAAACAACATAACACTCATAATTTCAAAGCTTAGTTGTTGAAATATGAATCTGATATGATGCTCATATTACTAAAACAGAGAATGTTTAATTGGTCCGCTAATGTTCCTATATTTGTTTCGAAAAGCATGTGCGTCACATATAGAGAGACAACAAGGATTTGCATTTCTCTGTCCGCTCTGGTTCATCATGGGTGGGTAACACACATTGTATTATCTAACTAGCAAGATGCATGTACGTTACACAGAACATCAAGATGCATTTGTATGAGTAGTTTATCTTGTGGGAGAAAATGATGCTTTCAATGATTCTAGATGGTCTGCCATAATATCTGGGAAAAGTTGGGGGCTATGTCATCTTTGATAGTCTAGACTAATAGTAACAGTATTGTGCCGTCAGTTGAATAGAGCTGCCCCTTTTGGGGCCATAGCCTTTCCGAACCCTTTCTTGTCATACTGGCAATACAAGCCCATATGGTCCAGCTAGTTCCACTTTCCTGATTTTACTTTTGATGCTTATGTTTTCCCCCTTTTATCTACCCTACTATGATCTGCGTAGGTGCTTTCTATCGTACTAGCAGTACTCCACCCTTCAAGCTACAGAACACAACACTCATAATAAATCTTAGTTGTTCAAATATGATTGTGATATGATACTGATATTAGTTAACAGACACATTTAATTGGTTAGCTAAATGTCCCACTTGAGTTTCCGAATGCATGTCGCTACATATAGAGAGACATCATAATTGCATTTCTTTGTCACTTGTTGACTGTAATTTCTTGTCCATACCAAATCTTAGTTGTCATTTCAAAGAAAATATATGTTGCTAACTACCCTTTGCATGGTTTGCAGCTTTAGATCTGCCATCCCACTACCACGGTCAACACTATACTCATCATGCTTACGGTTTCCCCATTTTATGATGACCACGATCAGCCTACATGATTCATGTCGTAATAGCACTACTCCACCCATCGAGCTAAACAAGCTTAGTTGTACAAATTTGAATATGATATTATGCTGATATTTGTAAAACTGAGACATGTTTAATTGGTCAGCTAAATGTTCCTACTTTAGTTTCTAAATGCATGTGAGCCACATATGGAGAGACCGGAAGGAATAGTATTTCTCTGTGCACTCTGGTTCATCATGGGTGGGCAACAAACATTGTATAGAAAGACTTGTAATATCTTCAATTTGCTTGCTCTTCTGCTCTTCTTTAACATGATCATCTGCTCTTATATAATAAGTATGTTCCTTCATTGGTGCGCGTCGGTCCTAAACAAATGGTCTTTTAACCCTTTTCGTGACGACATTTGGAACCGTCGTTAAGTGAGTGTGTGTGATAGGGTGTCCTTCCCACACGACCCAGAAATCGTCGGGGATAGGCCCTCCTGGGACCCAGGCTGGGGCAGTGTGCGATCGGGTGAGGCATGGAAACCCAATCATTTCTGCAGGTATGTACATCCCACACGGTATCCAAGAAAACCATTTCCGTAGGTATGTACATCCCACACGGTAATCCGAGAAAATCATTTCCTTAGGTATGTACATCCCACACGGTGAATCCCAGAAAAACATTTCAATTCGTATGTATATCACACACAGTCAATCCAAGGCATACGTTTCCGTTCTTATGTACATCCCACACAGTCAATCCAGGGAAAACGTTTGCATTCAGACGTAAATCCCACACAGTTTTATGTGTAGGCTCGTGTGTGAAATGTGTAACTATCACACACGTTCTTCCTTGGTTAACTGTTTGCTTTTATCAACTATATCACACACGATTTGATGAAGAAAACTGTGTGGCATTGGGCTATCCATCGCAAGCGCTTTTACTGCTAGAACCGTTTGCAAAGGTCCACGACACATTTAGCAGGTTTATTAGTTTGCAATTAATAATTCCAGTATTACACAAATTCACATTTCATATCGAACAGCTGATTGCCAATTTCATATCAGGCACATAAATATAATATAACATCACAGTACGGTAGCTACTTGAAAACATCACAATACAACATATAGCTAGTTCAACTTCATAAGAACAATATATTCATTTCCCTAATCGAGATCATCTAGGATCGTCTAATCCACCTCTGCTTTCAGTTCAGTAAGAACCCATTTTGCACGGGCGAACTGGGAAACTGCCTCCTCCTTCGCCAACACCAACTTATCAAAGTCTGATTTATAAAATATGAGCTCATTCTCCACCTTCAAATTTTTATCCTGCATCTTGAAATATGCTTCAACGTTGACAAGACTTTCTCTAAGCGTACGTGTGTTCACTTCCTCATACATGTTCCAAAGCTTCGTTAGGGACATCTTCAAAGACTCTGGCCACTCTTGATCAACCCACTCCAAGTAAGAACACTTCCGTTCATCCTATAATATTTAAAACTAGATCAGTAACAATTGTAGGGGAAATGGGTTTATAGCAACATAGAAAATCACGAATACTTATTTTGAAAAACGGAATAAACATGTTAATTATGACATATCTTCTCAAAAAGATCAATGTGCAAATGAAATAATTGGTACTAAGACAACAACCAGATTCTGGAACATCAGAAGCTATAATTAACTACAACGACTCTACAAGTTCTTACTCATGTAGAATAAATAAAAAATTGAACATTTTATGAGGAAGGTAAATATAACTGCAACAACATAGCGATAGTGTTTGGATGATGGAAAATTGATACTAACGGGTGTGTACATGCACACATTTAGTAACATAGAACTAATAGCACTAAGGCCACCCACTATGTATGCCAAACCTGGTGTAAAGACAACTGTTGCTACATCTCGCACCGGTGCCCTAAACTGGCGAGCCGATGCAGCGGAAAAAAAAACAGGGACCCGGGCTCCGGAGCACGTAGTTGCTCCGATGCCCAGTTACTTAGTGCCATAAAGATTTAGTATTTTACTGCTTGGCTGCTCAGATGTGTGGACCAAAGTTGGTTGCACAAACTGCTGAAGCGGTGCCAAATAATTTTCTAATGGCACCGCTGATGAGATGGCAACAATTTAAGATACTAGGTACAAACTGTGACACTGTCTTAGGATGCGTTTTGTTGAAGGTGTGGTATGAATGGGTTGGGACCATGAAAGTGTCTGAATCACATCTAACATGTGATTTGTAATAATGGAAGAGGGTCTAACCTTCTCTACACATGCCAGAAACTTCCTCCCGGTGTCCACAAAATCAAACTCAAGTAGCATCACGCATGGAGATTGATGGTGACAACGAGCAGATAGATCTCTAACCACCCCGCTCCATTCGTTGCCACTGATGGTCTTAGGGAGTTACAAGAGGAAGAAATGACTCAAATTGACCTTCGGGTAAAAATGCTTCATTCCAAGTCATAGCCCGAGAGAGAGGAGAGAGGCATACCCAGGTGGTGAAGTGTAAGTGCATCTAGTGCCCCTTAGTAATTTTGGTGTAATGAAGACTTATAGGTTAAGGGACAAATGCGTTTGTGAGTGTACACATGTCTATAAGTCTATGAGGAGTTTGATATTTACAAAGAAAGTCGACCCCTAAAAATGAATATCTTCACCTGAAGACTTTGGATTTCTGAAGAATTTCTGAAGATTTTGAAAGTGAAGAAATTGGTGTAACCATGAAGACTTGATATTCATGCGACGAACAAGAAGCATGAAGACTTTTGTTTTCGTAGTTTCATTTTCTTTTTCTTGAGTCATAGGAAACACCATACTGTTAAAGGCGGTAGAGGAAACACTAAGGAAACATATCCAAGTGATGCTCAACTCAAAATTCTACACCTACCAATCCTTTCGAGTGAAGCCATTGGAAATCTCATACAGTTCAGTCAATTTCTTCAGTGACAGAGACGAAGTTCTTCTGGTCTCTAAGGAATTTGTTCTGACTGAGGAGTTAGGAATTCGCCAGTCGGATTGCCTACAAGTGAGGAACAACCCTGAGGAATTTGATGCTCAAATTTCCAACCGTTGCTTTGCTAGGCGCCAGCTGTCCCAAAATATCTACCCACCTAACGGTCGTATCATTGAAGGGCATTTATGTCTTATCATGTCAGCCTGCTCCCTAGGATATAAATAGCCCCCCCTACAACCACTAGCTTGTTGACTGCTCCAAGAGAAAATGACACTTGTCATAAGAGCAACCCATCCTCCGAGGACTTTGAGCGAAAATCATCAAGTGAGGAAAAACAAAAAACCCAAACACCTAAAACCCAAAAACTTATTGAGAATCACTGAAGAGATTGTTCCTGTGTGGAACCGATGCTTGTTTTCTTTGAAGATTGTGATCTTCCAGACGGTTAGGCGTCATTGGTCTAGAGCATCCAAGAGGAATTGTGGATCGCCAGGTGACCAAGTCTGTGAAGATTTGGAAGTCACCTGTGAAGACTTACCATGAGTGATTGGACAAGGTCTGTGTGACCTTAGCTCAAGGGGAATATGGTGAGGACTTGGTGTCTTGAACTGGGTGTCCGGTACTGTGTGTCATGAGGTTTAAATACGTAGCCGCCCTAACCAGACGTACAACTGTCACAATAGTTGGAATTGGTATAACAAATCATTGTCTTAATCAGCCTACTGGTTCTATATCCTCAACTCTTCCATTTACTCATTCATGTGTTGATGAACTTGATGTGTGCTATTTGAAGACTTTGACTGAAGACTTTCTCAATTTCGTCAACCCAATTTCTTCAGTCTTCAGTCCTCAGCCTGCTTATCCTGTTTACACGCTGCTTGTACTTTGCGCTTGTTTTCATTTCATCATGATGACCATGCTACTGTTTTGTTATGCTTGCACTTGAGTATCTATTCCGCTGCTAAGTAGTTCATTGCTAAGGAAATTCCTCAGCTAGAATTTCCTCAGTGAAGAATTTGTAAAAATCACCTATTCACCCCCCTCTAGTCGATATAATGCACTTTCAATTGGTATCAGAGCAAGGTACTCCCTTGTTCTGTGTGATTTTGGTTTAACCGCTAGGAGTTTTAGTTATGTCGACCACATGAATGAAGACTGTGACATGCCTAATCTTTGACGGTCATGATTATCAAAAGTGGAAGGCCATGATGAAGAAGCGCCTCATGGTGATGAACAGTGAGCTATCGACCGTCACTGAGATTGGTCTTACTGATCTTTGCAAGATGGCAGATGTTGATGATATTCGCAAGTACACTCTACTCAACCTCACCGCGAAGGACGTCATCTACTCCTATATGTCCCAAAATTAGTTCAGGAACGTCATGCATCTCAGCCATGCGAAGCTTATCTGGGACCGACTATCTAAGGTTTATGAAGGTCATCAAACTCGTCACGATCCCTGGTTTGAGGATTTCAAGGAATCTCTCAAGGCGATGACTTTCGAGCGGGAATCATCATCCTAATCACCCTACCTTATGGCAAAAGGTGCCAAGGTAACTGAATGCTATCTATCTGAGTCTAGTGATGATGAATCTGGTGATGAATTTGGACCCAGCTATAACAAACTTGCTTCCCTTGCCACTAAACAACAAAGAGCCTTGGAAAAATCTCATAATATGCTTAATGAGAGCGATGATATGTTGGGTGAAGAAATGGATCGATCTAAAATCTTGACAGAAAATCTTCAGAGACTTTAGCCCAAGTATGATAACCTTCAGGATAATAATAACACTTTCTTATCTGATCATGAGAAGCTTTCCTATGAATTTATTCAAAGAAATCAAGATCTTGAGAAGCTAAGGGAGAGTTATGAAGATCTTCAGAAGGAACGTGATTCATTGCTCGCTCAATAGATCAGCGCTGCTCAGGAGGATTTCATTCCATCATGTCTTAAATGCATTGAACGTGAAACTGCAAATTCTTCACCTGAAAGTTCAAATGCTTCTACTGTTAAAAATTCTTCAACTGTTTCTGTGGTGACAATTTCCTCAATTGAGTAAAACGCCAATGCTACTGACGAAAATGCAGGGTTGAAAGAATTGTATGTGACAGACATGTACAAAAGCCTCAAAGGTCATCAGACTCTGTGTGATGTGCTTAAAAAGCAGATTATGAATATGAACCCTCGGAAAGAGGGTATTGCCTTTGAGAGGAAACTCAATGTTGATGGGACCTACTGAAAACCTGAGCAGGGTTGCTGCAAAGGGTCCTCCCGTAGATCCATCTACCTTATTTGGCTTTACTTGTGAAACTTCACATTCTTCTCTTGAGTCATTTGACTCCAACTATAAACCGTTCAAAAATTAGAATGGTGAAGTATTTGCTAGATATGTTGGAACTAATTAACTGCAGGAATGGTCCCCCTATGAAGAAAATATGTGTCCCTAAGAGGCAGCTTGAAAATCTTCAAGTGAATGTCCTCATGACAACTCCTGTGAGGAACAGGAACCCTAGATCAAATTCTTCATATGGATCAAAATCTTCATATGGATCCAAATACTCATATGGACCAAATTCCTCAAGTGGATCAAATTCCTCATATTATCATCATCGTGCTAACACATCTGTTTCGCAGGGAAAGAAGGACTATGAATATGTGCATTATTCTTCAAATCATTATGTTAATAAGTCCTCAAAGAATTTCTATGCTTACTCATATTCATACTCTAACCCCTCTCCTATGAAACGAAGTGCACTTGCTTCAATGCCACCATTCTCAATTGGTGCTCGTTGGATGATGAACTCTCTGCCTCCCCTCCAGATGTGGGTGGTGAAGAAAAAGAACTAATCTCTTATGTAGGGTCAGGTCTCTAGACGAACTTAAACGTTTGAAGAATTTGCTGGAGACCTGAAAATGCTTGAAAGGACGCAAGCTAATCATGCAGAAATGATTCATTCATTTCTCGCGTCCTCATTCTTCATATAATTGCTCTTATTGATGAGATTCATTCTGATGAAATTGATGTCATATTCTTCACAATGAAGCATATGAGTAGTAAGATGTACTAATTCTTCTACAGGATGACTCTCTCAAAGCTACTGAGTGGGTCCTCGACAGTGGATGCACAAATCACATGTCCGGTGACAACAAACTACTGATGGACTCTGATTTACCTCCATCTCACCTGAAGCATATCACCTATGCTGATAAAGGAAAAAAGCAAGGTACTAGGTCTAGGCAAGGTTGCAATCTCAAAAGAACGATACATGGACAAAGTCATGCTTGTCGAGTCTATTGGATTCAACCTCATGTCTGTCCCAATGCTGTGTGATCTTGATATGGTTGTTGTCTTTGGCAAATATCGTAGTGTTGTAGTTTTAGAATCTGACAATTCCAAAGTCTTCGAAGGCTTTAGGAGAGGAGACTTCTATATTGTTGATTTGTCTGCAGGACCACAGCCTGCCACATGCCTACTTGCAAAAGCTTCAGAAGTATGGCTATGGCATCGATGACTCGATCATGCAGGCATGAGGAACTTGCACACGCTTGTGAAGAAGAAGCATATCCTTGGAACTGAGGGTGTCAAATTCCTCAAAGATCATCTTTGTGGGGCTTGAGAAGCTGGAAAGATGACCAAATCCAAGCATCCCACGAAGACTATCATGACTACCACTCGTCCTTTTGAATTGCTTCACATGGACCTCTTTGGTCCTACACATTATTCTGCATTCACAAATGCAGCATCTCTTTATGGCTTTGTCATAGTTGATGACTATTCTCGTTATACTTAGGTGCATATCATCACATTTAAGCATGAAGTGTAGGAAATCTTCAAGCGTTTTTCCTCAAGGGCCTCGACAAATTTTGGTGTGAAGATCAAGCAAATCTGGAGTGACAATGGGATCGAGTTCAAAAAAACTGGTCTTGATGACTATCTTGATGAACTTGGTATTACTCATGAGCTATCAGCCCCATACACTCCTTAGCAGAATGGCGTTCTGGAGCGCAAGAACAGGACTCTTGTTGAGATGGCTCGCACCATGCTTGATGAATACAAGACACCTCGTTGATTCTGTCTTGAGGCTATCAACACTGCGTGCCACATCATCAACAGGGTCTATCTTCACAAACTCCTCAAGAAAACCTCATATGAAGTACTCACTGACAAGAAACCCAATGTGAGTTATCTCAATGTCTTCGATGCTAAATGTTGGGTTAGACATCCTCATCACAAATTCCAAATTTGCACCAAAAGCACATGAAGGTTTTATGTTTGGTTACGAAAAGGACTCGCACACCTACATAATCTTCATCAATCATCTTCAAAAGATTGTTGAGACTGTAGATGTGCGGTTTGATGAAACTAATGGCTCACAAAGAGAGCACCTCCCTTCTGTGTCAGGTGAAATACCTCCTGAGGAATCTATCAAGCTCAAGGCTACTGAGGATATCATCCCAACTGAAGAATCAGCTGAAGAAGTCATTCCTGACAATGAAAATCATTCTGGTGCTCCTGAAGAAACTGTCGCTGAAGAAAATTCTCAGCCAGAACAAAGTTGTCAACCAGCTCATCCTCGTGTCGCAAAAGAAGTGGAAATCGATAAAATCATCGATGACATCAATGCACCAGGTCCTCTCACACGCTCAAGAGCTTCACACTTATCTAACTTCTATGCACACTTTGCTTTTGAATCTATCACAGAGCCCACCAAAGTTGATAAGTCATTTCTGGAACCTGAGTGGATTCAAGCTATGAAAGAGGAATTGTATCAGTTCGAGCTCAACCATGTGTGGGAACTCGTCAAGCGACCATATCCTAGGAAGCACAATATCATCGGCACCAAGTTGATCTATCAAAACAAGCAAGATGAAAATGGCCTTGTGGTGAGGAATAAGGCTCGTCTCGTAGCTCAAGGCTACACACAGGTTGAAGGAATTGACTTCAATGAAACTTTTCCTCCTGTTGCTAGACTTGAAGCAATTCACATACTACTTGCTGATGCTAACCATCATAATATCATCTTATATAAAATGGATGTGAAAAGTGCATCCCTCAATGGTAAGCTTGAGAAAGAAGTATATGTTGCTCAACCCCTGGGTTTTGAAGATCCTAAACATCCTGACAAAGTCTTTCAACTCAACAAGGCCCTCTATGGCCTCAAGAAGGCCCCTCGGGCGTGGTATGATACTTTGAAAGAATTCCTCACGAAGAAAGGCTTCAAACCCGGTTAACTTGACCCAACTCTTTTCACTAAGTCATATGATGATGAATTATGTGTGTGTCAAATCTATGTGGACGATATTATCTTTGGATGTACTGATGAACGTTACAGTGACAAATTTGGTTACATGATGCGTGAAGATTATCAAATGCCCATGATGGGAGAGCTGAAATTCTTCCTAGGCCTTCAAATTCGTCAACAACGCAATGGCATCTTCATATCTGAAGAGAAATACCTCAAGGATGTTCTAAGGAAATTCGGCATGCAAGATTGCAAAGGCATCAAAATCCCTATGCCCACAAATGGCCAATTGTGCACCGATGGAAATGGTAAAGACTTTGATCAAAAGTTATACTGCTCCATGATTGGCTCTTTCATGTATCTAAGTGCATCTAGGCCAGATATTATGCTTAGTGTTTGCATGTGTGCCCGATTTCAAGCTACACCGAAGGAATCACACCATAAGGCTATGAAGCATATTCTTTGATATCTAGCTCACACTCCAACACTTGGATTATGGTATCCCAAGGGCTCTGGTTTTGATCTCGTTGGATATTTTGACTCTGACTATGCTGGTGATCGAGTGGATCGCAAGTCTACATCCGGCACATGCAATTTCCTCGGACGATCCTTAGTATGTTGGTCCTCAAAGAAGCAGAACTATGTATGACTCTCCACTGCTGAAGCTGAGTACATAGCTCCTGGGTCATGCTGTGCTCAATTACTATGGATGAAGCAAACCCTCAAGGACTATGGCGTCAACATGAAGAATGTGCCACTCTATTGTGGCAATAAGAGTGCCATCAAGATTGCTCACAACCTAGTTCAGCACTCAAGGACAAACCACATCCAGGTCCATCATCATTTTCTTCGTGATCATATGTTCAAGGGCGACATTTCCATCTACCACGTGAAGACTGACGACCAACCGGCAGATATCTTCACAAAGCCCTTGGATGAGAAGAGATTTTGCAAGTTGCGGTGTGAGCTAAATATCTTAGAATCTTCGAATGTTCTTTGAAAGGACACACATCCTAAATCTTATGCAAAATTGATGACTTTGATGCGCAACACACGAAGTAACGTTTTTCTTCAATCAATGAAGACTAACCCTCTAAGTGTGAAGAAATTAATGAAAAAATTGATCCTCAAAGCCCAACGACAATTGTACGCGGTGTCTGAAATCATCATTCCTATACGGTGGGTCACGCCACCAACAAAAGTTGAAAATCTTCAATTTGAGTTTTTCTTCAGTTTTTGAATTTCCTCAACTGTTCAATTTCTTGAACTTTGCAATGTCTTCACGCTTTCCGTTGTTGTTCTTCATTGACTATATATATTTGAGTTTATGTCTTCTACATCATTCACTTATTGCTATTTCTGCAGGTTTCTGCTAAGTGAATGTGATCGGACCCCTCCCCCTCAATGCTAAACTCAACCCAATCTGTTCACAAATTCTTCATGTGCGTTCTATTTTATACCCGTTCAAAATCTTCACCGTGTCCTTGTTGGCTGAAGTATTTGCGAACGAGACGTTAAAATTTTCCTATCTGAATTTTTGGCTTATCTATTCACTGTGTCCTTGTCGACTTATCTATTCACCCACGATCTCACACGATCTCCACCTCTCTGTATGTGGGTGACACATTTCACACGGATGAGAAGGGTCAGGGGCACGTGCGTCCAGTTTCCTTGGGCGAACAATCTTTCACCTCGGCTATAAATACCCCCTCACCCTCCTCACTTCATTTTTACTCCGCAAGACCTCCACTCCCTCGCTTGAGCTCTCAAAACCTAGGGCCACTGCTACTTCTATTGTCACCGGTGATGAAGAGCTTCGCTGCCTCAACCTCGTCGCCGTCGTACTCACGCTGGCCTCAGATTTCGTCACTCCGCCGCCGCCGTAGCAGTCTTGCTCTACCAAGCTTGGGCGTGGAAGATCCGAACCGACGAGCTTCAAATCTACTATTCATAGTTCGTCGTGTTCTTCGTCAAGGGTAATTAAATGCTACTTTTACCTACCTTGTCAATTCCAGTGATTTCTACAAATCTTCAAAAAGGTGTTTATTCTTCAATCTTCACACTCTAAACACCTCACACAAACATATGTTCTTGATCTATTTCTCTCAGCAACGTTTTTCTTCAAGATTCCTCAATTATGTGGATTTTCAATCCACACAACTCTGGAACCTAAGTCAAAGAACGCTTAGTGAAATTCTTTAAGTGACATCTGGTCAAATTCCTCAAACTTGTTCCTTTTTGAAAAAACTATTGAGAACGCATATGACCTCTCCAAATTCTTCGCACCTATACTCTGTTCGCAGGTACAAATGTCTGCTGCTGAATCTATAGGTTCTCATCAACTTAACTCATTTGCAGCGTTCCTCGAAGACAAATTGCACACCTCCTCAGAAAACTCAATCGTTCAAAATCCTCAGCTGAAGAAAATGGCTGACGGCAAGAAACCTCAAAAAGGAGGGAAGAAACTGGAAGTCAACACTGGCTTTGAAATTCCTGATGATATCTATGAAGAATATTGCACTCTTGACGAGGCCAAATATGGCAAGGAGACAAAGAATCAGCGCAGGGTCCGCTTAAAAAGGATAGAGAGAAGATGGGTTAGAGAATGGAGGGAATATCACTATGTCACACCCAAGTACATGAAGAAATTCATTGTACACCCTCCATGCCCACGACATCCATTGGCACCTGGCCAAATTGCTGATCCCTCTAGTATCAGAAGAGGTGAGGAATTTCCCAAGGAATGGGCCAAGCGTCAAGACAAGTTGGCTAGAATGGCCAAAGAGGCAGTGAGGAAATTCAATGAAGATTCTGCTGCTGCTGCTGCTGAGGCCTCTGCTAGCAAGCCTAAAAAGGCAATGCCCAAGAAACCAGCTCACTAGCCCAGTTCTTCTGCCTCACATCCAAGCTCCTCAGCAATACCCTCATGGCCCAGCTCTGCAAATCCCTCACGACCAATTCCTCAAGATGCTCTAGCTCCACCAAAGTCCTCAGCACCTGTGCATCTCGCCTCGTGCCAAAGGACAACAAGCATCTCTATTGCCTCAGAAGCTTCTGCAAGTTCTTCGGCTCCTCCGCATTCCTCAACAGGCCCCACTGTGCCGATGTCTAAGGCCATTGTAGGACGTGGCGCTATACCAAGTCCTCACAAGAAGTAAGTCGCCTTCCATGTGCTGTCTAGTGAAGACGAAGTTGATGATGAGGAACTCACCAAAATCATCAGAGACAGACAGGAAAGGGCCGCTAAAGCCAAAGGCAGCAATGTACCATTGATGCTGGATCCAAAGTTGATCCTCGATTTCATCGACCTATGGCATGAGGACCCCAACACTCCTTTGCATGAGATGAACCTCACTCTTGGTCAAAGTCATATGCTGACTGCCTTCATTGGTGAAGAAAAAAATGGAAATTTGAACAGGCCAGAAATGCAAAGAAGGATCAGTACAAGAAAGAAAGATTGTTGAAAAAAAATATCGTGAATATGTCTCCTGAGGAACTTGTGAAGCTGCAAGCTGAGATCAAAAACCTTAGTGATGAATTTGACAGATACCATGCTGATTGGCTGGGAGCCAAAGTCAGATTCATCAAGCTGACCAAGGGATTCACCTCAAACATTGCAGCACCAACGCCACATGAATCTCCTCAGGCTGAGGCATCTGCTCAGCCCACTGATGAACATGCCAGCACCGTCGATGAAAATCAGGCTGCTGATGAAACTGAAGTTACCAGGGTTGATGACTATATTCCAGCCGCTAAAGAAATTGCCAGGGAAACCACTAGTGTTGCGCCTGAGGAACAAGCCAGGCCAGCTGAGACTTCAACCGTTGTGCCTGAAGAAACTGACCAAGCCAGGCAAACTGAAATAGTTGTGCCTGAGGTAATTGAACAAATTTCCTCTGCTCCTCCTACACCAACACCAAGTCCAGTTCTTCCTTCTGCATCAGAAGTGAGGAAAACAAAGGCTGTAGAATGAGTAGTAGTGAAGAAAAGGAAAGCATCTACTTCTTTAGAGTCTGTTGCCCCTAAGAAGATGAAGAAATTGACTAGTTCGGTCAAGAATCCCATTGATGATGTTCCTCTCTCAAGCATGCCATCAAAGGAAATCATTCCTTTTGGTAAAGAATATGTGATCCCAAGCGGATCTGATGAATATGTTCCTTCTGCTGCTTCTTCAAAGCAGTTGGACGAAGAAATTGAAGTGGATGATATCCCTTCAACCGCAGTGATCTCATCGCCTATGCCTCAGTTCATAGCTGAAGAGGCAGACGTTGAAGAATTAAGTGAAGATGGTGAAGACGTGGACATTGGAAGCACAACTCCTATGATGAATGATGACTTTTGGGAAAGTCAGCACCCCAACTCTCCATTGTTCACGCCATTGCAAAAAATTCCTCAGTCCCCAGAGCACACTAAAGTTCAAACGGGCTCTAACGAACCTCGCACCACTCCTTCCATACCTGAAGAAATTCTAGCCTCTAGTACCGATGAAAATGCTGATGAAGAAATAAAGACTCAGGATGCAACTGAAGCAGAAATGGAAATTCCTCAACATGTGATTCCTGAGGATGTGATGCAATTAACTGATACTCCTCAGCCCAAGCCGAAGGATCCCTTCTCTAAGAAGCAAAACTTCAAGGCTGATGACTTCTACCACGAGCATGTGTTCTTCATAGACTTCAACCCATATGACTCTGCTTGTCTTAGAAGGAAGCGCTTCTGGACTGCCAACCAAGCAAACTTCTATTCTTCACTGCTTTTTGATAAGGACAAAGTCTTCGACCATGTGCATATTCCTCATGTGGACATGGAATCACTGCCTTGCTTCACACCAGTCCTTAGTGTTCTTTATGATGTTGGACTGCTCACCCTCTGCACAGATATATGTGATTGGAATGAAGATCTCATTCTTCTGTTCTACGCAACACTGCACATCACAGGAACTGCTGAAGATGTGAACTCTTGAGTGTTGGACTGGATGATAGAAAACACTCACTTCAAAGCACCGGCCTCTGAATTGCTTCATGCCCTACCTATCATTCCTCCCCTTGAAGGTGCACGGTGTATATATCATGAACCCGAACTCACTCACCATTATATGCAAGTGTTGATGAAGCCGTTGAAGCCTGGTCAAGCCCCAAGAACCAAATTCCTCGTGAAGGAATTGCTATATGTGCCTCGGACTGTCTATCGCATTATGACAAAGACATTGAGTCCAATCAAAGGACATGAGTCGAATGAAGAAGAGATCATTGGCATCGTGAAGAATCTGCTGTTCAATATCATGCAGGGGAAGTTCTTCTATATCTTGCAATCGAATTCCTCAATATCAGTATTTACACTTCAGATGTTTACCTCGTTGAAAACTTAACCTATATTGTCATCAATCACCAAAAAGGGGGAGATTGTAAGTGCATCTAGTGCCCCTTAGTGATTTTGGTGTATTGAAGACTAATAGGTTAAGGGACTGATGCGTTTGTGAGTGTACACAAGTCTATAAGTCTATGAGGAGTTTGATATTTACAGAGAAATTTGACCCCTAAAAATGAATGTCTTCAACTGAAGACTTCGGATTTCTGAAGACTTTCTTAAGATTTTGAAAGTGAAGAAATTGGTGTAACCATGAAGACTTGATATTCATGCAAAGAACATGAAGCGTGAAGACTTTTGTTTTCGTAGTTTCATTTTCTCTTTCTTAAGTCATAGGAAACACCGTACTATTAAAGGGGGTCAAGGAAAAACTAAGGAAACATATCCAAGTGATGCTCAACTCAAAGTCCTACACCTACCAATCCTTTCGAGTGAAGCCATTGGAAATCTCATACAGTTCAGTAAATTTCTTCAGTGACAGAGACGAAGTTCTTCTGGTCTCTAAGGAATTTTTTCTAACTGAGGAGTTAGGAATTCGCCAGTGCATATTGCCTACAAGTGAGGAACATGATAGCCCTGAGGAATTTGATACTCAAATTTCCGACCATTGTTGTGCTATGCGCCAGCTGTCCCAAAATATCTACCCACCTAACGATCATATCATTGAAGAGCATTTATGTCTTATCATGTCGGGCTGCTCCCTAGGCTAAATATAGCCGCCCCTACAACCACTAGCTGGTTGGCTACTCCGAGAGAAATTGACACTTGTCATAAGAGCAACCCATCCTCCGAGGACTTTGAGCGTAAACAATCAAGTGAGGAAAAACCCAAAACCCAATCACCTAAACCCAAAAAAATTTGAGCATCACTGAAGAGATTGTTGTGTGGAACCAACGCTTGTTACCTTTGACGACTTTGATATTCCAGACGGTTACGCGCCAATTGTCTAGAGCATCCAAGAGGAATTCTGGATCACCGGGTGACCAAGTCTGTGAAGGTTTGGAAGTCACCTGTGAAGACTTACAACGAGTGATTGGGCGAGATCTGTGTGACCGTAGCTCAAGGGGATATGGTGAGGACTTGGTGTCTTCGACTGTGTGTCCAGGACTGGGTGTCCGGGACTATGTGTCCTCAGGTTTAAATACCTAGCCGCCCTAACCATACGTACAACTGTCATAGCAGTTGGAACTGGTCTAACAAATCATTATCTTCATCAAGCCTACTGGTTCTATTTCCTCAACTCTTCCATTTACTCATTTATGTGTTGATGAACTTGATTTGTACTGTTTGAAGACTTTGACTAAAGACTTTCTTAATTTCCTCAACCCAATTTCTTCAGTCTTCAATCCTTAGCATGCTTATCCTTTTACACGCTACTTGTACTCTTTGCTCGTTTTCATTTCATCATGATGACCATGCTAATGTTTTGTTATGCTTGCACCTGAGTATCTATTCTGCTGCTAAGTAGTTCGTTGCTTAGGAAATTCCTCAGGTAGAATTTCCTCAGTGACGAATTTGAAAAAATCGCCTATTCACCCCCCTCTAGTCGATATAACGCACTTTCATGAAGGAGTAGTCGCCGGAGGAGGAACCACTGGAGATGTCTTTGAAGAAGACCATGGCAACCCCGATGGTAGGATGCGAGACGACGAGAGGGAGGAAGCGGCTATAGCTTAGCAAGGAAGGAAGGAAGTAGGAAACAGGGGAAATGTGACTTGTGGTGGAAGAGAAAAGGGGGTGGGGAAGGGGGAAGGGGGCGCGGTAGATATTTTGGCGATATGCCAAAATTTTGGAAATGTGGAGGGAAACTTTGTGAGCGGTGCCACCGGACCATTTACGTTGAATGATTGTGTGCATCGCAAATGATTCTTATGCTTTACACGCATGGGATGAGTTTGATAATTCAAATTTTGGTCTCAAGGCATGGGCACATTCACTTTGAAAGCGCGTAGTGCCACCGGACCATTCACTTTGAACGATTGTCTGCATCACAAACGATTCTTCTGCTTTACGCGCATGGGATGAGTTTGATCATTCAAATTTTGGTGGAAATTTCCCCGGGTACGTCATTGCATAATTTAACATCGCTTGCTAATTTGGGCACACAAAAGAGCGTACAGTAGATAGACCACACTTAATGAATCAAGCAATTTTAGTAATTACACAGAGCCAGTTGCCTAAATATTGCTCTAACAAAAGACCATCATTAAAAACAAAGCCTAAGTACGCATAATAAAAATCCGCCGCAGCTCAGGCCTATGCATCACCGGTGTGAGATGAGACGTCGATGACTTTTCCTGGCGACATGCCGCCATTGGTGGACTCCGCGTCCCCCCTACTGAAGTCGACCGCGTCCTCGTCCTCGTCCTCAACGCCACACTCAAGGTTGTAGTACTCGTAGTTGTGGCTGCGCCAGAGCTCGTGTTGGTACTCCACCGCTGATTCCTCGATGGACAGACTCTTCTCTACCTCAACCTCGGCCACACACAACTCCTCCTCCCGACACTCCTCAATCTCAGCCACCTCCTGCATCTCTAGCTCCCGGTCGGCGACCTCATTAGGAAGCAGGTGCTCCATGGTCACCGCCACCTTTTCAGACGTGGGTTGCATTATGGAGTCCGAGGTGGCCTGGAATATCTTAGCGTGTGCATCCTCGATCTTGGCGTGGATGGCCTCGACCCAGGCCAGGGCAACATCAGCGGCATGGACGGCAACTCGAGAGCTCTCGGCGTTTGCAGCCCCCGCACAGGAGCAGCTGCAGCCGTCTCAGCTGCGTAGCTGCCCTGTCAACTGCCGCAGACGCCCTCTTGGCGGAAGCGGCCGTGCTCAATGCGGATGCAGCGGCATTCTCGGCGAAGGCGGTTGCGCTCTCGGCGCAGGTGGCGGCGCTCGGGGGGGGGGGGGTGACGTGGCCATCGTACGGGCCTTCACGAAGTGTTTCCATGGTATCTTCTTTGCAAGTAGGGGGTGCAGGAATGGGGATCTGGAATCGTGGATTCGGGGGTTGCCGGCACTAGAGCAGACGAGCCAGCGAAGCTTAAGGAGGGAGACTTAAATAGACCCAGATATTTTCATCGCAAACGGTTCTTAGAAAACAAATGTGTGTGATGTTGTAGATATTTTTTATTAGCTCTGAAACACAAATTCAGAATACAGTGCCAACGGAAAGTGTTTTAAATGAGCGAGAAATTTTGTAGTACTAATACAATTGTCATGTCAAATTTCGAAAAATTTCAGGGGTCATTTGACCTTCTAAGACATTTAAGTGATTTTCTAGCCATTTAATGACCGTAATTGAAATTTGAACTACATGTACATGCAACAGCTAACTATAACGGTTCGAAAATTCATATTTCGTGTACTTGTGTGCGATTTAATTCCGTTTGCAGTAAATTGGAAGGAATTTTGAAACATACTGGTCTAACGGCTATGACACAATTAAGCATGGAGTGACATGGCATTTTAGTTCCAAAAAATAAAAAAAATCAGAAACACGTGAAACCTTGGTTCATGTAATGTCATGCCACCAAGATGATGTGGTAAAAAAAATTGGCATGTTTGACTAAAGTTTGGACACACACCACTCACAAACTGGAGCAACTCACTAGAAGGCGCGTGGTTCCGAGAGGGAACAATGCATGTTTGATGACGAACGGGAGATAGCTTCCTCTTTCGGCCTTCAATTTTTTTCTACGTCTAACGTGCACTACTACAACAGTAATGTGAAATTTTTGAAAATTCTAGGGGTCATTTGACCTTTTAAAGACATTTAAGTGATTTTCTAGCCATTTAATGACTGTAATTCAAATTTGAACTACATCTACATGCAATGCGTAACCAAAATGGTTTGAAAAGTCATATTTGTGTACTTGTGTGTGAGTTAATTCCATGTGATGTAAACAAGAAGGAAGTTTCAAACATATTTGTATCACGACATGGACACATATGCATGAATACGTATGCATGGAGTGGCATGACATGTTAATTCAAAAAAATCAGAAACACATGAAACCTTGGTTGATGTAATGTCATGCCACCAAGATTATGTGGTAAAGAAATTGGCATGTTTGACGAAAGTTTGGACACACACCCCTCACAAACGGGATCAACTCGCTAGAAGGTTTGTGGTTCCGAGAGGGAACAATGCATGTTTGATGACGAACGGGAGATAGCTTCCTCTTATGGCCTTCAAATTTTTTCTACGTCCAACGTGCACTACTCCAACAGTAATGTGAAAATTTCGAAAATTATACGGGTCATTTACCTTTTAAAGACATTTAAGTGACTTTCTAACCATTTAATGACCGTAATTCAAATTTGAACTACATCTACATGAAACACCTAACCAGAACGATTTGAAAAATCATATATGTGTACTTGTGTGCGAGTTAATTTCATGTGTAGTAAATTAGAAGGAATTTTCAAACATATTGGTCTCACGATATGGACACATGCATACGTATGCATGGAGTGACATGGCATTTTATTTCAAAAAAATAGAAAAATGGTCAGAAACACATGAAACCTTGGTTGATGTAATGTCATGCCACCAAGATGATGTGGTAAACAAACTGGCATGTTCGACGAAATTTTGGACACACACCCCTCACAAACCGGAGCAACTCGCTAGAAGGTTCGTTGTTCCGAGAGGGAACAATGCATGTTTGAGGATGAATGGGAGATACCTTCCTCTTACGGCCTTCAAATGTTTTCCTACGTTTAACATGCACTAATGCAACTGCCATGTGAAAATTTGGTAAATTTCAGAGGTCATTTGACCTTTTAAAGACATTTAAGTGATTTTTTAACCATTTAATGACCGTAATTCAAATTTGAACTACATCTGCATGCAACGCCTAACCATAACGGTTTGAAAAATAATATTTTTGTGTACTTGTGTGCGAGTTAATTCCATGTGCAGTAAATTAGAAGGAATTTTCAAACATATTGGTGTCAAGGCATGGGCACATGCATGGAGTGCATGCCATGGCATTTTAATTCCAATAATAATAATAAATAATCAGAAAAACATGAAACCATGCTTGATTTAATTTCATGCCAACAAGATAATGTGGTAAAGAAATTGGCATGTTTGACGGAAGTTTGGACACACACCCCTCACAAACCGGAGCAACTTGCTAGAAGGTTCGTGCTTCCGAGAGGGAACAATGCATGTTTGATAACGAACGGGAGATAACTTTCTCTTATGGCCTTCAAATTTTTTCTACATCCAACGTGCACCACTACAACTGTAATGTGAAATTTTGGACAATTCTAGGGGTCATTTGACCTTTCAAAGAAATTTAAGTGATTTTCTAACCATTTAATGACCGTAATTCAAATTTGAACTACATCTACATGCAACGCCTAACCAAAATGGTTGGAAAATAATCATATTTTTGTGTACTTGTGTTCGATTTAAAAAATCATCAGATGATGTAAATATCCGGTGTTCAAAAAAGAAAATATAACAATCTGGAAAGACAACCGGCCCCCACAAGATTACCATTCTATCTCGCGGCTTGAGGTTTGGTAGGTGATTGACGGGGATAACTAATCAGACACGGTTCTGTATTGGAAACCGTCAGCTATTATGTTCACACATGGATTTGATGCGGGAATTGTGTGTAATTCAAACTACAGTACTTGTAAATTCCGGCGACCTGCGTGTGTACTATCCCCGTCGATCTAGATTCCGGCAGCCAATAAATACTACCTTGCTCATGTCGTCCCTCCTGCATTCTCATCTACATCCCCCCCTCGCTCGCCCTCTCTCTCTCTCTCTCTCTCTCTCTCTCTCTCTCTCTCTCTCTGTCTCTCTCTCTCTCTCTCCCTGTCTCTCTCTCACTCTCTCAAATCTCTGCCATGGCGCCGCTTGTCTGCCCACATACCCACGAGGAGTTGCCGCTCCCGAGGACGCTCACTCGATTAGAAGCGACGAGGACCCCAACGCGCTGCCTGACGAGGTTGCGCCGGACCCCCCAACTTTGGATTTGTTTTGGGGCCAGTACAATATTTGTCTATGGAAGTCGCTGCCGCCGGCTGAGAAAGCCAGGAAAGTGGTGTCCAAGAAGGAGATGGCGAAGGAGGAAGCCAGGTACCATGCGGCCTATGAAGCCCGTGATGCCGCCTAGAAAATGGAGGCGGCAGAGCTTTGGGGGCGGGCACGTCGTCGTGCCGAGGAGGTGTACGAAGATGGGTACTTCGCGAGGAAGGTCATAGGCGCTTGGCGCCTCATCGCTGCGTGGAGGTGGGCCGATAAGCTCCAGCATGCCACCGATGAGGAGCTCCGGTGGGCGCCCAACGAAATGGCAAGATCGGCCGCGCGCGTCCGCCAGCAAGAGGCAGATCGGTATGTCAAGCGCTACGAGGAGAAGGAGTCAGAGTACTGCCTCTACATTGGGAAGACGCCGCGCACCAGGGAGCTGCTGGCGAGGGGCTGCCAGAATACTGGCCCCAGGAAGGATCATTAGTCTTAGTATTGTTCGTTTTCGATTTTATGCATTGTACCTAGTAGTTAAGTATCATCATGTATATGTGATGATATTATATAT
>LR738713.1:225158625-225187844 GCA_902687465.1 Secale cereale | reverse complement strand
ATATATATATATATATATATATATATATATATATGTATTATGAATTCCATTTTCTATCTATTTTTGTATACTAATTTTAATCTAGCCGTTATCATCCACATATACAGAATAGAAAGCGTATATACACACATTGAAACATAACATATAATAATGAAAAACAGAGTACACACATTAAAACAAAGCAATAAACAGAGCAATACTATGATTGCTATGAATACATAGCTATCCACGTCGAAACGACTTCCCAAAATAAAACGCGTCCATGAGACCATGACCAACAACCCTTGCCTAGGGTAGCCCTTGGCCCTCGGTGAACTTGTGCAGGCGTTCGTCCAAGCGGTCGACACGCTCGCGGTACATCTGGAGCGCGTCCTCGAGCTCCAAGTTGGCTATTTCATCGGAGATCACCAGCTCGAGGATGCCACGGCCATGTTCCTCTACTGCGCCCAGGTGGACACCTGGGCTAAGGAGGCGGTCGAGCCTACGGACAAGCGCGTTGGCATCCAGTGGGCCACGGACAAGGCGAACGGCGGCACCCACACGACTGGCGCAGCGGGCGTCCGGTGCCAGTATGGCGCGGCCGGCCTCTAGTGCAAGTACGCCATTGAGGGCCTCTACTAACTCCTGGCGAGTAATGGGGGTATTGACCGGACGTGTACCCAGCTGCGACGCCGTGTCAACAGCAGGCAAGCATCGATGGATCCGCTATTTCCGTGTGGCGCACCGTGCCTCTCGCTCTGTGGCGCTCCAACGGTATCACCGTGCGGCGTGCCGCATCCTATCGGCGCGGACACGCCTAGCTTGCTCTGCGGCGCGCCATCGATCATGTTGTGCGACGAGCTGCAGCCTGTCGACGCTGACATGCCTATCTTGATCTGCAGCACTCAAGCGCCATGTGCCAAAGGTCTGCTCAATCCTGGCGATGACGCGCATCATGGCGTCGTCCATCACGTTGCCGAGGAGCGCTTCGGCCTCGACGGGCAGTGGCGCCTATTTGTTTTGCTCGTCGATGAGGTTGATGGCAGAGGCGGCATTTGGTGGGTTGGTATGCTTGGAAAAGGTGGATGTGCTACAAGTTGCGCTTGTCGCCTCCGTGCGTCTCGCGCCCCCTATGCACAATATGCCAGGGTGGCAGGAAATAGTTGAGGAAATGGCGGGAAATGGTGGCGTGTTCAAAAAACATCATCAATTAATGGAAACTTAGCATCGAGCTAGAACAAGTCACAGATGATGATCAGATGAACACGGACAACACTAGGGAACCCGTCGGTGATGAATTCATCAATCCCAAACGGTTGAATACTAGCAAGCGTTCGCCCACAACACATACGGCCTATTCCATCACAAATAGGTCGGGTGGATCAACTGTCTGCCACGTATTGTACATTGTCAAAAAGTAATGCGGTAGACCTTCTTTAATTAACATGTGTTAAAAATTAAAAACAAGGACCTCGAGGTTAAATTAGCTGAGGGAATGGGGCATTTCGGTCATTTGGCCGAAATGACCCATCCCATCAGCTAATTTAACATCAACACAACTTCTCATCCATTCACCCATCCGATGGCTGCTCCAGCCTAAGCACACTTAACTTGATAGTTTTCTTACATGAGCTACTGGTGGAACAGCTAGTCCTTGCTGATAGATGTTGTGTAGATAGAGCGCACATACGTCTTATTAGAAGCAATCATCTACGTTATTATCGGTCTTCGCACACATTTCTGATTACAGACCTGTTTGTCGCGTATCACACACATCTTGTTATATTGAACCATTTATGTTCTCTTGCCTAATCACAAACAGTTCATCCGAGTGAACCGTATGTTGTGTATCGCACACGCCTTCATCTGGCTGCCCATTTCTTTTGTTCCTCCTCATCACAAATAGTTAATTGAATTGAACCGTAAGCCCTTCATTGCACACGCAACTAAAACCTGAACCATGTTTGATGCATCCGTCAGTGCAAATGTTTTATACATTTCTGACGGTTTTCATACAGCACCATTTGCGATTATGGCATCGCACACTGATTCTCGAGGGGTCTCTGATTGTAGTGTCGCGTTAGCAGCATCCTGCAATAGTGCTTGTTAGGAAGAGTATCCGAGACATTTGCGGTTGACTGGTGAGGTGGAGTTGTTCTCCCTTAGTGTATTTTAAATCTGTCAGGTCAGGTCGACTTGTTCTTCTTCACTATATGTTCAAGCTATCATCTGCGTAGTATCATCACTTCTGGAGCTCTCATATTTTGGGTAGTAGACCACATTATATTAATGCACACACCAAATTACAACATGCATGGAATCTCTCAGAAGAATTTCAGAGATAGCACAAAGGGGTTTACAGGGCGACAGTATTGGATTAGAATCACTTCTGCGTTACAAAGATAATCTCACTTTTTATATGTTTTCATGCATGTCAGGTATTGAACATGATCAAAATGAATATGAGAATGGGCGCACAAGAGGAATATTGCGGAACAATCCACTGGCTAACAAACTTGGCATGGTGGAGGCTGGCCTCTCTTATTCACCCATCAAGGTGCTTGCTCTAACTTGGCAAGGTTGTATTGGTCGCACATATTTTGCATATGACCTCTTGCATTACTTCTACTTTGTTACACACCACCATCTGCTTAGTTTAACCATCATATATGAGTATATTCCATACCTATCCATTTTTTGTACCTATTCCATGTGTCATCATACTATGTCTTTTCAGTCAAATGTTGTTCATTCGTAATAGATGTCCAAAAGGAAGAGGATGAGTGCAGATCTTCAAGGAGTACAAAGTAGGTATTTCGAAAAGGTAATGGTACCTATTAAATCAGATAGATCAGCAGCCAAACCCCTATTAGAACTGCTAAGAGCCGAGCGTCAGGTACTGTCTATGATATCAATTCAAAATTCAAAATCCTAAATCCCTGCGTGCGCCTTACCTTCTGTCTTGTATGCAAACTAATTTTAGATGAATCTCTGTTGTCAAAGGATCATACGATCTCAAGACAATATTGGGCACTGCATTGCTCTTGTCAGTACCTCTTGCCCTTTGTCAGCATACTTACACTCATTGTTGTTTGATTATGTGGCATCACTGTAAATGTTCGCTTCTTTATCTTCCCTTTGCTCAAAATTATAAGATCTATATTTACTCTTAGATAAATGTAGAATTAAAACAATGGTTATGAAGTTTGGATTGCTCATGTAAGTACATGTTGTCATGTACTCCCTCTGTATCGAATTAATTGTTGCTCAATTGGATGTATTTAGAACTTAATAGTGCTAGATACGTCCATTTGAGTGACACATAATAATGTACAGTGATAGTATTAATGTACTTGCATTACGAGATAGTTGATTGTCTAGCATTACTCTGTATCTTATCTGCCCTGCCCTCCACTTTCTCCTAATTATCAGATCTACATTTACTCTTACCAAGATGTTGAATAAAGCCAATGCCAGTACACACATTAATGTATGCATTCCTCTTGTCAGTACCTTTTTCCTTGTAACGCTGTACTTAATTAATTGCTATTTGATTATGTATCATCACTATGCACCTGAGCTTCATTATCCTCTATTTCTTCCAATATTATTTGATCTATATTACTCTTTACAAAATGTAGAATAAAGGCAACACTTATAAAGAATTTTATTTTAGGAATTTATTGAATTATCCTTCCATCAACATGGAGAACGGCTTTGTCCAGCCCGTGTTAACATGTAATGTAAGTTCATCCTTCTCAAGCCTTCATCCTTTCTTCTAGTATAGATTTGGAGATGCATCATTTCCTCCACTTATGTTTACTTTGGTGTTTACATCTGATTGGATGTTTGCAGCAACTACCAGTTTAAAATTGTAGTTGTAAAAACATGTTCCTTATGCATAATAGATCCATTTATTTGCTTATATAATTGTGAAACATGTTACGTATCTCCTTGTTTCTCTTTCATAGTCGTATCTCTCATGCCAGGCGGAACTTTAGGGAAGATAGTGAGCCAAACCATCTTGAAGAGAGCGATGACCCCAAGGTCATATCTTGATGAAGACAATGAGTTGAAGCTACTCACCAGCAGCTGTGAGACAACCTCTGTGCAGTTGCTGCCTCAATCAGTTCGACTTCTTCAGTCTCAACTTAAAGTGGAAAGGCTTGCTTCAACTCAGCTCCAACTTGATGTCATTGATGTGAAGAAGGCTGAAGAGGACACCCATGCGTGCTTTCTTGCTACGCAGCTACAGTTAGAGCATCTATCGGTGACACAACTAAGGTCTCATTAGCTTGTTCAGCTGCTTTGGGTGCAGCGCCCGTGCAGGCCTAGTGCCTTCTGAAGTGCTATCAGTTTTGTATATTCTTTTGTTGTCGCGTTTAATGCACTCGTGGCGACCTTTCATGCCTAGTGTATGTAATCCGCGGCCACGTCGCGCTTATTTTCACCGGTGGCGAACTTTGATGCCTAGTGCATGTAATATGTCGTAATTTCTTTATTGTATAGTCTAGGTTTATTCTTGGTCAGTATGCTGTAATTTAGGCCAGAAGCTTCAATGGATATCAATGTTGTTGGTCTTCGGGCCAGCCCGTAACTCGCTATATATGGGCCAAAACATGGTCCTATAATCATCTTGGGCCATTAGCAGGTCTTAACGTATAGTAGTTTTCCGCCTTTAATAGGCCGAGTAAAGTTCTGGGACAGTTGGGCTAGAGAATACCATGGGATTTTAACAGGCTAAAAACTAGATTGGGCTAGCGATGAGCGAAAAAATTCACGGGCCAATAAGGCCCATGTTTGGCCCAAATAGAACGAGCCGTTAATAGGCCAAAATATATCTCAGGCCCTATTTGGCCCAATAAATTTATGGTCTTTAAGAAGGCTGGTATCAACATGGGCCGTAGGCCCAACAGTGTCACGGGCCATTAACAGATGGGTTGTAAGCAGGCTGGATTCAACGCGGGTTGTAGTTAGGCCCAACTATTAGACGGGCCATTAATAGGCCAATATGCGTGTTTGGATGAAATTTGTCCACGAAGACTATGAGACGTTAAGAGGCCTAAAGTTACTTCAAACAAGAAATAGCCCAGTTTGTCCATGGGCTGTTAAATGGCCTAAAGTGAAACCAGGCCGACAACGGCCCAGATGCACCACGGGCCACTAACATGCCGAATCTATTATCGGGTCGAGCTGGTAAACGGGCATTTAACATGTTGAAATACAAGCCCGTCTTATATTGGGCCCAAAACAACAGTGGCATGTTAATGGGCTTGATCTGATATGGGCCATAATTTGGCCCAAAACATGACAGGCTATGAATGGGCCTTATCTGATATGGGCCTCAATTTGATCCAAACCATGGCAGGCTGTTAACGGGCCAGCCCACTAGTGTTTGAAAATATATGGTGGGCCTTTAGCTGGGCCAGCCTTTTTACCTTCAATGGGCCACTATTGTGCTATGCCACGTGTCGACATGTCACAGGCGTCTTCCGTCCATTGTAGGGATGACATCTGTCCCAACGATGAGCTGACACGTGGATCTTCCGGCGAAGGAGAATTTTACACATGGAAAATCCCCATTGGTCGGGGTTGTTAACAGATTATTGGATCCAAACTGGAATCCGATAGCTTAACGGAGACCCGTTACGGTGGATGCCACGTGTCGGTTTCCCTTGACGAAAAAGCTTCCATGATGTGCCATGTATTGTCATAGAAATGGACACTTTCGTGATGATAATTTTGATATTGTTATGGAACACTTCTACGCCAGCACAGGTATGACTATCTTGATTGTGTCATAAAACCGTCATAGATTTACATGCATGACAGCAAACGTGACCTACTGTGACAAACACGTATTATCACGCAAGTGGTTTTTTTGTAGTGCTACTAGTCACCCATAGGTACCAATCTAAGGTTCTGGTACAAAGATTGAACACAAGTAATGAACTAGGGTTTGAGAGGAGAGGGTGCTGTTGAATATCTTGATGAAGATTGGCCTCCCAAAGATGAGAGGATGTTGGTGATGATGATGACGATGATTTCCCCCTCCGGGAGGGAGGTTCCCCTCGCGAAATCGCCCCGCCGGAGGGCAATAGTGCTCATGCCCCAAGTTCCACCTCGAGACGGTGATGTTGTGTCCCGAAAGTCTTCCCCTTATTTATTATAGGTCAAAATGACTTATATACCAGAAGATGGGCACCGGAGGTGTGCCGAGGAGGGCACAACCCAGCAGGGCGCGCCTCGGGGCCCTAGCACGCCCAGGTGGGTTGTGCCGACCTGGTGGGCCCCCTCGGGTACTTATTTGCTCCAATATTTTTTAGATAATCAATCAAAATTTATCGTGAAGTTTCAGCTCATTTGGAGTTGTGCAGAATAGGTGGCCTGACGTTGCTTTTTCAGGTCCAGAATTCCAGCTGCCGGTATTCTCCCTCTTGATGTAAACCTTGCATAATATGTGAGAAAAGGCATTAGAATTACTCCAAAAGGCATTATTATGCATAAAAGCATTATAAATAATAGTATAAAAACATGATGCAGATGTATCAACTCCCCCAAGCTTGGACCTTGCTTGTCCTCAAGCAAAAAACCGAAATCAAAAAACATGTCCACATGCTTAGAGAGAGAGGTGTCGAAAGAACAAAATACACACATAGAAGCATCATCTATATTATTGTAACAACAACAAATTTATTAACTCATAATGCAACATAGCTTTATCTTATAGCTTATCATGAGCAAGTAACAATTCAAAACGCTATTCTTTACCTAATAATAAAAGACGGAACCTTTCATAGTTGTCCATACGTCAATCACGTGTTCTGTCAATCATGTTCACGTGGTCGGCTAACTAGGCCCCTATTAGCGTTGGGGTCGCCCGATAGGACCTTCCTGTTTGTTGTTAATTGGGCCTTTAAGTGGCGTCTAGGTTGCCAAACCTATTATCTCAAATTGAATCTATGTCCCGATCTGAATCATATTGACACTCCCGGGTCAAGGCCAACTATCAAAGGAGGCTTGGGCGCCAGCCGCCGCCGTGACCCACGACCGCCTTAACCAACGGGTTAGGGCCGTCATCGTATGAGTCGCCCCTGCCACCACCACACATCGCCAAGCATGGCCGTTGAGCTGTCCCTGGTGCCACCTCTCTTGCCAAGCCCGATACTTCACGCCTTGTGGGGGATCCATCGTCCCGGCGCAGCCAGTAGGCATCAATTTCTCTGGTAAGATAGGGATGCATGACGAAATGATGTTGAGCATGCAAAAATAGCTCGTCAACCCCCACGATATTATTGGAATTGATGCGGTGTCTATCTCTGCATGCGGTGCACGCCTGCCGGCCGTCCGACCCATACATGGACGGCTGCAGCGCACACATGCATGCAGCAGCTGAGCTCGGCATATAGTGGGTGCAACTTGGCGTCAAGGGTTGCCGGCATGGGGTGGCGATGAGGCGCGGGGATTGAAAATTTGAGATAGAATTGAGGTGGTTTGTAATCAGCTTGGTCCGGCCCAGTGGTTTCCTTGGGTTGCAGCTTCAAACAAATCCTTGCCATGAGCGAGGCTTGGGCGCCGGCCGCCCCTATGACTTCCTCATGAGGTTTCGGCTTGATCGTGGCCATACGGTAGCTATTCCTGTGATCATATGCTTCGGCCATCAGCTGCCGCGCCAACACTTAGGGCTTAAGGCCGCTATGGAATCCATGCCATCTAGACACCTTCATCATTGACATGTGCCATGTTATTGTACCAATTGTTCCTCCACGCCAGGGTCTAGATTATATGGTCGATGCATAATTGCAGATCACATGAGCAGAGGGGTTCAGCAACTCTTACTACTCTTGGCTCTGAAGGTGAATCCCTTACAGTACGTCAATACCTGCCAGGAATTACTACATAACCACTACTACATGATGCTCCTGACGCGACACTACGATCAGAGACCCTTCGAGAAACTGTGTGCGATGCAATCATCGCAAATAGTGGAGCATGAAAACTGTCAAAAATGTGTAAAACGTTTGCGAAGATGGATGCATTAGACACGGTTCAGATTTTAGTTGCGTGTGCGATGAAGGGCATATGGTTCAGTTCAATTAACTGTTTGCAATGAGGAGGACCAAAAGAAACGGGCAGCCAGATGAAGGCGTGTGCGATACAGAGCATACAGTTCACTCGGATGAACTGTTTGTCATTAGGCAACACAAAAGAAACGAGCAGCCAGATGAAGGTGTGTGCGATATACAACATAGGGTTCACTCTGATGAACTGTTTGTGATTAGGAAACGCAAAAGAAACGGTCAGCCAGATCAACATGTGCGCAATATACGGCATGCGGTTCACTCGTCCTTGTCGTCAGTGTGTGACCTCCGTGGCAACCGTTTGCTCCCCACTAGCCTCTTCTTGTACCGTGGCAACTGTCCACTACTACTTTTTGAGCTTGCGTTGTATTCCCTCGAAGAGGAATGGGTGATGTAGCATAGTAGTGTAAGTATTTCCCTCCGTTTTTGAGAACCAAGGTATCAATCTAGTAGGAAACCACGTGTAGCGAGCCGACCCAAATGGATCAAGTCTCTGTTCCTTACTGTCATCCCTGGATCGGTAATGCCGACACACAAAGTACTCGAAGGATTTATAACAGAGTTTCAATCACACACTTATTACATCGAATGTCTCAAAACAGAACTTATTACAAAAGATATGGCTTAAGGCCATCTAAATATGATAACAGTGGAAGGCTTGGAGGATGAAGTGAGTCCATAAACTCCAACGACATAGCTGAGTGCATGACAAACGACCTAGCACACCTTACTCTTCGTCTGAAAAGTATGCAATATGATATGTTGCAGCCCGAAACGGGTGAGCACATGGAATATGCTAGCAAGATAACACAGTAGAGCAAAGAACAGATAAATGTTATCACTACATGCCTATATGGCTAGTGGAGGCTCTAAGGTTATATTGTTTTGCACAAGGCCAATTTTTCCCAACAACAAAGGAATAAATTTTGATTTTAACTATCATGGTAGTTGAAACATCATTGAGAAGGTTCCTCCAACTCAATCCAATTAATGTAATCATTATCGACCCACCAATTTAATTTAGAGTGATGGGATCAAATCAATAATTCAAGTACCAGATACTCGGAATGTCCATAACCGGGGACACGGCTAATCATGATTAGTTTATACACTCTACAGAGGTTTGTGCACTTTTCCCCAGAAGACTCGATCTCCTCCGTTGGATTTTCTCGCACTGCATGGTGTTTGAGAAATGGATGATCGAGACACAGTCTTTTAGAAACATTCACTCTTTACCCTAGGTAGACCGTTACACCTAGTTTCCCCTACATCTGCTAGTCTACCACTAAAAGAGGTCATGCAACATACACAACTATGCTAGAGCCCATAATAGCTTGTGGCTGCACACGGAAGTTTTATAGCATGAATAATCTTATGATCCCTTTGAGCCTGGGTAGCATTCCATAGGATAATCCCATGGTTCCTCCAGGATTTCCTAGGACAACACTGGATTCTCTAGGTGCCCTGCAGCCAATCCACCCAGATGTGTATTAAAGTTGCCACCTCAAGTTGAACCACTAATTAGCAATCTCACATCTGTCATGGATACTCTGAAACCCAATCCACGTCTACGAGCATAGCATGGCAATATACGCATAAGGTAGAAGTAATTCCCAAGGGTTCGGTAATAAAACAGGTAATAGGTTCTACCTCATCATCTACTTCCCGGACCCACATGTTAAGAGATCCTATTCATGCAATGTGTGAGGGTTGAAACTAATGCATAAAAAACTGGGTAATAAAGGGGTATGATCAATGTGTTACTTGCCTTGCTCATGATTCACGAAACCTAGTGACTCGTAGTAGCACGCTTCGCACTCCGGGAATTCTATCGCAAACAAACAATAGCATACATAACCACTCAAGCAAATATGCATGGGTAAATCTCAAATAAGAAGATCTAACCGAATGTCTCAACTGAAGAACTCTGATTTGCAAAAAGAATCAAATCAAACGGAGCAACGAAACTCAAACCACGAAAGAAACAAGATCCGTTTACTAAATGTACTAAAGTCCAATTTAAAGTACCAAAATCTTGTTCAAGTTGGTTAAATAGAAAGAGGGCTTCGAGACAAAGATCTATGCGCTTGTTTCACCTGATTCAGATAAACGAGCAGAAAGATAAACTAAAACGAAGATCATAGCAGAAATCGCGATCGAAAATAATCGCGAAAAAACCCTGAAAAAGAAAATGAGGCGAACAGGCTAACGAATGAACGTTCGCTGCCTGCGGCTAACCGACGAAAAAACTGTTTGATAAAATGAACGAACGGACGAACGTCCGCTACATAACTAAACCGAGAAAACCGAACCGATCTAACTATAAAAAATAACTAGAGTTTTTTAGAAAATCAGGGTTTTTACTTAAAACCGAAAAAGGTAGCTCGGATCCGGCGAACAGCGGCTCGACTCCGGCAGGCAGACGGCGGCGTGACAGCGGCGCTACGCGGCGAGGTAAGCGGCGGCGCGGTGGAGCGGCAGCGGCGGCGCAGCACGGCGGCGGGGACAGCGGTGGCGGCGCGGCTTGGCGGTGGGGCAGGCGACGCCGCGGGCAATGTCGGGCTCCAGGAGGGGTGGCTCGGCTTTAGGGGGAAGGGGGCGCTGGCTTGCGGGTGGCGGCAGGGCGGCGGTGCGGCGTCGGACTCCAGGGGGAATCTGGCTCGGGGACGATGAGGCAGGCGGCGTGGTGGCTGGGCTAGCTGGGCTTCGGCCCAGTTCAGCCCAGCGGAAGATTTTTTTAACTGATTTCACAGGAAAAATCCTAGGAAAAAAATTAAAATCTAAAAATGCCAAAACAAAATTTCATCGTCTAAATAAAATATTTAGAACATGATGAACATTTTTCTTGGCCCTAAAATGCAATTTTAAAATATGCACATTTTTCTAATTCAAATAAAATTGCAGAAAAACCAAATAAAACTATTTATTTTATTTTAATATTTTTCTTCCAATATTCCATTTGGTTTGGAGAAGTCATATTCTCCCCTCTCATATATTTTAATATGAAATATTTCTGGAGATAAAAATAATTAAACCAAATGATCCTCGTTTCAATATTTGAGAAAATTCAAATACGAAAACGGTGAAATCCCCAACTCTCTCCGTGGTGCTTGAGTTACTTAGGATTTCGAGGATCGCAAAGCAAAATGAAAATAAAATATGATATGCATATGATGACCTATGTATAACATTCCAAATTGAAAATTTGGGATGTTACAAACCTACCCCCCTTAAGATGAATCTCGCCCTCGAGATTCAGGTTGGCTAGAAAATAGGTGTGGGTGGTCTTTGCGTAGATCATCCTCTCGTTCCCTGGAGGCTTCATCCTCTGTATGGTGGCTCCACTGTACTTTGCAAAAATTGATAACCTTGCTACGTGTGACTCGGCTCGCAGACTCGAGAATCTTGACTGGTTTCTCCTCGTAGGTTAGATCACTATCCAACTGAATTGCTTGCAGGGGCACTTTATCTCTCAGAGGGATATCTGACATCTCAGCATGTCACTTCTTCAGCTGGGAAACGTGAACCACATCATGAACTCCTAGCAGGCCTTCGGGTAACTCTAACTTGTAGGCAACCTCTCCCATGTGTTCCAAAACACGGTACGGTCCTACAAATCTCGGGGCTAACTTTCCCTTAACTCCAAAATGTTTAACTCCTCACAGAGGTGACACTCTCAGATATGCTCTGTCTCTGATTTCATAGACTACCTCCTTGCGTTTTGAGTCTGCATAACTCTTCTGTCTGGACTGAGCTACCTGAGTCTATCTCGAATCATCTTAACCTTCTCTCCTGACTCTTTAATCAAATCCGGTCCAAATAACTGACGGTCTCCAACTTCATCCCACATCAACGGTGTTCGGCATCTTCTGCCATACAATGCTTCGAATGGTGCCATCTTCAAACTGGCCTGGTAGCTGTTGTTGTACGAGAATTCCGCGTAGGGCAAGTTGTCATCCCAACTAGATCCATAATCTAGCGCACAAGCTCTCAGCATGTCCTCCAGAATCTTATTGACTCTCTCGATCTGTCCATGAGTCTGCGGATGAAAGGCTGTACTGAAATCTAGCCTGGTACCCAAAGTCTGGTGCAACTGATGCCAAACTATGAAGTAAACGGTGTTCCTCTATCAGATACTATGGTCCTTGGAACTCCATGCAGACATACAATCCTGGTCATGTATATCTTGGCCAACTTTGTAGTAGTATAGGTGGTTTTCACTGGGATAAAGTGAGCTACTTTGGTCAAGCGATCCACTACTATCCAAATAGAGTCATACCCCAATCGGGTCCTGGGTAATCCGGTGATAAAATCCATGCCAAGCTTGTCCCACTTCCATTCGGGTATCGGCATAGGCTGTAGTAATCATGCTGGCTTTTGATGCTCTGCCTTTACTCTCTGACATACATCACATACGGCTACATACTCGACAATGTCCTTCTTCATTCCAGTCCACCAGAAACGTTCCTTCAAATCCAAATACATCTTAGTATTTCCAGGGTGTATCGAGTATGGTGAATCATGTGCTTCCTGTAGTATCAACTTCCTGATCTCGGTGTTGTTGGGCACATAGACACGGTCCTCAAACAACAAGGTGTCGTGTTCATCCTCACGAAAACCTTTGCCTTTTCCTTCACTCATCTTCTCCTTTATTTCGGCAATTTCTTTGTCATCCTTCTGAGCTTCTCGTATCTTCCCAATAATGTTGACTGAACCTCCAATGCTGCAACAAAACCTCTAGGAACTATCTTCAAACGAAGCTCCCTGAGATTTTCTGCTAACTCCTTTGGCAATCCTCCGTTTACTAGGGTATTAACATAACTCTTCCGGCTCAAAGCGTCTGCTACTACATTGGCCTTGTCGGGATGATAGTGCAACTTCATATCATAATCCTTTATGAGCTCCAACCATCTCCTCTGCCTGAGGTTCGGCTCCTTCTGAGTGAAGATGTACTTCTAACTCTTGTGATCCGTGTACACATCACAACATTTTCCAATAAGAAAGTGTCTCCAGGTCTTGAGCGCATGCACTACAGCTGCTAACTCCAAATCATGCGTGACATAACTCAACACGCGCGGTCGAAGTTGACATGAGGCATAGGAGACAACTCTTACGTCTTGCATAAGTAATCCTCCAAGTCCTAAGCGAGATGCGTCGCAATACACTTGGAAATCCTTGCGTATATCCGGCAGAATCAGCACTGGGACTGTAGTCAAACATTTCTTCAACTCCTGGAAACTTACTTCACATTCCTCAGTACAATGGGACTTGGTGTCCTTCTTCAAGAATGCTGTCATAGGCTTCGCAATCTTAGACAAATTCTCAATGAATCTCCGATAATATCCCGCAAGTCCAAGAAAACTGCGGATCTCTCCAACTGAGGTGGGTGCCAACCACTCAGTGACTGACTGAACCTTGGTAGGATCCACTGTTATACCTTCTCCTTATATAACATGTCCATGGAATCCAACTTCCTTCAACCAAAACTCACATTTGCTGAACTTGGCATATAACTGATGTTCTCTGAGCTTCTCAAGAACCAGACGCAAATGTTCCTTGTGTTCCTCTTCGTTCTTCGAGTACACCAAGATACCTCAATGAATACCACAACGAACTTATCCCAGAATTCCATGAACACCTTATTCATCATACTCATGAAATAGGCAGGGGCGTTAGTCAATCCAAATGACATAACCGTATACTCATATAGCCCACACCTTGGGTGAAGGCTGTCTTAGGTATATCCTTTTCTCAGATCTTCAGCTGGTGGTACCCTGATCGTAGATCGATTTTGGAGAATACTTTAACTCCTTGAAGTTGATCAAACAAATCATTTATCATAGGCAGTGGGTACTTGTTCTTGATTGTTACTTCATTCAGCGCTCGATAATCAACGACCATTCTTAAAGATCCATCCTTCTTCTTAACCAAGAGCACTGGGGCTCCCCATGGTGATGATCTTCGTCGAATGAATTCTTTCTCCAATAATTACTTAATCTGCTTCTTGATCTCCTCCAGATCATTCACGGGCATCCGGTGTGGTCTCTCCGATATTGGTCCGGTGCTTGGCAATATTAATAGTTCTATCAAAAACTCAATGTCCCGATCTGGCGGCATGCCTGGTAGCTCCTCTAGAAATACATCCGGGTAATCCTTCACTACATGCACTTCCTCCTAAACAACTCCCGAGAGAGAATTTACTTGGTTCCTCCTAGGCGCATGCCTGGATACATACTTGATCATTTTTCCCTCCGGGGTCATAAGTAGAATCGACTTACTGGCACAATCGATGTTTCCTCCATACATCAATAGGAAATCCATGCCTTGTATCACATCCAATCCTTGTGACTCCAAAATTATCAGGTCTGAGGGGAAAACATGGTGTCCAATGGTCAATGGCATCTGAAAACATCCTTGAATTGCCATATACTCCGCTCCTGGTGAGCTTACAAACATAGGTGTCCTAAGTACTTTGGTGGGCAACTTATATTTATCCACGAATCCCCTTGAAATGTATGAATGCGATGCACCAGTATCAAAAGGAACTATTGCAGTAAATGACTTAATCAAAAAGTTACCGACAACTGCATCAGGCTGCTCTTCATCCTCTTCCACGTTCACATGGTTCACTTGTCCCCTGTTGAAAGGGTTGGGCTTCTTCCCAGAGCTTCCATTGCCATTCCCATTCTTCGCTTCAAGGAACTCAGTGGCATAGTGTCCAGTCTTCCCGCACTTGAAACAGGTAATGTGACCTAGATCCTTCTTAGCGGGTGTGGCTGGATTGGAGCGGTTCTGATTACTGCTTGCTCCATTCCAATTCCCATTCTTGGGGCCATTGTGGTTATGAGAACTCCCTCCATTATGGGTGTGGACTCCATGGTTATGGTTATATCCTCGCGAGTTCGGGGTGAAACGGGGCTTCTGCTGGGCTCCAGAATTGTTCTTTCCTTGTCCATACTTCCTCTTGCGGCTCTCAATATACTACAGCTTCCCTTCAATCATAAGAGCCTTGTCTACCAGTTCCTGGTAGTTGTTAAATGTTGCCACCATCAACTGTATGCTCATCTCATCATTGAGCCCTTTTATAAACTTCTCCTGCTTTGAAGCATCGGTGGCCACATCATCAGGGGCATAGCGAGATAGTGTACTAAACTCATCTACGTACTGAGCCCCAGTACGATTTCCTTGGCGGAAGTTGCGCAAGTCACGCTTCTTCATGCTCATAGCTCCAGTTGAGACATGGGCGGTGTGAAAAGCTTGCTGAAACTGATCCCAAGTGACATTGGCTATAGGGAAAGTGGCTGTGTAATTCTCCCACCATGAGGCTGCTGGTCCATCCAATTGATGTGCGCCAAAACGCACCTTCTCAGCATCTGTGCAACCTGCGGTGGTCAATTCCCTTCCAATCTTGCGTAGCCAGTCATTAGCAACTATTGGCTTGATGCTACTGGAAAACACCGGCGGCTGCAACCTCAGAAAACGGGCTAGGTTGTCAACTGGTGGTGGTCGTGGAGGGTTGTTGTTGTTGTTGTTGTTGTTGTTGTTGTTGTTGTTGTTGTTGTTGTTGTTGTTTTTGTTGTTGTTCTGATTCTGGAAAAGGAGTTGCATCAACGTGTTCTGCTGCTCGATCAACTGGGTGAGCTCAGGGGGAAACTCAAATCTGGGCTCACATCTCGAAGGCATCTGATGGGTTTAGAGGGGAGAGATTAGAATAGAATGAGGTCTAGGGGGAAATCACTACCCATATGCACATGAGACAAACACAATCATATCACACCAAACCAATTCAAGCAAGGGCATACAATCGGTCTAGAACTATCGTTACAAAAGTGCTCGGGCTTCTACTAGATGGGGGAAAACTACTATTCATAGGGTGGTCACCTAGAAATTTTGATCGGTGGAAGACTCCATGATATCCGCTCCAGCTTCGTCTTCATAGTCATCATCACTACCATCAGGGTCGGAGTCGATGTCGTCGATGGTGATGTAGTCTTCAGAACAAATATCCTTGGGTTCGTTGTCTTCTCCTCCTCGCACGGGGTCTCCCATAAATACTCCAAGCTTCCATGTAAGTTCATCATTCTTCTCCACAAGTATTGCGATTTCCTCCTCATATCCGTCACATGAGGACCTGAGTTCTTCTTCTAGCTCCATGTTCCTAGTTATCGCCTTCTTCATATTTATCATGCCTGCGCACATCTGGTTCTCCTGTCGACGAATGTGCTGGTTTAACTCCTAGATGAAAGCTGCAATGGACCTGTCCCTCCTGGTATTGATCATCTCCCATTTCTCATCTCGGCGCCCACATATCTGGTAGATAGTGTCCTTCAGCTCCCGTTTGTAGACTTCTCCAATTTGTCCCATAGCAATGTGGGCTGCCATACTCTTGCCCAGACTCCAGGTTGGTGCATCAAAGGAAAACTCTATGGGCTCAGTAACTGGCGTGAACGTCCTCCCGAGAATTTGAACTCGATTAATCCATCGCTCCTCTTCTGGTAAAGTGGTGGTGTAGGTCCCGGTGAAGCTTGGTATTCCGTTGTTTAGGTACCTAGTGACTTCCTTCAGGTGTTGTCCAAAAGGTGTGTCTTCATCCGGTTGGGTAAACTTGTTCCTTGAGTCCGTCATCCTAAAGAGTAGAAATGGAGAGGAGTAATAAATGGATTGAGAAGAGTGACCTATGGTTCATCTTAGTGGCTGTGTCCTAGATTCAGCGTGTGCTCTCACACCATCTTGTAGCGACCCGGCCCGAATGGATCAAGTCTCTGTGCTTCAGTGTCATCCCTATATCGATAATGCTGACACACACAGTACTCGAAGGATTTATAACAGAGTTGCAATCACACACTTATTACATCGAGTGTCTCAAAACAGAACTTATTACAAAAGATATGGCTTAAGGCCATCTAAATATGATAACAGCGGAAGGCTTGGAAGATAAAGTGAGTCCATCAACTCCAACGGCATAGCTGAGTGCATGACAAACGACCTAGCGCACCTTACTCTTCGTCTGAAAAGTCTGCAACATGATATGTTGCAGCCCGAAACGGGTCAGCACATGGAATATGCTGACAAGATAACACAATAGAGCAAAGAACAGATAAATGCTATCACTACGTGCATATATGGCTGGTGGAGGCTCTAAGGTTATAATGTTTTGCAGAAAGCCAATTTTTTCCTACAACAAAGGAATAAATTTTGATTTTAACTATCATGGTAGTTGAAACATCATTGAGAAGGTTCCTCCAACTCAATCCCAATTAAAGTAATCATTATCAACCCACCAATTTAATTTTGAGTGATGAGATCAAATAAATAATTCAAGTACCAGATACTCAGGATGTCCATAACCGGGGACACTTCTAATCATGATTAGTTTGTACACTCTGCAGAGGTTTGCGCACTTTTCCCCACAAGACTCGATCTCCTCCGTTGGATTTTCTCGCACTGCATGGTGTTTGAGAAACTGATGACCGAGACACAGTCTTTCAGAAACATTCACTCTTTACCCTGGGTAGACCGTTACACCTACTTTCCCCTACTGAAAAAAGGTCATGCAACATACTCAACTATGCTAGAGCCCATAATAGCTTGTGGCTGCACACGAAAGTTTCTAGCATGAATAATCTTATGATCCGTTTGAGCCTGGGAGGCATTCCATAGGATAATCGCACGGGTCCTCTGGGATTTCCTAGGACAACACTGGATTCTCCAGGTGCCCAGCAACCAATCCACCCAGATGTGTATTAAAGTTGCCACCTTAAGTTGAACCATTAATTGGCAATCTCACATCTGTCATGGATACTCTCAAACCCAATCCACGTCTACGAGCATAGCATGGCAATATAAGCATAACAAAGAAGTAATTCCCAAGGGTTTGGTAATAAAACAGGTAATAAGTTCTACCTCATCATCTACTTTCTGTACCCACATGTTAAGAGATCCTATTAATGCAATGTGTGAGGGTTGAAACTAATGCATAAAAAACTGGGTAATAAAGGGGTATGATCAATGTGTTACTTGCCTTGCTGACGATTCGCAAAACCTAGTGACACGTAGTAGCACGTTCGCACTCCGGGAATTCTATCGCAACCAAACAATAGCGTACACAATCACTCAAGCAAAGATGCACGGGTAATTTGTGGGGACCCCGACTTAGAAGTCAAGATCACCGAATGCACGTGTACAGTGATCCCAGAGATCAATGCTCACTGAACACACAGAAGCTGAAATAACAAGAGTCTTACATCCATACAAATAGTCTTACACGAATTAAGGCCATTATGGCCAAGTCTTACATAGATAGAGCCACACGGGCTGAATAGCAAATAACTCAAGTAGCGGAGGTCTTCGATAAACGGGTAGAACCCATGCCATCTGCCTTAACCCTACAGGCATTCTGACTGGGATAGCGTCCTAGTTCGCATGTTCGTCTCCAAAGAACTCTTCCTCATAATCCTGTTCTTCCATGCCTGGCCAATTAAATAACCAGTGGCAAGCCAATGAGTACTTTGAATGTACTCGCAAGCAACCCATGATGTGGTTCAAGTAACAGTGCAATGGAATAATAATGATCAATCTAGCAAGGCTAGAACAAATATTCAAGTTTATGCATCAATAAACTCGCGTACCCTCGAAGACAGGTTACCGATATCAACATGAATATGATTCATCTCATCGAGTCAAATCACCACCTTGACTCACATACACACGCATGGTTTCACAAACATTGGACGTAGCCCAAGAGCGGTTACCCAACTGTCCATGACCGTGGACACGGCTATTCGAATAGTTTGACACTCTGCAGAGGTTGTACACTTTACCCACAAGATCTGGGGAACTTCCGTGTCATCCACGACCCGCGGTACCTCAAGTACCCGGGGTAAGCACCCGGTCATTATCTTTCCTTGGACGACACTAACATAGAGTCCACTCGTTGGCACACGGCCCTCGGGTACAAACAATAGATCACGGAACATGCCCTAATTTCAATGTCACGCGTACCCGAAGGGACCAACGGTGTGTCCGGTGCCCTGTAAAAACAGTCATGGCCATCTATCCAAGCACGAACCCGTCCCGGGAAAGACCTCAAGTCTTCCCGTCACTAGTAATGCGGGCACCATGCTAGTATCGATCTAAGTAATCAATAAAGCCCCGTCCCATAAGGGGTAGTGTGGTTGCACATGTATGGTTGGAATAACGGTCGCAACTTAAACCAATCCGTTTGAAAAACACACACACTTGCCTTGGCACACCACTTCGTCATTAAGTGGTCACCCAACTCATCATCATCATCTCCCTCGGGCATAAATGGCACCCGACGGGGTTTTATGCAAAGACTTCAACCATGAAGGTTCATGTCACACATGCATCACTATCCATAACCACTAACCATATGCAAGTCATCTAGCACATAGCAAGATCGAGATCATGGCATGCATCATATGGTGGAATCAACTAGGTTACCATCGTAACCGTAATATCATGCATCGGAAACAAACGGGTTCCGAAGAACAAGTGTATCATGGTCAAAGGGCTGCTTGCCTGGATTGGCTTGGTCTTCAAAGTCTTCAAGTCCTTCTCCTTCCTCTTCCACAGCAACTTCGTCAAATACGGGATCTATACGTCGCATAATAACCACGGAAAATAAGAATACAAACAAAACAGAAAAATCAAAGTGCTCAGAAAAATGTCAACTCATTTTTGTAAAATACTAGAGGGATTCCTAAGATGGGGAAAAAATCTTAGTTGGAGTTTTGGAGTTACAGAATGGAATAGATTGATTTTTGAACAGGAGTATTACTGCCCAAATTTGAATTTAAATTTGAACAGTACAGCAAAGTTTCATGGATTTGAATGAAAGTAGTACCATTAAATAGGTTGGAATATTACAAGATTTTAGGAGTTGGAAATATTTAATTTGGATCAATATTCTTTTCTGTAGAAATGTTTAAAGCATTTACAGAAAAGAAAAAGGAAAAAGGGTCCTGTGCACTGGGCCAGAGAAGGCCACAGTGCACGGCCCAGATGGATCGGCCCGGCCGCACGGGAGCCTGCGCGCGCACGTCAGGTTTTCAAACCTGACGGGCGGGGCCCGTGGGTTAGCGGCACAGAGGAGGAGGAGAGAGGTGGGGGGATGACAGGCGGGGCCTGCCTGTCATCTCTAACCCCACGGCCACGGCGGCGGCGAGCTCACCGGCGAGGATTCCGGCCACGGCGACGACAACGGAGGGCAGGGATGAGCTCAGTGTCGTGTTGCGGTTGCTGTGGTGGTGGTGCGGCACGGCGGGGAGGTCTGGTTCGCCGGCGACGAGGTGGGGTGGCGGAAGCTCGTCGAAGGGTGGTGGCTGCGGCTGTTTCCGGCTGCCACAAAGAGGGGAAACAGGGGGAAATGATCAGTGAGGTGCGGCGGTTCCGAAACGGGTGGAAGGAGAGGCAGGGGAGGCCCGTACCACGAGATCGCCGGCGGCCCGACGCGGCGGCGCTCCGGTCGATCCCGAGCACCGGGACGTCCTGGGGTTGAAGTGGAGGTGCTGGGGGGATCAGTGGAGTGGTGTGAGGCTTGTGGTGGTGTTGGAGAAGCTCGGGAGGGCCTATTTATAGGGGCTCGACGGAGACCCGTAGTCCAGTGCGCCGGCGAGCTCCAACTCGAGGCTACAGCGCACGGGAGGCCAGGGGGAGTGAGTCCGTGGAGTTCCTGGACGAGCTCCACGTCCAATAGAGGTGAGAGGAGGAGCGGGGGAGCGTCAGAGGCGCGCGCGCGTGTGAAGCAGAAGAATGGCCGAAGCGGGCGGCCGGTGCGCGTGCGACGACGTTCACTGGAGGGCGCAGGAGGAGGGGGGACAGCGCCGGGGAGGTCGCGGACGTCGAGGCGCCTCGACTGGCGCGAGGGGGAGGCCCGAGGCTGTCGGGGATCGGCGATTGGCTGGAGCCACCGTGCGGGGGCGCACTGTAGCGTGACCCAGAGCATGCGTATGGCTGGCATCATCGTGCCCTCGCCGCTCTGGTCAAAACTAGCGTGTCCAGCAGTGTCTAGAAGGTCAGGGGGAAGTAAAGAAATGGCCTGAGGCCTTGGATGCCCTGGAGATGCTGAGAGAGAGTGAGAGTGTTGGTGAAATGGTAGAAACCTGCTGTACAGCAAGGTAAAACAGAGGTTTCACCCCTCAATCATGGAGCTGAGGTGCTGGGGGAGTTACTGGAGGTAGCTGGTAACTCAATGAGCCTGTGGTAAGAAGTTGAGGCCATGGAGAAAAGTGAAAGTGGTTAAGTTGGAGGTTTTAGAAATTCTGCAGAAGGTGTTTGATCTGTGTTTGGTCAAGTAAATGAATTCCACTTGACATGGCACTTGACAGGGTTGAAAGACATGAGAAAATAGGGTGCTTCACCAAATTTGGGCTCATTTGGAGAAACTAGCCAATGTAACTTTGGTGAACCCTAGAAATCAACAGAAACAGTTTCATCTTGATTGAGTCAAGCTAATCATCTCCCCTTGATGCACCACTTGGTGTAGCATCATCATTTGGGGTATTGATCATGCCCACAAAGTTTGAATCTCCAGATAAAAAGTTGGTAATGTAAAGTTGTTCAAATTTGCATTTGAACAGAAAGGGTTTTGAGGTGATCTGATCAAGTTGCTCTGTTCCAAATATTGTGCCATTTGGTCTAGATGCCTTATTAGGTCATTCTAGCATGTGCACCAAGTTTGAGAGCATTTGGACAAGTTTGGCAATGTAGAGTTGCTCAAACTTCAAATATGGACAGAATGGTTATGAAGGGGTTTGAAGATGTTTTCTTGCTTCCCTAGGCATGGGACTTGGCAAGATCATCAAATGTGTCATATATGACATGACAGAATTTCCCTGGAATTTTTGGAGAAAAATTCCTTTGTAAATATTTCAAAAACTTGAAATATCCAGAAAGGGTTTTAGAGGGTTTAGCCCATTATTTTGAACATGACCAAGTGTTGAAACTCTTATATATGGACAATATATGTCCTATGAGTCTCTCTAAAGTTTGGCAAATATTTTTGAAACAGTTAAATAATTTTCCCCTGTTAAAGACCATTTCTGGCCTTAAGAAAAAGCTTTTAAATAAAATAGAAAAATAACTTTCAAAATTATACCTTTGTGGTTTCTGGGAGTCCTATGACTACTAGGTCTCAAATAAACCTTTTGAAATAATTTTCTCACCCTAAATCAAGTACTTGCAGTGCAAATCTCAATTCAGGGGTTTTTGGAAAACTAAATTTATAAAATACTTTTTGGCCAAATTAATTTTGTAAGAAAATACTATATTGTCATATAACACTTGGCATGATCATTGGGCAGAAGTTTTGGGTATGGGAATGAAATCTACAAGAGGTCATAGTTGACTTTAATGAGCACATGAAAAAGCAAATGAAGAAAACTCAATTCCAAATAAAAGCCAAATGATGCTAAAAAAAATTGCTGGTCCAAATTTTCATGCTTCAAAGTTACAAATAACATGTTACAAAATGTAGGGTGTGACATAAATCTCAAATAAGAAGATCTCAACAGAGTGTCTCAACTGAAGGACTCCAGTTTGCAAAAAGAATCAAATCAAACGGAGCAACGAAACTCAAACCACAAAAGAAACAAGATCCGTTTACTAAATTGTACTAAAGTCAAATTTTAAAGTACCAAAATTTTGTTCAAGTTGGTTAAATAGAAAGAGGGCTTCGAGACGAAGATCTAGGCGCTTGTTTCACCTGATTCGGATAATCGAGTGAAAATATAAACTAAAACGAAGATCAGAGCAGAAATCACGATCGAAAATAATCACGGAAAAACCCTGAAAAAGCAAATGAGATGAACAGGCTAACGAACGAACGTTCGCTGTCTGCGGCTAATTGACGAAAAAATGTTCGTTAAATCGAACGAACGGATGAACGTCCGCTAAATAACTAAACCGAGAAACCAAACCGATCTAACAAAAAAACCGAACTAGGGTTTTTAGAAAACCGGGGTTTTAACCTAAAACAAAAAAATCGGTGGCTCGGATCGGGCGAACAGCGGCTCGACTACGGCGGGTAGGCGGCGGCGCGGTGGAGCAGCGACGACGAGGCAGCGGTGCGGGGCGCCGAGGCAGGCGGCGGCGGGAAGAGCGGCGGCTTCACGGCTTGGGGGCGGGGCAGGCGGCGGCTCGGGCGATGTCGGGCTCCAGGGGGGCTCGGCTTTTATAGGGTGAAGGGGGCTGTGGCTTGCGGGTGGGGGCAGGGCGGCGGCGCGGCATCGGACTCCAGGGGGAGTCTAGCTTGGGGACGACGAGGCAGGCGGCGCGGCGGCTGGGCTAGCTGGGCTTCGGCCCAGTTCGGCCCGGGCGGAAGATTTTTTTTACTGATTTCGCCGGAAAAATCCTAGAAAAAATAAATAAATATATAAAAATGCCAAACAAATTTTCACCGTCTAAATGAAATATTTAGAAAATGATGAACATTTTCTTGGGCCTAAAATGCAATTTTGAAATATGCACATTTTCCTAATTCAAATAAAATTACAGAAAAAACAAATAAAACTATTTATTTGATTTTAATTTTTTCTTCGAATATTCCATTTTTTGGGAGAAGTCATGTTATCCCCTCTCATATATTTTAATATGAAATATTTCCGGAGAGAAAAATATTTAAACCAAATGATCCTCGTTCCAATATTTGAGAAAATTCAAATATGAAAACGGTGAAATCCCCAACTCTCTCCGTGGGTCCTTGAGTTGCTTAGGATTTCGAGGATCGCAAAGCAAAATGCAAATAAAATATGATATGCATATGATGACCTATGTATAACATTCCAAATTGAAAATTTGGGATGTTACACCACGCGCGAGTCCCACGCACCTGCACAGACAAATAAGAACCTCGCAGCCAACGCGATAAGGGGTTGTCAATCCCTTCACGGTCACTTACGAGAGTGAGATCTGATAGATATGATAGGATAATATTTTTGGTGTTTTTTGGTATAGTAACAAAAAGTAAATAAAGCAAAGTAAAGTAGATAGAAGATTAATATGATGAGAATAGACCCGGGGGCCATAGGTTTCACTAGTGGCTTCTCTCATGATAGCAAAATTCTACGGTGGGTGAACAAATTACTGTTGAGCAATTGATAGAAAAGCGCATAGTTATGAGAATGTCTAGGCATGATCATTGTATATAGGCATCACTTCCGTGACAAGTAGACTGAAACGATTCTGCATCTACTACTATTACTCCACACATCGAGCGCTATCCAACATGCATCTAGAGTATTAAGTTCATAAGAGCAGAGTAACGCCTTAAGAAAGATGACATGATGCAGAGAGATAAACTCAAGCAATATGATATAAACCCCATCTTTTTATCCTCGATGGCAACAATACTATATGTGCCTTGCTGCCCCTACTGTCACTGGGAAAGGACACAGAAAGATTGAACCCAAAGCCAAGCACTTCTCCCATTGCAAGAACTATAGATCTAGTTGGCCAAACCAAACCAATAGTTCGAAGAGACTTGCAAGTATATTATAATCATACATGAAAGATTTCAGAAAAGAATCCAATATTGTTCATAGACAATCTTGATCATAAACCCACAATTCATCGGATCTCGACAAACAAACCGCAAAAAGATTACATCGAATAGATCTCCTCGAAGATCGAGGAGAACTTTGTATTGAGATCCAAAGAGAGAGAAGAACCAATCTAGCTAATAACTATGGACCCGAAGGTCTTTGGTAAACTACTCACAACTCATCGGAGAGGCTATAGTGTTGATGTAGAAGCCCTCCATGATCGATGCCCCCTCCGGCGGAGCTCCGGAGCTGGCCCCAAGATGGGATCTCATGGGAACAACATGTTTCATTCGTAACAAGCTGAATCAGGAACAATGAACTATCATGTTTAAAAAAACAAGAGAGGTCGAGTTCATAGCAGCTTTTCTCATCTCAATTAGTTCATCATATATCATCCTTTCACTCGCACGACCGAACAGTGTGGATAATAATAATAGTGCACGTGCATTGGACTAAGCTGGAATCTGCAAGCATTTAATACAAGAGAGAAGACAAGGTAATATGGCTCAAGGTTAAATCAACAATAAAGCATATGAGAGCCACTAGGCATTTTCAATCATGGTCTTCTACTCTTAACCCCCGAAGAAAAGAAAAGAAACTATTTACACGGGAAAGCTCCCAACAAGCAAAAGAAGAACGGTAAATCTTTTTGGGTTTTCTTTTAGTTACTACTACAAGGAAAGTAAACCAGCCATAAGCTACAACTAATATTTTTTTGTTTTCCTTAAGGTTTTTTCTAGCACACGAGAAAAAGACTAAGAAAAAGAATTGAAACAAAGCATGGATGGTACAATGAAAGAGTGTGAGCACTGACAACTAAAATAAGTGTGTGAACATGAATGTAAAGTCGGTGAGAAATACGTACTCCCCCAAGCTTAGGCTTTTGGCCTAAGTTGGTCTATGGCCACAAATCGAAGCTACTCCCTCCAGTGTACTGAGATGTGTCCTCTGGGTGCCACTGGTTGGCAAGCTCATCCAGATCCCACCCATAAATAGACTGATGATAAGGATCGACTGGTGGCTCGGGCTCAGGCTCTGAAGCTTGTGCCCAGCTCTGGTACTTGTAGAAGGCATCTGATGTAATGAGATATATGCCTGTAGACAGATCAAACATAGATGGTGCAGGCAAGGTAACATTCTCACAATATTTTTCATCAAACCTTAATTTATAATTAAGCAACCTATCCTTGTCTTTAACAATAAAATCATGTGGTATCATGCTCTTATAATCAAGATAAACAGGAGCAAGCAATTTTTCTTCCTTCTCATGATGCTTAATAGCTATTCTAAAATGTTCAGCAAGGCGAGAAGCAAAGATGCCTCCAAAGACGGGGCCCTTTGAGCGGTTCAGACTCAGTCGTTTAGCAACGACGGCACCCAAGCTAAAAGTTGTGTCTTGAAACAAAACATGGCGTAAAATGACAATATCAGGGGCACTAAGATTCCCACTTTTCCCGCGACCAATTAAACATCTACTAGCAAATAAAGCAAAGTAGCGCAGAACACGGAAATGTATACTAGTAATTCTTGCCCGTGAGAACTGTCTAGTCTCCCCTACAGCTATCATGTCAATAAACCCTTCAACGTCTTCACGACGTGGTTCATAAAGTCTACCTTCAAAGGGTATCTTGCATATTTCACGAAACTCGAAGAATGATATTTCCTTAACCTCATCATATAAATGAAACACCACTGTAGGTGGTGTTTTATTAGTGTGAAAATGAAAATTTTGCGTGAAAATATTGGTGAGTAAGAGATACTGTTCACGCTGGTCGTGGAGGAAGTCGGCGAGGCCTGCATTACTTGCCAACCAATAAAAGTCTTCGTAAATCCCGGTGGCTCTCATGAACTCATTACAAGGCCATTCACATGGCCGAACTTCCGCCATGCGAGGAAGATTATATTTGGGCTTTTTATTTCCTTCCTTCTTCTTCTCCTCTGAACTTTTACTGGAGGAACCCCTCAACAATCTCTTTATCATTTTTCTCCTATGAAAATTTCTGAAATTTTTAGTAACTCAAAATAAAAGTTAACCAAACTCAACAAGATTGATAGCAACAACTCCTACAAGTGCCTAGAAACTTTCTCATGCATTAGAACTACTTGGGACCAAGGAAATTTGACATGCAAGCTCAAGAACAAGGTCACCACAGCAGCAAAAATTTGCAATAAATAAAGCACTAGAACAAAAACTAATTGGAACAATGGAGGAGTCACATACCAAGGAATAATCCCCCCAAACAGTTTGGTGAATGGTGCTTTGAGCAAGGAGATAAAAAATGGCAGCAAGATGAGCTAGAACTCGGGCTTGAGCTAGCTGGTGATTTTTTTGGGGGGAAGAAGAAGAGTATGGGTGCAGGAATAAGTGGAGGGGGCCATGTGGGGCCCATGAGGCAGGGGGCGCACCCTTTGAGGGTGGGCGCGCCCTCGACCCTCGTGGCCAAGTGCTAGCTCCCCTCGCTGTGTGTTCTTTGTCATATATTCTCAAATATTCTAGAAAAAATCATATTTCATTTTCAGGGCAATTGGAGAATTTTTCTTTTCGAGGTATTTTTTATTGCATGGATAAGTCTGGAAACAGATAGAGAATACTATTTTTGCTTTATTTATCCTAATTAACAGAAAGTAAAAGGAGGGTACAGAAGGTTGTGCTATCTAGATTCACCTATCTCATGCTCATCAAAAGGAATCCATTAACAAGGTTGATCAGGTCTTGTTAATAAAATCTTTCCGAATAACATGAAACCGGAGAATTTTCGAATAACACTAGGTTACCTCAATGGGGATATGTATGTCCCCAACAATAAGAATGTCATATGTCTTCTTGATAGTAGGAAGAGGAAATTCAAAACCTCCAATAGTAATAGTTGAAATTTTCCAATATAATTGATACTGTGGACTTGAGGTTGTTTACTCGGAAAGTGTCTTGTATGCTCATTACCATTGTCATGAAAAGTGGCATTGCTTTTGTGGCAATCAATAACAGCCCCTGTAGTATTCAAAAAGGGTCTACCAAGGATAATAGACATACTATCGTCCTCGGGAATATCAAGTATAACAAAGTCCGTTAGAATAGTAACATTTGCAACCACAATAGGCACATCCTCACAAATGCCGACAGGTATAGCAGTTGATTTATCAGCCATTTGCAAAGATATTTCAGTAGGTGTCAACTTACTCAAGTCAAGTCTACGATATAAAGAGAGGGGCATAACACTAACACCGGCTCCAAGATCACATATGGCAGTTTTAACATAGCTTCTTTTAATGGAGCAAGGTATAGTGGGTACTCCGGCATCTCCTAGTTTCTTAGGTATTCCACCTTTAAAAGTGTAATTGGCAAGCATGGTGGAAATTTCTACTTCAGGTATCTTTCTTTTGTTGGTAATAATATCCTTCATATATTTAGCATAAGGATTTGTTTTGAGCACATCAGTCAAACGCACACGCAAAAAGATAGTTCTAACCATTTCAGCAAAGTGCTCAAAATCCTCATCATCCTTTTTCATGGATGGTTTAGGAGGAAAATGCATGGGTTTCTGAACCCATGGTTCTCTTTCCCTACCGTGCTTCCTAGCAACAAAGTCTCTCTTATCATAACGTTGATTCTTTGATTGTGGGTTACCAAGATCAACAGCAGGTTCAATCTCTACATCATTATTGTTGCTAGGTTGAGCATCAACGTGAACATCATCATTAATATTATCACTAGGTTCATGTTCATTACCAGATTGTGTCTCGACATCAGAAACAGATATATCATTGGGATTCTCAGGTGTGTCAGCTACAGGTTCACTAGAAGCATGCAAAATTATATCATTTTTCTTTTTCTTCTTCTTAGAAGAACTAGGTGCATCTAAATTAGCTATCTGAGAATCTTGCTCAATTCTCTTAGGGTGGCCTTCAGGATACAGAGGTTCCTGAGTCATTCTGTCACCTCTAGTCACAACTCTAATGACATTATCATTATTCTTACTATTTAATTCTTTGAGCAAATCATTTTGAGCCTTAAGTACTTGTTCTACATGAGTGGTAACCATGGAAGCATTAATACTAATGAGTTTCAATTCACATTTAACTCTAGACAGATAATCACTCAAGCGTTCAATCATATAAGCTTTGTGTTGTAATTGTCTACCAACGTAAGCATTGAAGTTTTCTTGTTTCACAATAAAATTGTCAAACTCATCTAAGCATTGGCTAGCAGACTTATAATGAGGAATATCACCTTCATAAAATCTATAAAGAGAATTTACCTTACTACCTGTGTCGGTTTATCAAGACCATGTATTTCTTCAATAGGTGGTAAATTCTTAACATCTTCAGCTTTAATACCTTTTTCTTTCATAGACTTCTTTGCCTCTTGCATATCTTTAGGACTGAGAAATAGAACACCGCTTTTCTCTGGAACTGCCTTAGGGGCTGGTTCAGGAAGTGTCCAATTATTTTCATTGGCCAGCATATTATTCAATAGTAATTCAGATTGATCAACTGTTCTTTCCCTGAAAACGCAACCAGCACAACTATTCAGGTGGTCTCTGGAAGCATAGGTTAGTTCATTATAAGAGACATCAAGTATATCGTTCCTCTCAAGAGG
>LR738713.1:225130652-225154067 GCA_902687465.1 Secale cereale | reverse complement strand
TACCGGACAGGCTGACCATGGGTTGAATTTAGGGGAAACTGGCTCTATCGCGTAGACGTCCCTTAGCGCGCGTTTGCACTCCCGCTTGGGGATGTGGGTGACATATATCGTATTCACCGTTTTGACTTTAGGGGGAATTTCTTCTGACCCCCTGTTTTCGGTGGACGCGGCTCCTCGTCGTCATCCTCGCTCGGCGACCCTTTCTCCTTATGTTCGGTATTTAACTTACCGGCCTATTTAAAGACCCAACAGCTTCGGTTGGTATGGTTGTCGGGCTTGTCGGTGGTGCAGTGTGTAGGGTCGATCGAGTATTCGGTCTAAGCTGGATGACCCTCTCTGTTTCTTTTGAATGGCTTCTTCCGCTGACCGGACTTGGAGCCGTTGAATCCGGCGTTGACCGCCGTGTCTTCGGTAATGTCATTATTGCTATGGCACTTGTGTTTGTTGTGTCGGGGCCTACAGTTGTTATTCCTAGCTTCGGAATTGCCCAGCTCGCTCGTATTATTACTGCTACGGGCTAGCCAGCTGTCTTCGCCCGCGCAAAAGCGGGTCATGAGTGCAATGAGGGCTTCCATGGACTTCGGCCTCTCTTGGGCGAGGTGTCGGGTGAGCTATTCATTGTGAATGCTATGCTTAAAGGCTGGTAGGCTTCGGCTTCTGGACAATCGACAATCTGGTTCTTTTTAATGAGAAACCTAGTCCAGAATTTTCTGTCAGACTCTTCGGGCTGCTGGACAATATGACTAAGGTCATCAACATCTGGAGGCCGAACATAGGTGCCTTGGAAGTTGTCTCTAAAGGCATCATGTAGGTCCTCCCAGCATCCAATAGAGTTTTCTGGAAGGCTATTTTACGAGTGTTGAGCTGGCCCCTTATGTTTTAGGGGAAGGTATTTGATGGCGTGTATATCGTCACCGCGAGCCATGTGAATGTGGAGAAGAAAATTTTCAATCCATACTGCGGGATCTCTTGTGCCGTCGTATAATTCAATGCTCATGGGTTTAAACCCTTCTGGGAACTAGTGCTCCATTACCTCATCGGTGAAGCAAAGGGGGTGTGCGGCGCCTATATATCGGGCCACGTCACGACGCAGTTCAGATGAAGTTCGTATGCGGTTTTCTTCCCGGGCGTGGTTTTGCTTGTCACGCCAGGATTGGTAACCAATCTCTTGCGTCGAGGCACGCCCCCGCGATCCGTAGATTGATCTGGTCTGACCTGCTTTATTTTCCAGGTCTTATCGTAGGTCATATGTGTATCCCCGAGCTATTGTTTCTCTACTTCTTATGGCATGGTGGTGTAGGCTAGTGTTCGGCTTGGGTTGCCGTTCTGTCCCGGCCACGTGGCGGTCGGTCAGGTTCGTCAACCGCGTTACCCGCGGGTGGTATGGGCTACATCGCTTCGTCGTCGAATTAGGGTGGCAGCCTATGCTTCACATAACTCTTTGTTGGGCATTCAAGGATGTATTCGACGGCTGCTAGGACATTATTTCATCTGTCATTGAGCAGTTCTTGGTCAGCTTGAAGCTGCTACTGCCTCTTTTCTAGGCTTCTTGCCATGTCTATTAGCCGGCACTTAACGTGCTCTTGTTCAAGAGGTTCCTCTGGCTTGATAAAATCTTCGTCGCTAAGGCTCACATCGTCCTCGTAGAGTGGTAGATAGTTGCTATCCTCCGAGTCTTTGTTCCTTGCTTGCTCGTCAGGGTCGACTTGCCCGTCCTCCCGATCATCTTGTTCGGATGTTGGTTCGATGGGGTCTTCTTGTTCTTTGGCGTTCTATGGAGTATCATTTTATCCAGTGCCGGTGTTGCTGTCTTTTCCGTGATGTAATTTGAGCTATGGCGCTGACGTTGATGCTTCAGTGGTATCTCAGGAGGTTCATCCTCGGCTGGATCCATCTTATCATCCCCGTCGCCTTGTTTAGGTGTGTCCACCATGTACACGTCATATGAGGAAGTGGTCGTCCAGCGTCCGGTGAACGGCGGGTTTTGGGCCGATTCCTCTCCGGCATCATCATCTATACCATCGATGTCTTCATAGGTGTAGTCGAGCATGTCAGTTAGATCCTCGACGGTGGCTATAAAGTGGGTGGTGGGTGGGAAGTGAAGTTCCCTATTTTCAACCCCTAGTCTGGGCTGGGCGCAATTCGGAAGCGGTTCCTCTGTGATGGTGATGGATCGCATTAAGTCCAGAGCCTCGTTTAAGAGCGAGGTTTGGATGGAGACCAAAGTTCCCATGCCGAGATCCCAAGACGTGGACTCCGAGGGTTCGGAGCTAGTGTCCGGAGTAGAGTCCGGCTTTGTGATAAATTTTGGTGCTGCTATCCTCTCTGGTTCTCCAGTGTTGAGCTTTATAGCCGGAGATAGTCCGACAGGCTCTAGACTCCCGTCTTCGGACCTGGTGACACGCTCCGGATCTAAGGCCGGAGCGGTGGTTGGAGCCGTGAACCCTTGGAAGATCAAGTCTCCTTGGATGTTGGTGACATAGTTCAGATTTACAAAACTGATCTGGTGACCTGGGGCGTATCTTGTCGGGATCTCGATCCTAAGTCACACCGGTCTAGCATGTAACACGTCATATCACATTGCGGCCTCACGCACGCTATCCCCACGGGTGCCACCTTACCTGGCCCGAGACCGTTTGCGCATTTTGGCTCACGTATATGATAGTGTCGCTAGCATACATATGACAGAGAACCCGGGCCGACATTACTAGTTATAAACCCAAGGTGGCACTAACTTACAAGGATAAGCATACATGACCCAACAACAAACGTGTTGGTCCTCAACGTATGAACCCAAGTCGTAGCAAGCTACAAGGACTTAAAGGAACAACGCGTGACATTTCCCAAAGGGACAGACACAGGAACGAAGAAGTACACATGCCGTCCAGCCTAAGTGTTCTGGAGCAGTAGCAAGCTACCATGGCTCAGTGGAAGCACTAGGAGACATTTCCCCATAAGAGAGGCTACCAAGAGGAAACAACTAGGTTGTCGGATCCCACACATATCAAGCATTTCAACAACGTACACACAATATGCTCAATATGTGTAAATACAACATGGCATCACAACAAGACTCTATGAAACAAAGTATTTATTCATTAGGCTCCGAGGAGCCAGGTATTACAAACATGGGTGTCAAGACCCAACATTCAGAGCATACAAGCAACATGCAGAAGCATAACATGTCTGAGTACAGACAACTACAAACGAAAAAGGCTGAAGAGCCTGACTATCTACAACACTCGTACAAGATCGTAGCTGAGGTAACAAGCTACTTGTCGAAGTCCAGGCGGAACTACTAGTGAGACAGAAGTCTCATCTGCAAAACATAAATTAAGCAAACGTGAGTACAAAGGTACTCAGCAAGACTTACATCAGATCCGATCATACATGCATTTGTACCAAGAAGACAAGTTGGGTTTAGTTGCAGCAAGCCAGCTTTGACTCAGTGGCTATCCTGTACAACGACTGCTGGTATCTCTTTTGAGGTGGCGCAGACGAGTCCACTAAGCACAACACAATACACCACTATGGATTCATCCCCGTATCCCTACGAGAAGGCCATCCATAGCACTCACACTTGTCTTGAGTATTTTAGAGTATCCACTTCAAGTTGTCTATGTACCACGTAAGCATCCAAGAAGTCCATAAGCGTGGACCCGGCTATTCGAATAGATTATGTTAACCCTGCAGGGGTGTACTTCTTCACACACGCACTCGCCACTTACCGCCATGTACACATCGTGTATCTCGGCAACCTTCAAGCGGAAGCCTGGCGAGGGTGTCGGCCACGATCTGACTAACCACACAAGAGTCTAGTCCAGGTTTATCGCCTATTCGGGTTCCATCCGCAAGGAGATCCGGCCGGGGTGTCGCTCACGGCCCCAAACGATGTGCGCAGGGTTCCCAAGCCCACCTCGCCGAATGGATCTACGCTTGGTACACCGTGCCACAGTGCCTAGTCTGTCCCAAGCCCACCTGGCCGGGTGCCACTTGGTAGAGTACTAGCACTACCTACAAACACCAGAAACAAGTTGCGACTCCTGGACAGAGACCAAGTTGGTTAATAAGTCGAGAGGGGCACTTAAGCATTCCAATGCGTGGTAGTAGCTAGTCATTGGACAATATACACATAACTCAGTTCTTAAGGACGGTTCCAGTGAGAAAACCCACCATGTACTCCTACATGGCCTCTCACCGCTACCTTTAGCAAATCGTGTTCACACACTTGACTCTCAGCATCAGAACATAGCATTGCACTCCAATTCATTCCCAATGAATCTGACCTGACACACTCTAAGCAATAGTAGGCATGGCATGGTAGGAACACAACATGGCTCAATCAACTCCTACACATGCTAATGTGTTTCAACTATTTACTGTGGCAATGACAGGTCATGCAGAGGAATGGGTTCAACTACCATAGCAAAAAGTAGCAGTTGAGTCATTGTTGTCCTAATGCAATAACACAGAGCTGGAGCAAGAGGGGGATTGTATAAGAATGCACAAGGGGGTTTGCTTGCCTGGTAGATCAACAGTAGAGCACTTCTCCTCTGACAGGTACTCTGGAACGGTCTCCGGAGCTGGACCTATCGAGAAGAACAGCGTCGACAATCAAACACGAGCATATGCAACAATATGATGCATGAACATGGCATGAATATGTGATGTTGTTTGAGCTAATGCAACTAGCATTCATTTGGGTGAAGTCCATTTGAACCAAGGGTTCAAATGCAACTCCAAACTTAAGCATTTAAAAATGCCATTTATGTGTTTCCATATATTCAGAAGGTATAAGTTCTTTTTTTCATGCATGAAACTAGTACAGATGGATACATTGAATTTTCCTGAAAATTTTTCATATGTAAATTATTTCAATCCGAGCTACGGTTGAATTTCTGTGATTTTTTTGAAGTTTAAACAATTTTCTGGAATTTCCTGAGTTAAAACAACTCCAGAAAATCATTTATTGCGTCAGCACTGCATCATGCCTGCGTCAGCAAGTCAGCAGCGCTGGCTCAAGTCAAACCTAGCGTGTGGGGTCCACAACTCAGTGACACAAGGCTAACAGACGGTTAAAACTAAACTAATTAAAAGGGTTAGTGGTGCTGGGGCCCACTGTCAGTGTCTAAGTTTAACTAACAAAGTTAATTAGCACTAACTCTAATCCTAACTACAAATTAGTTGGGCAAGGCCCACACGTCAGTGATCCAGGGAGGTCAAACCCCTGGTCAGACGGGGTTGACCCACCGGCGGCTCGACGCCGGTGTCCATAGATGCGGCGGAGGGGATCCGAAACGCCGCTCCAGCGACCATTTGGACGGCGGAGACCACCGGAGCAACGCCCAGGCTCGCGCGCATCCAAAGGAATTCGCGGGAGGCCGTGGGGTGGTCGGGGCTCGCCGGGGCAGAGCTCGCGGTGGCGGCCGGAGCCCGGCTCGAGTGGGCACAAGGCTGCGAGGCACGGGGGGCTAGCCGAGGGGCTCTACGGGCTCCTGGCGGTGTGGCGAAGGTGATGACGCGCTCGGAAGCGAGCTGCTGTGGCTCTGGCAATGGCGGTGACATGGCCAGCGGCAGTGCGCTTCGACTATGACGGGGAGCAGAGCTGGAGCGCGCAAGAATGAGGGGGAGAAGAGGGGTTCGACGCGGAAGCTCACAGCGGATGTGACGGCAGCCTCAGCGGGCTCGGAGGAGGGCCGGAGCGAGTAGGGCGGCGGAGGGGATCTCCGGTGGCCGGCGATGAAGGAAATGGCGGTGAGGACACCACGGGGCGTCCGACGATGCACAGCTCGATAGGGAGGTAGCAGGCGACGTGGCGGAGCTGGTGGACTAGTCGGAAGGGCGAGGTTGTTGTTGTGGGCGCGACCACGGCGAACGGCGGCGACGGCAGCGCTTGGCTGTTCGCGGGAGAGAGCAAGGGAGAGTGAGACAAGGCGAGTGAGGGGGAGAGCTCGATCCGTATGGCACCGAGGAGAAGGATCGCGGCGTCGCGCTGTCCCGGGGACGCAGGCAGGCAGCTGGTGGTGTGGTGCTCTCGCTGTGCGCGCACATCGACCACACGCCAGCCGACTGGCGCTAGGAGGACGACGGCGCTGGTGGGCTGGTCCGGCTGGGCCGCACAGTGGTTGGGCCATGTGGCCACCAGGTAAGGCCCATGTAAAAACTCTCTCCATTCCTATTTTGTTTTTTCTCTATTTCTGACATTTGTTTTGATTTAAACTAAATCATTTAAATTCTTTTGACAATTTTGCAAGGACCTAAGGAATTAATCCAAGCCCCTCACAAGATTCCAGAATTATTGGACATATATTAAAAATATAATGAATGTATATCCAATGCAAATAATTATTCCATTAATTTTAAATGCCCAAAATAAATATTTATGAGCTCCTAAAAATATTGGTTTGAATTTTACCTCTGACCAATATTTTCGGAGAGAAACATGAACATTTTCTTGGACCCTTTTGGAGCAATTTTTATCTGGGTAATTTTCAAAATGATTCCTGAGGCTTTCACATGTCCCCATTTCAATTTCATTTGAAAATTTAAACATGATGCAAACACAAAATCTAGCCTAGAGCATACCAAAACTAGGGTTGTGACAACTCGCCCCCACTCGAAAGAATCTCGTCCCGAGATTCAGGGGTCGACGGAAAGAAAGTGGGTTACTCTAGTCGGAGACAATCTTCTCGCTCCCAAGTAGCTTCTCTCTCGGAATGATGAGACCACTGAACCTTTAGAAATTTGATATTATGACGTCGAGTGACACGCTCTGCTTGATCTAGAATGCGAACAACGTACTCCCGATATGTGAGGTTATCTTGGAGATCAAGCGTTTCGTGGTCCACTCCGCGGATGGGATCCGAGAATCAACGCCTGAGTTGAGAGACATGGAAGACATCATGAACTCAAGAAAGATGCGGGGGTAGTTCCAATTGGTAGGCAACCTCTCCTCGTTTAGCAAGAATGCAAAATGGACCAATGTAACAAGGAGCCAACTTGCCCTTGATACCGAAACAATGGGTACCCTTCAAATGAGTAACCCGAAGAGCTTTCTCGCCAACTTCATAAGCCACTTCCTTATGATGACGATCATACTGGCTCTTTTGACAAGACTGGGCTGTTTTCAAATTCTCACGAATGATGCGAACTTGCTCTTCTGCCTCCTGGATCATGTCCGGTCCAAAGAATTGTCTTTCACTGGTTTCTGACCAGTTCAAAGGTGTTCGACATCTTCGTCCATAGAGAATCTCAAAAGGAGCTTTGTTGACACTAGATTGATAGCTATTGTTATAAGCAAACTCGTCAAAAGGAAGACATTTCTCCCAATCCATACCGAACGAGATAACGCAAGCTCTAAGCATGTCTTCGAGAATTTGGTTGACCCGTTCCACCTGACCACTTGATTGAGGGTGGAAAGCGGTACTGAAAGAAAGGTGGGTTCCCACGGCAGTTTGGAAAATCTCCCAGAAATGAGAACTGAAAAGACTACCACGGTCTGAATTGATCTCTAGTGGAACACCATGAAGTGACACTATTTGAGAAATATACAAGTCAGCGAGCTGACTAGCAGTGATACTCTCTCGAACAGGTAGGAAGTGAGCCACTTTGGAGAGACGATCAATGACTACGAAGATAGCATTATTCCCTCTCTTGGTCCTGGGAAAGCCGGTGATGAAGTCCATACCAACTTTATCCCATTTCCACTCAGGAATAGCTAGAGGCTGAAGGGTGCCAGCAGGTCTTTGATGCTCTACCTTAACGCGATGACAAACGTCACAGTTAGCAATGAACTGAGCGATTTCTCTCTTCATCCAAGTCCACCAGAACCTCTGGCATAGGTCCTGATACATCTTAGTACTACCGGGATAAATCGTGAGAGGAGATTCATGAGCCTCCTTAAGGATCAGTTGTCGTAGATGTTGATTCTTGGGAACCACCAAGCGATTTTCAAAGAAAACAACACCTCTATCATCCATAGAGAAACATCCACCAACTCCCTTCTTAATGTTTCTCTTGATGCGGATAACACCCCTATCAAACTTCTGGTCAGAAATAATCTGATCCTCAAGGGTAGGTTTCGCCACCAAGGTAGAAAGGAATCCGAAAGGAGCAATGTGAAGGTTAAGCTTACATAATTTCTCATGGAGAAGTGGTGGCCCTGCTGCAACATGAGATTGTTGCAATAGGACTTATGACTCAACGCATCAGCCATGACATTGGCCTTGCCTGGGGTGTAAATAATCCCTAAGTCGTAATATGAGATCGACTCCAACCAACGTATTTGCTTAAGCTTCAAATCTGGTTGGGTGAAGATATACTTGAGGCTCTGGTGAACGGTGTAGATCTCGCAACAATTACCAAGGAGATAATGTCACCACGTCTTAAGTGCGTAGACTACGGCTGCAATCTCTAGATCATGTGTAGGATAATTCTCCTCATGTGGATGCAACTATCGAGATGCATAGACAATCACATGACGTTCCTGCATAAGAATGCAACCTAGTCCCTGTCGTGAGGCATCACAGTAGATAACAAAGTCCTTGGTGAAATTCGGTGGACCAAGTATGGGAGCAGAAGTTAGGCGTCTTTTCAGTTCCTGAAAACTGTGCTCACATTGTGTGGACCACTCAAACTTTTTATCTTTCTTGAGAAGTTCCGTGAGAGGTTTGGCCTCTTTAGAGAAGTTCTCAACAAAGCGGCGACAATAACTGGCTAGACCAAGGAAACTCCTTACTTGTTTAACTGATTCAGGTGGAGTCCAGTCAAGAACGGCATGAACTCTCTCGGGATTGACAGCAATGCCCTTACCAAAGATTACGTGGCCGAGATAGGTCACTTTTGGCAACCAAAATTCGCACTTGGAGAACTTGGCATAAAGGCGGTGCTCTCTGATTTTTTCTAACACAGGTCTAAGATGTTTGGCATGCTCTTCCTCGTTCTTCGAGTAAATAAGAATATCATCGAGGTAAACCACGACGAACTTATCTAAATACTCCATGAAGATCGAGTTCATCAAGCGGGAGAAAGTGGCTGGAGCATTGGTTAGACCGAAGGACATGACAGTGTACTCATACTGGCCATAACGAGTGACAAAAGCCGTCTTAGGAATGTCCCCATTTCTAATCTTGATTTGATGGTAGCCTAACCTTAAATCCATCTTGAAGAAGACTGAGGATCCAGCGAGCTGATCATATAGGTCGTTGATCCTGGGGAGCAGATACTTGTTCTTCACTGTGACCAAATTAACGGGACGATAATCTACAACCATCCTATCCGTACCATCCGTCTTCTTGACGAAGAGGACGAGGCAAGCCCAAGGAGAAGAACTAGGATGGATGAAACCCTTTTGCAAGGACTCATCAGGTTGTTTCTTAAGCTCAACTAGTTCTAAGGGTGCCATTTTGTAAGGTCTCCTAGAGATTGGAGCGGTTCCTGGGAAAACATCTATGACAAACTCTACATCTCTGTCAGGTGGAACACCTGGCAGTTCCTTTGGAAAGACATCTGGAAAGTCACGGACAATCGGGATATCTTCAAGGTCTGGAAGAGGGCTGGCATTAAGAGAATAGAGTTGACGCTTTGCAACTCTAGTGGTGACAGTGACTATCATGCCAGATGGATGTGTAAGCTGAACTGGCCTAGTATAACAATCAATCTTGGCATGATGAGTTGTCAACCAGTCCATACCCTAGATGATATTAATATCTGAAGACTTGAGGGCTACAAGTGACGCAAGGAACACAAGTATGTCAACAAGGATTTCATTACCATGGCTTACACTAGAAGTCTGCCATTTGGATCCAGGAATTTGAATGAGTAGTGGGGAGGGCATATCACAAAATGACATGTCGTGCAAGCGGGCATAACTTTCGGAAATGAAAGAATGAGAGGCTCCAGTATCGAACAGAACCGATGCCGGATGACAATTGACAAGGAGTGTACCAAGAGTGACATCTGGATAATCATGAGCGTTTTTGGCTGAGACGTGATGCACACGTCCATGTTCAGTGGGAGCTAACTTGACACTGATCATCTTGCGTGATGGCTTATCACGGCCAACAGACTTCTCGGACTGGGGTGGAGCACCACGGGTCTGAGTACAATTACGGATAATGTGGCATTGCTCTCCGCACTTGTATCAAATCCTGGAGGGAGGACGTGGACCCACATTGGCAGGCGGTCCCTAATAGGCCTAGGTGGAGCATACTGCTGAACTGGATGAGGTACCACATAAGATGGCCTCTGTGTATAACCGGGTGGAAGAAAGGAGTTCGGAACCCAAATCAGGCGCTTCTGAGAACTAGAACCGGAGGAAGATCCCAAATCACGGGTGTGCTTACGAGACTCCTCGTAAGTAAGCTAAGTTGTCTCTGCATTAATGGCCTTGTTCACAAGATCCTGGAATGTATTGCAATGATGCAAGTGGAGATCACGACGCAACTTGGGGTTGAGACCCTTCCGGAACCTAGCCTGCTTCTTGGCGTCCGTGGACACCTCCTGTGTAGCATAGCGGGTGAGGTTCTCAAACTCTCTACTATAAGCATCAATAGCCATCTTAGCATGGGTAAGACTACAGAACTCTTATCTCTTGTGATCGATAAGGGCTTGAGGAATGTGATGCTCGCGAAAAGCCTCTGTGAAATCTCTCCAGGTAGGAATCTGGCCAGCTGGAATCATGGCCTCATAGTTTTGCCACCAAAGACTAGCAGGACCTTCCAGGTAATATTAGGTGACCTTGTTTCCTTTGCCTATGTTCGCGGAACGCAGCTTGTGAGTGATACTATGGAGCCAGTCATCTGCATCGAGTGGCTCAATGGGATGATGCAAGGTGGGTGGTTTCAGACCAATGAAGTCATGGATGGTCGCTGACTTTTTGCACTGATGTCCGGTGTTTTCCTCAATACCTGCCAAGAAGCGGTTAGACTCACGCTTGTTTCTCTCCATCTCTAACATTAACTCTGCCAAGTAAGGCTGGTCGGGAGGATCCTCCTCATCCCTACCACCTCCGTGGTTCTGTCTACGAGCAACTGAGCTTCGCTTAATTGAAGACATCCTGAGAAACGAAACCGAGGACGAAAACATCATCAACTATAGGATGCATAAGGTAGAACAAGAAATTAGTATCTCTCGAACTACCAGGACAATTCCGGTAGCATAACGGTAGTAAAATGCTCAAAATGAGACATCCTGCTAACAAAGGGGGTAGTACAACAACTCAACATCATCACTCAAGGTTCTGGGATAGTACTAAACAAACTACACCAGAAGAACTTGAAAACAAGAGTATGACTTTGATCAACCAATCCTATGGGACTACAGAGTAGTAACTCGTGATCCTGATAGACGGAAGAGAAAGCCTAGTTCCTTAACCCCGTAGGAAAGGTAGGATGACTCAGATCAGAAGACATGAGGTGTAAGGAGTAAAAAGAGCCTTATGTTCCCTTCCACGATCAATTCCCTTATATAACTAAAGAATTTCTAGACTCAACTTCGACCAGTTTGGCTTAGTAATCCTATAGGCAGTCAGGCTCTGATACCAAAGCTGTCGGGACCCCGATCCTAAGTCACACCGGTCTAGCATGTAACACGTCATATCACTTTGCGGCCTCAGGCACAGTATCCCCACGGGTGCCACCTTACCTGGCTCGGGACCGTTTGCGCATTTTGGCTCACGTATATGATAGTGTCGCTAGCATCCATATGATAGAGAACCTGGGACGACATGACTAGTTATAAACCCAAGGTGGCACTAACTTACAGGGACAAGCATACATGACCCATCAAACAACGTGTCGGTCATCAACGTATGAACCCAAGTCGTAGCAAGCTACATGGACTTAAAGGAACAACGCGTGACATTTCCCAAAGGGACGGACATAGGAACAAAGAAGGACACATGCCGGCCAGCCTAAGTGTTCCGGAGCAGTAGCAAGCTACCATGGCTCAGTGAAAGCACTAGGAGACATTTCCCCATAAGAGAGGCTACCAAGAGGAAACAACTAGGTTGTCGGATCCCACACATATCAAGCATTTCAACAACATACACACAATATGCTCAATATGTGTAAATACAACATGGCATCACAACAAGACTCTATGAAACAAAGTATTTATTCATTAGGCTCCGAGGAGCCAGGTATTACAAACATGGTTCTCATGACCCAACATTCAGAGCATACAAGCAACATGCGGCAGCATAACATTTCTGAGTACAGAAAACTACAAACAAAAAAGGCAGAAGAGCCTGACTATCTACAACACTCGTACAAGATCGTAGCTGAGGTAAGAAGCTACTTGTCGAAGTCCAAGCGGAACTACTAGTGAGACAGAAGTCTCATCTGCAAAACATAAATTAAGCAAACGTGAGTACAAAGGTACTCATCAAGACTTACATCAGATCCTATCATACATGCATTTGTATCAAGAAGGCAAGTGGGGTTTAGTTGCAGCAAACAAGCTTTGACTCAGTGGCTATCCTGTACTACGACTGCTGGTAACTCTTTTGAGGTGGCGCACAAGAGTCCACTAAGCACCACACAATACACCACTATGGATTCATCCCCGTCTCCCTACGAGAAGGCCATCCATAGCACTCACACTTGTCTTGAGTATTTGAGAGTATCCACTTCAAGTTGTCTATGTACCACGTAAGCATCCAAGAAGTCCATAACCATGGACCCGGCTATTCGAATAGATTATGTTAACCCTGCAGGGGTGTACTTCTTCACACACGCTCTCGACACTTACCGCCATGTACATGTCGTGTATCTCGACAACCTTCAAGCAGAAGCCTGGCGAGGGTGTCGGCCACGACCTGACTAACCACACAAGACTCTAGTCCAGGTTTATCGCCTATTCGGGTTCCATCCGCAAGGAGATCCGGCCAGGGTGTCGCACACGGCCCCAAACGATGTGCGCAGGGATCCCAAGCTCACCTCGCCGGATGGATCTACGCTTGGTACACCGTGCCATGGTGCCTAGTCTGTCCCAAGCCCACCTGGCCGGGTGGCACTTGGTAGACTACTAGCACTACCTACAAACACCAGAAACTAGTTGCGACTCCTGGACAGAGCCAAGTTGGTTACTAAGTCAAGAGGGGCACTTAAGCATTCCTACACAGAACTCAGTTCTTAAGGATGGTTCCAGTGAGACAACCCACCATGTACTCCTACATGGCCTCTCACCGTTACCTTTACCAAATCGTGTTCACACACTTGACTCTCAGCATCAGAACATAGCATTGCACTCCAATTCATTCCCAAATGAATCAGACCTGACACACTCTAAGCAATAGCAGGCATGGCATGGTAGGAACACAACAGGGCTCAATCAACTCCTACACATGCTAGTGGGTTTCAACTATTTACTATGGCAATGACAGGTCATGCAGAGGAATGGGTTCAACTACCACAACAAAAAGTAGCAGTTGAGTCGTTGTTGTCCTAATGCAATAACAGAGAGCAGGAGCGAGAGAGGGATTGTATCGGAATGAACAAGGGGGTTTGCTTGCCTGGTAGATCAACAGTAGAGCACTACTCCTCTGACAGGTACTCTGGAACGGTCTCCGGAGTTGGACCTATCGAGAAGAACGGTGCCGACAATCAAACACAAGCATATGCAACAATATGATGCATGAACTTGGCATGAATATGTGATGTTGTTTGAGCTAATGGAACTAGCATTCATTTGGGTGAAGTCCAAGGGTTCAAATGCAACGCCAAACTTAAGCATTTAAAAATGCCATTTATGTGTTTTCATATATTTAGAAGGTATAACTACTTTTGTCATGCATGAAACTAGTACATATGGATAGATTGAATTTTTCTGATAATTTTTCATATATAATTTTTTTAATTTGAGCTACGGTTGAATTTCTCTGATTTTTTTTTAAGTTTAAACAATTTTCTGGAATTTCCTGAGTTAAAACAACTCCAGAAAATCATTTATTGCGTCAGCACTGCGTCATGCCTGCGTCAGCAAGTCAGCAGCACTGGCTCAAGTCAAACCTGATGTGTGGGGTCAACACGTCAGTGACACAGGGCTAACAGAGGGTTAAAACTAAACTAATTAAAAGGGTTAGTGGCGCTAGGGCCCACTATCAGTGTCACATTTTAACTAACAAAGTTAACTAGCACTAACTCTAATCCTAACTACAAATTAGCTGGGCAGGGCCCACACTTCAGTGAGAGAGGGGATGTCAAACCCCAGGTCAGACGGGGTTGACCCGCCGGCGGCTCAACGCCGGCGTCCACAAACGCGGCGGAGGGGATCGGAAACGCCGCTCCGACGACCATTTGGACGGCGGAGGCCACTGGAGCAACGCCCAGGATCGCGCGCATCCAAAGGAACTCGCGGGAGGCTGTGGGGTGGTCGGGGCTCGCCGGAGCAGAGCTCGCGGCAGCGGCCCGAGCACGGCTCAAGTGGGCACAAGGCTGCGGGGCACGGGGGGCTAGTTGAGGGGCTCTACGGGCTCCTGGCGGTGTGGCGAAGGCTGTGACGCGCTCGGGAGCGAGCTGCGGTGGCTCTGGCCACGGCGGCGACATGGCCGGCGGCAGCTAGCTTCGCCCATGGCGGGGAGCAGAGCTGGAGCGTGCAAGAACGAGGGGGGAAGAGGGGTTCGATGCGGAAGCTCACAGCGAATCTGACGACGGTCTCAGCGGGCTCGGAGGAGGGCCGGAGCGAGCAGGGCGGTGGAGGGGATCTCCGGTGGCCGGCGATGAAGATGACGGCGGTGAGGACTCCACGGGTGTCCGGTGACGCACAGCTGGACTGGGAGGTAGCGGGCGACGTGGCGGAGCTGGTGGACTAGTCGGAGGGGCGAGGCTGTTGTTGTGGGTGCGACAACGACGAACGGCGGCGACGGAAGCGCTCGGCTATTCGCGGGAGAGAGCGAGGGAGAGGGAGACATGGCGAGTGAGGGGGAGAGCTCGATCCGGATGGCACCGAGGAGAAGGATCGTGGCGTCGTGCTGTCCCTGGGACGCAGGCAGGCAGCTGGTGGCGTGGCGCTCTCGCCGTGCGCGCGCGTCGACCACACGCCAGCCGACTAGCACCAGGAGGACAACGACGCTGGTGGGCTGGTCCGGCTGGGCCACACAGTGGTTGGGCCAGGTGGCCACAAGGTAAGGCCCAGGTAAAAACTCTCTCCTTTCCTGTTTTGTTTTCTTTTCTATTTCTGACATTTTTTTTTGATTTAAACCAAATCATTTAAATTCTTCTGGAAATTTTGCAGGGACCTAAGGAATTAATCCAAGCCCCTCACAAGTTTCCAGAATTATTGGACATATATTTAAAATATAATAAATATATATCCAATGCAAATAATTATTGCATTAATTCCAAATGCCCAAAATAAATATTTATGAGCTCCTAAAAATATTGGTTTGAATTTTACCTCTGACCAATATTTTCAAAGAGAAACAGGAACATTTTTTGGAGCAATTTTTATCTGGGTCATTTTCAAAAAGATTCCTGAAGCTTTCACATGTCCCCATTTCAATTTCATTTGAAAATTTAAACATGATGCAAACACCAAAGCTAGCCTAGTGCATACCAGAACTAGGGTTGTGACATATCTGTCGATCTGCTCCAGGTGGCCAAGTGAGTTGGCATGCAGTGCTAAGCCGCCGAATACGAAGATCTGTCCTAGGAGAAAATTCTCCTTCTCGACAGCATTGTTGTAGATGATCGATGAAGCCATCGAGCCTTTCGACGACGGCCCAGTGGAACTCTCAATGAAAGCACCAATGTCAGTGTCAAAACCGGCAGATCTCGGGTAGGGGGGGCCCTGCACTATGCGTCTAAGGTTCGGAGGTAACAGGAGGCAGGGAATATGATGTTTACCCAAGTTCTGGCCCTCTTAATAGAGGTAATACCCTACTTCCTGCTTGATTGACTTTGATAAGTATAGGGGTTACAAGAGTTGATCTACTTCGAGATCGTAATGGCTAAACCCTAGATGTCTAGCCTTTATGATTATGATTGCCTTTACGGACTAAACCCTCTGGTTTATATAGACACCGGAGGGGGCTAGAGTTGTAAAGAGTCGGTTTACAGAGAAAGGAATCTTCATATCTGCACGCCAAGCTTGCATGCCACGCCAAGGAGAGTCCCATCCAGACATGTGGGAAAGTATTCCGTCTTGTATCTTCACGGCCCATCAGTCCGGCCCATGTCATGTATCCAGGACGCCCGAGGACCCCATAATCCAGGACTCCCTCACCTGCGCACAAAAACAACTTCTCGCAACTCGACGTGTTAAAGGAGTTGTCAATCCCTTTTGGGGTACGGCACTTCAAGATAGGCAAAACAGATGCGAGGAATTTGTTGTAAATTGATAGATCAAACGCCAAATAAAATAAATAAGAATAAATTGCAGGAAGGTATTTTTGTTTTAGTAGATATGAAAATAAATGCAAGGAAAAAGTAGATCGCAATGGCAAATATATGAGAAAGAAAACATGGGGGCCGTAGGTTTCACTAGTGTCTTCTCTCTAGAAAAGTAGCAAACGGTGGGTAAACAATTACTATTGGGCAATTGATAGAACCTGAAATAATTATGACGATATCCAGGCAATGATCAGTATATAGGCATCACGTCCAAGATTAGTAGACCGACTCCTACCTGCATCTACTACTATTACTCCACACATCGACCGCTATCCAGCATGCACCTAGGGTATTAAGTTCATGGAAAAACAGAGTAATGCATTAAGAATGATGACATGATGTAGACAAGATCCGTTTATCTATGGCATTAGATATGGATCTCGTTGTTTTATCCTTAGTAGCAACGATACATACGCGTCCGTTCCCTTTCTGTCACTGGGATCAAGCACCGTAAGATCGAACCCACTAGCGGGCACCTCATCCCAATGCAAGATAAAGAGATCAAGTTGGCCAAACAAAACCCAAATATTGGAGAAGAAATACGACGCTATAAGAGATCATGCATATAAGAGATCAAAGAAAATCAAATAACTTTCATGGATATAAAAAGATAGATTTGAGCATAAACTCAAAGTTCATCGGATCCCAACAAACACACCACAAAAAGAGTTACATCATATTGTTCTCCAAGAGACCATTGTATTGAGAATCAAAAGAGAGAGAGGAAGCCATCTAGCTACTAACTACAGACCCGTAGGTATACAAAGAACTACTCACGCATCATCAGAGAGGCACCAATGGAGGTGGTGAATACCTTCCGAAATGGTTTTTAGATTGGATCTGGTGGTTCTGGACTCTACGGCGGGTGGATAAATATTTTTTGGACTCCCCTAGGGTCTCTGGAATATTGGGGGTATTTATAGAGCAAAGAGGCGGTGCGGGAGGCCACCAAGGTGGGCACAACCCACCTGGGCGTGCCAAGGGGGCCTGGCATGCCCCGGTGGGTTGTGCCCCCCTCGAGGCACCCCCAGGTGCTGCCTTGGCCCATCAGGTGTCTTCTGCCCATAAAAATTCTCCAAAAAAAAATTGCGGTGTTTGGGCTCTGTTTGATATTCATTTTCTGTGATGTAAAAAAACATGCAGAAAAAAGCAACTAGCAATTGGCACTATGTCAATAGGTTACTACCAAAAAATTATATAAAATGACTATAAAATGATTGTAAAACATCCAAGAATTATAATATAACAGCATGGAATAATAAAAAATTATAGATACATTGGAGACGTATCTTTACACGTTACGATTTATCTTATCACACACCTATCTTTTACCGATCATTTCAGTGCTTGTAGAGAATACCTTGCTGAAAACCGCCTGTCATTTCCTTCTGCTCCTCGTTGGGTTCGACACTCTTACTTATCGAAAGGGCTATGATACATCCCCTATTCTTGTGGGTCATCAATGGTATAGTATAATTCACATATATGGTAATTATACACTAAAGAGATGGCATTCACACAAAGCATGTCTAAACTAAGAAAATAACACGGCAATGCAAGACAACATATGCACGATTTGAGCAATATAACCCAGCGAAGTTAGAGCATGCACCTCGGGGGGCGGGATAGGACTCGTCGTCTGTCTCTGAATCCTCCTTTGAGGAGCTATCTGTAACCAGCAAGACATGCACTTCGTCAGATAGCATTGTCTGCTCTAAAGACCTTGTTTTCACTCTAGATTTTTCATGACCGTGTCGAATGGTTGATGCATAGGAAGAGTAATTGAATGATATAATTCACATATAAGATGACTAGCTAACGAGGATGGCATTGCAAAATTCACATATATGATGCCTGGCTTAACAATATGGCATTGCATGATTCACGTATATGATATAGAAACTAAACAGATGGCATTCACACAATGCATGTCTAAACTAAGGAGATGACATATTTTATCTATAAAGTAAGCAATGAAAGGCATCATATGCATGATATGACCAACATCAGCATGCCAAGTAAGAGAAAAAGACCTCAGGGGGTAAATAGGAGTGGTCTGCTCACTCTGAATCCCCATATGAACAGTTATCTTCCTCTTGATTACAGTCCGGAATGGGGGGAGGGGGTTGCTTTTGCGCCCACGATGGAGCGACGTCTGAATGAAATTTTATTGCCACGCAAGGCTCGTCTCTTTTGATCTACATGTCCAGTACCATTGTGTACAATAACTAACAAGCATAGGAACAAAACATAGTGAGATTATGTAAGGAGTGCATATTGTGGATAGACCCAAAACCAATGATAGCAGGCAGATAATAGCTTTAGTTACAAAATATAGATAATGTCTCCTTTAATGTTTGTTTCCACCCAACGTGAAACTAATAGTAGACACCCGAGACTAACCAGATAGTATTGATTGCTGCCCCGAGTCTAATCGGTGAACATGATGATCAAGTAGCATGTCTTCATATTAAGCGATGCATAACGTAAGCAGACACAAAAGAGTGTGACCTCTCTTGTGGACCTGTGTAGTCTTCAAGGTCATCTGCTCAGTTGATGATGGTAATGAAGTTGTCGTGGCTGCTGGCGGTGGGGAAGAAGATCTAAGGCAGCGAAAGACAGTCTGGAGGGCAGATCCCTGCTGTGGTGAACCCTGGAGCAGCTAAGCTGGGGTGGAGCATAATGCAACATGAGCGGGACAAGCCACACAAGGTTTTCTTGGACACATATCTATAACAGAAGCAATTCTGTATGGGCTTGTTTGAATTAGAGGATTCTAATAATCTGAGGATATGAAATACACAAGAATAGGATAGGACTGCACATGCACAATAGAGAATTTAAAAACATGGGATTTCTGTCAATCTGGGTGTTTGGTTCACAAGAATTGGAAGATTACAGGTATGCAAAGAAGCATGGTGACATTAAGTCAAACCACAAGAAAAATGTACAATTATAATGCTATTATGCTAGTATCCCATAGTCTTGTGCTTCGTGAATAGGAATTTGAAAAGGAGGCCTAGTAGATATTAAAATTCCTATGTTTTTCTTTCAAGGAGACACTAAAGGAACATATCCTACAGTTTTCCTTTGGTCCATTCGTTTGAACCAAATGCATGAATAGTAGTACCATAGGAAACTTTCCAATTCCTATGTTTTTCCTTCACTTTTATTTTCAAGCACTGGCAATTCTAGTAGGTAGGCTTGAACAGGGAAAAGCCCCCCAAAAATGTTTTTGCGCACTTCTACTAGTTTGGACCCAAGCCACTGCCCTACTAGCTAAACTCCCAGGCCCATCTAGAAATGCACAGCTCAAACACACATAAATAAATAATTATGGCTTTCGAGAGAGTCCATCACGGATAGCTAGGTTGCCTGATACATCACTGCTTGTTATATAGGAGAAACTAATCGTATTATCACGTTACCGCGTGTGCTCAGTGGACAATATATATACAACCGGTCTATTCTGCTAATATTAGCAGAATAACTATTCTGATAACACTTCCGCACAGCACGCTCAATGCAATTACACGTCATTGTTTGAACCAAGTGCGCTGCAGTACTCATGCGAGTGAACTTCTCGTCGCAAAAAAGTGCACGCTGTGTTTTTTTTTGGTACCTTTTGTGCTCTAGTTTTTTAACCGTTTGACGGAACGGGGCGTGTAATATACCATTGGAAAGCTATGGATTAGCTGCTACTTCGCCATGTTGAACATTTTTCGAGATTCCTCGTGGTTTAAGAGCAGTTTTGAAAATGGCTCGGCCCATGACGAGTGGCAACGAGTGTTTTTTTGCGATTTTTTTCTAAACCGCTCGTCGGAATGAAGGACATGATACACCGTTGGAAATATATCGTCGAGGCGCAGCTTTTTGATATCTATTATTTTTTCTAATTCGTTACGGTTTAAGAGCAGTTTCAAATTTACTAAATTGCGGAATTCTGTTTTTTGAATTTTTTTCAAATTTTCGGTACTGTTTTGGCTCCAGTTTTCTAACTATTTGTCGAAATGAGGAGTGTAATATACCGTTATTAAGCGACGGAAGAGGCTCAAATTTCATGTTGAAATGTTTTTAGATTCGTTACAGTTTTAACTTAAATTTTAAAATGGTGCAGCAGACGACGAGTGGCAGCGGCCATTTTTCGCGAAATGTTTACAAACCGCTTGTCCTAATGATTGAAATGATACGCCGTTGGAAAGGTATCAACGAGATGCAACTTTTTCATGTAGAACACTCTCTATAATTCCTTACGGTTTAAGAGCAGTTTTGAAATTAGCGAAATGCGGACACTCTGTTTTTCGTGACACCCAAATCGACGAGTGAACTTAACCTGATAGAAAACCGCACTGCTTCGGTCAAAAATCGCACTACATGAGAAAATCAAGTGAACTTCTTGATTTATTTTTTGTCCGACTGAAATTTTCTCGAAAAAGTTTTTTGTTTTTTAAATTTTTTAATTAACGAGAGTGGACCGTAGAGACTAGGGCATGTGAACCACATCATGTATCGAAGTGAACCGCATTACTTTTTTGTTGTTTTGCTAAAAAAATACACTTCCACATTGCGCGCAAGCAAACAACATCACTCTTAGAAGTGAACCACATCCGAGGACCAAGCGCACTGCAGTTGCATTGTTTTAGTGAACCATGGAGGAGTTTTATAGCGAACCACATGGGAGAAGAAAGTGAGCTTCAAAGCATATATACCCATTCATTATTTTTACACAACGACACAAATGCATACACACAATCGACATTGTTAACCACAATTGAGGACTAACCGAGCTGCACTAGGTCACACCCCAGTGGCCTACTGCACGCCCATGCCCCATGGACCATTGGTGCCGCACTGCACGCTCATACCACACAGAATGAAAAATTAAACAGTGGACAACACGTCCGAGCTGTACGTGTGTAGCAACCGCACTGCTACAAGTTAACCGCGCTACTGCGACAAGCATGAAGGAATCCAGCAACTGCACACGAAAGACCACATTTCAGATTCATCATGGGAGCTTCTCGTCGCAGGCCCCACCTTAACCAATGCGGATGACCTCCATAAAATCAGTGAGCTGCACCTGAAGTGCAGTGCACCATACTAAGAAAGGCACATCAATTTCTGAAGACAAAAATGAACTACAACACGCCATGGATAGCACATCCTTTTCCTCTCCGGCCACACCCCGTTCAGTGCAGAACTGAAGTGAAACGCGTGCAGGGTGGCAAGTCAACCGCTACGCGGCCGTGAGTGAACCGCAGCATGACCAAGACGTCGGTATCATCGGCGGAATAGTGGAAGGTGGGGACGGCAGCGACGGTGCATGGCGGAGGCACATGCAGGACAATTGCCTGGGCTAACTCAGCGGCGAGGACTGCATCAGGCGCAACATGCCAACTGCATGGATTCACGAAGAGAGCTGAAAGTGACCCGGAACTTGCCGGATCCCACACGAACACACAAAAGGGCTGCCCGGCTCGATGGAACGGGAGGGTAACGGGACAGGGGCGTCACCAGGAGCACGGACTGGATGACACCAGAGCTCGCCGGGAGGAAGCAGGGCTCGCTGGGGAGGTGTGCAACCAGTAGATCCATGTAGCGGAGGAGGAGTGGGGAAGTGAGGGAGTTCTTGGTCGACACTGCACGCCGCCGACGAAGCGACCTGCACCAAGATGAAAAGGGGCCCAGACAAAAAGTGTGATTTCTAGAAAATAGAATAGTAGAAACAATCTGCAAACAACCGTTATCGAAACTGCACACTGGCGGGCTGTGAGCTTGCCCGCACTGAAGATGTGGCATGTAGCAAACTCCGACCGAGTGGAGCCGCAGCTTTCAGAGTGCTACCCGCTCGTCTTCGACGGCTGATACGTCTCCAACGTATCTATAATTTTTGATTGTTCCATGCTATTATTTATGAAGTCTTGGATGTTTAATGGGCTTGATCATTCACTTTTATATCATTTTTGGGACTAACCTACTAACCCAAAGGCCCAGTCCAGATTGTTGTTTTTTTGCCTATTTCAGGGTTTTGCAGAAAAGGAATATCAAACGGAGTCCAAACGGAATGAAACCTTCACAGGAGATATTTTTGGAGCAAATCACGCAAGATAGATTTCGAGGCCAAGCCAGAGGACAGGGGACCTACCCTCGAGGGTGGGTGGCGCGCCCCCTGCCTCGAGGGCAGCCACTGTGGCCCCCGGTGCCCCTCTTCTTCCTATATATACCTACGTACCCCAGAAACTCCATACGTAGAGAGAAAACCCTAATTCCACTGCCGTAGCTGTTGTTCCCGTGGAGATCCCATCTTGGAGCCTATTCCTGGAGGGGGATCCATCACGGAGGCCTTCATCATCATCATCATCGCCCTCACCATGAGTTGTGAGTAATTTACCACAGACCTTCATGTAATGCCCCGGATGTAACACTTTCCCTATATGGAAATATATAAACTTTGGCTTCATCATTTCCGTTCTGGGTTCTTCTTTATTTTTCGGGTTCTTCATTTTTGTCGTGTGCGTGTGTGCATTTCATCGATGTCATGTTGTCATGTGCATTGCATTGCATTTGTTTTGTCTTTTGCATCCGGTCCCACTCGTCTCTTCCCGTTGTCCGTTTCGAGTTCCGACGCTCTCACACGTGCCCGTGGCATCCCCGAGTTCTTCTTTTGTGTGTGGCCGTGTAACGTTTCCAGAATGGCGTGAGACTTGTCGTGCGATGTTGTTTTGATACGTGTAGGCCGCCTGTCAAGTTTCGTCGCGTTTGGAGTTTGTTTAGTACTCCAACAGTTAACCTAGTGGGCTAAAAGTACCTCCTCTTTGAGGCCCAAGACCCCCTCCACAACAGCCCAATAACCCAGCACAAACCTTCCCATCATCTCGGTCGTTGAATTGTGATCGTGTGGCCGAAAACCGCTCCCCATTTGGAGTCTCCTAGCTGCTTGTGCCTATAAAAACGTCCACCCCTCCATTTTCGTCCAAAAACCCTAGCCTCCTCCTAGCTCCAGCCTCGCCTCGGAATCCGCGCC